>CP098279.1:2532500-3141104 GCA_023658475.1 Epichloe elymi | reverse complement strand
TAACCCTAACCCTAACCCTAACCCTAACCCTAACCCTAACCCTAACCCTAACCCTAACCCTAACCCTAACCCTAACCCTAACCCTAACCCTAACCCTAACCCTAACCCTAACCCTAACCCTAAGTCCCCTTATAGACCTACTAACCGTATTAATAGAAGGGGGTCGCTAGCCAGGTCTTAGGAGCTATTTTTTATTTTCCATAAAATTTATTTATATAGGAAAAGTAAAAAATCGACTCACGGCCATATAATCTAGCCACCCACGTGCACTAACTAAGCAATCTAATAAGCAACCCTATAAATAAAATACATTATTAAATCCAGAAAAGATTAAGGATTCGAACAGTATAAGTCAGCCTTTTATACGACTACTAGTTCCCTAGTTACAGTCAATTTTAGCTTCCCTATAGGGTAGCCTAGTTGGCTTAGTCATACAAGCCTGTGGGTTGGTTGTGTGCAGGAACGCAGGTCACAGCCAAAGCTGGCCACAGCCAACAACGCTGTAGGCAACGCCTTGTAACCAACGTTGCAACAACGCAACTAGGCAACTAGTGGGCCTATAAAATAGTGCTATAAATAGCATAATTTTAACACTATATAATATTAATATCTATATCCTGCCTCTCTTAATTATCTAGTGTAATAATTAGTAGATAATTTAAATAATAGAGTATAAAGAGAGGAGGCTATAGATAAGCCTAAAGTATCTAGATATAAATTAGATATAGATTAGAGAGTAATATACCCTTAGTAATATTAAGGTTAATTAGATAAAGACCTCTAAGTATTGAAAATAGAAGGGAATCTGTACTAGAGGGATAGGAAGACCTCCCTAGTAGATTCAACGCGGCGGCTTCTAGATTCACTATAATACAACGATTCTTTAAGATATAGAGCGTTAATAGTTAAATATAGTAGATTTCTAGCTAGACGAACAATCTAATGAGCAATAAGAGGATTTTCTGAGTCCCCTCATAGACCTACTAACCGTATTAACGGAAGGGGGTCGCTAGCTAGGTCTTAGGAGCTACTTTTTATTTTCCGCAAAATTTATTTATATAGGAAAAATAAAAAATCGACTCATGACTATATAATCTAGCTACCCACGTGGCCTAACTAAGCACTTTTATATATAACCCTATAAATAAAATACATTATAAAATCCAGAAAAAATCAAGGATTTGAACAGTATACATCAGCCTTTTATACAACTACTAGTTCCCTAGTTACAGTTAATTTTAGCTTCCCTATAGGGTAATCTAGTTGGCTTAGTCATACAAGCCTGTGGGTTGGTTGTGAACGCAGGTCACAGCCAAAGCTGGCCGCAGCCAACAACGCTGCAGGCAACGCTGCAAGCAACGCCTCGTAACCAACGTTGCAACAACGCAACTAGGCAACTAGTGGGCCTATAAAATAGTGCTATAAATAGCATAATTTTAACACTAAGATACCTGCTAATAGATTTATAAAGCCTCTCTTAGGATGAAAGCATTAGGATTTCTGCTAAAAAATCAGACTACACATGATTCTAAGCTATCTAGTAACACCAGAGATCTGTTAAGATCCAATATATTATATATAATCTATAGCTTTACTTAATCTATTAGCTAGGGGGGTGTGTTAGGGTAAAGGCTCTAATATCGCTAGAACGTATTAGAATTATTGAAAATAGAAAGGGAATCCAGCTAGAGGGATAGGAAGACCTCCCTAGTAGATTCCAACGCGGCGGCTTCTAGATTCACTATAATACGACGATTCTTCAAGATATAGAGCGTTAATAGTTAAATATAGTTAATTTCTAGCTAGACAAATGATCTAATAAGTAATAAGAGGATTTTCTAAGTCCCCTTATAGACCTACTAACTATATTAAAGGAACGGGGTTGCTAACGGGGTCTTAGGAGCTATTTTTTATTTTCCGTAAAATTCATTTGTATAGGAAAAGTAAAAAATCGACTCACGGCCATACAATCTAGCCACCCACGTGGACTAACTAAGCAATCTAATAAGCAACCCTATAAATAAAATATACCATAAAATCCGGAAAAAATCAAGGATTCGAACAGTATACATCAGCCTTTTATACGACTACTAGTTCCCTAGTTACAGTCGATTTTAGCTTCCCTATAGGGTAGCCTAGTCAGCTTAGTCATACAAGCCTGTGGGTTGGTTGTGTGCAGGTCACAGCCAAAACTGGCCGCAGCCAACAACGCTGCAGGCAACGCTGCAGGCAACGCCTCGTAACCAACGTTGCAACAACGCAACTAGGCAACTAGTGGGCCTATAAAATAGTGCTATAAATAGCATAATTTTAACAAGAATTAGCCTATATTAACCACATTAACGAAGGTTAGACCCTCCTTAAGACATCAGTGGAGATAATATATTAGAAGTACTAGATTTAGCTAGATAGAACCGTAGCGCACTATGTACCTTTCAGGCACATAAGTCGGGTGCCGTCTGCACCTCTGATTGAACGAATCGAACACTTTTATGCACATCATTTTGACCCCTACCTTCTGACAGTTACAGGTAGTTAAACCGATCCCGGGCTCATAACTGTCGCACGGCTCACGTGACGCAATAAATAGAACTCTTACTAGATTAATATAAGAGGACCCCCTAAGAGATATAATTATAAGAAGGATTTAATTACCTATTTTCTAGATATAAAAGAGAGAATAAAAGCGTCCCTTTTATAGAGGGATCTCTAGACTATCTATTATAGTGCTTTTATAGATTCCTTCTCCCTATATTCCTACGCGCGCTAGTATGAATCATGAGGTCATGATACGGCACGCTACCCCGGGCAACATATATGTCCGCATCTTGCTCCTCTGGACTCTCGAACTGCTCATCTAGCATTAATCTGGCTGCAGCGATTTCTACTGGTAGAGTGCATATCCAGCCGATCTGGAAAGCGTCTCGAGGTGGCGGGGTCATGTCCGATCGGGTTGATACCGTTGTATCTGTCGAGTCTAGTTCGAGCCTTTTTGCAGGAGGGAACAGGGAACAAATAGTAAAAGAAATCGATTGTTATTGTTTAAAAAATTGACACAAAGAGAGATGGAATAGTTTGGTTTGCTTCGGCCGTCCAGGTACGGCTGGCTTGCCTCGCAACCTGTCCATTGCATGTGGTTGGCTGAGGCGTTATGTGGACGTAACCACCTGGCCATTGGGCATCACAACCTTGCATAAGCGCTCTCGTCCACCCAACAACGATCGTGGATTGTACGCCAGTTAAAGACTGGCATTGACCGATATAATAGCCATCCCGCCTGTAGATGAAGCTTTATCGATTATTTAGTTCCGGCGGTCTAAAATAATGCAGCTTGTGACGACATGTCTCCTCACATGGAAACGTAGTTAAAAATACGGGCCACTGCATGCTTCCGCGGCTGTTGATGATTACTGTTGGGTTTGATAGCGCTGCCAGCCGACTCCATTTCTTGGTCCCCGGGGCTGAGGCCTAGCTAAAGGCGCTCTGCTATTTGGTAATGACCTTTGGACTGGTGCGTGGCTTGCTTTGGTTGCAGCACTTCTAACGTGAGCACGCATTATCGCCTGATGGCTGGTCAGGAGTTTGGTTAAATTTTACTGAGCCAATTTGTGATTGTTAGCAAAAACTCTGCGCTCTGTGCCTGGAATCCAGCGTTGACCCCGCACGTAAACGTGGAGGCGACGCTCGCAATATCTCGAGGTCATGGGTATTCATCCGCTGCTGGGCAAGCACAGTGTGCACGACTGCCAAACGCAATGGTCTGGTGGCCTCGAAGGGACAGCAAGTCTGGAGGCTAACACGAATCTTGGCTTTCTATGTACGCGCGCCAGCCTGTTCGTGTCACGGTTGCTCGAGGCGTAGCCAGCCTGCTCACTAAAACTTGTATCTCTACTTCAGTCTGCTCCTTTGCTACGGCGTTATGGCTAGATCTCATCTCGGTCAGACAACAAGCGAGATAGGCTTTGCCAGGCTGGGTCGCTGCACTCAACAAGCTGGCGCATCTGTGGGATCCTCGAAGTGTTAGTGCGAATGAGTTGTCTATTACATGCCCAGGTCAATCTAATGCAAGGAACCACGAATCATGGCATCACTTTGCGCCAAATATCGCCTCGACTTCCTGGCGCGTCACTAGCTCCGGAAGTTTTTAACAATATTAAGCCGCTATATAGAAAAATAAGAGACGTCCTATTTCCGCATAAGGATAGTCTTTTTACTAGTACCCCACAGGACCTAAATATTCTGTACTTACCAATCATCCAGGCATTCAGTGAAACTATAGAGGGAATCAGGCTGAGCGAGGCTACGGTATTCTAATCTCATGCACAGAAATGTGCTGAGTGCAGTTGACATGGTCTGATGTAACGAGTGTTCGACGTTCCGAGGCTTATCTACGAAGGACCAAATATGTACGCGTCTGGTTGAGCCAGCGAATTAGTAAAACTCTTTCGTAGACCAATTATGGTAGAGTTAACATTGCCAACCTGCAATATACTGTGTCCGATGCAATGAACATTGGGATGCGTCATTACCAGCACCCACCGTGCCGAGTCATTTTCTTGGGTGCGTGTACTCATCAATTCCGCCATAGTGGACTAAAATCGAACCTAAAAGTTTAGGTGGTCAATTGCCCGTAGGTTTCGGGGCTCGATCCAAGTGCAACCAGCTGTACCTGGAAAATTTTGCTGTTCGAAGAACTTAATCGGAAATAACATTAGTCATTCCAGAGGCCCTCGATCTTGATAGCTAGGCCTCCATATGTACTTTCCAGCAACTGAATCACGCCCAGACGACCTTGTTAGCGATTAGAGCGATGAGGTAATCACGTGACTGATATTTTGGAGCAATCGGAAAACAGCCCTCGTGGCGGCAACACAGTTTTTGCAGTAAATAGCCAAGGAAACTTTGCTGACATGGCTCCGAAACAAGTTACGCCCCTCTACGAACTTGCCAAGATCAATGAACTGGCTCATATTCGTGAATGTCTGAATGTTACGGATGACGGCTTCGGGTGGAATGTTGGGCATGGCAGCCGTGCCCAGAACCGATGAACATGTTCGCGTTCGGCCGTATTGTGGCATCTGTGGCGGCTCAATAGGAATCACTGAGCGAGTTGTCTTGTGTGAGTTCTCAGATTATTTATTACCTTTGCCTACGTTTCTATTCTAATCCGTGCAGTCATTGGTAATTTCGACTCAACTGGATTTTCTCATAGCTGTGGCCCGTATCTCTTCCCTGATTACGGCCATCGTGTGCCGGGTAGGGACGACAAATATCTTTGTCGGAAGCCCGCTTGCAGCACCTGTGCCGCCTCTGCTGAAGCTGCCACTTTGCACGCTGATTGTGTCGAGTTTCTTGAACTACGATGTAATTTGCCCTTGGTTTTAGACCATTTATGGATTATCACCGCCTGGCGTTCCCCTTGGCGTCGAGCACCCAATTTTTGCTTGGAAAGACCCTCCATTGCAATAGACCTTGAAATGTTTCACAACATTGGTATGCCAAGGATGACAATACTGCCCCAGGAAGTACTTCAAATGGTTTATCGATATTCGACGACCAGTCTGTTCTGGCGGTATAGCGCAGCCTCAGAGCTCACTCGATTATCCGCTTTTTCGAAACTCTTGTCGATTCCCTTGGACACAGTCGCGAGTTGGAATCGCGGCAGTCAACCGGTTGTCGCGAAAGTCGCCCAGAAATGGCCAATCATTCGATTAACAATTGACTGGAGGGGAATCAGAATGGTGGAGAGACTGCCAGAGCATCCACGGTTCAAGAACTGGAGGACGGATAACCTCGTATTCATTGTTCTGGACCAGAGCTATTTCAAAGACGTTAAAGCGCATTTCAAGGTAAATGTCCTTTTATTCAAAGAACTGAATTGCCC
This sequence comes from Epichloe elymi, assembly GCA_023658475.1. Classification (NCBI taxonomy): domain Eukaryota; kingdom Fungi; phylum Ascomycota; class Sordariomycetes; order Hypocreales; family Clavicipitaceae; genus Epichloe; species Epichloe elymi. The sequence continues at coordinate 3,135,220 of CP098279.1, read as the reverse complement.
ACCTAAGACTCACCTTGCATGCTTAGTTTGGCCTTCTGCGCTTGGACTTGCCTCAATCTTGTTATGGGTTCCAGACATGGGATACACCAACGCCCCCAGAACTAGGGAGATGCTTCTTTTATCCAGGATACATCACCCCGTACACGCAGTTCAGGACAATTGAACTGAGCAAAGTAACTGGTATCACTTTTTTCTTCCGCTTGGGAGACATCTATGCCGTGCATGCTCATACAACATTAGCCCCCAGTGCTCAATCAACGTATAAGCGACTATCCCGCCGACGCCAACAGTCAGTCTCCTGGGTTTACATGCCGATCTCTCAGAATGACTCCATTACTGCACTATGGGCACGAATATCATTAGACCAGGGTCACGGCTCTTTTGGACACACCTGCTTGCTGGTGAGTATGTCGAGAAACTTCTACTGCAATAGAAAACTAATTAGCTTAGTTCCGCCTGGAACTGGGTGGTGACGTGCCAGTTGGCCTAACATCGGCGAAACCAGCAAAGGATTTATTGCTCTGCAAGTCAGCTCCATCGACGATCATACATGATGTCCGCGAATTAAAAGCCGTTTCAGTAATCGGTGCCCATACCATTAAAAACGAAAATATTCCACAAAAAACGCCGTTCCAACATCCATTTATTAGCGATCCTCCATTTATAAATGCTTATTTCTCCTTAGCTCCTCTGGAAAACGTGAAGAGACTTGGCATTTTTAAGGATAAGCAAAGTGGGCGATGCGAAGGCATTTTATTAGAATATAACAACAATGGGCATCGATCACTTGGACAATGCCGGGTAGGCGTTGACCCCATCGAATATTACGCGGAACCAGCTTACATTTGCTTGCGTCGCCAAACTTCTCTTCGATCAAGGACCACCGTTTCGTTGCAAACAACAACAGTTAAGTGTTCAGATACACGGGAACATGATCACGGTGAAGATGGGTGGAGGTGTTTTGCAATGCGGGGTGAGCTAGAATTTTGGTTCTCCTGTGAAGAAACTGAAGTAATAATAATCGTGGATAAGTAAAACGCAGACTTAAATTACAGACGATCCAGTCTATCAGCTTTCCCATCAACGTCTCGTCTTCTTTGTCTGGCTCTTTTCCGGTTCTAGTGACCAGGTGTAGTACTGCGTGCCTGACATGGCCTTCCAGGAGTAACATGGGTAGGGCGCTCCGTTTACATAGATGGTACTCTGCACCCATCCGTTGACTGGCACATGGATACGGCCCCCGTCAACCTTCCTGTCGCATTTATACTCGTGGCTCCCTAGCTTGTGTACTACCACCTCGTGGGACTGACTCGCATCTAAGACAGTGTCTTGATCTGTGCTTGTCGGCTGGGACTGGCTAGTGGATGCGTAGTCTGACGTTTGCTGAACTGTCGAGCTCGGACCTGCATAGACATATGGTGCTGAAGCGGCGGAAGAGACGTATGCAACCTCGCTGTCATCCCAGCCAGCAGGGAGCGTTGCGGAAATTGGTCTTGGCGAAGGAGGCCTTTCGAAGATGGTGCTGTCCGGCACGGGATTTCGCTTGATAAATTTAAGAGCTTGAAGAATCTCCCTCCCATGGGTGGAAAACTCAGCGTACTCGGCTCTTTCTGAGAGCCCATCTCCTAATGGCCAGAATTGTGTAATGTAATCGTCCTGCGGCCGAAACGCCCACAACCTCGTCGTGGTGCCAACGCATGTCATGGCCCAGATGGCTCGCCTTTTTGTGTGGAAAAGATTCGCACAACAAGCGGTAAATGCTTGGTATTCAACTTGTTCAATCAAGTCGCGTGTAGCATTGGCTCTCTTTGCCTCCATTAACAGCAGAGTTGTGGAGTTGGAGCTGTCATCGATGTTCTCCACCACGAGGTCGACGCGCCGTTGGTCATCCTCGTTGTCTGTGGGTGGCTGCTGAGACGCAATGGTCCACTGGCGGCTTGCGAAGACATTTTGCTTGAAGACGTACTCCCAGAACCTGGTTGTAGCCCACTCTGGCTTAGTCTGGACATCCGCCCAGAGTCTCTGGAGTTGGGGTGTGTTGATTGCAGACATGATGAGGCTCTGGTTGGTATGGTAATTAATAGAGGATAAAGCATATAATAACTTGCATTGGCTTTCCCGACATTCTAGGAGGTATTGTCGACTTTAAATACATATTAGATTCGTCTAAAGTCGTGCTTCAGCTAATTGATGATTAATTGAGCCGCGCAGGTAGAGAAACCTATCCTTGCAGTGGCTGGCCGTCCTTATTAGAGTGGCCGTTCTTGAAGGCCCAGCGGCTAAGTACATACACTCCAATAAAAATCACAGCCGCCAGCCACGATACAATAATCGGAAACAAGGGGGGAATGCGAATGGGTTGAGCTAACCTTGTTTCCAGTCAAGTTCCTCCAGTTGGGATATCCTGCGACATGAGTCGGGCATTCAAGTTTAATCGCGCGCGTAATGTAACATCTCTCAATGGCGAAGTCTGGCCGCATTAAAGTGACCTGCATATGGCGTGTATCATTGAATACCAAACCCTTGAAAATCTCCCAATGGTTTGCGCCGAAACGAAACCCCAAGACGGGGCAGTAATGATCGCAGGTACAAAAACTTCACGTCATAAACTGATTTGGCTGCTATCTACTTTGAAAATCTATTGCTCGGACTATTATCAACGTTCTTAGTGTGAGTAGGTTATGAAGCGGTACCAAAATGATTGAGGTAAAGGTGATGGTTTATTACTCTCTACTCTAGCTACTGTGTTCCACTCTTATTACCACTGCGATTCCCCCCTTTAATTATATAAGCTATATCTCTACCTAATAGGCTAGCCTAACTTCTTAATAGTGTTAACCCTAACACTATATTCCCTTACTATAATACTTTATCCTTCTCTAGATCTATCTAATCTATTATTCCCTATTCTACTAGGTTCTAAGTATTTAGTCTTACTAGCGAGAGTTTCTCCTAGTGTAGGATATAAAGTTTTAGGTTATCTAAATAGATTTTCCTTACTATCCCTCCTTTTATTAGTTTAATCTTATATATTACTAATAATACCTTCTAGATAACCCTTAATAGTTTCCCCTAGGTTTTATAAAACTTCCCTTTTAACTTATTCTCTTTATCTATCTTTTCCTATATAAGATTACCTACCTTAAAACTTTATCTAGGCTTTACTATATTATCCTAGTCTTCTACTTTCTATATCTAAACTATCTCCCTTCTCTCCTCCTAGGAGTCTAAGTTCCTTAAATTAGTTCCTCCTTATCTACTCTAAGGTTCTTAAACTCTATATATTTAAGTTCTTTAACTCCTAAGTGTTTTATAAATAGTTTAAATCCTATTATTAATATTACTAGACTTATCCTAATATTTAATATATATCTATTATTAATTATTACTATAATACTTAGGATAGCTTAATTCTAAGAATCTAGAGAGATTCTATCTCTTTTTATAGCCTATTTTATTAACTATTCTTAAATAAGCCTTATATTTTATTTAGCTAATCCTATTAAGGAGGGGTAAGAAACTAGTTTATATATTATAGTAGTTTTATATTTCTCTAAGGTAGCTTAAAATATTAGGTTCTTAAAATAAGATCTATTATTATAATAAATTCTCTTTAGCTAACTAAATATTAGGCTCTAGCTTTTATCCTAGGCCTATATAACTAAATCTTATATAGCTTTAATATAGGATTATCCTAATATAAACCTTATTATATAGTCTATAGTAATTAATATATATATATCTCTATTCTTTGCTCTTAGTATAATTAGACTAAGGTAGTCTATTATAACTAATCCCTATGGTTCTAGTATTATAACCGCCTTTAGATCTACCCTAGGTATTCTTATCCTAGTTTATTAGTATACTAGATATAATTAATAATAAGATTATATATCTTTACTTCTATCTAGCTAAAAATACCTTCTATATAGTTTAGATATTATAATTACTATTCTAAAATAGCCCCTAGTATTATAGGCCTCTTAAAGCTTCTCTAGTATACTAGCTAATAGTATATATTTTACTAAAGATTTATTAGACTCTAAATAATATAGTATCTAGTTAAAGATCTAGTATTTTAATAAATAATACTAGATAAGTTTACGCTATTTAACTAGAATAGTCTAGTGTCTAAACACTATAGTAAATAAAATCTCTCTATATTATATTAATTTAAACTATTTATAAAGTTCTTAGGATAACTTTACTATTATATCCTTATCTAAACTACCTCCCTCTAGTAAAACTAATATAGTATTTATTAAAACTAAAATAGGTTAATCTCCTAAAGCTAGTATAATATTAACTCCTATTCTTCTATTTACTATAATTAGGTCTAATCTTAAGTAGTCTAGTATTTAAGATATTCTATTTATAATCTTTATAATCTTTAAGGTATTTAGCTAGTAAATATATTCTATATTTAATTCTTAAAGTATATCTACCTACTAGGCTACCTTTCTATATACCTCTAATATATTTACTATTAAATTAATAATACCTTTATAATCTATATATACTTTTAATAGGTATAGAGAGTAATCTAGTAACTATCCTATTTTTTTTAAACCTACTATAATTATAAGTATCTCCTTTTCTAGTATAGAATATTATTTCTCTATATCTCCTAACTAATATAATATCTATATAATAATTTATACTTTTAAGAAGTTAGTATCTATAATACTTATTCCTAGTTCTATATTTTCTATCTAAAATAAGACCCCTTCTATTCTAGTATCTAATATATTAGTAGCTATATAATATTATGTTCCTAGTCTAGCGCTAAAGGTAGCGTTTTCCTAGATACTTTTATATATCTTTACTATTACTTATTATACCTCTAGTGTCTATTCTAGTTTCTCTCTTAAGACTTCCTCCTTCTAGATTAAAAGGTTTCTGTAAGGATAAAGGTAGCTAGGCAAAAGGATATAGGGTGCACTCGTATATTAACTAAAGCTTGCTAGGTCTAAGTGTAATATATGTATAAGTCGCTGGTTTATAGCTAGTGGCTTGCTAATATTATATAGACCTAGCCCTTCCTTCTAGTATTAGGCGCCGCGGTGCTCTAGCGCTATAGTGTACGCATACGCGTAGGTTATATTATAAGGGGCCTTATAATTATCCCCCCCTTTATTACCGGGCTCCTGAATAGCTTTTGCCCTATATTTTATAACTATTTACTAACTAGTAGTTATATTAAAATAATAATAAATAATAATCTATAATAACAAATAATAGTTAGCGCTTAGGTATAAATTCACCTCTAACTCTCCACTATGTTATTCTATTTTTCTTTCTATATTATTAGCTAAATTATTACTTCTTTATAATACTATTATCTATCCTTTATTAATTACTAATATATTACTATAAGCATGCCTATAATTCTACTCTATAACTGCTTATATATACACTGCTTATATACTAGATATACTAAATATAAAAAGAGCCCCCTATTTACCCCTAAACTCCCCTAAATTAACTATTGTGTGGCTAGAATTGAGACCCCTCGAGACCGATCTCGAGACCTTAGGTCTCTCGGCTTAACAGATCAATCTGGCCACATCGGATCCCTAGTCACAGACCCCCTCAAGACCTCTTTTTCGTTGGATCGAAATCAGCCACATTTTTAGCTCTTATCAGATTAAAATTGGCTGTATCAGATCCCTAGTTAAAGATCCCTCGAGACCTTGCTAGTCTATCGGCTTCGTTGGATCGAAATTGGCCACATTGGATCCCTTAGATAGACCCTTCGGTCTATCGGGTCAATGGATCAATCCGGCTGCATTAGATCCCTAGGATAAATATCCTAGATTTCCCCCCTTAGATAGAAGAAAATTAACTCTCCCTTCGTGGCCTTTGGCTGGGATTGTTCTATCGACCTTTTTGAGCTTATTTGAGATTTTTAAGATTATTAAGATAATTTAAGGTTTTTAAGGTTATCCCTCTATCTATCGCTTCGATCCTCGCGATGGATCGCAAACCTCGCGGGCCCCGATATCAGTATCAGGCCATCGCTGTCATCGTCAAATCCGTCAGCATCATCATCGTCAGATTCGTCGTTTTGGGGTGTTGGTTTTCCCCTGACAAACTAGTTACTATTTATAGGTATATAGATATTAAAATAGTAATAGATCTTAATAGTTACGCTAAGATTAATATTATTAGCGCTAAATTTATATAAGCCTATAAACTTAACTAAGCTAAGGCTATAGTACCTATTATTAAGGTAGTAAGGGCCCTTATAGTTCCCTAATATAGTATCTATAAGGTCCCTATTATAATTATAGACTTAAGAAAAGAAGAAAAGGACCTTAAGCTACTATATATAGCTATTAATAGGGACCTAAGAACTAAGGGAAGCCCTATATTAATTAGGATATATATACTTACTAAGGAATATATCTACCTTTACTTATACTTATAAAAGTAGTGGTTTAAGAAAAGAAGAAAGGCCTTTTTACTTATAACTCCCTATAAATTTATAAAGGTTATATATAATAAAACTATTATATATACTATTAATAAGGTTATAGAAGATAAGTTTATTACCCTTAGAGATAAAGAAAAGGTAAAGGTATATAGAACTATTAAAGATATCCCCTAGGAGCTATATAAGTTTAAAAATATATTTATATTAGATAAGGTAAGGAGCTTACCTTTAAGAAAGATAACTAATTATATAATTAATCTAATACTAGGGGCTATACCCCTATATAAACTAATTTACCCCCTTTCCTAGGGTAAATTAAAGGAACTTTATAAATATATTAATAAGAACCTATAGAAAGGCTAGATAAGACTATTAAAGAGCCCTATAGGTATACCTATCCTATTTATACTAAAGAAAGATAGTATACTCTAATTATATATAGATTACTAGGGTCTTAATAGGGTAATATAGAAGAATTACTATACTCTCCCCCTAATTTTAGAGATCCTAGACTAGTACTAAGGAGCTTACTTTTTCTTAAAAATTAATATTAAGAATACTTATTATAGAATCTAGATAAAAGGGGGTAATAAGTAGAAGACTATATTCTATATATACTATAGGTACTATAAATATCTTATAATGCCTTTTAGGTTAATAAATACCCTAGCTATATTCTAAAACTATATCTATAAAGCACTTTATAGGCTAGTTAATACTATTTATATAGTATATCTAGATAATATCCTTATCTTTTTAAAAATATAAGAGAAGTATACTATATATATTAAAGAAATCCTAGAGTATATAAAAGAGGTAGAATTATATATAAAACCCTCTAAATATAAGTTCTACTAGAAGTTAGTAGAATTCCTAGGGTTTATTCTCTTTATTACTAGGATCTTAATAAATACCTACTAAGTTATTACTATTTAGGATTAGAAGGAACCTATAAGTTTTAAGGATATATAATTCTTCCTAGGGTTTTATAACTTTTACTAATAGTTTATCTATAGATACTCTAGGATTATAGCACTACTATATATATTAATAAAGGGTAGTTAGAATAGTATCTAGACTAGAAGGTTTATATTTAGGGTAAGAGAATAAGTAGTATTTTACTAGCTAAAAAATACCTTTTAGTAGGCTTCTTTTCTCTATTATTATAACCTAAGTTAACTAGTATATATTAAGATAAATACCTTAATCTTTATAATAATAGGAATCTTATTATAAAAAGATAATAAGAGCTACTAGTACCCTATAGCCTTTTAGTTAAGGAAGTTTACTAATACTAAATATAACTATAGTATACCTAACTAAGAGTTACTTACTATAGTTAAGTTATTTAAATACTAGTAATATTATATTAAAGGTATAGAGACCCTAGTAGAAGTCCTATTAGACTACTATAACCTATAAACCTTTATAAAGTAATAGAAGCTTAATAGAAAATAGGCTAGATAGTATATATTCCTATACTTACTAAACTTTATAATTAAGTATAGACTAAGGAAGAGTAACCTTATAGATATACTATTAAGAAGGTCTAATTATAAGAGTAAATCCCTAATAAATAAGGTATTTCTACTAAAACTTAAGAAAAAGTTAGTAATTACTAAAGAAGTAGTAGAAAAATAAATACTAATATATTAAAGAAGATATAGTAAGATATCTTTAGGGAAGGAAAATACCCTAGTCTTTATAGAGAGATATAGTAAGATACCTTTAGAGAAGGAAAATACCCTAGCCCCTATAGTAAAGGCTAGAGTAGCTATATTAAGAGGCTAGTTAGCTACTATAGATCTAGTAAAAGGTTAGCTAAATAAAGGTAATTTCTAGGAGAAGGTAGTGTATATCTAGGACACTAGTATAGTATAAGAGATCTAGGGGGCTATTATATTACTAGATCCTTACTAATCTAGCCTAAATAAACTATTAGTATAGCTACTATAGAAAGCCTAAAGCTAAGATCTAGACCTATAGAGATAGAGTAAAGAGATTAATTCCCTAAAGAGAGGGAAAGCTAGTCTATAGTTATATAGTATAAGGGGCTTCCTAATATATAAAGACTAGGTAGTTATTCCCTAAGAGCTTACCTTATAATAGGAGCTTCTATAGCTATACTATAATAATCTACTAGTAGGTTACTTTAGGACTAAGTAAATACTTAAGCTATTAAAGTATTACTTTTAGTAGCTAACTATAAATAAGTCTATATTAAACTATATTATAAGCTATAGGATATATTAGTAAATAGCTACTAAAAGGTATTACCTATATAGGAGACTTAAATTACTACTAATACTAGAGTAACTATAGGTAGAAATCTTAATAGACTTTATTATAGGATTACCTATTATATAAGTAGGTAAATAAGTAACTAATATAATACTAGAAATTATAGATTAATACACTAAGTACTCTATTTTCCTACTTATAATAACTATAATTAATATAGCTAAGTTAGTAAAACTTTTCTATAAGGAGATTAAGCTATAATTTAGGCTACTAAAGGGCATTATATCTAATAAAGGATCTATTTTTATAAGCTAATTCTAGTTAAACCTATATTACCTATTATATATAAAATATAGGCTTTTTATAGTATTTTACCCCTAAACTAATAGGTAAACTAAGAGAACTAACTAGGTACTAGAGCACTACCTATAGTGCTTTACTTCTAAAAACTAGTAAATATAGCCTAAGCTACTCCTAGTTATATAATTTACCTATAATAATATAGTAAATAGAACTATAGGTTACTTACTAAACTATATACTTATAGGGTACTTACTAAAGTTTTAGCTAGCTCTTAGGGATAAGGCTATAGAAAGGAAGGTACTAGAGGCTTATACTTATATTATAAAGTTATATAAAGTTAAGAAATAACTAAAGTAAAACTAGGTAAAGGCTACTAAATCCTAGGTAAAGTACTATAATAAATACTACTAATTACTTACCTTTAAAAAAGATAACCTAGTCTTACTATTAGTAAATAATATATAGCTTAAGAAAGTAAAATAAAAGCTAATCCCTAGGTTTATTAGACTATTTTAGGTACTTAATACTATTAATAAGTAAGTATACTAGCTTATACTACTAGAAAAATATAGTAGGTTATATAATATATTCTATTTTAGCTTACTAGAGCTATAGAACTATTATAAGAATATAGATAAAGAAAAAATACTAATACCTAACCTTAAGGATAAAGATAATAAATATAAAGTTAAGGAGGTTAAGGAAGATAAAAAGACCTATAAAGGTAATAAATACCTAGTAAAGTAAAAGGGCTAGCTAAGTAAATATAACTAGTAGGTTCCTATTAAAGATATAGAAGGAGCTTAGTATATAATTTAGGTATTTTACTAGAATAAGTTAAGGGAAAAGGATATTAATATATAAGTAAGTTATAGGTAAAAAAGTATAAAGTTCTTATAAGAAAGGTATAGCCTTACTAGCTACTATAATACTCCTAATAAAAGAAAAATAACTAAACTACCTATAAAAAATAAAAGGAAAATATAAAAGAAAAATATAAAGGAAAAAGAAAAAATAAAGGAAAATACCTATAGCTTTAGAAGAGTTAATAGGAAACCCTCTAGAGTTGCCCCCTTATAGGCAAAGACTTAGCCACTATAAACTAGGTATTCTATGTTATTCTTATCCACTATAAATCCTAGGTTACTTAGCCTTAGCCATAGAACTATTGCTATATTCTATATAGTAAGGAGCTATAGGTAATTTACCTACTAAAATATTAGCAAATAGATAGTAAAATAGTGCTAAGATATAACCTACTATCCCTAGGACTAGAGCTAGGTTTATAGTAACTATAAGTAACTAATAGGAGACTATATACTATTAGTATATAATTAAAGCATCCTACCTAGATTTATTAGCAAAGAACTAGTAAAAGGGGAAGAAAGATATAGACCTAATAAACCTTACCGGCCCCTGTTAATCTAAATGTAACGTAGTATGTTATATTTATATAGTTAAACCACTATATAAGTTAAAGATAATAGGTAGCGAAACGCCACTAAGTTACCTCTAAGAATATAAGGTCTTTAGGATTATCCTTATCCTTATTATTAAGCGCCTCTATAAGGATATCTACCTAGTTAAGCACCTTTAATAGATTAAGAAAATCACTATATATTATAGCTATAGACTATATAAATATTAGTAAATAAGAACTAAAGGATAAAGAAAAAGTAGGATACTTACTGCCTTATAGCTATTACCACACGAATAGCACTAGATATAGCGCTTAGACTACTTTATTTAGGACTAACCTAAATAGGGGTTAGTAATAAATTAATAGTTAATTTAGGGGAGTTTAGGAGTAAATAAGGGACTTTTCTTATACTCTGTATAGCTAGTATATAAATAGTATATATATAAGTAGTCTTAAAGATAAATTATAGGTATATTTATAGTAATGTGTTAGTAATATATAAAGGATAAATAATAGTGTTATAAAAAGGTAATAATTTAGCTAATAATATAGAAAGAAAAATAGAATAATATAGTAGAGAGCTAGAGGTAAGTTTATACCTAAGCGCTAACTATTATTTATTATTATAGATTATTATATATTATTATTTTAATATAACTACTAGTTAGTAAATAGTTATAAAATATAGGGTAAAAGCTATTTAGGAGCCTAGTAATAAGGGGGGGAATAATTATAAGGCCCCTTATAATATAACCCACGCGTATATATACACCGCAGCGCCAGAGCACCGCGGCGCCTAATACTAGAAGGAAGGGCTAGGTCTACGTAATATTAGCAAGCTACTAGCTATAAACCAGCGACTCGCACACATATTACACTTAGACCTAGCAAGCTTTAGTTAATATACGAGTGCACCCCTATATCCTTTTGCCTAGCTACCTTTATCCTTACAAGAACCCTAGAAGGTGTGCTAGGATCCCTAATAGACCAAAAGATCCGCCAATGCTAGCCGTCGCTAACATTACACCTTACAATTGATTATGAGGCCTGTGTGATCACACAGCACACAGCGGCGCCTCACAAATATATAGCTAAATTATTATAAAATTAGCTATAGGTCCTAAGATTAAATAGTTTATAACACTAAATAGCGGTTTTTATTTTAGATCCTTATATTCTGAGAGTCTTAGCAAGGGCGCAATAGCTTAGCTAGTGTTCGCAAGGTATTCTCCTAAGCTGTCAAGGCTTCTGGGCCGAATATGATGAAACAGGGTGATGGTATGATTAAGGTAGCAGCTATATAGCTAAAAGGTAGGTATGTTTACTTAAGGGTTTTAATCTCTAGCCTCCCATATTCTATGTATATAACCTTCGCCTAAATACCCCCTCTGTGTGTATATAACTAGCTTATAGCAACCTTATAGCTAGGGCGCTATAAGCTATAACTAGGCCCTACTATATATAATACTATTACCTTTATAGCCTTTATTACTCTATTACCTTTATAACCCTAATATAGTTCCCCCTCTTCTTTATAATTACCCTTAATTATAACTAGCTACCTAGTTAGTATAAACTTACTATCTTAATTTTCCTATATAACTCTAAATAACTTTTTATAGTATAATATAATATATAGGGAGATATAATAGCCTTATTAATATAGGTTATAGATTATTCCCTACCTTACTTATAAGCTCTTAATTATAATATAATTATAGCTATAGAGTTACTTTATAAATACTTATATTCTCTTTCTTACTAGTTCTATAGAAGTAGATACCCTATATTAAATTTTCTAATTAGGCTAAATAGATAGGGTATTTAACACTATATATCTAAGTAAGTTTAACTATAAGTTCTAGTAAAGTTACTATAAACCTACTAGGTATATATAGTTAGCTATAATTTTTACTATTAGTAGCTATAATACTAACTCTTTAACCTATAGCTTACTTTTACTACCTATATAGATTACTTAAGGGGCTATAGTTAATATAAAAAAGCCTAGATTTCCCCCCCTTTATCTCTTCCTTTCTTCCTTATCTTTCTTAATTAATCTATATAAATTATAAGTTAGCCCTACTAGCCTTATAATAGCGCTCCTACTACTATTACTTAGTAGTTACTAACCTTACCTAGGATTATATTATTCCTAGCTCTTACTTCTAAGCTTCTTTATTATTAGTCTCTTACTACCCTACTTCCTTACTTACTTACTACTAACTTATAGCTAGTTTACTATATCTACTTTTTACTAAGTAACTCCTAGTCCTTTAGCTCCTACCCTAGAAAAATCTCCTTATAAAAAGGTATCCTAACCTTCTAAGACTACTATATAAGTTTTATCTCTTACTTATAGTATTATAGCTACTAACTTATTAAATAGTAGTATTAAGATCCTATATCTATACTATAGTTAGTAAGCTACTATTTAGTAAATAGTGCCTAAAGATAATAGTAATAAGCTATAATATATCCTTAATAGGAAACCTATTCCTAATAAGTATTATTATTCTCCTAGTATAACTAAGCTACTTACTTACTACTTCCTTATTACTAACTTTAGCTAGGGAATTCCTTTAAGTATACTTATTATATAAAAAATAATAAATTATATATTAGTATAAGTACCTTTATAATAGACACTACTTTTAGATAGCTAACCTACTACTAATATCCTACCTAAATTATAGAATTATATTATAAGTTATTTAAGATAATAAGAAATATCCTAGAAGGTATTTAATATTATAAGTATCTAGTAAGAATATTAACTCTAATAACTTAGTTATAGCTAACTTATTACTAGGGTTTTATATAGGCTAAATATAAGTTATATAATGCCCTTATAGCTATAAAAAATACTAATTAATATAGATATATTTACTATATTTAATTAACCACTAAGGCTATATAAAAGGTAGATACTAATAAGCACGCTATAATATTATAGCTATTTAACACTATAAACCATAAGGTATAGATTAATATTATAAATAGCCTATACTTTATTACCTAGTATACTCCTATAGTAATATCTTATTATTTTAGGTATAGCTTTTAATTTACTAACTTACTACTAGTTTACTAACTTTACTTCTAATATTCCTACTTATATTAGCCCCTTTAAGCTCCCTAAAAAGCTTTATATATTTATTTATAGGGATAAGGAGGAGTCTTCTAATAATAAGGCTCCTATAGCTACTATAGATAAAAATATAGCTACTAATATAATAATAGAATAATAGGTGCTAGATAGCTATAAGGTAGTTTTTTACTTTAAGTAAAATATAACTTATATTATAGGATATTTATATAACCTTTTATTGAAAATGGAAGGGGAATCTCGCTAGAGGGATAGGAAGACCTCCCTAGTAGATTCCAACGCGGCGGCTTCTAGATTCACTATAATACAACGATTCTTCAAGATATAGAGCTTTAATAGTTGAATATAGTAGATTTCAGCTAGACGAACGATCTAACGAGCAATGAGAGGATTTTCTAAGTCCCCTCATAGACCTACCGACCGTATTAACGGAAGGGGGTCGCTAGCCGGGTCTTAGGAGCTATTTTTTATTTTCCGCAAAATTCATTTATATAGGAAAAGTAAAAAATCAACTCACGGCCATACAATCTAGCCACCCACGTGCACTAACTAAGCAATCTAATAAGCAACCCTATAAATAAAATACAGTATTAAATCCAGAAAAGATCAAGGATTCGAACAGCATAAGTCAGCCTTTTATACGACCACTAGTTCCCTAGTTACAGTCGATTTTAGCTTCCCTATAGGGTAGCCTAGTCGGCTTAGTCATACAAGCCTGTGGGTTGGTTGTGAACGCAGGTCACAGCCAAAGCTGCTGGCCACGGCCAACAACGCTGCAGGCAACGCCTCGTAACCAACGTTGCAACAACGCAACTAGGCAACTAGTGGGCCTATAAAATAGTGCTATAAATAGCATAATTTTAACACTCCCTCTAGAAAAGTATGAGTTAACTAATTCGATACCTAAACTTAGCTCTTTAATAGATATCTAAGTTAACAATAAATTCAATAATAAATCCAATAACTTTTTAACTAATATCAATAACTTTTCAACGGAATTCCAGTGTTTTTGTTGATTTTAGGTTTTTCGACTTTTTAGTTGTTTTTCTTTAAAACTAGGCCTTTGTGTTCGTAAGACCTAATAGTTGAATAAATTGTTGAAATTTATCGTTAGGCAGGGGCTTAGTTAAGCTATCTGCAGGCATCTCTTTAGTATTAATATAGATAACCTTAGCTATACCCTTCTGTACCTTTTCTCTAGTATAGTTGAATTTTAGCAGGGTATGCTTTGTTCTGCTGTGAAGAGCAGGGTTATTAGCGGTTATTATAGCGCCTTAGTTATTACTAAAAATCAGAACAGGAGGTGCTATAGGTAGCTTAATTTCCTTAAAAAGGCTATAAAGCCACTCTAGCTCCCTAATAGCTTCACATAGAGCATCTGATTCGGCCTCTAATGTCGATAAAGCTATCGTAGTTGCTTTCTTTGATTTCCAGCTAATAGGTCCTTCAGCTAGCTTATAGAGATAAGCATAGGTTAATTTAGAGGACTTATCACCCGCGAAGTCGCTATCACAGAAGCCAATAAGGGTTGTAGAAGCCTTAATAGCGTTTTTAGACCTTCTATAAGTTATAGAATAACTCATAGAGCCTAGGAGGTATCTAAGCAGATGTTTAGCAGCATTTAAGTGCTCTATATAAGGCTTAGATAGCGCTATTAAAAGCCACTGAACCGGAAAGGCAATATCAGGTCTTGTAAGGAGCATTAAATACATAATAGTCCCTATAATACTCTAATACAGCTTGTGATTAGAGGAGGAAAGAGGTTTAGTTAGGTGGTTAGCTGCCTGCTTTATAATTCCGGGTTGAAGTGGAATTTTAACAGGCCTAGCATCTTTTATGTTGAATCTCTCTAGGGCCTCAGAAATATACTAGGACTGGTGGATAGTTAGGGTCCCTTTCTTTTGATTTCTAGTGATTTAAACGCCTAGGAAGAATTCGGCTGGCCCACGATCTTCTATAGGATAAGCTTTGTGTAATAGCTTCTTTAGCTTATTAATGTAAGCTAGATCCGGTCCTATTAGAAGACAGTCATCCACATAAGTCGCTATATATGTAGATGTAGTTGGGTTGAAGAAGACAGCAGGGTTAGATATAAGGGGGTGGAAGCCTAATTTTCGAAGAAGTTCCTTTAGGGCCTGCTGCCACTCTCTAGAGCTCTGTTTTAATCTATATAAAGCTTTTTGAAGGAAAATAACCTGCTTTTGAGAGGGATTATAGCCGTATTTCTTAAGTAACTTAGCTATTTCAGGCGAAGCAGCTTCGGCAAACAACGAATCCATCAGGGATCTGCATATAAATAGCTTCTTTTAATAAGCTGTTTAAGAAGGCCCCTATAAAATTAACCTGTTTAACTTCCCAGTTATTACAAGCCGCTAGGGCTAGTAATATCCGCTAACTAGGGGGAATGCTAGTTGCAGCATAGGTTTCAATATAATCTTAACCTTCTATCTGCATAAAGCCTTTTGCAACGAGTCGGGCCTTGTGTTTAATAGGATTATTTTCTTTATCCTTTTTAAGCTTATAGACAAGCCTATTTTTAAGAACTTTTCGGCCCTTAGGAATCTGGTCTATCCCTATAAATTTAAAAGTTCCGGCAGCTAGTAGCTGCTTAAATTCGCTAAAGGTAGCATTAATCCATTTTTGACTATCCTTGCTTTTTAAAGCTTCTTTCCAGGTCTTGGGCGTATCCGGATCGTTGTTATTAGACGATTTAGCCTTTTGTTGTGCCTTGAAGCATATCTCCTTAACGAAGGAAGATAAATTAAAATCATCGATATCCATAGAATCGGGGTCGATTAAAGAATCCGAATCTAAAAACGGTTTTTCGATAGCACCCTTATTAGGGGCGCTAGAGCTTAGGCTCTCTAGGGGTAGCGCTGGAGGCGTTACAGGCGTTGCAGCGGTCGTCCCGGGCGGTGTTGTTATAGGCGCGGCGGGCGCTGCGGGCGCTGTGGGCGGTGGGGGCGCTAGAGGCTTTGGATAGCTATCCTGAACCTCTAGATCTCGTGAGATATCGGCTTCTCCCTCTGAAGGATAGCTCCCTAAAGGCTTAGGGGACCCTACAGAGCCTATATCCTCTATAATCTTAACAAAGCTAGTCTTAATGACTGACCTTTTAGAGGGTATATAAACAAGATAGACGCTGGAACCTAGAGTAGCAAGCAGCCGGCCAGGGATAGTCCTAGGGGCTAGCTTCTAAAGCTTTAATCTCTGCTCCGGAGGTATTAGAACCTTATAATAAGACCCTATAGCCCTAATTTTCGAGAAATCAGGCTTATAGATAGTCTTAGGCTCTAAGTTAGCTAGAAATAGCTGCTTAGGGGTTAGGGGCTTAGTTGTATTGGCGGTGATGTTAACTAAGTCCACTATGGCTGGAAGGATATAAGACCATAGATATAAAGGCAGCTTAGACCACTGAAGTGTAGCTCTAAGCCAGTCTAGGATAACCCTAATAGCCCTCTTAACTAGCCCATTCTGTTCATGAATATAGGGGCAAGAGGTGCTAAAGCAAATTCCCTTAGAAGATAACTAAGACTAAAGTTCGTTGTTAATTTCAGTACCTCCGTCGAAGTGAAGGTGCCTAGGATACGCGTTATATCGGTTTTTCAGGGCCTTAAAGAAGCCCTTAATAGCTGTATAAAGGGTCTGACCTTCTTTATTAGCTAATGAAAAGCACCATTTATACCGGGATTTTCGATCAATAAGGATAAGGACTAGGGCCTTCTTATTATGTGGTATAGGTTCGATTTTAACCGTATCTCCCTCTAGGATATCTAAAACCCTAGGGGGGTCCTGAATAGGTCTTTTAGTAGGTCTTCTAACAGCCTTTGATTGCATACAGGCTATGCAGTTGAAATCCTTTTCTTTAATGGCGGAAAAATCAGGGATCCCTTTAGCTAATTTCGAAGATTTCTTAAGTAAAGGGAGGCCAATGTGGCCTAATCGAATGTGCTAAAGAAGGGCTAAATCTAGCAGTTTCTTGTAGCTAGAATCTAGCTTTTTAGGGCTATTATCCCCTAGCTCCCTCTGTTGCCAGGCCTCTTGAGAATCACAGGCCTCTGGGGGCACTAGACGGCCACTATCGTCACCCAAGTCATTAGGGTATGGACCTTCTAAACCCCCTATAGAAGATGCCTAACTAGGAGGAGCTTCGGTGGGACATAGGGCTAAATCTTCGTCTTCTTCGGAGTCTAATTCTTCGATTCGTTGATATTCCTCGGGATTAAATGCTGGCTGTGGAATTTGAACCTCTATAGGGTAGGAAAACCCTAATAATTTCGTCTTATAGGCTCGTTGTTGTTGGCCCATAAAGGAGAGGTGGGTTGAATGCTTGCAGATCTTAGGAGTAGCTTGCCCCTTAATCTGCAAAAAGAAGCCATGTTTAGTAGGTTCTAATAACCCATAGGGGCTTTTATCAGCTAGGAAAAGCTGATCTTTAGCTAGATAACCTCCCTTAAGATAGTGGGATAAACCGCTAACTAGGTTGGTATCTATACCGGGGAAATATAGGGTATCTAGCAGAGCTAAAGGCCTATATTCTGGTGGGTTTTTCTTGACCAGAACGTTAAAAACAGCGGTGCCTCTTCCTTTAGGATAGATAGGTCCTCCTGCTGTAATTATAGGGCCGGTTTAACCTTTCTTAAGAGGCTTAAAGTCCCTAAAGAAAGCCCTATTATTACAAATATGGCAAGAAGAACCTGTATCATATAGAAGGGAGTTTTTAACCACATCGTTAGAGTAGCTAAAAGTAGGCTTACTAGTAGTGTCACTAGTGGTGGTACTAGAAGTATCCAAATCAGATTCAGAATCACTACTATCCTCGCTACTAGACTCGCTAGAATCTAGTTCTTTAACGTATCCCATGGCTAGGCTATAGCCTAACGCAAAAGCAGCTTCTTTTCCTTTATCTTTATCCCCGTTACCACTCTTCTTCTTCTGCTTTTTCTTCCTAGAGGCTTTAGAAGGGTTTGAATCCTTCTTATCCTGCTCTTTAGTGGCGTTGGTAGAGTCCTTCTTAGTATTAGGATTAGATTTCTTCTCCTCTTCCTTAGAATTTCCCTTATTATTAGAAGCCTTATAGCTAAGAGCTTTAGCCATAGGAGAGGTTTTATCCCTCTGTTCTTCTAATAAATCCGCTATAAGGAACTGTAAATTTAAGGTATTTACAGGCAGCCCTTGTGCCCTAGCAGCTCTAATAGTAAATCTTTGTCTCTTAGCCTAACTAGGAAAGGTCTGCTTTAATGCGTTAATATAATGGTTTACTTGATTAATAGGAGCGATCTCTACACTACAAAGTTGTAGTCTAGCTAGTAGGTTATTAAAATCAGCATTAAAAGCCTCTAAAGATCCCTTATAATTTAAAAAATTTAGGGAGTGGTAGCTAGCGTATAGCGTACCTCGCTGGATTTCAGCACTCTGTGAATATTGCCTAATAAGGACTTTATAGGCTTCTTCGGGGGATTTTTGCCAACATATAGCTGCCTGCGGTCCTGGTTAATAGCTATCTCTTAATATCATTAAAAGAATAGCTTGATCACAGTCAGCTAGATGGCCTGCTAAGCTAGGATTATCTATAAATTCAGGTAATCCTAGGGCTCTAAATTAAATGCTTAGGGCTTGCTTCCACTAATCATAGTTTTCAGGACCTTTTAGCTTAGCTCCCTCAGGAATAGAGTGAACCTTCTTATTTAGTTCCTTAATAGCCCCTGTATTAAAGGCAGCTTGTAAGTTACTAGAAGGTAAACTCGCAGAAGTAGTTGTAGCAGGCAGGTCTTCTACCGGAGCTTTGGTATTTTCTTCCCTTAGCTTAGTAGAATCCTGAAGACCTTGCATAATAGTTATAGTTTGCGTCAATTTATCTAATAGATCTTTGATGCTAGCCTCGTTTTTTAGACAATTTGACTCAGTATGCTTGATAAAATCAGTTAAGGTCTTGCCTTGTTGTTCAATTTGGCTTTGCATCTGTTGTTGAAAAGCACTGGCTTGAACAGCCGGTTGACCTTCTATTTCCATCCTATCAGGGTCCCTAGGAGGGCTAGAAGGGCCTGCAGCAGGTCCCTTACCCTTATAACTCGGTGGTGCCATCTCTAAAAGTTCCTGTGCAAGATCTCCAAATTTATTCCTGTTGTAAATAACGCGCGCTAGAAGCTGGTTGTGGTGCAACCTGGCTGCGCACGCAAATTGTGTGGCGGGACTGTTTGAAAGGGTAGCCCTTGAGGTCTAAAAGTGGGTCTGCGGTATACGCGGGCAGAAACGGACCGGAGAAGATTCTCTGCGAAAATTTTCTCAACACCAAAAAAGGCAGATAGGAATCGTAGGATATAGATATTACAGCAGCCACAACACAACGTATAGTGCGTGCAGCGTATTGCAATAGGTCAAAAAGCCTAGTATAGATATACTAGATGTTCGATGATTTAAAAGAGAATGCAGCGTATCTACAGAGTAGATAATATCAAATATAACGGTCGCAGCAGTGAATAGGATTACTGAAAAAGAGGTTGTGGTTGTAACTAGATAGTTACGGTTGCAATGTGGTGGTTGCAGGTGCGGCTGTAAATGAATTCAACACCAAGGGTCTGATGTTGCGATGCGTAGAGCTAGTAGATGAAAGCTTCAAATTCTAGCGGTTCCTTTGTAATCTAAGAGCCCACAGGTCTAGTAGAGAGTAACTAGTACCTAAAATCAAGCACTAATCGCAGTAGAATAACGCTGTAATGTAGTAATCTTATAGGCCTTCCGGGCTCATAACCTATTGAAAATGGAAGGGGAATCTAGCTAGAGGGATAGGAAGACCTCCCTAGTAGATTCTAACGCGGCGGCTTCTAGATTCACTATAATACGACGATTCTTCAAGATATAGAGCTTTGATAGTTAAATATAGTAGATTTCAGCTAGACGAACGATCTAACAAGTAATAAGAGGATTTTCTGAGTCCCCTCACAGACCTACCGACCGTATCGACGGAAGGGGGTCGCTAGCTAGGTCTTAGGAGCTATTTTTTATTTTCCGCAAAATTCATTTATATAGGAAAAGTAAAAAATCAACTCATGGCCATATAATCTAGCCACCCACGTGCACTAACTAAGCAATCTAATAAGCAACCCTATAAATAAAATACAGTATTAAATCCAGAAAAAATCAAGGATTCGAACAGCATAAGTCAGCCTTTTATACGACCACTAGTTCCCTAGTTACAGTCGATTTTAGCTTCCCTATAGGGTAGCCTAGTCGGCTTAGTCATACAAGCCTGTGGGTTGGTTGTGAACGCAGGTCACAGCCAAAGCTGCTGGCCACGGCCAACAACGCTGCAGGCAACGCCTCGTAACCAACGTTGCAACAACGCAACTAGGCAACTAGTGGGCCTGTAAAATAGTGCTATAAATAGCATAATTTTAACACCTTTGCATACTTTTCCGCACCGACCTAAAGGTCCGGAATTGTCTCTAAAACGCAAGAAAACACAATATTCAAAATCACCTTATTTAAATACCCCCTTTAATAATATTACATAGTAATAGAGCTAGAGGTAGGTGTGAGAATAAGGTGCTAATAGTAATTAATAGAGGAGTAGGGGGGCTAGCGTAGAGTTACCACTACCCTAACGCTAGTATAGGATAATTTACTATCTAAGAGAATAGTAATAGGCCTCTAGAGAGTTAGAACTAGTTTAATTATTTAGAAGAGTTAGAATACTATAAAGTAATTACTAGACTTATCCCTAGTAATAAAATAGCTAAAGCCTAGTAAGCCTATAAAGCCCTTACCCTCTAGATAGTAAACTATATCTAAACTAAATATAAATAAATAAACTATAATAATAATAGTAATATTTACACTATAAAGAAAGCCCTTTTATAGGTCCTTAAAGAAGTAATTAAGAAAGTATCTAACTATAGTACCACACTAACCTAGGTAAGTATTACTATAGGCCCTACACTAAAGAGATTAAACGCTATATTACTACCCTTACTAGTCCCTAGTAGATAATATAGGGAGGTCCTTATAAGAGAGAATACTATATAGGAGTTACTTTAGTCTAGAATCGCTAAAGATATAGTAATAGTAGTTAATAGAGTAATAGGCTAAGCTATAGTAGTTATAGTAAGAAGACTCCCTAGTAGAGATATAATTATTATATTTAAAGGAAATGCCTTTTAGTACTAAGATAATTAGAAATAGATTCCTACTATATTTAGACTAGAGGTAACCCTCCACTAATATATGCTTAGTGTTATAGTTAAAGGCTTTTCTATAAAATATACCTTAACTAAAAACCTAGTAGCTAAACTAAGTAAGACTAATAAAGTAAATATTATTAAAGTAATAGTAAGGCGCCCCTAGTGTAAGGGAGCCCTAAGGACTACCCTTACCCTTAGCCTTAAAGAAGTAGAAGATACTAATAAGATTTATAGAGATAGAATAGTCTATAAGGTAGAGCTATTCCGCTCTAAACCCTATAATAAAACCCTCTAACCTTAATAATACTATTATTACTTCTAGACTAGATATATTATAAAGTACTATATATTAGCCCTAAGGTATAGTAGGTATAGAGCTAGCTAGTATAAGGATAGTAAGGTAACCTACCTAATAGCTAATAGCTAGATATAGGAGAAATATATCTTATACTCTAGACTACACCTAGCCTAGTCTAGGGACTACCCTATTCTTAAGGAGAAATAGAATATAGTAAAAGTAGGGTACCTTAAGTAACCGGCACTTTTTATAGCCTACCCCCTAAGTAGAGGCCCTTCCCTAAGCTAGGAGAGGGCTATAGTAATATAGATACTAACTAATATAGTAGGAAGAAAAAGAGGTTACCTAATACTTATAGAGTAAAGGGTAAAGTAACCTAGGGCTAGTAGGTCTAATAGCATTAGGAGATATATAGAGGTAACTAGAGCTAGCATAGAGCTAGCATAGAATAATAAAGAACCCTAACTGTTATGGACTGGCCCCTAGGCGACTGCGATAGGGCGTCGGTATAGTATTAAGAAACTTAGGGAAAGAGAAGAGGAAGGTAGGAAACCTATCCTTACTAGGGCTCTTATAACCCCCTAACTACCTTACACTTATCCTCTTCCCTATGCCTTTACATATGTAGCATATATATATTCTAGACTTAGGGCCCTTAGGATTTGCCCCTACATATATATAATATATATGCACTTCAGCAGATGCTTAGGACTATCTATCCCTACGTATACGTAACACGTGTGCACTCTAGAGAATGCTTAGGCAAAGCCTAAGCCCTTATATATACCCTTACTCCTCCTCTTTAATGTGTTATATAAGCCTATTATTTTAATCCTAGGACTAGACTAGGCACGTAACGCGGTTACTAAGCCCTGCGTTATTATTGTGTTAACCCTAGCCCCGTCTTAAACCTTCTATCCTATTGTTTTGTTTTAGTCCTAGGCATAGGCTAGGCGCGTGACGCGGTCATTAAGCCCCGCATTATTATTATATTAACCCTAGCCCTACCCCTACTTTCTATCTACTATTTATTTTATTATAACTTTTACTTTCCCCTATATAGAAAATTCTCTAAGATATTATAAACCCTATTATACCTTCCTATTATATCCCTCTAAATAATACTTTATTTACCTATTATCCCTATATTATACCCTTATTAAACATAGCTAACCGTGGTAGTAACTATTATAGTAACTCTAGTTACTATCCTCCTTATATCCTAGCTATTCCCTCTATACCTATAAATTAGTCTATTAGTAAATTCCTTATAGAAGGAAACTTAGATAATAAGGAGTATACTACTCTATAAGCAGTATAGTAGCCCTGCGGGCTATATATTAAGAAATCCCTTACTATAGGCATCCTAAACTATAGTCCTCCCCCTAGTAGTACCTTCTATCTCCTATATTAGTAAAACTATATAACCTATATTTAGATAATAAGGTATTTATCTATAGACCCTTAACTTTAATATTACTTAAAGGATCTTAAGGCTATAATTAAGGTAGGTAACTATATTATCTAGCCTAGTATCCTAAAGATAGTAGAAACTAAGAGGCAGATACTAGTGCTATCCTAGGGCTTCCACGCCCTTATAAGTTAATAGAAAGCCTTTCTAGACTAGGCCTAGTTTAACCTAGCTCCTATTTATTCTGCCCTTAGGGCACCCCCTTCTTCTACCTCCCCTACTATAGCCCTAAATAAACTTAAGATTATTCCTTTTAGCTATAGTAGCCCTATAAGCAGCTATAGCATAGCAGGGTCTATATAGTAAGTTATAGGCATTCTACTCTAGCAGAACTAGTAGATTATAGGTAGTCTAAATACTATATATTAGGAATACTATAATTAATCCGCTCTCCTCCTTAAAGCTCTCTCTCCTTATTATTATAGTGGTTAATAATATATTAAGTATAAAGATAACTTACCTTCTTATTATCGCTATAAACGCTCCTAACTTAGCCCTAACCTAGGGCCTGTTAACTATTATATCTAACGCACCCTAACTAGTGGGCGCCCCCTAGTGCTAGACCCTATTCTTTACTTATCCCCTGCTAGAGGCTAACCTAGAGATAGGTTAACCTTTACACTTACTAATTATTATTCTACCTACACTATCTAGAACTATAGAAATATCTATCCCCCCTATTATAACACTACCTATACCCTTATTATACCTATAGTAACGCTAGCTACTATCCCCCTTAACTATAATAATAATTTAGTTAGGGGCTTAAGTAATATATCTATTATAATAGGTAGAGAGTATTAAGTTTGCCCTAGTGGTTATTATAAGTTAATAGGATATAGACTAGGTATACCTTATATATTATTAGAAGTCTCTATAGAAGTATAAGTAGTTTATAATTAATTTAGTCTATTATTATATTATATATCTCCTTATCTTACCTTAAACTTATTAAGGGCTTATATCTATACTATACTTTCTAATAGCTTCTATATTAGCTAAACATATCCTACCTATTTTACTAGTATATTATATCTCCTCCCCTAACCTAGGGCATTCTATACTACTAGAATCTATTCTACCTAGTACTCCTTAATAAGTTTATTATTATCCTCTATTAGGACCTATTCTAGCCCTAGGCAAGAGTCCTAAAGCCTCTAGCTAGGAAGAGGGTCCTCTATAGCTTATTTAATAAGGTCTATATAGAAGACTAGATAAATACCCCTAGGGATATCTAACTATACTATTAGTAGTGTTAGTACTTCTAAGACTATATATTTTACTATAACCTAATTAAGTTTCTATAAGGGGCGGTTTATCTTAATATTCTTTAGTAAAAGCTATACTTTATTCCCTACCTAGAACTATTCCGCTAGCTATTAGGAAGCTAATGTAGTATCCTGCTATCTTTATTAAGTATAGGCTATTATAGCCTATACTAGTTAAGTACCCTCTTATAGGTACTTAAGGAACTATATAGCTTATCCCTTAGGTATTATTATAGATACTAACTAGTCTAGTTATATCTAAATAGGTTCTAAATTATAGCTATAAAGTAACTTATTTAGACTAACTCCTATTATAGAAAAGGGCTTATTATTAATTATAAGCTAATAGGTAGCTAAGTGCTCTAGCTAATTAAACTATAAAAAGGAAACTATAATATATAATATTACCTAAACTTCTTAGTTTGCCCGCTCTATACTACTATTAGTCTATAGGTAGTAAGATATAGAGAGTAACTAGTCTATCCCTATAAGGGAGTATAATATTATCTAAAATTTTCCTAACTAGTCTAACCCTTAATCTATAATAATAGACTAGGGAAAACCCTAAAACCTCTACTAGACTGTTTTAAACTGCTCTATATACTCCTTAGCCCTAATAAAGGTTATAGCTTCTAACTATATAAACTTTAAGAGTCTATCTATAATAACTATAAGATACTATAGCCTCTCTAGGGATACTACTAGTAAGTTTATTATAAAGTTAATAGAGATCTAAG
Organism: Epichloe elymi; assembly: GCA_023658475.1. Taxonomy (NCBI): domain Eukaryota; kingdom Fungi; phylum Ascomycota; class Sordariomycetes; order Hypocreales; family Clavicipitaceae; genus Epichloe; species Epichloe elymi. Next base: position 3,109,757 of record CP098279.1, on the reverse strand, counting down.
ACTAGAACTAATTAGGGATAGGCAAAGGCTTTAGTAAACCCTAGCGCTATTACTAACTCTTATAACTACTAAAATAATAATAGTTATAAATAAACTAAGTAATATCCTATAATATTCTATCCTAATAGAATTGTTATTATAATAATTAAAACATAGTGTTATAACCTAGGTGCCCTGCTACTAGTAAATTATAGTATTATTATATAAGGGTTATTATAAGTAGCTCCTAAGCTAGAATCTATATATAGCCCCTAAACTAAAGCGCTCTATATACACTTATAGAATAATCCACGACCTATTCCCTTATTAGTGCCTCTAGGGGAAACCTTTAACCCCCTTCCTAGATAGTCCTTAATTAGATACTATATATTAGGTTTAATATAATAGCCTAATCCTATAGGGACTAAAGGTACTTAGTAGTAAAAAGAACCTCCCCTACTAGTAGTAGTAATACTTATATATAGTATAGCGCTAGGTTAGCATTATCCCTCTGCTCCTTAGGTAATAGTAAGAGTTATATAATTATAATAGGTTATAGGATATACCCTATCCTTAGAGGTAATCTAGTCTAGTCCTACTCCCTTTAGGAAAGGGCATCTAGGTATTAGGCTTATATACTAGGTCTATATTATAGGTAAAAGTTAAATAGCATAAGTATATCTACCTACTAAGCCTATCTCTTTAATATTAACTAAGGAGTAGTAAAGTACTCTAGGTTCTTATAATCTATATAGATAGTAAATAGATAGGGTATGCCTTAAAGTTCTACTAACTATACCTTAAGGTAAGAGATAATAGTAAGTAACTCCTTATTATAGATTATATAATTCTTCTATAAGGATATAAGGCTAGTAGAAAAGTAAGTAACTAGGTATAGAATACTATTAGGACCTTATTATAAGAGGTACCCACTACTAATAGCTTTACCTAAACAATTAGCTTCCACTACTATTAGCTAGTCTGGGTCCTATTACGCTAGTACTAGATATATAATAAAGGCATCTTTTAACCTCTTAAAGGCCCTCTCTTCCTTAGGTCCCTATTAGAAAGGGATATTTCTCTTAGTAAGTTATATTAGCAGAGCCACTATCTCTAAGAAGTTACTAATAAAATCGCAGTAAAAATTTATAAATCCTAGGAAGCTATAAACCCTATGTAGTTTTGTAGGTGCTACCTATTCCCTTATAGCTATAACCTTTATAGGATCTAGGCAGATTAAGTGGCCTACTATAATAATATATCCTAGGTACTAAACCTCTTTTATAGCGAATATAGACTTATTAAGGTTAAGGTATAGACCTATAGCCCTTAAGTAACTAAGGACTAACTAGACCTTCTTTATATAATCCTTCCTTAACCCCCCTAAATAAACTAGGATATTATTAAGGTAGGCTATAATAAAGTCTCCTAGTGTATCCCCTAAGGATTTATTAATATAATACTAGAAGGTTATAGGTATACTAGCTAAGCTAAAGGGGTAGACTAGCTATTTAAATAAACTAAACCTTATATAGAATGCTATAAGGTGCTCTTAGCCCTTAGCTATCTATAGTTTATAAAACACTACGTAGATATCTACCTTTATAAACTAATATACTTAGGATAGGGAATATAGTGTCTTTTTAATTAGTAGGAGAGGGTAATAGTCTTATACTATTATCTTATTAAGAGTATAGTAGTCTACGTAGAAACGCTAGCTACTATTTGCCTTTTTAATAAGAAGGATAGGGGCTATAGCCACTAAGGAGCTAGCATAGATCTATCCCTTATCTATTAGATCTATAATCTGGCGCTAAACCTCTAAAAGCTGATCCTATAGTATATTATATAAGGGTCCCTATAAGAGTGCTGGTTTAGACCTATCCGGGTTCTTATATATACGTATATAGTAGTTAAGAGACCCTCTATAAGGGGGTAAGCTATTAGCCTTAGACTTATTAAAGAGGTCTATAAAGTCTACTAACTCCTTAGGTAGCGCTAATATATTAGGAGTAGCTAGCTCTATCTTAGGCACTGTGATCTATAGTACTATTATTATCTTCTTTAAGCTTATAGTAATAAACCTTATAGTGGTGTCCTTATTCTAGTGTGCCCTATAAGCCTTAGTGGCGTATAGGGATCTAATAATTCCCTATATTAGGACCTCTATTGCCTAAGTAGAGGACTTAGAAACATAAAGGCCCTCTATAGCTCTAATAACTAGTTATTATTATGCCGTATAAATCACTACTCTACGCTGCTCTAACTAAGGCATTCTAAATATTATATCCTGGGTTAGGCTAGGGATAATATATAGGTATATAAATAACTCCTAGCTATCTATATTAATTCTAGTGCGTACTATATAGGTTATAAAAGAGGTGTCTTCCTTAACCCGCTTTCCTTTTTATTCTATTTTTACCGCGGTATAAACATACCTCTATTTTAGTAACTATATAAGCTCTAGGCTAAGCTATCTTACTACTAATTTGCTTATAGCACTATAGTAATTATAACTATAATTAATTTAGATATTAATAAAATAATATATATTAAAAAGTATAGAAATAAGGAATAGTAGTTAGTTTATATATTTTACTATATCCCATTCTATTTCTATATAGTGGTTAAAATTATCCTATAATATAGAAGTTAACTAGCTTATTAGCCCCTATATAAGACTCTGCTTAGGGGCTACTTATTTTCTATAGGAGGGATATTTACCTCCTTATCCGTGCTTTCCTTATCCGCCCTAGATATATTAACGCTAACCTACTAGCGCTAAGGTAGGAAAAGGGTGTATTCTTAAATAAAGTAGTCCTTAGACCTATATTAGAGGTAGTATCTTTCTTAGTGGCATCTAGCTAGTACTGCCTCTGATTGTAAGGATAAAGATAGCTAGGCAAAAGGATATGGGGTGCACTTGTATATTGACTAAAGCTTGCTAGGTCTAAGTGTAATGTGTGTGCAAGTCGCTGGTTTATAGCTAGCGGCTTGCTAATATCACATAGACCTAGCCCTTCCTTCTAGTGTCAGGCGCCGCAGTGCTCTAGCGCTACAGTGCACGTATACGCATAGGATATATTATAAGGGGCCTTATAATTATCCCCCCCCTTATCGCTAGGCTCCTAAACGGCTTTTACCCTATATTTTATAACTATTTGCTAACTAGTAGTTACATTAAAATAATAACAAATAACAATCTATAATAACAAATAATAGTTAGCGCTTTAGTATAAATTTACCTCTAACTCTCTACTATATTATTCTATTTTTATTTCCGCATTATTAGCTAAATTATTACTTTTTCATAACACTATTATCTATCTATTATTAATCACTAATATATTACTATAAGTGCTCCTATAATTCTTCTTTATAATTATTTATATATACACTACTTGCGTACTAGATACACTAAACACAAAAAGAGCCCCCTATCTGCCCCTAAACTCCCCTAGATTAATTATTAATTTATTACTAACCTATACGTAGGTTAGTTAAAGATAAAGCAGTTAAAGCGCTATATTTAGTGTTATACGCGTGGGGATAGTTATAAGGCTATAAGTAGCTTGCTTTTCCTTTACTCTTTAGTTTCTATTTGCTAATAATTATATAGTCTATAGCTACTATACATAGTAACTTCCTTAACTTATTAAAGGTACTAGATTAGGTAGATATCCTAATAGAGGCACTTAGTAATAAGAATAAGGATAATCCTAAAGACCTTATATTCTTAGAGGTAACTTAGTGGCGTTTCACTACCTATTATCTTTAGCTTATATAGGGCTTTAACTATACTAATATAACGCATTACATTGCGTTTAGGTTAATAGGGGCTGCTAAGGTCCGCTAGGTCTATATATTTCTTCCCTTTTTACTAGTTCTTTACTAATATATCTAGGTAGGATACTTTAATTACATACTAGTAGTATATAGTCTCCTATTAAACCCTTATAGTTACTATAAACCTAGCTCTAGTCCTAGGGATAGTAGGTTATATCTTAGCCCTATTTTGCTATCTATTTGCTAATATTTTAGTAGGCTAACTATCTATAACTCCTTACTATATAGAATATAGTAATGGTTTTATAGCTATAGCTAAGTAATCCAGGATTTATTACCTAGGGAATAGTATTATATTATTTTTATTATAGAATAAGGGAGGCGGTCGCAGCGGATAAGAATAATACTAAGTATATAGTCTATAGGGGCTAAGTCTTTAGCTATAAGGGGGTAACTATAGAGGGATTTCTATTAACTCTCCTAAAGCTATAGATAGTTTCCTTTGTTTTATTCCTTTATATTTTTTCTTTTATTTTTATATATAGTTTAGTTATTTTCTTTTATTAGGTATATTATAGTGGCTAGTAAGGCTATGCCTTTCTTATAGGAACTTTATACTCTTTTACCTATAACTTACTTATATATTACTATCCTTTTCCCTTAACTTATTCTAGTAGAATACCTAAATTATATACTAAGCTCCTTCTATATCTTTAATAGGAACCTATTAGTTATATTTACTTAGCTAACCCTTCTACTTTACTAGGTATTTATTACCTTTATAGGTCTTTCTATATTCCTTAACCTCCTTAACTTTATATTTATTATCTTTATCCTTAAGGTTAGGTATTAGTATTTTTTCTTTATCTACGTTCTTATAATAGGTCTAAGGCTCTAGTAGGCTAATATAGAATATATTATATAACCTACTATATTTTTCTAGTAGTATAAGCTAATATACTTACTTACTAATAGTATTAAGTACCTAAAATAATCTAATAAACCTAGGGGTTAGCTTTTATTTTACTTCCTTAAGCTATATATTCTTTACTAATAGTAGTACTAGGTTACCTCTTTTAAGAGTAAGCGGTTAGTAATATTTATTATAGTACTTTACCTAGGATTTAGTAGCTTTTACCTAGTTTTACTTTAGCTACTCCCTAACTTTATATAACTTTATAATATAAGTATAAGCCTCTAGTACCTCCCCTTCTATAACCTTATCCCTAAGGGCTAGCTAAAACTCTAGTAAGTACCCTATAAGCGTATAGTTAGGTAAGTGGCCTATAGTTCTATTTACCGTGTTATTATAGGTAAATTATATAACTAGGAGTAGCTTAGGCTATATTTACTAGTTTTTAGAAGTAAAGCATTATAGGTAGTGCTCTAGTACCTAGTTAGTTCTCTTAGTCTACCTATTAGTTTAGGGGTAAAACGCTATAGAAAGCCTGTGTTTTATGTATAATAGGTAACATAGGTCTAACTAGAATTAGCTTATAAAAACAGATTCTCTATTAGATATAATGCCCTTTAGTGGCCTAAATTATAGCTTAATCTCCTTATAAAAAAGTTCCGCTAACTTAGCTATATTAATTATAGTTATTATAGGTAGGAAGATAGAGTACTTAGTGTATTAGTCTATAATTACTAGGATTATATTAGTTTCTTATTCGCCCGCTTATATAATAGGCAATCCTATAATAAAGTCTATTAAGATTTCTACCTATAGTTACTCTAGTATTAGTAGTAATTTAAGACTCCTATATAGGCAATGCCTTCTAGTAACTATTTGCTAATATATCCTATAGCTTATAATATAGTCTAACATAGACTTATTTATAGCTAGCCACTAAAAGTGGTGCTTTAATAGCTTAAGCGTTTACTTAGTCCTAAAGTAACCTACTAGCGGATTATTATAGTATAGCTATAGAAGCTCCTATTATAAGGTAGGCTCTTAGGGAATAACTACCTAGTCTTTATATATTAGGAAACCCCTTATGCTATATAACTATAGACTAGCTTTCCCTCTCTCTAGGGAATTAATCTCTTTACTCTACCTCTATAGGTCTAGATCTTAGCTTTAGGCCTTCTATAGTAGCTACGCTAATAGTTTATTTAGGCTAGATTAGTAGGGATCTAGTAACGTAATAGCCCCCTAGATCTCTTATGCTATGCCGGCGTCCTAGACACACGCTACCTTCTCCTAGAAATCACCTTTATTTAGCTAACCTTTTACTAGATCTATAGTGGCTAACTAGCCTCTTAATATAGCTACTCTAGCCTTTACTATAGGGGCTAGGGCATTTTCCTCCCCTAAAGGCATCTTACTATACCTCTCTATAAAGACTAGGGTATTTTCCTCCCCTAAAGGCATCTTACTATATCTTCTTTAATATATTAGTATCTCTTCTTCTACTACTTCTTTAGTAGCTACTAACTTTTTCTTAAGTTCTAGTAGAAGTGCCCTATTTATTAGGGGTTCGCTCTTATAATTAGACCTTCTTAATAGCGTATCTATAGGGTTACTTTTCCCTAGTCTATACTTAATTATAAAATTTAGTAGGCATAGGAATATACACTATCTAGCCTATCTTCTATTTAGCTTCTATTACTTTATAAAGGTCTATAGGTTATAGTAGTCTAATAGGACTTCCACTAGGGTCTCTATGCCTTTAATATAATATTACTAGTGTTTAAATAACTTAACTATAGTAAGTAGCTCTTAGTTAGGCATACTATAGTTTTATTTAGCGTTAGTAAACTTCCTTAACCAAAAGGCTATAGGGTACTAGCGGCCCTTATTATCTTATTATAATAAGATTCCTACTATTACAAAAATTAAGGTATCTATCTTAATACACACTGGTTAACTTAGGTTATAATAACGGAGTAGAGGAGCCCGCTAAAAGGCGTCTTTTAGCTAGCGAAACGCTACCTATTCTCTTGCCCTAAATATGAACCTCCTAGTCTAGATACTATTCTAACTGCCCTTTATTAACACATGCAGCGGTGCTATAATCCTAGAGTATCTATAGATAAACCATTAGTAGAAGTTATAGAACCCTAGGAAGGATTATATATTCTTAAAGCTTATAGGTTCCTTCTAATCCTAGATAGTAGTAACTTAGTAGGTGTCTATTAAGATCCTATTAATAGAGAGGATAAACCCTAGGAACTCCACTAACTCCTAGTAGAATTTATATTTAGAGGGTTTTATATATAATTCTACCTCTCTTATATGCCCTAGGACTTCTTTAATATATATAGTATACTCCTCTTATATTTTTAAAAAGATAAGGATATTATCTAGATATACTATATAAATAGTGTTAACTAGCCTGTAAAGCGCTTTGTAGATATAGTTCTAGAACATAGCTAGGGCATTTATTAACCTAAAAGGTATTATAAGATATTTATAGTGCCTATAATGCATATAGAATATAGTCTTCTATTTATTGCCCCCTTTAATCTAGATTCTATAATAAGCATCCTTAATATTAATTTTTAAGAAGAAGTAAGCTCCTTAGCACTAGTCTAGGATCTCTAAAATCAGGGGGAGAGCATAGTAATTCTTCTATATTACCCTATTAAGACCCTGGTAATCTATATATAATTAGAGCATACTATCTTTCTTTAGTATAAATAGGATAGGCATACCTATAGGGCTCTTTAATAGTCTTATCTAGCCCTTCTATAGGTTCTTATTAATATATTTGTAAAGTTCCTTTAATTTGCCTTAGGAAAGGGGGTAAATCAGTCTATATAGGGGTGTGGCCCCTGGTATTCGATTAATTACGTAATTAGTGGTCTTTCTTAAAGGTAAGCTTCCTACCTTATCTAATATAAACATATCTTTAAACTTATATAGTTCCTAGGGGATATCTTTAATAGTTCTATATGCCTTTACCTCTTCTTTATCTCTAAGGGTAATAAACTTATCTTCTATAACCCTATTAATAGTATATATAATAGTCTTATTATATATAATCTTTATAAATTTATAGGGAGTTATAAGTAAAAAGGCCTTTCTTTTTTTCTTAAACCACTACTCTTATAAGTGTAAGTAAAGGTAGACGTATTCCTTAGCAAGTATATATATCCTAATTAATATAGGGCTTCCCTTAGTTCTTAGGTCCTTATTAATAGCTATATATAGTAGCTTAAGGTCCTTTTCTTCTCCTTTTAAGTCTTTAATTATAATAGGGACCTTATAGACGCTATATTAGGGAACTATAAGGGCCCCTACTACCTTAATAATAGGTGCCGTAGCCTTAGCTTAGTTAAGTTTATAGGCTTATATAAATTTAGCGCTAATAATATTAATCTTAGCGTAACTATTAAGATCCGCTGCTATTTTAATATCTATATGCCTATAAATAGTAACTAGTGTGTAAAATTAACACCCTATTAGTACCTTAGTGTTTAAGGTAGAGGTAAGGGCATCTACTTCTACCTTAGGGAGTTTTCTAGGTCTTATTGCTCTTTCTTTAGCTTATTATATCTATTTATAAGGTACTCTATGCTATTATAGTTAAAACACTGCCTTTTATACCTAGGTTTATAGTTATTTAGGTAGGTAGCAGGAGACTTCTCTTAGTTCTTATCCTTCTAATCTTTATTAGACCTTCTGCCTTATAGAAAGTTATATTTATAATATTAGGGAGCCTTATTTAGGCCCTTATCTTCTAAATACTTAGACTTTTGCTTGCTCTTTAGCATAGCCTCCTAGAGTCACTAAGTAAGTTATATAACCTCCTCTTATGCCTTTCCTATAATAGAGGTATATAGGTTAATCTAGTCTTATAGGTTAGGGAGTAGTTTTATAAAGAATATAAGAGCTTATAACTTTTTAGTAGCTCTTTCTAGGTATTTCTCTAGCGAATCTAGGTAGATACTAAATTTAATAGGACTCTAGCCCTTACATTACTTTACATTCTCTAGCTATATAGCTATTTAGGCGTTATAGTTAGTAGTATCTTAGAGTAGTGTAAGAGTCTAGGTCTTAAATACATCCTAGTTATCTTTAAGATTACTTTAGTTATTAGCTATCTATTTATTAAGGTATTAGTCCTATCTTGCCCTATAATTACTATATATATAGTTAAGTGTGAAGAGGATTTTTTAGTAATCACACTAATACTTTTACTTTGCCCTATTAAAGGCATAGTTTAGATTATTTATCTATATTTTATACTTCTATAGGTTTATAGGGTATTAGAGGTTAGTAATATTCCTAACTTTAACCTCTTAGTAGCTATTACTAGAGGAGGAACTAGATCTTCGCTACCTTTTTATCTTCTCTTTCCCTTTACCTAGCTATAGAAGATTAATAAGCTCTTACTCTTATTCCTATAGTTCTTTAAGTTTCTTAAGCTAAGTAATTCGCTTATTTATCACTATAGTATTAGCCCTAATATTAGAGGGTCTAGGTTTAGTCCTGGTTCCTGTAGAATATAGTATATCTTTAGTAGCAATACTACCCTTATTTAATTAACTTTAGTTATTATCTAATATTACTTAGGTTAATTAGGTAGTTCTTAGCCCTATATTACTCTTAGGTAGCTAGTAGTAGAAGCTTTAGAATTATAAGGATAAAGATAGCTAGGTAAAAGGATATAGGGTGCACTTATATATTAACTAAAGCTTACTAGGTCTAAGTGTAATATATATATAAGTCGCTGGTTTATAGCTAGCGGCTTGCTAATATTACGTGGACCTAGCCCTTCCTTCTGGTGTCGGGCGCCGCGGTGCTCTAGCGCTGCGGTGCACGCATGCGCGTGGGACATGTTATGAGGGGCCTCACATAATACCTATTTTACCTATTCTATGTTTAGGGAGGCCTTTACTTCCTTACCCTTCTTCTTAGCCTATTTCCCTAGCTAGGTCCCTACTACGTAAACTCCTATTATTAGAGTATTACCCTTATAGTTAGTTAGGTTTAAGGGTTTAGGGTATAGGACCCTACGTTAGGTCTAATACTTATTCTCTAAGGTAAGGGCCTTAATATTAACCGCTATCTTATAATATTATATAACCGCTATATACTAATTACAATAGCTTACGCCCTACCCTATGCTAATTTCTTAAAGGCACTTATTAAGCACATGTTAAAGCTTTACTAGCTTTATATTATCTACCTAAAGATCCCCCCTAGCTAATAAGAGCTTATCTATAAAGTAAATAAAGAATATAAAGAATGCCTCCCTAGGTCCTTATTCTATTTAGTTAAGCTTTATAAGGGCTATCTCCTATCTATATAGGTTAGTAAATATAGTCTTAAGATACTCTAGGAACTTAAAGGGATTAAAGTTAATATTTTTACCTAACTTAAAGAAGTTAGCTACTTAGGACTATACCTTAGAGAAGAGATTCTAGTAAATAAATATCTACCTATTCTTATTAGTACTAATAAAGTACTTATCTACTAGTAGCTTATACTCTATTAGGAGCCTCTATATAGTAAACATAGCCTTATTACTATTATATAGGTTACCTATAGGGATTAGTTTTTACTTTAATTTAGCTACTATAGCTACCTATAGGGTAGTAAATATAATAGGGGTTAGGGCTTAGCACTAGACCCTAGGGTTTAGTTAAGTTAGTTAGGCTAAGGGTCCTATATAATCTATTAAGGGTCCTATATAATTTATATTAACTTACTCCTAGAGTTATACTATTTTTACTATCTACTTATTTAGCATATAGTAAAGCATTTTAAATTATACTTACTAAGCTACTAGGGGCGCTATAGCATTAGATCCTAGGGTAATAGTCCCCTAGTTAGGATAATCCTAAGGTTAAAGTATATTTTATATACCTATTAGTATATCTATTAGTATATTAAAATCTATTTTATTATCTTTTAGTAGCTATTATAAAACTAAAGGAAGTTTCTTAATTATTATAGACTAGCCCCTAGGTAACTATAATAAGGTATTAGTATAGTATTAAGAAACTTAGGGAAAGAGAAGAGGAAGGTAGGAAACCTATCCTTACTAGGGCTCTTATAACCCCCTAACTACCTTACACTTATTCTCTTCCCTATGCCTTTATATATATAGTATATATATATTCTAGACTTAGGGCCCTTAGGATTTGCCCCTGCATATATATAACATATATGCACTTCGGCAGATACTTAGGACTATCTATCCCTACGCATACGCGACACGTGTGCACTCTAGAGAATGCTTAGGCAAAGCCCAAGCCCTTACACTAACCCCCCTAACTTATATAGTAATAATATAAGTCCTCTTCTAGAATATAAATAAGAAGGATAACCTAGTACATATAGCGCTCTAGCACTAAACTAATATAGATATAATTATAATTTAGGAGTAGGAACGCATAAGAAACCTATAGCCCCTAGCCCTAGGCCTCTCCTGCTTCTAACTTACACACTATAATAGGTATAATACTATATATATAAATAAGAAATACACTATAGGCTTATAGGTAGCCTAAGGAGGGACTAACTAGTTATTAGTAGAGATATATAGTATAAATATATACTCTCTTTATTTAGAAGGGTATAGTAATAAGTAGAATACCCTGATTTACGCTATAAATATAGAAAAGCCTTATAATAGATATATCTTTATAGGGGATTTTAACTAAAAGCACCTACTCTAGGATAAACTTAATAGGACTAGTAATAGAGCAGAAGAAGTACTAGAGTTTATAAGCTAGTAAAGGCTTAGACTAGTAATGCCCTATAGGGAGCCTACTAGGTAGAATAATAGAGATAGGGATAGCACTATAGACCTAGCCTAGGTAACACTAGATATTAGAGTCTACTATAATAGAGTGGAAGACCTAATAGGATCTAACTATATCCTATAACTAATAAGTATCTTTACTAACCCTTAGGAGGCTACCCCCCTAGTCCTTAGGTATAACTAGGCTATAATAAATAAATCCTATATAGAGGTAGAGGCAAATAACTAGCTACTACTAGATAGTGCCCTAGAGCTATATAATAAGGAAGGGATTAATATATATACTACCTAGCTTATTATAAACCTTTAGTAAATAGCTAACTTAGTAGCCCTCTAAAAGCCTAGAGGCCTACCTAGCCTAGAGGCCTTGTAGTCTAGGCAGGCTAAAGAGGTAGTTACTAGGATAAGGTAGGCTAAGAGATAGTAAAGGTATAGAAGAACTAAGGTAAACTAGTAGGTATATACTAATATAGATAAGGAGCGGGAATAAGTTATTAAAGAAGAGAGAAGGAATGCCTAGAGAGATACGCTAAGATAGGCTAATACCTAGAGTAAGGATAGAGGAGTGTGGAGGCTAGAGAGATAGGTAAGGCTCTAGAGCTAGGCACCCCTAGAGCTCCCTAGGCTCCTAGAGCTAGAGAGATCTAAAGGAGACCCTAACCTAGCCACTACACATAAAGGTAAAGCGAGATTACTTATATAGAGGTTCTTCCCTAAGCCTATAGCTAACCTTTCCTATATCCTAGACCTAGCCTTCCCAGAACTTAATAACACACTAATCTAGGATAGAGACTAGTTTAACTCTAAAGAGATTGCTAATATCCTCTTAGATATAGTAAACTAGAAAGCCCTAGGGAATAATAAGCTCCCTACTAGATTTATTAAAGCTTATAGCCTAGCTGTCAGGGTCGTGGAGGCAATAGAGCGATAGAGGCTGTGAAGGCCATGGCATTATGTATAGTAGGGCCTAGTTATGGCTTGCAGCGTCCCCGCTATAAGGTCGCCACGAGCTAGTTATATACACGCAGAGAGGGTATTTAGGTAAAGGTTATATATATAGAATATAGGAGGCTAGAGATTAAAACCCTTAAGTATATATACCTACCTTTTAGCTATATAGTGGCTACCTTAATTATACTATTACTCTATTATATTATATTTAGCCTAGAAGCCTTAATAAGTTAATCTCTCTTTCCTATTAGGGTAATAGACTATTAGTAGGTTAAGTATATTAGCACTATATAGGATAAATACCTATTTAATAGGTACTAATAACTCTAGAGCGAACACACTATATAAAGATATATTTAGGGAACAAAACCTACCTCTAGGGCAGGAGTCTTCTTAGTTAACTACCCCTAAGAATTCCTATATATTAGGGCTAGCTTTTAATAATAAAGAAGCTATACTTAACTATAGCCTTATATAAGTAGAGGTATAGTTATAAATTACCTAAAAAAGGCATAAACTTAAGTAGCTATAGAAAAATTTATAGGAAGTAAATACCCCTCCCTAATTAGATAACACTAACCTAGGCTCCACTTCTACCCTATAAACTCCGCCTACTTAAGCCCCTATTTCCTAGATAGCACTAACTATACTAGGACTATATAGATATAGTATAGTAAAGATATAGCTTAAGGCTCCTATATATAAGGGGGATACCTATAAGAATCTATAGATATTCCTAGTAGATTTAAATATAGTTTTTACTATAGATTAAAACACTTTTATAAATAATATAACTATAGTTATATATACTAGTAGCTACCTAGTAGATAAGGCAAAGTAATAGTAGATATGCTTTACTGCTATAGATAGTTATATAGACTATTAGAGCTACACTTAGATAGAGTTTATTTAGTGGTTAAAAACTAGAGGAATAGATAAAGATAGTCGCTAGCTAGAAGTAATAGGTACGCTACTAACCCTCTAGTAAGGCAAGGACTAGTTATTCTAAGTGTTTATTAAGGTTTAGGGTAAGGCAGAAGCAGAATTGCCTAAGCCTATGCTAGAGCCTATAAGAATTACCTAGTTTATATAATACCTAAATAGCACTATAAAGAAGCAGGTGTTTAGCTAGGAGTACCCTATAAGTTAGAACTATCTTATAGTGTAAGGGCTTGGGCTTTGCCCAAGCATTCTCCAGAGTGCACACATGTCGCGTATGCGTAGGGATAGATAGTCCTAAGTATCTGCTAAAGTGCACACGTATCGCACATATACAGGGGCAAATCCCGAGGGCCCTAAGTCTAGAATATATATATACTATATATATAAAGGCATAGGGAAGAGGATAAGTATAAGGTAGTTAGGGGGTTATAAGAGCCCTAGTAAGGATAGGTTTCCTACCTTCCTCTTCTCTTTCCCTAAGTTTCTTAATACTATACTAATGCCTTATTATAGTTACCTAGGGGCTAGTCTATAATAATTAAGAAACTTCCTTTAGTCTTATAATAGCTACTAAAAGATAATAAAATAGATTTTAATATACTAATAGACGCACTAATAGGTGTATAAAACACACTTTAACCTTAGGATTATCCTAACTAGGGGACTATTACCCTAGGATCTAATGCTATAGCGCCCCTAGTAGCTTAGTAAGTATAATTTAAAATGCTTTACTATATACTAAATAAGTAGATAGTAGAAATAGCATAACTCTAGGAGTAAGTTAATGCAAATTATATAGGACCCTTAATAGATTATATAGGACCCTTAGCCTAACTAACTTAACTAAACCCTAGGGTCTAGCGCTAAGCCCTAACCCCTACTATATTTACTACCCTATAGGTAGCTATAGTAGCTAAATTAAAGCAAAAACTAATCCCTATAGGTAACCTATATAATAGTAATAAGGCTATATTTACTATATAAAGGCTCCTAATAGAGCATAAGCTACTAGTAGATAAGGACTTTATTAGCACTAATAAGGATAGGTAGATATTTATTTACTAGAACCTCTTCTCTAAGGTATAGTCTTAAGTAGCTAACTTCTTTAAGTTAGGTAAAAGTATTAACTTTAATCCCTTTAAGTTCCTAGAGTATCTTAAGACTATATTTACTAACCTATATAGATAGGAGATAGCCCTTATAGAGCTTAACTAAATAGAATAAGGACCTAGGGAGGTATTCTCTATATTCTTTATTCGCTTTATAGATAAGCTCTTATTAGCTAGGGGGGATCTTTAGGTAGATAATATAAAGCTAGTAAAGCTTTAATACATGCTTAATAAGCGCCTTTAAGAAATTAGCATAGGGTAGGGCATAAGCTATTACAATTAGTATACAGTGGTTATATAATATCGCGAGATAGCGGTTAATATTAAGGCCCTTACCTTAGAGGATAAGTATTAGACCTAATATAGGGTCCCACACCCTAAACCCTTAAACCTAACTAACTATAAGGGTAACACTCTAATAATAGGAGTTCATATAGTAGGGACCTAGCTAGGGAAATAGGCTAAGAAGAAGGGTAAGGAAGTAAAGGCTACCCTAAATATAGAATAGGCAAAATAGGTATTAGAGGCAGTACTAGCTAGATACCGCTAAGAAAGATACTACCTCTAATATAGGTCTAAGGACTACTTTATTTAAGAATACACCCTTCTCCTGCCTTAGCGCTAGTAGGTTAGCATTAATATATCTAGGGTAGACAAGTAGAGCGCGGATAAGGAGGTGAATGTCCCTCCTATAGAAAATAAGTAGCCCCTAAGTAGAGTCTTATATAGGGGCTAATAGGCTAGTTAACTTCTACATTATAGGATAATTTTAACCGCTATATAGAAACAGAATAGGATATAGTAAAATATATTAACTAACTACTATTCCTTATTTCTATACTTTTTAATATATATTATTTTATTAATATCTAAATTAATTATAGTTATAATTACTATAGTGCTATAAGTAAATTAGCAGCAAGATAGCTTAGCCTAGAGCTTATATAGTTACTAAAATAGAGGCGCGTTTATACCGCAGTGGAAATAGAATAGAAAGGAAAGTAGGTTAAGGAAGACACCTCTTCTATAACCTATATAGTATGTACTAGAATTAATATAGATAGCTAGGAGTTATTTGTGTACCTATATATTATCCCTAGCCTAACCTAGGATATAATATTTAGAATGCCTTAGTTAGAGCAGCGTAGAGTGGTGATTTATGCGGCATAATAATAACTAGTTATCGGAGCTGCGGAGGGCCTTTATGTTTCTAAGTCCTCTACTTAGGCAATAGAGGTCCTAATACAGGGAATTATTAGATCCCTATACGCCGCTAAGGCTTATAGGGCACACTAGAATAAGGACACTACTATAAGATTTATTACTATAAGCTTAAAGGAGATAATAATAGTACTATAGATCACGGCGCCTAAGATAGAGCTAGCTACTCCTAATATATTAGCACTACCTAAGGAGTTAGCGGACTTTATAGACCTCTTTAATAAGTCTAAGGCTAATAGCTTGCCCCCTTATAGAGGGTCTCTTAACCACTATATATATATATATAAGAACCCGGATAGGTCTGAACTAGCACTCCTATAGGGACCCTTATATAATATGCTATAGGATTAGCTTTTAGAGGTTTAGCGCTAGATTATAGATCTAATAGACAAGGGATAGATCTATACTAGCTCCTTAGCGGCTATAGCCCCTATCCTTCTTATTAAAAAGGCGAATAGTAGCTGGTATTTCTACGTGGACTACCGCGCTCTTAATAAGATAATAGTATAAGACTATTACCCTCTCCTACTAATTAAAAAGACACTACATTCCCTATCCTAAGCATATTAGTTTATAAAGGTAGATATCCGCGTAGCGTTTTATAAACTATAGATAGCTAAGGGCTAAGAGCACCTTATAGCGTTCTATATAAGGTTTAGTTTATTTAAATAGCTAGTCTGCCCCTTTAGCTTAGCTAGCGCACCTATAACCTTCTAGTGTTATATTAACAAATCCTTAGGGGATATACTAGGAGACTTTATTATAGCCTACCTTAATAATATCCTGGTTTATTTTAGGGGGTTAAGGAAGGATTATATAAAGAAGGTCTGGTTAGTCCTTAGTTACTTAAGGGCTATAGGTCTATACCTTAACCTTAATAAGTCTATATTTACTATAAAAGAGGTTTAGTACCTAGGATATATTATTATAGTAGGCTACTTAATCCGCCTAGATCCCATAAAGGTTATAGCTATAAGGGAATAGGCAGCACCTATAAAACTACATAGGGTTTATAGCTTCCTAGGATTTACGAATTTTTACCGCGATTTTATTAGTAACTTCTTAGAGATAGCGGCTCCGCTAATATAACTTACTAAAAGAAATATCCCTTTCTAATAGGGACCTAAGGAAGAGAGGGCCTTTAAGAGGTTAAAAGATACCTTTATTATGTATCTAGTACTAGCGTAATAGGACCTAGACTGGCTAATAGTAGTGGAAGCTAATTATTTAGGTAAAGCTATTAGCGGGTGCCTCTTATAATAAGGTCCTAATAGTGTTCTATACCTAGTTACTTACTTTTCTACTAGCCTTATATCCTTATAGAAGAATTATATAATCTATAATAAGGAGTTACTTACTATTATCTCTTACCTTAAGGCGTGGTTAGTAGAACTTTAAGGCATACCCTATCTATTTACTATCTATATAGATTATAAGAACCTAGAGTACTTTACTACTCCTTAGTTAATATTAGAGAGATAGGCTTAGTAGGTAGATATACTTACGCTATTTAACTTTTACCTATAATATAGACCTAGTATATAAGCCTAATACCTAGACACCCTTTCCTAGAGGGAGTAGGACTAGACTAGATTACCTCTAAGGATAGGGTATATCCTATAATCTATTATAATTATATAACTCTTACTATTACCTAAGGAGTAGAGGGATAATACTAACCTAGCCCTATACTATATATAAGTGTTACTACTACTAGTAGGGGAGGTCCTTTTTACTACTAAGCACCTTTAGTCCCTATAGGATTAGGCTATTATATTAGACCTAATATATAGTATCTAATTAAGGACTATCTAGGAAGGGGGTTAAAGGTTTCCCCTAGAGGCACTAATAAGGGAATAGGTTATAGATTATTCTATAAGTGCACATAGAGCGCTTTAGTTTAGGGGCTATATATAGATTCTAGCTTAGAAGCCGCTTATAATAACCCTTATATAATAATACCACAATTTGCTAGTGGTAGGGCACCTAGGTTATAATACTATATTTTAATTATTATAATAATAATTCTATTAGGATAGGATGTTATAGGATATTACTTAGTTTGTTCGTAACTATTATTATTTTAGTAGTTATAAGAGTTAGTAATAGCGCTAGGGTTTACTAAAGCCTTTACCTATCCCTAATTAGTTCTAGTCTTAGATCTCTATTAACTTTATAATAAACTTACTAGCAGCATCCCCTAAGAGGCTATAGTATCTTATAGTTATTATAGATAGACTCTTAAAGTTTATATAGTTAGAAGCCATAACCTCTATTAGGGCTAAGGAGTGTGTAGAATAGTTTAAAACAGTCTAGTAGAGGTTTTAGGGTTTTCCCTAGTTTATTATTATAGATTAAGGGTTAGACTAGTTAAGAAAATTTTAGATAATATTATACTCCCTTATAGGGATAGACTAGTTACTCTCTATATCTTACTACCTATAGACTAATAGTAGCATAGAGCGGGTAAACTAAGAAGTTTAGGTAATATTACATATTATAGTTTCCTTTTTATAGTTTAATTAGCTAGAGCACTTAGCTGCTTATTAGCTTATAATTAATAATAGGCCCTCTTCTATAATAGGAGTTAGTCTAAATAAGTTACTTTATAGCTATAATTTAGAACCTATTTAGACATAACCAGACTAGTTAGCATCTATAATAATACCTAAGGGATAAGCTATATAGTTCCTTAAGTACCTATAAGAGGGTACTTAACTAGTATAGGCTATAATAGCCTACACTTAATAAAGATAGTAGGATACTATATTAGCTTCCTAATAGCTAGTGGAATGGTTCTAGGTAGGGGATAAAGTGTGGCTTTTACTAAAGAATATTAAGATAAACCGCCCCTTATAGAAACTTAATTAGGTTATAGTAAAATATATAGTCTTAGAAGTGCTAATGCCACTAATAGTATAGTTAGATATCCCTAGGGGTATCTATCTAGTCTTCTACATAGACCTTATTAAATAAGCTATAGAGGACCCTCTTCCTAGCTAGAGGCTTTAGGACTCTTACCTAGGGCTAGAATAGGTCCTAATAGAGGATAATAATAAACTTATTAAGGAGTACTAGGTAGAATAGATTTTAGTAGTATAGAATACCCTAGGTTAGGGAAGGAGATATAATATACTAGTAAAATAGGTAGGATATATTTAGCTAATATAGGAGCTATTAGAAAGTATAGCATAGATATAAGCCCTTAATAAGTTTAAGGTAAGGTAAGGAGATATATAATATAATAATAGACTAAATTAATTATAAACTACTTATACTTCTATAGAGACTTCTAATAATATATAAGGCATACCTAGTCCACATCCTATTAACTTATAATAACCACTAGAGTAAACTTAGTACTCTCTACCTATTATAATAGATATATTACTTAAGCCCCTAACTAAATTATTATTATAATTAAGAGGAATAGTAGCTAGCGTTACTATAGGTATAATAGGGGCATAGGCAGTGTTATAATAGGGGGGATAGATATTTCTATGGTTCTAGATAGTATAGGTAGAATAATAATTAGTAAGTGTAAAGGTTAACCTATCTCTAGGTTAGCCTCTAGTAGGGGATAAGTAAAGAATAGGGTCTAGTGCTAGGGGGCGCCTACTAGTTAGGGTGTGCTAGATATAATAGTTAATAAGCCCTAGGTTAGGGCTAAGTTAGGAGCGTTTATAGCGATAATAAGAAGGTAAGTTATCTTTATACTTAATATATTATTAACCACTATAGTAATAAGAAGAAAGAGCTTTAAGGAGGAGAGCGGATTAATTATAGTATTCCTAATATATAGTATTTAGACTGCCTATAATCTACTAGTTTTACTAGAGTAGGATACCTATAACTTACTATATAGACCCTACTATACTATAGCTACTTATAGGGCTACTATAGCTAAAAGGAATAATCTTAAGTTTATTTAGGGCTATAGTAGGGGAGGTAGAAGAAGGGAGTGCCCTAAGGGTAGAATAAATAGGAGCTAGGTTAAACTAGGCCTAGTCTAGAAGGGCTTTCTATTAACTTATAAGGGTATAGAAGCCCTAGGATAGCACTAGTATTTATCTCTTAGTTTCTACTATCTTTAGGATACCAGGCTAGATAATATAGTTACCTACCTTAATTACAGCCTTAAGATCCTTTAAGTAATATTAAAGTTAAGGGTCTATAGATAAATACCTTATTATCTAAACATAGGTTATATAGTTTTACTAATATAAGAGATAGGAGGTGCTACTAGGGGGAGGACTATAGTTTAGGATACCTATAGTAAGGGATTTCTTAATATATAGCCTATAGGGCCGCTACACTACTTATAGAGTAGTATGCTCCTTATTATCTAAGTTTCCTTCTATAAGGAACTTACTAATAGACTAATTTATAGGCATAAAGGGAATAGCTAGGACATAAGGAGGATAGCGACTAGAGTTGCTATAATAGTTACTACTATAGTTAGCTATATTTAATAAGGGTATAATATAGGGATAATAGGTAAATAAAGTGTTATTTAGAGGGGTATAATAGGAAGGTATAATAGGGTTTATAATATCTTAGAGAATTTTCTATATAAGGGAAAGTAAAAGTTATAATAAAATAAATAGTAGATAGAAAGTAGGGGCAGGGCTAGGGTTAATATAATAATAATACAGGGCTTAATAACTATATTATACGCCTAGCCCACGCCTAGGACTAAAACAAAACAATAGGATAGAAGGTTTAAGATAGGGCTAGGGTTAATATAATAATAACGCGGGGCTTAGTGACCGTGTCACGCGCCTAGTCTAGTCCTAGGATTAAAATAATAGGCTTATATAACGCGTTAAAGAGGAGGAGTAAGGGTATATATAAGGGCTTAGGCTTTACCTAAGTATTCTCTAGAGTATATATATATCATGTATACGTAGGGATAGATAGTCCTAAGCATCTACTAAAGTGTATATATATCGCATATGTGCAGGGGTAAATCCCGAGGGCCCTAAGTCTAGAATACATATATACTATATATATAAAGGCATAGGGAAGAGGATAAGTATAAGGTAGTTAGGGGGTTATAAGAGCCCTAGTAAGGATAGGTTTCCTACCTTCCTCTTCTCTTTCCCTAAGTTTCTTAATACTATACCGACGCCCTATCGTAGTCGCCTAGGGGCCAGTCCATAACATATAGGCTAAGGAAAGAAGGTAGAAGTAGTAATAAGAGAGGAAAAAGGGCCCTACTATAAAGGTAACTAAGGAAGTGACTAATAAAAGAAGAGGAATTATTTAACTTCCCTAAAGGGTAAGTTATAGGAAGGACGCCGCATAGGAATAGGGGGCTTACCTATTACCTATTTTAAATATAAGAAACTAGGCCACCTCTTTACTAAGTGCCCTAAGCTAGACTATAGTATTTACTATAGAAGTGGCCACACTACTAACCAGCACTAAGGCAGTAGTGACTAAGCTAAAGGTTACTTAAACCTAAATAAGGCCCTAATTAGCTTAGTATAGCCCTAGGAAAACGCTCTTAATATAACTTAACTTAATAAGAATAGGTAACTAGACCTATAAATTTGCATAGATATTAAGTTATAGTAAGATTACCACTGGGTAGTAGTACTAATGCTATTTAACCCTAGCGCCATATATTTATTAATTTATCCAGATATATTAATAGATCTTAACTAGGTAAAGGTATAACTAAGCGATAATACGCTTAAAAGTATATCTAGTGATATTATACTATATTAAGGAATCCTATAAAGGGTGGTGTTAGTAAGAGATAGCACTAGATACGCAAAGATATACTAAGTTAGCTACTATATTACTAATAGTAGTGAAAAACTGGTTTTAGGCATTAACTAGGTAAGATAATATAAGCCTATAATAATATTATAGAAGGACAGACTTTAGAGATACCCTATAATAAGGGAATATATCTTATTAGTAGTAGGGTTATGGGATAGATAGCACGTGGTAAAAAGCTTATTAGTTATAGTAATGCTTCCTCTATGGATAATAGGTCTAATTAAGCACATAGCCTCTGTTAAGTATATAGCAAATAAGGAGGAGGGAAGTAGCAATGCTATAATAATAAAGCTACCTAATAAAGCAGGGAAAGTAGAACTTCTAGAAGCTTATAAGGAGTTTAAAGATATATTCTTAAATAAAGAAGCTAGCACCCTTCCTAGCTTAGGTGGTTAAACTTATATAATTAAATTAGAAGAAGGGAAAACGCTACCCTAGGGACCTATATATAACCTAGCTAAGAAAGAGCTACAGGTACTCTATAAGTACCTGGCGAGTATGTAGGAATAAGGTTAGATCTAAAGATCCATTAGTCTAGCAGGTGCCCTAATCCTATTTATGCTAAAGAAAGGGGGAAAATTATAACTATACGTGGATTATAGGGGCCTAAATAAGATTATAGTTAAGGATAAGGCCCCTTTACCCCTAATTCCGGAAATCTTAGATTAGCTAAGAGGTATAAAGATCTTCACGAAGTTAGACCTTAAAGATACGTACTATTAGCTATATATCCGCGAGGGAGATAAGTGGAAAATAGCCTTCTAATGTAGATACGGTTACTTTAAGTATCTTGTAATGCTATTCGGGCTTATTAACGCGCTAGTAACCTTCTAAGAATATATTAATATAGTGTTAGAAGGTCTTATAGATATTATCTATATTATCTACCTTAATGATATCCTAATATATAGCAGCGACGTCTTAGAGCATAAGAATTATATTAAGCAGGTTCTTAAGAGGCTTTAGAGCGCTAATCTTTTTATTAACTTAGATAAGTGCTAATTTTCTATTAAGGAGGTTGAATTCCTTGGTTATATAATCTCGCTAGAGGGAATCTTAATAGATCCTAGTAGAGTTAAAGTAATTACAATATAGCTAATACCTATCTATATGTTTAATATCTAATCCTTTCTTAGATTTACTAGATTCTATAGATACTTTATTAAGGCCTATAGCAAAATAGTTATCCCGCTAACTAACTATCTATAAGGGAAGTAACCTATAAAGTTTAAGCTAGAGCCCTATAAGCTAGTAGTATTTAAAGAACTATAGAAGCATTTCTAGGAGGCACCTATTTTAGTGCATTTTAACCTAGCACTGCTATTATAAGTAGAGACCAACACCTCTAGACACGCGATTAGAGCTATCCTTATGATGTTAGTGCTAGGTTACTAGCACCCTATAGCGTTTATATTAAGGAAGTTAAAGGACACTAAATTACGCTACGTAATAGACACTAAGCTGCTAGTAATTTAAGAGGCTTTTTAGACTTAGAGGCATTACCTTGCCTACTTAGCTTACCTAGTTAAAGTAATAATAGATTACTTAAACTATAAATACCTTATAATAAAGCCTAAGCTAATAAGCTAGTAAGTAACTATATTAGATAAGCTATGCCTATTTAACTTTATTATTAAATACCAGGCAGGCAAGCTAAATCCTACTAATACTCTATTATAGAGATTAGATTATATTAGTAAGGAAAGGAAAGCTAAGGCGTTTATGTCTTAGTTACTAACCTTCCTTACTAAGTTCACTACTATTAGGCTATAGGGGCGCTATAATAAGTGTGGTACCACCACTAGTCTAGTAAAGCCACAGTGTGTTAGGTTTGTAATTAATAAGCAGCGTAAGAGCGGTAGTAACTCTATTAGTACCCTATATCTATAATTACTGCCTATTAATAGTATAGTAAGAAGTCTAATAGTAGGTAGGAGAACCTCTACTAAGTTAATCTCCACTAGGCTAATTAGAAAATTTGCTAGTGCTACTAAGGAGCTATAGGCTTATAGTAGTAGTATAGCGCGAAGTCTAATGGTAGGTAGGAGAACCTCTGCTAAGTTAATCTCCACTAGGCTAATTAGAAAATTTGTAGGCGCTACTAAAGAGCTATAGGCTTATAGTAGTGTTATAGCGAGAATCTTAGTGGTTTAGAGAACCTCTACTAAGTTAAACTCTGCTATTAGGAGTAAGATAGTGGAATTAGAAGCCCTAATTCTAGTCTTATTATTAGAAGCGTAGTAAGGGGACGCCTTTATTACGTAGCGGAAGTTATTGCTAATAAGTGGTGACTCTAGTGCGTTAGGACTATAGTTAATTAGTCCCTCTAAGCTAGAGGCTAAAGGGTTATAGATATAGACTAGGGTGCCCTCTAAGTTACTAATATATAATAATTAAGTTTTTATCCTATAAGGTATGCGGAAGGAAGTCTTGCTATTAACCTATAATAATCCTATAGCGGGTTATTAGGGGGTTAGCAGAACCCTCTATTAAATTATAGGCTAATATTATTAGCTATTGTTAAAATTATGCTATTTATAGCACTATTTTATAGGCCCACTAGTTGCCTAGTTGCGTTGTTGCAACGTTGGTTACAAGGCGTTGCCTGCAGCGTTGTTGGCCGTGGCCAGCAGCTTTGGCTGTGACCTGCACACAACCAACCCACAGGCTTGTATGACTAAGCCGACTAGGCTACCCTATAGGGAAGCTAAAATCGACTGTAACTAGGGAACTAGTAGTCGTATAAAAGGCTGACTTATACTGTTCGAATCCTTGATTTTTTCTGGATTTAATAATGTATTTTATTTATAGGGTTGCTTATTAGATTGCTTAGTTAGTGCACGTGGGTGGCTAGATTGTATGGCCGTGAGTTGATTTTTTACTTTTCCTATATAAATAAATTTTGTGGAAAATAAAAAATAGCTCCTAAGACCCAGCTAGCGACCCCCTTCCGTCGATACGGTCGGTAGGTCTATGAGGGGAACTCAGAAAATCCTCTCATTGCTCATCAGATCGTTCGTCTAGCTGAAATCTACTATATTTAACTATCAAAGCTCTATATCTTGAAGAATCGTCGTATTATAGTGAATCTAGAAGCCGCCGCGTTGGAATCTACTAGGGAGGTCTTCCTATCCCTCTAGCTAGATTCCCCTTCCATTTTCAATAGCTATTAATAAAGAAGGATATTAAGTTATATATATAGACTTACGTTAATTATTAAGTTTTAAAGCTAAGGTTACATAAACATTATAGCAAGTTAGCTACGCTGCTAGTGCCTGATTACCCTTTCTAAGAATTATTAATAGACTTTATTATAGGCTTACCGCTAGTAAAGGATTAGAAATATTAGCTATATAACGCAATACTAGTTATTATAGACTGATTTTTAAAGTATAGTATTTATATACTAGTGTCCACACGCCTAACTAGCAATAGGCTAGCTATAGTGGTCCTAGAAAATATTTTTAAGGACTATAGTGCCCTAGAAGGTATTATTATAGACTAAGGGTTAATATTTACTAGTGGATTCTAGAGGATATTCTATTATCTAATTATAATAAAGTAGTGACTAAGCACTATATTCTACCCCTAAATAGATAGATAAATAGAGTAATTAAACTAAGTTCTTAAGCACTATCTAAAAGCCTATATATATGCTAAATAGGATAACTAGGTAGAATACCTACTAATAGTATAGTTTACCTATAATATAAGTAAGTATAGTAGTTATAGCCTAATGCTAGTGGAGGCGCTATAAGGGTATAACCTAAGGGGACTACACTAGGCTATCCTAATGCCTAATTTAGTAAATAACTAGGTAGAAAATAAAGTCTTAGAACTAAGATAGAGATACTTAGAGATTAAGTAGCTACTAAGTAATATATAAGTATAGTAAAAGAAGTACTATAATTATAAGAGAATACTAATAGAGTTTAAGGTTAGGGATTATATATTATTATTAATAAAAAATATTAACCTAAGATACCTAAGCTAAAAGCTTACTATAAAGTACCTAGGACCCTATAAAATTAAAAAGGTGGTTAGTAATTATAGCTTAGCTTATTAATTATAATTACTAGCTAGCTTAAGACTTTATAATATATTTAATATTATAAGTCTTAAACTATTTAAAGGGAACCCTACTAGCTATATAGATATATCCTTACTATAAGATAATATTAAAGATAATAAAGAAGAGTTTAAAGTTAAGAGAATTATTTTATATTAGTATAATAGAAAATAATGTAAATACCTAGTAAAGTAGAAAGGCTATAATAGTTTAGAAAATTTATAGGTATTAAAAAGGGATTTTATTATAAAGGATATTATAGATAATTATAAGCGGTAATTAAGTAGCTAGTTTATAGAGATATAATTACTTTAGTAATTTAGTATATAAATATCCTATAATATAAGTTATATTTTTCTTAAAGTAAAAACTACCTTATAGCTATCTAGTATAAATTAATCTATAGTAATATTAGCGGCTGTATTTTTATCTATAGTAGCTATAGGAGCCTTATTATTAGAAGACTCCTCCTTATCCCTATAGATAAATATATAGAGCTCTTTAGGGAGCTTAGAGGGACTAATATAAGTAGGGATATTAGAAGTAAAGTTAGTAAACTAGTAGTAAGTTAGTAAATTAAAAGCTATACCTAAAATAATAAGATATTACTATTAGAGTATACTAGGTAATAAAGCGTAGGCTATTTATAGCATTAATCTATACCTTAAGGTTTATAGCGTTAAATAGCTATAATATTATAGCGTGCTTATTAGTATCTGCCTTATAGGTAGCCTTAGTGGTTAATTAAGCGCGGCAAATATGTCTATATTAATTAGCATTTTTTATAGCTAGGAGGGCATTATATAACTTATATTTAGCCTATTTAAGACCCTAGTAATAAGTTAGTAATAACTAAGTAATTAGAGTTATAGTTCTTACTAGATACTTATAATATTAAATGCCTTCTAGGATATTTCTTATTATCTTAAATAACTTATAATATAATTTTGTAATTTAGGCAGGACACTAGTAGTATATTAGCTATCTATAAGCTATATCTATTAGAAAGGTACTTACGCTAATATATAATTTATTATTTTTTATATAGTAAGTGTATTTAGAAGAATTCTCTAGTAAAAGTTAGTAATAAGAAAGTAGTAAGTAAGTAGCTTTATTATACTAGGAGAATAATTATACTTATTAGGAATAGGTTTCCTATTAATAATATATTAAGGCTTATTACTATTATCTTTAGGCACTATCTACTAGATAGTAGCTCACTAACTATAGCGTAAATATAGGATCTTAATACTACTATTTAGTAAGTTAGTAACTATAATACTATAAGTAAGGAGTAAAACTTATATAGTAGTCTTAGAAGCTTAGGACGCTCTTTTATAAGGAGATTTTTCTAGAGTAGGAGCTAAAGGACTAGGAGTTACTAGGTAGATAGTAGATATAGTAAACTAGCTATAAGTTAGTAGTAAGTAAGTAAGGAAGTAAAGTAGTAAGAGACTAATAATAAAGAAGCTTAGAAGTAAGAGCTAGGAGTAATATAATCCTAGGTAAGGTTAGTAACTACTAAGTAATAGCAGCGCTCCTACTGCTATAAGGCTAGTAGGGCTAACTTATAATTTACGCGGATTAATTAAGAAGGATAAAGAAGAAAAGAAGAGATAAAGGGGGGGAAATCCAGGCTCTTTTATATTAACTATAGCCCCCTTAAGTGATCTATATAGGTAGTGAAAGTGAGTAGTAGGTTAAAAGAATTAGTGTTATGGCTGCTAATAGTAAAAATTATAGCTAGCTACGCATACCTAGTGAGTTTGTAGGAACTTCGCTAGAACTTATAGTTAAACTTACTTAGATGTATAGTATCTAATACCCTATTTATTTAGCCTAATTAGAAAATTTAATATAGGGTGTCTACTTCTATAGAACTAGCGAGGAAAAGGATATAAGTGTTTATAAAGTAACTCTATAGCTATAATTATATTATAATTAAGAGCTTATAAGTAAGGTAGAGAATAATCTATAACCTATGTTAATAGGGCTATTATATCCCCTTATGCGTTGCGTTACGCTATGAAAAGTTATTTAGAGTTATATAGGAAAATTAAGATAGTAAGTTTATACTAACTAGGTAGCTAGTTATAATTAAGGGTAATTATAAAGAAGAGGGGGAACTATATTAGGGTTATAGAGGTAATAGAGTAATAGAGGCTATAAAGGCTATAGTATTATATATAGTAGGGCCTAGTTATAGCTCGCAGCGTCCCCGCTACGAGGTCGCCGCGAGCTAGTTATGTGCACGCAGAGAGGGTATTTAGGCAAAGGTCGCACACATAGAATATGGGAGGCTAGAGATTAAAACCCTTAAGCACGCATACCTACCTTTTAGCTATATAGCGGCTACCTTGATCATACTATCACTCTGTTACATCATATTCGGCCCAGAAGCCTTGACACTAGCAGCCTCCTATATAATAATAAGACTACTTAACATAGTACTTAAAGTTAGCTACTTCCTAGCTTACTTCCGCACTACTAGGGTTATAGTAATTAGAAAGAATAGAAAGATAGTTAAAGAGATAAGGAGGGCTAAGGCTTAGAGACCTATATTATCACTTAATATAGTAGGGAAAGTACTAGAAGTAGTAATAGTAAGATAACTTATAGCTATCACTAAGGCAGGGGGCCTCCTTCTAGAACTCTAGATAGGAAATAGAGCAAATAGATTAATAGAGACTATAATATATGCCCTGCTAGAATACATTAGGGCAGCCTAGGGGAGAGGCAGGATAGCCTTACTAGTATAGATAGATATATTAGTAGCTTTTAATAGAGTTAGCTACCTATATCTTATTACTCTCCTTATTAAGATAGGTATCCCCCTATAGCTAGTTATAGTAATCTATAGCTTTCTTACGGGGAGAATAAGTTAGCTTAGCTTTAATAAGGGACTCTCTAAACCCTTTAAAATTAGGGCTAGTACCCTATAAGGCTTACCCCTCTCTCCTATCCTCTTCCTACTATATTCCACAGAGCTTTATATTTGCCTCTAGGCTATCCCTAGTATAGTTACTATAGGCTTTACTAATAATATAAATATTATAGCCTTTAGGAAGAATATAGCCTAGACCTAGAGGAGGCTTAAGGTATTATAGAAAATCTATAAAGACTAGGTAAAAGAAGCTAGGGTTAAGTTTAACCTAGAAAAGATAGAACTTATATACTTTAGTAGAACCTAATAACCTCCCTAGGAGAGAGTCTAGCTTAGGGTAGAAGAGATAGTGCCTATAGAATCCTACTACTTCCTTAGGGTATAGGTTAACTATAAACTTACCTAGAGTGCCTATAAAAATATTATTAAAGGAAAATTAACCTAGTAGTGGCTTATACTTATGTTACTTATAGCGTTAGTATAGGGCTATAGCTTTAGGGATACCTACCTTTTATACACATAGGTAGTCTGCCCTATTATTACCTATAGAGTAAGCGCGTATTATATACTAACTAAGAAAGCTAGAAACCCTAGAGGTATAGTAAAAAGCTTTATAATAGACTAATTAGCCTACCTCTAGGTTATTATAGGGGCATTTAAGGCCACACTAATTATATAACTAGAGGCTAAGACCTCTATTCCCCCCCTAGATCTCTACCTAAACTATATTAAGAAGAGGTTTAAAGAAAGAATTATAGCTAGCGGGATAGTAGAGATAATCTAAGTAGTAGCTAGCCTAGTGGCGATAGTATTACGCTAAAGAAGACCCTAAAGATAGAGAACCTAAATTAAAAGTAAGCTAGATATAGAGCTATATAAGGAGTAGATAAGATATTAGGAAGTGTAGTATAGTAGAGAGAGACTAGCCTAGAGCTAACATAGCAGAGAGCTAATAGAGGACTAACTACCTAGCTATAACCTAAAGAAAATCTAAAAATTCCACACTAGACTAGATAAGCATATCTCCTCTATAATTATATAACTACGCATAGGCAAGATTAGTCTTAATAAATTCCTCTTCCTTAGGAGTGTCCCTAGGGTAGCTTTACCCCTATATAGCTATAGATAAGTAGAAGAGGACTAGTACTATATAATAGTTAACTGCTATAAATATAGTTATATATAACCCTATTAGCGCTAGCCTACTAACGCATAGGAGGCAAGGCTAGCCCTAAATAATCCCTAGAGGGCGAGATACCTAGCTAAGTGGTTCCTAGCTATAAAGAGACTATAATATTATATACTAGCATATAACCTTATAGCTAAGTTAAGGGTACTAGAACTAGAACTAGAGTGCTTATAATATAGAAGGCTAAATCTAGTAACCCTAAGTATAGTAGATAGTAGAGATAAAGGGAATAGTAGGGGGTAGGAACTAGGCTAGATAGCCTAGAGGCAGTGGGGAGCTAGAGGCAGGGTAGGAGTATATATATATAAGAGAAAAGCATATACTAGAGTAACTCTTTAGATTTAGACTATTAAAACTATTAAACACTAGGTATATAAAAGAACCCCCCCTACTAGGCCTCCCCTAGCCCGCTACTACCGCTATACTAATATAAAAATAAAGAAAAAATAACTACTCCTCCTTAGGAATAGGGATTATATCCTCTAGGGCCTAGGCCTAGCTCTTAGCTAGTAGGGCAGTGACCTAGAGCTAGGCTAACTCTATTATCTAGGTATCTAGCCTATATAGCTAGAAGATTATCTCCTTATACTAGTCTTTTATAGACCTACCTTCCCCCTAGACTAGACCTACTACTAATATACTTTACTTTTACTTACTTTAATTCTCTATATATAGCTTCTTAATATAAGCATAGAAATCTTCTAGGACCTAGGGAAGGGGCGGATTAGTACTAATCTAGGACTAGAATAGACTAATTAGGGGAGTACTTATATTCACGCTATTAGTAATCTTAGTAGATACTTTAACTAACCACTAGTGCTCTATATAGCAACTAGTAATCTTAACCTAGAGCTAGGTTAGTAGTAGTACTAACTAAAAAATAAATAAAGTATATACTACCTTTTTATACCTATTATTTTAAACCTAGTAATTAAAATATATATTAGTTATAGCCCCTATAAAGATAAATTAGCCTTACTACTACTATAGTATAGGGGAGAAGAGGGAAGAAATATACTAACTATATTATAATACTAGTGCCCTAGGTTTTTTAATAATTATATATAATAAGAGATATACTAGAATATTCTTAGCTTACCTAGCTAGACTAAATTAGTAGTAAAGTAGGCCTAGTGCTAGGGTAGGGAGACTATACCTATAGTTTATAATTAAGTGCTCTCTAAAGCTACTTAGATATAAGCTACTTTCTTAGGTAATAAAGTAAAGGTTCCTATATAGATTAGCACTAAAGTTATAGGGGAGTAGGATTAGACTTATAGGTAATATAGAATACTAAGAAGATATAATAATAGGCTATAACTATATCTAATAATTAGTAACTAAGCTAGACCTAACCTAGGGTAGGGCCTAGGGGTATATAAGAAATAAAAGGGAAGAGAAGGGGGAAAAAGGGAAGGGGAAGAGAACCTATAGGAAGTGTAATAAAGGAGGAAGAAAAGAGGCCTAGATCTAGAGGCAGGAGGGATTTCTTTTATAACCCCTAGGGGGGGGGGGGTCCTTAAAGCATTACCTAGATCTAAAGATAATACATAGATGCTATAAATAGATAGAAAAGCCTAACGCTAGAGAGTAGCGGGTTTATAGCGGAACCAGACTAGCCTTACCCTCCCCCCCTTTAGGGCCTAGGAAAAACTAGGTACTCTAATTTTATAATTAGACTAGATTAGAGAAGAGGTAGAATAAACTAAAAAGTAGGGCACTAAAGGTATTAATAATAAAGCGTGAAAAAAGTGAGTTAAGAGTGGATTACCACACTATATTTAATTTTACCTAGTAGGAAGCAGATAGAAATAGATTAGAGTAGAGTGTAATGGACTCGAGCTCGAGGCTCGGGTCCTTCTCGGGTCCGGGAGGGCTCCGGAAAGGGCGCGGAGAGTGCATAAGGCAGCGTGCGGAGGTTATGCGGACTTAGGGCTTACTGCGCGCACCACGCGCATAGACTACGTATAGGAGGATATATAGCCACACACTATGCGATCTCTTACTTAGCTCTTTCTTTCCTCTTTAAGAATAGTAATTACACTTTAGATACTTATTTATAGTTACCCTAAGGCTAGTCTATAATATTTACTATTCTTTACTTTCTTTATATCCTTCCCTTTTTAGCTATATCTTAATAATAGTATAACCTTTATTAAGCAGGATAGAAATAGGTAAGCTAGCTATATTATAGGCGCTTATTAGGGAGCAGTTAGTGTAGATCTAAGCGCTTTATAAGAACTAACACTAAGTAAGGCAAAAGCTATTACCTATAGGGGCACTATTTAATAGTAATAGGACACTCTTCATAGCCTAGAAAAGTCTTATAGGCTATAAGCTAGTCATAGACTAGGGGTTTATTAGGGGCGCTAAGGACTAATAATACTTTATTTACTAGAACCTTTTAGTAAAGGTTTAGGCCTAGGTTATACCCTACTTTAAGAAGGGAAACTTAGTAAACTTTAATATAAGGCACTTCCTTAATTACTTAGGGGAAATATTTAATAACCCCTATTAATAGGAATTAGCTATTACTAAGCTTAACTAGTTATAATAATAATAATATAAGCGGTTTAGTAACTTCTATATGTGGTTTAAATAGAAACTTACGCTTATAGGCAGGCTAGGTTAGGTAGATAAGGTAAAGCTTTTAAAGCTACACACTACCCTTAATAAGTAGATAAGGGACTATAGCATAGGATATAATATTCCCTAGGCTAACTACTCCATAGCATTAGCTTAGTTTAGGAATATTACATTAGATATTAAGTCCTATTATTTAGAGAAAAAGCATTACTTATATTACTAGGCATAACCAGCTCCCTAGATAGACTAGTCTTTAGGGTAAGATAAGGACATACTAATAATAAATATCTAGTTAGCAGGCATAGTAGGGGCCTAGAAGGGCTCTAGGAAAGCTATAGGTTACTAATAGTAGGGGGTAAAAAGGGCTAAATAGGTTTCCTAGGAGGTACTTAATATATAATATAAGGAGGGTAAGTATATGTAATATAGCTCTAATAAGCACTAAGTTATAAAGTATTCCTTATATTACACTATCTATCTAAAGGAGACACTAGTAGTTAATACTTATAAGGTAAAAGATATTAACTCTAAGGATTTAAGTAATAAGTTAGAAAAAGAGAATCCCCTTTATTAAGTTATTTAAATAAGGAGGAGGAATAGGAGCTTAGAGAGGCTTTATAGTATATAGTTAAGATTAAGGATAACTTTAAATATATCTAGAGTAATATAGATATATTACCCTTCTTAGTCCCTATATTAATAAATAAGATAACCTTTTTAGATATATAAGTTAATATAGGATATAAATACTATACTACTATTAGTAAACACCTAGTCTAGAAGCTATAACTAGAACGCATCCCCCTACTAACCAAGAGGTTAGTTTATATAGTAATTAGTGTAAAAAGAGGGGGAAGGGAGAATTATAAGGTAAGCTTATTAATTATATATATTATCTATTTTTAGATAGATATAGATAGATAGGAGACGCTAATTATGGCGTATATAATCCCAGGATTAACAAGATAACTTATCCTAGGGACTCTATAGATAGCGCGCCATAATATTAACTTAAATATATAACACTAATAACTAACTATAGGAGTGGCTAATAACCTATAGATTCAGGCTATAACTAATAGAGGGGTAGAGAAGCCTACTATATATATTATAGGATCTTTATTTATAGGAATAGTATGTTAGGTAAGGAAGCAGAAGGAATATATATAGCTTTACACTATAAGCTTATAGAAAATTATATCTATCCTATAGATTAATACTACACTAAAACCTATAGAGTAGGAGCTCTTAGTATCCTTACTAGAGGAGTTATAGGACTATAAGGACCTTTTCTAGGAGAGTAAGGTAAATACCCTACTACACTACTAGGGCAAGTCTAATTACCATATTTGCCTAAAGCGGGATATAAAGGGCAATAAACTAGACCTACTATAGGCTCTGCTATATAATATACTATATTAATATCTCCTAGAGATATGTAAGTAGGTAATAGACTTAATAGATAAGGGCTAGATTAGGGTAAGCTTATTATTAGCAGTAGCACTAGTTCTACTAGTAAAGAAACCTAGGGGTGGTTAGAGGTTCTATGTGGACTATTGCGCGCTAAATAAGATTATAGAATAGGACTATTATCCCTTATCTTTAGTAAAAGAGATACTACGCTCCTTAGCTAAGGCAAAATAGTTTATAAAGCTAGATATATAAGTAGCGTTCTATTATATTTATATCGCTAAGGGCTAGGAACACTAGACCGCTTTCTGGATATAATTTAGATTATTTAAGTGGTTAGTATACCCCTTTAGTTTAGCAGGCATGCCTAAAACCTTTTAGAGGTATATTAATAGTATACTTAGTGGTATCCTTAGGGACTATATTACTACTTATCTTAATAATATCTTAATCTATATAGGGGGGTTATAGAAAGACTATATATAGAAGGTCCGCGGGGTGTTAGCTAGACTATAGTAGGCTAGGTTAAACCTAGATATTAAGAAGTGTGTTTTTATAATAAAGGAGGTTAAGTACCTTAGGTTTATTATCTATATAGGGAAATAGATTCGCCCAGATAATAAGAAGATTGCCATGATTAGGGATTAGGAGGCCCTAATATAGGTCTAAGGAGTACGCGGGTTCCTAGGGTTTGCTAACTTTTATTATAACTTTATACTATAGTTTTTAGAAGTTATAGGTCCCCTAATTAACCTAATAAAGAAGGGTATAGTATTTCGCTAGATAGAGGCGTGTAAGAAGGCTTTTAAAACGCTAAAGCTAGCTTTTATATTATACCCTATTCTTATATAATAGGACCCTAATAAGGATATAGTAGTAAAGGCGGACTACTTAGGAATAGCATTAGAAGGCTACCTTTCCTAGATAAATAATAAAGGGGTCTTACATCTAGTAGCGTACTACTTAGCTTGCTTATAGCTAGCTTAATAGAATTATATAATATATAATAAGGAGCTTCTAGTAATTATCTTATACCTTAGGGTATAGTTAGTAGAGCTATAAAGTATTAATAGGCTATTTATAATACTTATGGATTATAAGAACTTAGAGTACTTTATAGCCCTAAGAGAGATATTAGAATAGTAAGCATAATAGGTAGAGACTCTAGCGCTCTTTAACTTCTACTTATATTATAGACTAGGGACTTAGGTAAGTAGACTAGATATATTATTAAGATACTATTAGGAGGAGGCATAGTCCGCTAAGCTGAAGGCGCCTATTATATAGTTAATAATAATACCTATATAGTTTAGCTTTAGTTAGGGATAACTATATGTAAATATTAGACCTATAGTGGCCCTAGAAAGCACTACTTTAGAGGATAGTTTAGCTTTAGCTCTAGATATTCTAGCTAGAGACTCCTTATTTATAGACAGGCACCTTTAGTCCCTATAGGATTAGGCTATAGCCTATAATAAGACTTATAGGCTATAGCTTAAGGCAGTAAAGGCTAGGGCTTAGAAGTTTCCTAATATAGTAGGTATAAGGGAGTAGATTATAGACTATTAGATTAGCGTAAAGGGAGCATTTTAATTCTAGGGCTAGACTTAGGTGCTAAAGTGGGAACCCTTAACTATAACCTTAATCTAACAGATATATAACTTACCCTTACTAGGTTACCTAGGGTAGAATACTACCTTTAAAGCGCTCTAGAGGGACTTCTATTAGGATAGTATATTATAGGATATAGTATAGTTTATATAAAACTATTACTACTATAGGGGGTAGAAGAGCTAGTAGCTATAATAGGGCTTACTAAAGCTAATTCCTCTGCTAGATAGATATTAGTTGTAGATCTCTATTAACTTTATAATAGAGCTCCCCGCTTAAGATTAGGCTAACCTATGGTTCCTTATAGTAATTATAGATAGACTCTCTAAGTTTATATAGCTTAAGGCTATAATATTAATAAAGGCTAAGATATATACAGAGCGGTTTAAACACTATTAGTAGTGGTTCTATAGGTTCCCTACCTAGATTATTATAGATTATAGTTTAGATTAGTTAAGTAGTTTTTAGATAACGCTTTATAAGAAGGTAGGCATAAAGTAACTACTATTAACCTTATATTACCTATAGATAGATAGAGGTATAGAGAGAGCTAACTAGGAGGTTTAGGTAGTGTTATAGGTAATATTATCCTTCTTATAATTTAAGTAGGCTAATTACCTACTAGCCTACTAGCTAGTATTAAATAATAGGGATTCTTTAGTAATAGGAGTAAGCGTAAATATAGCGCTTTATAGCTTTAATATACCTATAATCCAGGAGTTACCGCTATTAGAGGTATTAAAAACTTTACTAAAAGGATAGGTATAAGTGTTCCTACAGTACTTAAAAGAGGGTATAGACCTAATATAGGCTATAATAGCCTTTGTCTAATAATAATAATAGGAAAGTATAAATAGTAGTTAGAGACTAGTAGAATAGTTCTAGGTTAGGGACTATATATAGTTAAGCCTTTAGAATATTAAGATAAACTAACTATATAAGAAGTTAGATTAGGTTATAGCAAAGTATAAGGTGCTAGAGATGCTAATGCTATTAACTATAAAGTTAGATATTCCTAGGGGGCTATACCTAATCTTTTATATAGATTTAGTTTAGAGGGTAGCAGAGGATCTATTACTAAGCTAGAAGCTAGCTAATAAATAACCTCTACTAGAGCTAATATTAATAGATATAGATAGTAACCTTATAGAGTACTAGGTAGAGGAGATCCTTATAGCTAAAAATACCCCTAGTTAGGGAGCAAATTATAATATACTAGTTAAGTAGAAAGGTTATGTTTAGCTAATATAGGAGCCCCTAGAGAATATATAGGATACTAAGGCACTAGATAGATTTAAGGTAGAATAGGGGGATATATAGATAAGTAATAGTCTAAAGTAAGCGTAGAAATAGGTATAGTTTAATTTACCCCTAGAGAAGTAAAGCCTCTAGGATATATATAGAGGGGGGAGGTAGGGATAAGGAGAAGGTAGGGTTTAAAAATTTTTTTTTTTTATATAATAAGGGGATAGGAGGGGTATAAAGGGGGGTATATAATAGACTTAAGCTTAAGGCTTAGGTCCTTCTTAGGTCTAGGAGGGCTCTAGAAAGGGCATAGAGAGTGTATAAGGCAGCGTGCGGAGGTTATGCGGACTTAGGGCTTACTGCGCGCACTACACGCATAGACCACGCATAGGAGGATATATAGCCGCACGCTATGCGATCTCTTGCTTAGCTCTTTCTTTCCTCTTTAAGAATAGTAATCGCACTTTGGACGCTTGTTTGCAGTTGCCCCAAGGCCAGTCCATAACATAGAGCTAGAGGAGAGCCTAGTACTAGGCTTAAGATAGAGGTAAATCTATTAATAGGGATAAGTCTAGTAAAAGCTAATAATAAATAACTATAATAGGTAATAATAACAGCGGAGCTAGCCCGCCGCAGGGCCAGCGCCGGACCACACAGAGCCGCAAGGGGTTTTTTTATCCTATAGAAGGTTTTCCCCTTTAATAAAACCGCGGGAGTACTAGAGACAGCCAAATTAGGCTGGCTAGCGTATATAAATAAATAAATAAATAAATATAGGATATTTATATACTAAATTACTAAAGTAATTATATCTCTATAAACTAGCTACTTAGTTACTACTTATAATTATTTATTATATCCTTTATAATAAAATCCCTTTTTAATACCTATAAATTTTCTAAACTATTATAGCCTTTCTACTTTACTAGGTATTTATATTATTTTTTATTATAATAATATAAAATAATTCTCTTAACTTTAAACTCCTTCTTATTATCTTTAATATTATCTTATAGTAAGGATATATCTATATAGCTAGTAGGGTCTCCTTTAAATAGTTTAAGGCTTATAATATTAAATATATTATAGAGTCTTAAGCTAGCTAGTTGTTAAAATTATGCTATTTATAGCACTATTTTATAGGCCCACTAGTTGCCTAGTTGCGTTGTTGCAACGTTGGTTACAAGGCGTTGCCTGCAGCGTTGTTGGCTGTGGCCAGCTTTGGCTGTGACCTGCGCTCCGCGCACAACCAACCCACAGGCTTGTATGACTAAGCCGACTAGGCTACCCTATAGGGAAGCTAAAATCAACTGTAACTAGGGAACTAGTAGTCGTATAAAAGGCTGACTTATACTGTTCGAATCCTTGATTTTTTCTGGATTTAATAATGTATTTTATTTATAGGGTTACTTATTAGATTGCTTAGTTAGTGCACGTGGGTGGCTAGATTGTATGGTCGTGAGTCGATTTTTTACTTTTCATATACAAATAAATTTTGCGGAAAATAAAAAATAGCTCCTAAGGCCCGGCTAGCGACCCCCTTCCGTCGATATGGTCGGTAGGTCTATGAGGGGACTCAGAAAATCCTCTCATTGCTCGTCAGATCGTTCGTCTAGCTAGAAATCTACTATATTCAACTATTAACGCTCTATATCTTGAAGAATCGTCGTATTATAGTGAATCTAGAAGCCGCCGCGTTGAATCTACTAGGGAGGTCTTCCTATCCCTCTAGTACAGATTCCCTTCCATTTTCAATACTAGTAATTATAATTAATAAGCTAAGCTATAATTACTAACTACCTTTTTAATATTATAGGGTCCTAAATACTTTATAGTAAGCTTTTAGCTTAGGTATCTTAGGTTAATATTTTTTATTAATAGTAATATATAATCTTTAACCTTAAACTCTATTAGTATTCTCTTATAATTATAATTGTTGGTATCACCAGGTGTGATAATGGCCAGTTATCTATTAGGCGCGCTCGTGATAGTATTAATTAAATAATCTATTATAAGCTCTGTTTTCTAAAGGAAAGGAAGTTAGGAAAGAGAGGGCCCTCATAAGAGGGAAAAAGCAGCTACGGTTATGTGGGTCACGTGGTGTGGGTGGGTCACGTGACCCGGGCCCTGCCCTACCGCAGGCCTGCCCGTGTGCAGGAAGGGAGGCACGCGCACGCGCACGCACACACGCGCAGCAGCCGACCTTCTCCCGGTCAGGCCGACCTTTAGCTAGCCGAAGGGAATTATGGCTGCTAAGCGCGATTAATATTATGCTTATTCTAACACTAGGAACTCTCTTTTTAACATAATTATTAACGCATAATATTAATCGCTAATAACGTAATAGATAATAACAAAAGGGGTTGTAATCCCTATTAAAGGGGAATAAGAAAGGAAGGAAAGGAAGGGAAAGCGGTGCATGCCCGTGGCGGGCAATAACAAAGGAAAGCAATAATCTATCTTTAACCTCCTACTAAAAGGGTAAGCGGGCCTCCCCCTAAGTCCCTTTCCCCCCTTAATATCATTAATAACATCCACGCAGCAACTCCCCTATCCCGTCGCCTCTTTTTCCTCCCCCTTTGCCTCTCTCTTCGGCCCCGTTATCTCCTGTGTCCGCTCTCCTATCCCCGCTGAAGCAAAGCACAGGTATCTTGTGAATCTAAAGGAGGTCTAAGGAGGAGCTGCATAGCTCCCCTTCTCCTTCCTCCTCCTGCCACCCCCTAGAGCATCGCTCCTCCCCCTCCGCTTTCCTCTACTATCCCTAAGAGGGTGGGATCCGCGCCCTCCTATAGTATAGGGGTTAATAATCCCCTAATACTAGGGAGGATCACATCTCCCTGTAGTATAGGGGTTAATAGTCCCCTAATACTGCCGCCTATAGGGGCTATCCTCCTTGTGGGTTACCCTCCCGCTGCTATTTGTAGCGGCTATCCTCCGCGCGGGTTACCTACCCTTCTATCTAGATTATTATCCGGTTACTAGAGATAAACTGCTCTAGGGCCTTATTTAGTAATGCCTTTGTGAAGGCATTAGCTAGGTTATCTACTCTATTAATCTAATAGATCTTGTAGAGTTTGCGGTGTTTATATAATTATTATAGGGCTATAATATTAATTATTAGGTATTTCTCCTTTATTATACTAAGCTTAATAAGGCACTTATAGAGGGAGTATAAATCTATACACACTATAACTAGTGTGGCTAGGAGATTTAATTAGTCTATAAGTATATAAAGGGTAGTAGCTATTATATATACTATATTAACGCTAGTGACTATACTATAGACCTTAGAGGTAAGTACACTTTATATAACTCTTTTACTCTTTATTAAGCTAAAGTATATAATATTACCTTTAATTATAAACTTACTATCCTTATAGTCTTTATTAGTAAGGATTAGTATGTAACTAAGCTACAAGGTAAGGTCCTGATTATTTGCGAATAACCTATCTATAAATATATATAGCTTCGCTTTAGTAAGGTTAATTAGAATAAATATTAGGCCTTAATTAGGGTAATCTATCTACTATTAAATCTAGTAATTAAGAGCTTTAATATTCTTAATTATTAGCTCTTAGTGTTAAGCGGCGATAGATAGATTATAGCAGGCTTCTAGTTAGTAGATTAAGGTAATATAGGCGCCTTAAGCCCTTTACTTAATATACTTCTACTTTAAATCTATAAGTAGGAGTAAATTAAGCTTATTGCTTTAGCCTTTTTATTAAAGTAAAATAGCTACGCTAGCCACTAATTTAATAATTCCCTTATTAAAGGTTAGGGAATTATTCTTAAGGAGGAATTACTTTAGCTTTACTATAAAAGCCGCTATAGTTAATTCTTTCTCTTCCTTCTTAGAGAACTCCTTATCTAATAGCCTAAGAGTATTGTTAGTCTATATGCCTATATAAGCGAATTCTAGGCTATCTTCTATAGTTACTAATAGGCATAGGTTATATATAGAAGTCTCTATCTAGAGCTTCTCTCTATAGTGCCTATAGTATATAACCTATTAGTGTGTTCTAGCCTCTATGATTCCGTAGAGTGGCTTAATTACCTTTATAATTATTCCTCTAGGGTATTAATCGTGGATTTAGGTCAGAAGCTGTGCAAGGATTACCCTATTTAATCGCGTGGTTAATTAGATATAGGCCTAGGTAATATCACGAATCTATAGGACAAAGCCTCTTGTTAAGAGGGAAGGTGCTATCGCGAGAATAAGGCGTTAACTAGCTTGTTAGATTATTAGGGCCTATATTAAGATTACTTGCTTTACCTTATCCCCAAAGCCTTAGATTATAAGCCTTAATTTCTTATATAGCTAGCTAGTCTTTCCTTTTACTTTATTAATAATTTATAAATTAAAGATTTGCACGCTACTATACTCTCTCTTATTATAGGTAATAAATTTAAATATACCCTAATTAATTAGTGTATTAATCTTAGTCTTTATAGAGAGCTTAAATAGTGCGCTAGGGGTTGTGATAATGCCTTCCTTATATAATCGAATTATAAGGTTAAGGTTAGCTTCCTCCTTAGCTAAGATAAATATATTAGTCTTATTAATAATTACTAGGGGGTTCTTTTAGGGTCTGCCTAGGTATCTCTTTAGCGGGATCTCTAGGGTCTTGCTAGGTAGCCTGGTTTAGGCCTCTCCCTCTTCTCCGCCCTCCTAAGGTAGGAGGGCTTCTATATTAGGGTCCTTATAATAAGGCCTAATAGAAGTTAAGTAGAAGGCCTTTAGGCCTTATAGGAGGTTAAGGGTATAGGTCTCTTTATTAATAAAGAGGAGGTTATATAGGCCTTACTACCCTTTACCTTTACACTAGACTTAGACTAGTAATCTAAGTAGGAGGTTAAGGGTCTTACTTATATCTAGACTATTCCTTACTACTAGGGCTTTACTAACTTTTTAGATTATATAGAGGCGCTTAACTTCCTTTATTACCTTTTATATAGTAATAATACACTATAAGATCTCTAGTAATAGTGGAGAGTTACTTAATATATAGGGGTAGGCGCTAAAGATAAGGAGGGTTAGAATAAGGCTATTTGGACCTATAGTATTATTAAGGGCTTTTATAGCTATCTATAGGGCAATAGGTTCTAGGGTTATTAGATATTCCCTTTAAATAATATTATAGGCCCTTTAGAGCGGCCTATAATATCTCTTAACTTTTCTAATACTATAATATACCTTAATTAGGACCTCTTTAATAGAGATTAACACTAATGCTGTAAACTAGCGGAATTCCTTGCCGCGAAAGTTCATGCTGGTATCTATAATAATCTAATTAGGAGGTCCTTAGTATATATTAATCTAGCATATCCTTAGGGCTTCCTAAGTTATTTTAGCTAAGATATTAGGAAGGAATCTTGCTACGCAGAATGCCGTGGCTATATCTACTGCGTGGAGCGCTAGGCAGTTGCTATTAAGGTATATAATATTAACTATTACTTTAAAGTTAAAGGCATACTTATTCTTAAGGGTGAATTTAAAGTAATAGGGGCTATTAGTATTTATCTAGCACTAGTGGCACACCTTTAATATTGCCTTAATAGCTTTAAAGGTAATCTTATACCCTATATTGCTTAGGAGATTATAGAGTTAGCGTACTAAAGGATAACTAAAGCGGCGATATAAACGCTATAATTTAACCTTAGTTAAGTAATTCTACGCTACTGCTTTCTTATCTTATATTAATAGTATCTATACGTGGCCCTATTTATATACTAGGGGCACCTTAATATTCCCTTACTAGAGGATATTCTTAGTGGTAATAAAGTTAATTCTTAATTAGCCTATATTATTAAGGTAAAGTAGGAAGGGAGTATTTATTAGTATTATATAAAAAGTAATATTACTAAAGGGGGTAGGCATGTTAATTATTCTAAGTAATGTAATTAGCTAGCCTCCGCTAAATATAATAACTGCTTTGCCTGCCCTTATAGTATTAAGATAAATCTTTAGTATTATCTTCTATAGTGCTATAACTTAAGATTAGCCTACTGTTAAGAATTATGCCGCTCTAGTATCTAGTATAATACCCTAGAAGGCCTTAGATAAGTAGCGGTCCTTAAGTAAGAAGAGGTAAGGGGGCCCTATAGCATTCCTATTATTAAAAGGATTCTTCTTGCTTAGTCTATATATTATAGCTTAATTTATAAGGACTTTAACTATCTTTTAACTATTAAGGGTTGCCCTATAGGTAAAGAAGCTTATAAGTACCCTCTCTTCTTCCTCTTCCTCTAGCTTAGTGTTAAATCTAAGGCTTATTATATATTAGGTAACCTTATTAACTTTAGAGGGATAAGGAGTAGGATCTTCTATTAGGGTACCTTTATACTAGGTAAGAAAGGCACTATATAAAGCTAGTAAGGATAATAAAGTATCTACTAGGTAATGGTTCTTATATTGCTAGTATGCCTTCTTATGCTCTTCCTTAGGATGCTTTATTAACTAGTATCCTTCCTTACTATATATATAATATTTCTTTATATAGGGAGGGCCTCTTCTACCTTTCTGCCTTTACAGAGGGTATTATAACTCTTTGCCCTTACTATTATACCTTTTATTAGTCTAGAAGGCGTTAGGAGTCTAGGTATTAGCAGGGAATTAATATTAACCACTAGACTCCTCTGTAATAAGCTGGATTATTATATATATACGCTTATAGAATTATTAGAGGCTGTTATGGACTGGCCCCTAGGCGACTGCGATAGGGCGTTGGTATAGTATTGAGAAACTTAGGGAAAGAGAAGAGGAAGGTAGGAAACCTATCCTCACTAGGGCTCTTATAACCCCCTAACTACCTTATACTTATCCTCTTCCCTATGCCTTCACATATATAGCATGTATGCATTCTAGACTTAGGGCCCTCGGGATTTGCCCCTATATATATACGACACATATACACTTTAGCAGATGCTTAGGACTATCTATCCCTACGCGTACGCGACATATATACACTCTAGAGAATGCTTAGGTAAAGCCCAAGCCCTTATATATGCCCTTACTTCTCCTCTTTAATGCGTTATATAAGCCTGTTATTTTAATCCCGGGACTAGACTAGCGCGTGACACAGTCACTAAGCCCCGCGTTAT
Organism: Epichloe elymi; assembly: GCA_023658475.1. Classification (NCBI taxonomy): domain Eukaryota; kingdom Fungi; phylum Ascomycota; class Sordariomycetes; order Hypocreales; family Clavicipitaceae; genus Epichloe; species Epichloe elymi. The sequence goes on along the minus strand of CP098279.1, from coordinate 3,066,166 downwards.
TATTATATTAACCCTAGCCCTATCTTAAACCTTCTATCCTATTATTTTATTTTAGTCCTAGGCGTAGGCTAGGCGCGTAACGCGGTTATTAAGCCCCGCATTATTATTATATTAACCCTAGCCCCGCCCCCACTTTCTATCTACTATTTATTTTATTATAACTTTTACTTTCCCCTATATAGAAAATTCTCTAAGATATTATAAACCCTATTATACCTTCCTATTACACCCCTCTAAATAACACTTTATTTACCTATTATCCCTATATTATACCCTTATTAAATATAGCTAATTATAGCAGTAACTATTATAGTGACTCTAGTCACTATCCTCCTTATATCCTAGCTATTCCCTCTACGCCTATAAATTAGTCTATTAGTAAGTTCCTTATAGAAGGAAACTTAGATAATAAGGAGCATACTACTCTATAAGTAGTGTGGTAGCCCTATAGGCTATATATTAAGAAATCCCTTACTATAGGTATCCTAAACTATAGTCCTCCCCCTAGTAGCACCTCCTATCTCCTATATTAGTAAAACTATATAACCTATATTTAGATAATAAGGTATTTATCTATAGACCCTTAACTTTAATATTACTTAAAGGATCTTAAGGCTATAATTAAGGTAGGTAACTATATTATCTAGCCTAGTATCCTAAAGATAGTAGAAACTAAGAGATAAATACTAGTGCTATCCTAGGGCTTCCACGCCCTTATAAGTTAATAGAAAGCCCTTCTAGACTAGGCCTAGTTTAACCTAGCTCCTATTTATTCTACCCTTAGGGCACCCCCTTCTTCTACCTTCCCTACTATAGCCCTAAATAAACTTAAGATTATTCCTTTTAGCTATAGTAGCCCTATAAGTAGCTATAGTATAGTAGGGTCTATATAGTAAGTTATAGGTATCCTACTCTAGTAGAACTAGTAGATTATAGGTAGTCTAAATACTATATATTAGGAATACTATAATTAATCTACTCTTCTCCTTAAAGCTCTTTCTCCTTATTATTATAGTGGTTAATAATATATTAAGTATAAAGATAACTTACCTTCTTATTATCGCTATAAATGCTCCTAACTTAGCCCTAACCTAGGGCCTATTAACTATTATATCTAGCGCACCCTAACTAGTAGGCGCCCCCTAGCGCTAGACCCTATTCTTTACTTATCCCCCGCTAGAGGCTAACCTAGAGATAGGTTAACCTTTACACTTACTAATTATTATTCTACCTACACTATCTAGAACTATAGAAATATCTATCCCCCCTATTATAATACTGCCTATGCCCCTATTATACCTATAGTAACACTAGCTACTATCCCTCTTAACTATAATAATAATTTAGTTAGGGGCTTAAGTAATATATTTATTATAATAGGTAGAGAGTACTAAGTTTACTCTAGTGGTTATTATAAGTTAATAAGACATAGACTAGGTATACCTTATGTGTTATTAGAAGTCTCTATAGAAGTATAAGTAGTTTATAATTAATTTAGTCTATTATTATATTATATATCTCCCTACCTTGCCTTAAACTTATTAAGGGCTTATGTCTATACTATACTTTCTAATAGCTCCTATATTAGCTAAACATATCCTACCTATTTTACTAGTATATTATATCTCCTCCCCTAACCTAGGGCATTCTATGCTACTAGAATCTATTCTACCTAGTACTCCTTAATAAGTTTATTATTATCCTTTATTAGGACCTATTCTAGCCCTAGGTAAGAGTCCTAAAGCCTCTGGCTAGGAAGAGGGTCCTCTGTGGCTTATTTAATAAGGTCTATATAGAAGACTAGATAAATACCCCTAGGGATATCTAACTATACTATTAGTAGCATTAGCACTTCTAAGACTATGTATTTTGCTATAACCTAATTAAGTTTCTATAAGGGGTGGTTTATCTTAATATTCTTTAGTAAAAGCTATACTTTATCCCCTACCTAGAACTATTCCACTAGCTATTAGGAAGCTAATATAGTGTCCTGCTATCTTTATTAAGTATAGGCTATTATAGCCTACGCTAGTTAAGTACCCTCTTATAGGTGCTTAAGGAACTATATAGCTTATCCCTTAGGTGTTATTATAGATGCTGACTAGTCTGGTTATATCTAAATAGGTTCTAAATTATAGCTATAAAGTAACTTATTTAGACTAACTCCTATTATAGAAGAGGGCCTATTATTAATTATAAGCTAATAAGTAGCTAAGTGCTCTAGCTAATTAAACTATAAAAAGGAAACTATAATGCGTAATATTACCTAAACTTCTTAGTTTACCTGCTCTATGCTGCTATTAGTCTGCGGGTGGTGAGATATAGAGAGTAACTAGTCTATCCCTATAAGGGAGTATAATATTATCTAAAATTTTCCTAACTAGTCTAACCCTTAATCTATAATAATAGACTAGGGAAAACCCTAAAACCTCTACTAGACTATTTTAAACCGTTCCACACACTCCTTAGCCCTAATAGAGGTTATGGCTTCTAACTACATAAACTTTAAGAGTCTATCTATAATAACTATAAGATACTATAGCCTCTCTAGGGATGCCGCTAGTAAGTTTATTATAAAGTTAATAGAGATCTAAGACTAGAACTAATTAGGGATAGGTAAAGGCTTTAGTAAACCCTAGCGCTATTACTAACTCTTATAACTACTAAAATAATAATAGTTATAAACAAACTAAGTAATATCTAGTGATATCCTATCCTAATAGAATTATTATTATAATAATTAAAACATAGTGTTATAACCTAGGTACCCTGCCACTAGCGAATTATAGCATTATTATATAAGGGTTATTATAAGCGGCTCCTAAGCTAGAATCTATATATAGCCCCTAAATTAAAGCACTCTATATACACTTATAGAATAATCTATAACCTATTCCCTTATTAGTGTCTCTAGGGGAAACCTTTATAACCCCCTTCCTAGATAGTCCTTAATTAGATGCTATATATTAGGTCTAATATAATAGCCTAATCCTATAGAGACTAAAGGTGCTTAGTAGTAAAAAGGACCTCCCCTGCTAGTAGTAGTAACACTTATATATAGTGTAGGGCTAGGTTAGCGTTATCCCTCTACTCCTTAGGTAATAGTAAGAGTTATATAATTATAATAGGTTATAGGATACGCCCTATCCTTAGAGGCAATCTAGTCTAGTCCTACTCCCTCTAGGAAAGGGCATCTAGGCATTAGGCTTATATACTAGGTCTATATTATAGGTAAAAGTTAAATAGTGTAAGTGTATCTGCCTACTAAGCCTATCTCTCTAATATTAACTAAGGAGTAGTAAAGTACTTTAGGTTCTTATAATCTATATAGATAGTAAATAGATAGGGTATGCCTTAAAGTTCTACTAACCACACCTTAAGGTAAGAGATAATAGTAAGTAACTCCTTATTATAGATTATATAATTCTTCTATAAGGATATAAGGCTAGTAGAAAAGTAAGTAACTAGGTATAGAACGCTATTAGGACCTTATTATAAGAGGCACCTACTAATAGCTTTACCTAAATAATTAGCTTCCACTACTATTAGCCAGTCTAGGTCCTATTACGCTAGTACTAGATACATAATAAAGGTATCTTTTAACCTCTTAAAGGCCCTCTCTTCCTTAGGTCCCTATTAGAAAGGGATATTTCTCTTAGTAAGTTATATTAGCAGAGCCGCTATTTCTAAGAAGTTACTAATAAAATCACGGTAAAAATTCGCAAATCCTAGGAAGCTATAAACCCTATATAGTTTTATAGGTGCTGCCTATTCCCTTATAGCTATAACCTTTATAGGATCTAGGCAGATTAAGTAGCCTACTATAATAATATATCCTAGGTACTAAACCTCTTTTATAGCAAACATAGACTTATTAAGGTTAAGGTATAGACCCGCGGCCCTTAAGTAACTAAGGACTAACTAGACCTTCTTTATATAATCCTTCCTTAACCCCCCTAAATAAACCAGGATATTATTAAGGTAGGCTATAATAAAGTCTCCTAGCGTATCCCCTAAGGATTTATTAATATAACGCTAGAAGGTTATAGGTACGCTAGCTAAGCTAAAGGGGTAGACTAGCTATTTAAATAAACTAAACCTTATATAGAACGCTATAAGGTGCTCTTAGCCCTTAGCTATCTATAGTTTATAAAACGCTATGTGGATATCTACCTTTATAAACTAATGCGCTTAGGATAGGGAATATAGTGTCTCTTTAATTAGCGGGAGAGGGTAATAGTCTTATGCTATTATCTTATTAAGAGCGTGGTAGTCTACGTAGAAACGCTAGCCACTATTTACCTTTTTAATAAGAAGAATAGGGGCTATAGCCGCTAAGGAGCTAGTATAGATCTATCCCTTATCTATTAGATCTATAATCTAGCGCTAAACCTCTAAAAGCTAATCCTATAGCATGTTATATAAGGGTCCCTATAGGAGTGCTAGTTTAGACCTATCTAGGTTCTTATATATATATATATAGTGGTTAAGAGACCCTCTATAAGGGGGTAAGCTATTAGCCTTAGACTTATTAAAGAGGTCTGTAAAGTCCGCTAACTCCTTAGGCAGCGCTAATATATTAGGAGTAGCTAGCTCTATCTTAGGCGCTATAATCTATAGTACTATTATTATCTCCTTTAAGCTTATAGTAATAAACCTTATAGTAGTGTCCTTATTCTAGTGTGCCCTACAAGCCTTAGCGGCGTATAGGGATCTAATAATTCCCTGTATTAGGACCTTGTGAGGCCCCTCACAACATAACCCACGCGCATGCGTGCACCGCAGCGCCAGAGCACCGCGGCGCCCGACACTAGAAGGAAGGGCTAGGTCCACGTGATATTGGCGAGCCGCTAGCTATAAACCAGCAACTCACACATATATTACACTTAGACCTAGCAAGCTTTAGTTAATATATAAGTGCACCCTATATCCTTTTACCTAGCTACCTTTATCCTTATAATTCTAAAGCTTCTACCACTAGCTACCTAAGAGCAATATAGGGCTAAGAACTACCTAATTAACCTAAGCAATATCGGACAATAACCAAAGTTAATCAAATAAGGGTAGCATCGCTACTAAAGACACACTATATTCTATAGGAACTAGGACTAAACCTAGACCCTCTAACATTAGGGCTAATACTATAGCGATAAATAAGTAAATTACTTAGCTTAAGAAACTTAAAGAACTATAGGAATAAGAGCAAAAGCTTATTAATCTTCTATAGCTAGGTAGAGGGAAAGAGAAGATAAAAAGGCAGCAAAGATCTAGTTCCTCCTCTAGTAATAGCCACTAAGAGGTTAAAGTTAGGAATATTACTAACCTCTAACACCCTATAAACCCGTAGAAGCATAAGATATAGATAAATAACCTAAACTATGCCTTTAATAGGGCAAAGCAAAAGTATTAGTATAATTACTAAAAAATCCTCTTTACACTTAATTATATATATAGTGATTATAGGGCAAGATAGGACTAATACCTTAACAAATAGATAGCTAATAACTAAAGCGATCTTAAAGATAACTAGGATGCATTCGAAACCTAGACTCTTACACTACTCTAAGATACTACTAACCGTAATGCCTAAATAGCTATGTAGCTAGAGAACATAAAGCAATATAAGGGCTAGAGTCCTATTAAATTTAGCATCTACTTAGATTCGCTAGAGAAACACCTAGAAAGAGCCACTAAAAAGTTATAAGCTCTTATATTCTTTATAAAACTACTCCCTAACCTATAAGACTAGATTAACCTATATGCCTCTATTATAGGAAAGGCATAAGAGGAGGTTATATAACTCGCTTAGTAACTCTAGGAGGCTATACTAAAGAACAAGCAAAAGCCTAAGCATTTGGAAGATAAGGGCCTAAATAAGGCTCCCTAATATTATAGATATAACTTTCCATAAGGCAGAAGGTCTAATAAAGATTAGAAGGATAAGGACTAAGAGAAGTCTCCCGCTACCTACCTAAATAACCATAAACCTAGGTATAAAAGGCAGTGTTTTATCTGTAATAGTATAGAGTATCTTATAAATAGATATAATAAGCTAAAGAAGGAGCAATAAGACCTAGAAAACTCCCTAAGGTAGAAGTAGATGCCCTTACCTCTGCCTTAAACACTAAGGTACTAATAGGGTGTTGATTTTATACACTAGTTACTATTTATAGGCATATAGACATTAAAACAGCGGCGGATCTTAACAGTTACGCCGAGATTAATATTATTAGCGCTAAATTCGCACAAGCCTACAAACTTAACTAAGCCAAGGCTATAGCACCTATTATTAAGGCAGTGGGGGCCCTTATAGTTCCCTAATATAGCATCTATAAGGTCCCTCTTATAATTAAAGACTTAAGAGGAGAAGAAAAGAACCTTAACCTACTATATATAGCTATTAATAGGGACCTAAGAACTAAGGGAAGCCTTATATTAATTAGGATGCACACACTTATAGAGGAATGCGTCTACCTTTATTTACACTTATAAGAGTAGTGGTTTAAGAAGAGAAAAAAGGCCTTTTTACTTATAACTCCCCGTAAGTTCGCGAAGGTTATGTGTAATAAGACTATTATATACGCTATTAATAGGGTTATAGAAGATAAGTTTATTACCCTTAGAGATAAAGAAGAGGTAAAAGCATATAGAACCATTAAAGATATCCCCTAGGAGCTATATAAGTTTAAAGACATGTTTATAGCAGATAAGGTAGGGAGCTTACCTTTAAGAAAGATAACTAATCACGCGATTAATCTAATACCAGGGGCTACACCCCTGTATAGACTAATTTACCCCCTCTCCTAAGGTAAATTAAAGGAACTTCGTAAGTATATTAATAAGAACCTATAGAAGGGCTAGATAAGACTATTAAAGAGCCCTACAGGCATGCCTATCTTATTTATACTAAAGAAAGATAGTACACTCTAATTATATATAGATTACTAGGGTCTTAACAGGGTAACGCAGAAGAATCGCTATGCTCTCCCCCTAATTTCAGAGATCCTAGATTAGTGCTAAGGAGCTTGCTTCTTCTTAAAAATTAATATTAAGGATGCTTATTATAGGATCCGGATAAAAGGGGGCAATAAGTAGAAGACCGCATTCCGCACGCGCTACAGGCACTATAAATACCTTATAATGCCTTTTAGGCTAACAAATACCCTAGCTATATTCTAGAACTACATCTACAAAGCGCTTCATAGGCTAGTTAATACTATTTATATAGTATATCTAGATAATATCCTTATCTTTTCAAAAACACAAGAGGAGCACACTACGCATATTAAAGAAGTCTTAGAACATATAAGAGAGGCAGAACTATACGCAAAACCCTCTAAATATAAGTTCTACTAGAAGTTAGTGGAGTTCCTAGGGTTTATCCTCTCTATTAATAGGATTTTAATAGATACCTACTAAGTCACTACTATTTGGGATTAGAAGGAACCTATAAGCTTTAAGGATATATAATCCTTCCTAGGGTTCTATAACTTTTACTAATAGTTTATCTATAGATACTCCGGGATCGCGGCACCGCTGCACGTGTTAATAAAGGGCAGTTAGAATAGCATCTAGACTAGGAGGTTTATATTTAGGGCAAGAGAATAGGTAGCGTTTTGCTAGCTAAAGGATGCCTTTTAGCAGGCTCCTCTTCTCTATTATTATAACCTAAGTTAACCAGTGCGCATAGAGATAGATGCCTTAATCTTCGTAATAGTAGGAATCTTATTGCAATAAGATAACAAGGGCCACTAGCACCCTATAGCCTTTTAGTTAAGAAAGTTTACTAACGCTAAACGCAACTATAGCACGCCTAACTAAGAGTTACTTACTATAGTTAAGTTATTTAAACACTAGTAATATTATATTAAAGGCGTGGAGACCCTAGTAGAAGTCCTATTAGACCACTATAACCTATAGACCTTTATAAAGCAATAGAAGCTAAATAGAAGATAGGCTAGATAGTGTATATTCTTATACCTACTAAACTTTATAATTAAGCATAGACTAGGGAAAAGTAACCCTACAGATACGCTATTAAGAAGGTCTAATTATAAGAGCAAACCCTTAATAAACAGGGCACTTTTACTAGAACTTAAGAAAAAGTTAGTAGCTACTAAAGAAGTAGTAGAAGAAGAGATACTAATACATTAAAGAAGATATAGTAAGATACCTTTAGGGGAGGAAAATACCCTAGTCTTTATAAAGAGGCATAGCAAGATACCTTTAGGGGAGGAAAATACCCTAGCCCCTATAGTAAAGGCTAAAGTGGCTATATTAAGAGGCTAGTTAGCCACCGTGGATCCAGTGAAAGGCTAGCTAGATAAAGGTGATTTCCAGGAGAAGGTAGCGTGTGTCTAGGACGCCGGCATAGTATAAGAGATCTAGGGGGCTATTATATTACTAGATCCCTACTGATCCAGCCTAAATAAACCATTAGCATAGCTACTATAGAAGGCCTAAAGCTAAGATCTAGACCTATAGAGATAGGGTAAAGAGATTAATTCCCTAGAGAGAGGGAAAGCTAGTCTATGGTTACGTAGCGTAAGGGGCCTCCTAATATATAAAGACCAGGTAGTTATTCCCTAAGAGCCTACCTTACAACAGGAGCTTCTATAGCTATACTATAATAATCCACTAGTAGGTCACTTTAGGACTAAGCAAATGCTTAAGCTATTAAAGCACTACTTTTAGTGGCTAGCTATAAACAAGTCTATATTAGACTACATTATAAGCTATAGGACGTGCTAGCGAATAGTCGCTAGAAGGCATTGCCTATATAGGAGTCTTAAATCGCTACTAATACTAGAGCAACCGTAGGCAGAAATCTTAATAGACTTTATTATAGGACTGCCTATTATATAAGCGGGTGAACAAGAGACTAACGCAATCCTAGTGATTATAGACCAATACACTAAGTACTCTATTTTCCTACCTATAATAACTATAATTAACGTAGCTAAGTTAGCAGAACTTTTCTATAAGGAAATCAAGCTATAATTTAGACCACTAAAGGGCATTATATCTAACAGAGGATCCGTTTTTATAAGCCAATTCTAGTCAGACCTATGTTACCTATTATACGTAAAACGCAGGCTTTCTACAGCGTTTCACCCCTAAACTAATAGATAAACTAAGAGGACTAACTAGGTACTAGAGCACTACCTATAATACTTTACTTCTAAAAACCAGTAGATATAGCCTAAGCTACTCCTAGTTACATAATTTACCTGTAATAACGCGGTAAATAGAACCATAGGCCACTTACCTAACTATATGCTTATAGGGTACTTACTAGAGTTTTAGCTAGCCCTTAGGGATAAGGTCACAGAAGGGGAGGTACTAGAGGCTTATGCTTATATTATAAAGTTATATAAAGTTAGGGAGTAGCTAAAGTAAAACTAGGTAAAAGCCACTAAATCCTAGGTAAAATACTATAATAAACATTACTAACCGCTTACTCTTAAAAGAGGTAACCTAGTACTACTATTAGTAAAGAATATATAGCTTAAGGAAGTAAAATAGAAGCTAATCCCTAGGTTTATTAGACTATTTTAGGTACTTAACACTATTAGCAAGCAAGTATATTAGCTTACACTACTAGAAAAATATAGTAGGTTATATAATATATTCTATATTAGCCTACTAGAGCCTTAGACCTATTATAAGAACATAGATAAAGAAAAAATACTAATACCTAACCTTAAGGATAAAGATAATAAATATAAAGTTAAGGAGGTTAAGGAATATAGAAAGACCCATAAAGGTAATAAATACCTAGTAAAGTGGAAGGGTTAGCTAAGCAAATATAACTAATAGGTGCCTATTAAAGATATAGAAGGAGCTTAGTATGTAATTTAGGCATTCCACTAGAATAAGTTAAGGGAAAAGGATAGTAATATATAAGTAAGTTATAGGTAAAAGAGTATAAAGTTCCTATAAGAAAGGCATAGCCTTACTAGCCGCTATAATACGCCTAATAAAAGAAAATAACTAAACTATACATAAAAACAAAAGAAAAAATACAAAGGAATAAAACAAAGGAAACTATCTATAGCTTTAGGAGAGTCAATAGAAATCCCTCTATAGTCGCCCCCTTATAGCCAAAGACTTAGCCCCCACGGACCATATACTTAGCGTCGTTCTTATCCGCCGCGACCGCCTCCCTTATTCTATAATAAAAATAATGTAATGCTATTCCCTAGGCAACAAATCCCGGATCACTCAGCTATAGCCGCAAAACCATCGCCATATTCTATATAGCAAGGAGTTATAGATAGTTAGCCTACTAAAATATTAGTAAATAGACAGCAAAACAGGGCTAAGATATAACCTACTATCCCCAGGACTAGAGCTAGGTTTATAGTAACTATAAGGGTTTAATAGGAGACTATATACTACTAGTATATAATTAAAGCATCCTACCTAGATATATTAGCGAAGAACTAGCGAAAAGGGAAGAAATATATAGACCTATTAGACCTTAGCAGCCCCTATTAACCTAAACACGACATAATACGTTGTATTAGCATAGTCAAAGCCCTGCATAAGCTAAAGATAATAGGTAGCAAAATGCCACTAAGTTACCTCTAAGAACATAAGGTCTTCAGGATTATCCTTATCCTTATTACTAAGTGCCTCTATTAGGATATCTACCTAATCTAGCACCTTTAATAAGTTAAGGAAGTTACTATATATAGTGGCTATAGACTATATAATTATTAGTAAATAGAAACCAAAGAGTAAAGGAAAAGCAAGCTACTCATAGCCTCATAACTATCCCCGCGCGCATAACACTAAATACAGCGCTTTAACTGCTTTATCTTTAACTAACCTATGTATAGGTTAGTAATAAATTAATAATTAATCTAGGGGAGTTTAGGGGCGGATAGGGGGCTCTTTTTATGTTCAGTGTATCTAGTACACAAGCAGTGTATACATAAATAATCATAAAGAAGAATCATAGGAGCACTCATAGTAATATATTAGCGATTAGCAATAGATAGATAATAGTGTTATAAAAAAGTAATAATTTAGCTAATAATATAGAAACAAAAATAGAATAATATAGTAGAGAGTTAGAGGTGAATTTATACCAAAGCGCTAACTATTATTTATTATTATAGATTGTTATTTATTATTATTTTAATACAACTACTAGTTAGCAAATAGTTATAAAATGTAGGGCAAAAGCCGTTCAGGAGCCCGGCAATAAGGGGGGGGATAATTATAAGGCCCCTTATAACATAACCCACGCGCATGCGTGCACCGCAGCGCTAGAGCACCGCGGCGCCTAACACTAGAAGGAAGGGCTAGGTCCACGTGACATTGGCGAGCCGCTAGCTATAAACCAGTAACTCGCACACACATTACACTTAGACCTAGCAAGCTTCAGTCAATATATAAGTGCACCCTATATCCTTTTGCCTAGCTACCTTTATCCTTACAGACCTCCGTTGCCTAAGTAGAGGACTTAGAAACGCAAAGGCCCTCTATAGCTCTAATAACTAGTTATTGTTATACCACATAAATCACTACTCCACGCTACTCTAACTAAGGCATTCTAAATATTATATCCCAGGTTAGGCTAGGGATAACATATAGGTATATAAATAACTCCTAGCTATCTATATTAATTCTAGTGCGCACTATATAGGTTATAGAAGAGGTGTCTTCCTTAACCTACTTTCCTTTCTATTCTATTTCCACTATAGTATAAATACGCCTCTATTTTAGTAACTATATAAGCTCTAGGCTAAGCTATCTTACCGCTAATTTGCTTATAGCACTATAGTAATTATAACTATAATTAATTTAGATATTAATAAAATAATATATATTAAAAAGTATAGAAATAAGGAATAGTAGTTAGTTTATGTATTTTACTATATCCTATTCTATTTCTATATAGCGGTTAAAATTATCCTATAATGTAGAAGTTAACTAGCCTATTAGCCCCTATATAAGACTTTACTTAGGGGCTACTTATTTTCTATAGGAGGGATATTTACCTCCTTATCTACGCTTTCCTTATCTACCCTAGATATATTAACGCTAACCTACTAGTGCTAAGGTAGGAGAAGGGTGTATTCTTAAATAAAGTAGTCCTTAGACCTATATTAGAGGTAGTATCTTTCTTAGCGGTGTCTAGCTAGTACTACCTCTAATACCTATTTTGCCTATTCTATGTTTAGGGTAGCCTTTACTTCCTTACCCTTCTTCTTAGCCTATTTCCCTAGCTAGGTCCCTGCTATATAAACTCCTATTATTAGAGTATTACCCTTATAGTTAGTTAGGTTTAAGGGTTTAGGGTGTAGGACCCTATGTTAGGTCTAATACTTATCCTCTAAGGTAAGGGCCTTAATATTAACCGCTATCTTATAATATTATATAACCGCTATATGCTAATTATAATAGCTTACGCCCCGCCCTACGCTAATTTCTTAAAGGCACTTATTAAGCGCGTGTTAAAGCTTCGCTAGCTTTATATTATCTACCTAAAGATCCCCCCTAGCTAATAAGAGCTTATCTATAAAGTAAATAAAGAATATAGAGAATGCCTCCCTAGGTCCTTATTCTATTTAGTTAAGCTCTATAAGGGCTATCTCCTATCTATATAGGTTAGTAAACATAGTCTTAAGATACTCTAGGAACTTAAAGGGATTAAAGTTAATATTTTTACCTAACTTAAAGAAGTTAGCTACTTAGGACTATACCTTAGAGGAGAGGTTCTAGTAAATAAACATCTACTTATCCTTATTAGTGTTAATAAAGTCCTTATCTACTAGTAGCTTATACTCTATTAGGAGCCTCTATATAGTAAATATAGCCTTATTACTATTATATAGGTTGCCTATAGGGATTAGTTTTTGCTTTAATTTAGCTACTATAGCTACCTATAGGGCAGTAAATATAGTAGGGGTTAGGGCTTAGCGCTAGACCCTAGGGTTTAGTTAAGTTAGTTAGGCTAAGGGTCCTATATAATCTATTAAGGGTCCTATATAATTTATATTAACTTACTCCTAGAGTTATGCTATTTCTACTATCTACTTATTTAGTATATAGTAAAGTATTTTAAATTATACTTACTAAGCTACTAGGGGCGCTGTAGTATTAGATCCTAGGGTAATAGTCCCCTAGTTAGGATAATCCTAAGGTTAAAGTGTGTTTTGTGTACCTATTAGTGTGTCTATTAGTATATTAAAATCTATTTTATTATCTTTTAGTAGCTATTATAAGACTAAAGGAAGTTTCTTAATTATTATAGACTAGCCCCTAGGTAACTATAATAAGGCATTAGTATAGTATTAAGAAACTTAGGGAAAGAGAAGAGGAAGGTAGGAAACCTATCCTTACTAGGGCTCTTATAACCCCCTAACTACCTTACACTTATCCTCTTCCCTATGCCTTTATATATATAACATATATATATTCTAGACTTAGGGCCCTTAGGATTTGCCCCTGCATATATATGACACGTGTGCACTTCGGCAGATGCTTAGGACTATCTATCCCTACGCGTACGCGACACGTGTGCACTCTGGAGAATGCTTGGGCAAAGCCCAAGCCCTTACAGAGGCTATCTAGAGGGTTAGTAAGGCACCCTCTACACTTAGGAATCCTATTATAAGTAGTTATAATCTAGTTCCTAAGGGCTCTTTCTAATTAACCCACGTTAGGAATAGCTTGCTATAAGGTTAATAGTCTCTTAATAAGTTCGTTAAAGCATTCTATCTTTAATTTATTAGGGTTCCTATTAATAGTCTTCTAGAGTAAAGTATTATGCTATTTAAGTAGATATTTCTACCTTATATCTTTAGTCTTAAACCTCTTCTTTATTCTCTTTATAAGGGTAGCGAGGTCCTAAGGATTACTAGGTTTAGAGAGGTGATCTAAGTAGTACTAATAAGCCTTTCCTTTTAGTATTACCTTAAACATATACCTAGCTTATTCTGGTTTAATATCTAGGAGCTTATATTTTCGCCTAAAGATCTAGAGCTTTAGTTTAAGTATATTATAGTTATCAGCGCTATACTGCTGCTTAGACATGTATATCTTAATAAGGTCTAAGATCTGCATCGCTGTTAGTTATAGAGGCTTAAAGGGAGGATTATTAGTAGGTTTATGCACTATTCTTTAGTAAATAGGGAGGGCTTATTATTAGGGAGTAGGGGTTCTTTACTAGGTAAATATAGGTTCTTAGGGATAATAAGGAAGGGCTTATAGGGCTTAAGGCATTTAAGGAAGGGGCTAAGGGTTTTATTCTTAGGGGAAGGCTACTAATGTTGCTCTTTACAGAGGTTATAAAGGTTAGCGGGAGGAATAAGTAGTTCTTATGCTCTGTTAGTCCTAGATATTATTATTATTATAGAGGTTATTAAGGAAGTTACTATTCTTAATTATATTCTTTTAGAAGTTATTATGCTTCTTCTAGGTATCCTTTACTTCTTCTTATAACTAGAAGCAGAATTCCTATTAGTTAAGGACTTCTTAGAGGTTTATTACTATATTTATGTTCTAGTTAATTATTATATAGATTCTAGAGTTAATAAGGTAGTCCTATAAGTGCCTTAGGACTATAACTAGGGTCTTAAGAAAGTTACTATAGGTCTATAGATTAAAGTCTTAAGTAAATTCTATAAAGAGTAATCTTCTATATACCTTTTATATTATATAGTCCTTAACCTAAGAGAGGATATAGGTTACTTATATCTTAGGTATATTATTATCCTTAATATTAAATTTATCTACCCTAGTAAGTACTTCTTCTATAATATACTAGTGTAGTTACTATAGGATATATAGGAAGGGGATAGTAAATTCTAGGGCTTCTAAGGGATCTACTTAAGAGCTATTATAACTTATTAGGTTTTATGGTTATTCCTTCTTATTAACTATTATAACTTATAGTATTAGAGAAGATAGAATAAGGGAAGTAATAATAAAGGGATTAGGGAAAAGATATAAAGGATCGCGAGCTCTAGCGATTAGCTTTGTGCGTGATAGAACGCACTAAGTTAAAGAATAATAGGATAGCTTAGCTACTAGAGTTAAACTCTTCTTCTTAGTTTAGGCTTTAGCTTCTTCTAGCTACTCTTATTGCCTTAATAGGCTAGCTAGAGTTAGCTTCTTCCTTAGCATAATTAGGGATCTTAAATAATAAAGCTGCTCTTATTGCCTTAATAGGCTAGCTAAATCACGCTACTTCCGTGAAGGTCTCTTCTAGATAGAACCTAGCTAATCTACAGTGTCTTAAAAGATAGCAGGTATTTATAAAAATAAAGTGGTTATAAAGTTAACCACTGATTAGTGTTAGTATCACTAGGTGTGATAATAGCTAGTTATCTATTAGGCGCGCTTATAATAGTATTAATTAAATAATCTATTATAAGCTCTATTTTCTAAAGGAAAGGAAGTTAGGAAAGAGAGGGCCTTTATAAGAGGGAAAAAGCAGCTATGGTTGTGTGGGTCATGTGGTGTGGGTGGGTCACGTGACCCGGGCCCTGCCCTACCGCAGGCCTGCCTGTGTGCAGGAAGGGAGGCACGCGCACGCGCACGCACACACGCGCAGCAGCCGACCTTCTCCCGGTCGGGCCGACCTTCAGCCGAAGGGAATTGCGGCTGCCAAGCGCGATTGATATCATGCTTGTTCCAACAATAATACTTTTTTTATTATACTTTGTCGCACGATCACGTGACGCAACAAATAGGACTCTCACTGGATTAATGTGAGAGGACCCCCTAAGGTGTAATTATAAAGAAGATTAAATTAACTATATCTATTATATAAAAGAGAGAATAAAAGCGTCCCTTTTATATAGGGGATCGCTAGACTACCTATTATAGTGCTCTAACCTACGTGATATAGATTACTTCCCCCTATATTCCTACGCGCACTAGTATAAGACATTATAACTTATAACACGGCACGCTACCCTAGGTAACACACCCCCTAATTAAAGTTAAGGCTATTAAGACTTTAATTAACCTATATTATTAATGTTTTTATAGTATTATATGCTATAAGATTATAGTAAGGTAAAAGTAAGTGGTCCCTATAGGTAAAAGCTCTTATAATCTTCTAATTATAAGCTTCCTTTTTATTCCCTTATAATATACTTTTATTAACTATCTCTATATTTTAATTAATATATCCTTATATATATAGGCTTAAGCTAAGGAGAAGGCAAGCTCTTAGGAGGGCTTAATAACTTCTAAGCGTAAGCTTTATATTATTAGCACTCTTACGCTAAATTCCCTTCTAGGCCTTAGTATAGCCTATAAAGATCTTTCTAAACCCCTAGCTAGCTCTAAGTAGCCTACTAGTAAGTTATTATCTCCTACATTAGAAGGAGTAGAGAGCAAAGAGCGCCCTATACGTACGTTATTATAATTATTATGCCCTGTTTAGGCATAGGTAAGAGGTAGGTAAGTAAGGCATAATCCTTAAAGATCTGCGCGGTAGCTAATAGTTTATGCTAAGTATTATATTCTATCCTCCTAATTATATTAACCTTTCTTAGCCTAGTAATCCTACTCCTTGCGGTGCTTTATAAGATATTCCCTACAAAGGGTATATATAAGCGGGCATTATAGGTAAGGGCAATCTAGGTTATTACTATAAGGTCGGGTCTAGATGATCTTAGAGATATTACTTATGTAAGGTTAGTAATTACTGTTATTAGCCTCTGCATAATACTTATATTCCCCTTACTAAGTGGATGTTATTAGCGCTAGATAATAATGCTAAGGTAAGGCGTGTTTATTACTCTTTCCTATGCTCTGCTAACTATATAGATAGTGGATCAGTGCTATAAGGCTCTGTGACTCTAATTAGAACTTATTGCGGAGCTGGATTCTATGTATAATAAGGTTAGTACTAGTGTTAGGGCTAATGCTGTTATTAGGGGCTTATTAGTAGTGGGTAAAGAGAAGGTAACTATAGTAATAGCCTGTCTTAAGGAGGTTATTTACCTCCTTATATAAGTTCTTATTTCTTAGTCTTTTTAGAATAGCGTTTATATACGTGTTTTTACATAAAGGTATTTAGCGTTTATATTCCTGAAATCCTATTTGCCCTAATAGCGCTTTACTTATTAGGGAGGGGGTCTTTATGTATTTCCGGGGCAATTAATTTCATACCCCCTTATTAACGTGCCCTTCTGTGTGATATGCGCTTTCTATAATATCCTAAGTGTGTAGATTAACTAAACTAAGCATAGATCTAAAGCATTTAAAGCTCTAATAATCTAATGCCTTTGTGAATCTATCTGTAGGCATGTCCGCTGTTAGTAAATATGTAACTTTAAAGCTTCCTCTCTTAAATTCCTACTTTAACTATATATTATATATATTAATATAACGCAGATAAGTGTTTAATTGCTTGCTCTTATTAAGTATAAGTTAAATTATCTATTAATTATTATAGTTAATAACCTAGTCTTTATAGGCATTGAATTTAATATCTTTAAATAAGCGCTAAAGACTTATAGTCTCCTTTACTATTTATTAAAGAGCAAGTAATTTAGCCTCTATTATAGACATGGTTATAGTTAATTAGCGCGTAGCTTTCTAGATAATTAGTCCTCTAAAAAGAGTGATTAGGTAACCCTACGATAATCTACGCGTTTTAAGGTTATCTATAAATAACGCGTTGCTTGCAATCTAAAGAGCCTAAAGTTCTAAAGTACCCCTAAAGCGTATAGTAAGCTTGCTTATAATAACTAAATAGCGGATAGCTTAGTTTACTGCTCTTATATACTCTAGTCCCAGGTTTATTAGAAACTATAATAACTTTACTACTATAAAGGCTATATCTAGCCTAACTATAATCGCAGTGTATAGTACTAATCTAACCTTCTCTTAGTATACCTTTATTACCTATTTCTTAGTTTCTCCTATAAACTTATAATACTCTATTACTAGGATTAGGATAGTAGGGAAAGTGCTATTTCCTATCTGCTTAAACTTTTTACTAATTTTATTAATATATGCCTTATAACTAAGGTATATAATTTATTACTTTTAGTCCCTAATAATCTAAATTCCTAGGAAGTAATATACTTCTCCCTTTTTATCTATATTATACACTTCCTTAAGTCCTTTAGAGATATAGTCTATAGTCTTAGTGTCTTCCTTATAGAAAGCTATAAGAATATTATCTATAAAGAATATAAGGTATAAGTCCTAAGCTTTAGTATAGAAGATATAGGGCTCCTTATTACTTAATTTAAGCCTAAGTTCTCTAAGTTACCTACTTAATTCTTTAAACTAAAGTAGTAGGGAGTCCCTAAGTCTATAGAGAGCTTTAAGTAGTTCTATGTATTCTCTAATAACCTTATAACCTTTAGGAAGCTTATAGGTAATAGGAATTAAATCTAATCTACGCTTTACATAGGGAAATACGTTCTTTATATTATATTATCTAGTCTCTAGATTAAACCATGCTACTAGAGCTATGAATACATGAAACGCGTGGGCGGCGAGCGTTGCTATATAGGTTCGTTTAATCGTAGAGCTTTCCTATAGGTCTCTGTGTACGCAGATACGCGCTTTGAAACGCTATATAATACCTTCTTTGTTAAACTTGTATAAATAAACCTATTTCAGCGGCAACGGCCGAGAACGTGCTACAGAGCGTTTAATCTGCTTCCACATTCCCTGTTCCTTCAATTTATCGATCTCGGTGTCCATTACCTTCTTCCACTCCTTTCTGAACACATGATTGTTGGCTTCCTTCCAAGCCCGGGGTAGCGTGCCGTGTCATGAGTCATAATGTCTTATACTAGTGCGCGTAGGAATGTAGGGGGAAGTGATCTATATCACGTAGGTTAGAGCACTATAATAGGTAGTCTAGCAATCCCCTATACAAAAGGGATGCTTTTATTCTCTCTTTTGTACGATAGATATAGTTAATTTAATCTTCTTTATAATTATACCTTAGGGGGTCCTCTCACATTAATCTAGTAAGAGTCCTATTTATTACGTCACGTAATCGTGCGATAGTTATAAGCCTAGGAGGTATTATTACCTATAACTTCTATAGCTCCCCCTAAGCAAAAGAAGTGCGTGTGTATAGTGCCTATTAATCTAACTAAGTATTTAATAGAGACCTTAACCTTTCTTATCTATAATCTTAAGATAGACATTAAATTAGTGTTATTAGAGAAATAGGAAGAATAGTTTAAAGCATTAAAGTAAGCAGCGTAAAGTCAGGAGATCTAGGAACGAGTTAATCTAGATCTCCTAGAGCTTCCCTCTAACTATCTTGTTAAGCCTTCTATAGTCTAACTAAATAATTACTTAGAACTTATTTAAAGATAAGTAGAGGCTTTACCTAATAGAAAGCAACTCTTATTCTTAGAAGCCCTAGTATTCCTCTCTTATAGTTATAATGTGAAGTATTAAACCTTTAAATTACTTAGGTTATAAGAAAGGACTATTAGTACTTAGATTACTAATACTATTAATCCGAACGCCTATATAATAACTATTAATAAGATTATAGAAGAGAAGGAGGGCAAGAATCTAACACTTTAATAAATTCTTATTAGTCTTAAAAAGAAGTTCTTACTAGGTCTAGTTATTATATAAGCTAAAGTATTAGCAAAGTATATAGCCTATCTATAGGACGCTAAATGCGCGAATGTATAATTTAAGCGTTAGATTAAGCAGTGGGATAAGCTGTATTAGAAAGCTGTATTATATAAGATTAATAAACTTAAAGGACCTAATGTAATCTATGACTTTATTTAAGTAATTAGAGCACAATTTAATCCTTAACAGGCAAAAACAAAGATTACATAGCTTGTTTAGGTTACTAATGATCTTCTAGCTAATATAACTCTATAAGGACTTACTTCTAAGTATATAAGGTACTATAGGGTAATATGAGTTATAGACATAGGTTCTAGAAAAGGGAGCTATGTAATAACTCTTAGGGGGCGCTCTAATAATAGTTAGAAAGCTAGTAAGGAAACAAAGAAGTGCCCCTACTAGGCGGGAAAGATTAGTTATTATAGCTAGAATCCCTATAACTACTGAACCTTATATTACGCTATAACTAGTTAGGTATCTAATAGTTATAAGGTATTAAAGAAGCAAGACTATAAGAAGATTAAAAGGCGCTATAATAGCAGTGAATAGAAGGATCTTTACACTAAGATCACGAAAAACGGTTAGGAAGTGAAAGGAAAGAATAATTAGGATAATAAGTATCCTAAAGTAATCACTATAGTAATTATTAATCTAATAACTATTAAAGAAGAGGCACTAGCAAAAGGAAGCTACACTACGCTAGGGAATGCGAAATATATACTCTCTAAGAGCACTCTCTTTAATAACTACGGCGCTCTACATATTATTAATAATATATCTTACTTTAAGCTAGGCATATTTAAATAAGCATATAATAACTATCTTAAGGCAGGCATAACCTCTTTCTAAATTACTAGAAGAGGTACATATGTAATTAAGGACGTCTTAAATAGGCCTTAGGGACCTTAGACTAAGGACCTAATATTATAAAACGTGGCGCTTATTAAAGGCTTTTATGTTAATATTATATTAGAGAGTCTTCTTATAAAGAAGGGCATGTAGTATTGCGGAGCTAATAGCTCCCTGCGCATCGGACCTATAGGAGATAGCTTGCTGCTAGCAAAACTTATTAGGAAGTATAATATTATCTTTCTTTAATATAAGCCCTTGTCTAATTACTTAATAGTTCCCTAAAAAAGAGATATAGTGATATTTACTTTAATACTAGTGATTTTCTCTATAATTAGATTATATAATGCACATATATAATGCTTATAGCGCAGGCAACTGTCTAGGGAATAGCGCTTACCACAAGCGAATTTAGAGGAACTATAGCACCTATAGTCTAGGCACCTTAGGAAAGACACGCTTAGTAAGATTATAACCTATATAAGGGGAGTGCGTTTATAAGGGACAGAGCGTAAGGACTATATAACCTACTTACTAATAAACGCCCACAAAGTTATATCTAGGTAACTACTAGAATATAAGTCGCTAAGGCCTTATTAGAGAATCTATTAGGACCTTTAGGACTATAAGCCTAGCTATAATAGAATAAATTAGTTACTAGTTATTAAGGATAAGTATTTAGGGATACTTTAAGTACACACTATTCCTAATAAGTTATATTAATTAGTGTTTAATATATTAATTTATTTTGAATAATAGGTTATAAGATAATTCAGGCTATTAATTATAAAAATTAGGCAAGATAATGAAGGTGTAGTGATTAGTTAATCTAAGGATATAATCTTTTAACAATAGGCACAGGCTTAAGGCATTAAGCTAGAGCTTTTGCCTCCCTATATATATAAGCTAAATAGGCACATTAAAAGATATAAGGATAAAGGTAGCTAGGCAAAAGGATATAGGGTGCACTTATATATTAACTAAAGCTTGCTAGGTCTAAGTGTAATATATATATAAGTCGCTGGTTTATAGCTAGTGGCTTGCTAATATCACGTGGACCTAGCCCTTCCTTCTAGTGTTAGGCGCCGCGGTGCTCTGGCGCTGCGGTGCACGCATATGCGTGGGTTATGTTATAAGGGGCCTTATAATTATCCCCCCCCTTATTACCAGGCTTCTAAATAGCTTTTGCCCTATATTTTATAACTATTTGCTAACTAGTAGTTATATTAAAATAATAATAAATAATAATCTATAATAATAAATAATAGTTAGCGCTTTAGTATAAATTCACCTCTAACTCTCTACTATATTATTCTATTTTTATTTCTATATTATTAGCTAAATTATTACTTTTTTATAACACTATTATCTATCTATTATTAATTACTAATATATTACTATAAGTGCTCCTATAATTCTTCTTTATAATTACTTATATATACACTACTTATATACTAGATATACTAAACACAAAAAGAGCCCCCTATTTACCCCTAAACTCCCCTAGATTAATTATTAATTTATTACTAACCTATATATAGGTTAGTTAAAGATAAAGCAGTTAAAGCGCTGTATTTAGTATTATATACATAGGGATAGTTATAAGGCTATAAGTAGCTTACTTTTCCTTTACTCTTTAGTTTCTATTTACTAATAATTATATAGTCTATAGCTACTATATATAGTAACTTCCTTAACTTATTAAAGGTACTAGATTAGGTAGATATCCTAATAGAGGCACTTAGTAATAAGAATAAGAATAATCCTAAAGACCTTATATTCTTAGAGGTAACTTAGTAGTATTTTACTACCTATTATCTTTAGCTTATATAGGGCTTTAACTATACTAATATAATATATTATATTATATTTAGGTTAATAGGGGCCGCTAAGGTCCGCTAGGTCTATATATTTCTTCCCTTTTTACTAGTTCTTTACTAATATATCTAGGTAGGATACTTTAATTATATACTAGTAGTATATAGTCTCCTATTAAACCCTTATAGTTACTATAAACCTAGCTCTAGTCCTAGGGATAGTAGGTTATATCTTAGCCCTATTTTACTATCTATTTACTAATATTTTAGTAGGCTAACTATCTATAACTCCTTACTATATAGAATATAGTAATAGTTTTATAGCTAAAGCTAAGTAATCTAGGATTTATTACCTAGGGAATAGTATTATATTATTTTTATTATAGAATAAAGGAGGTAGTTATAGTAGATAAGAATAACGCTAAGTATATAGTCTATAGGGGCTAAGTCTTTAGCTATAAGGGGGTAATTATAGATAGATTTCTATTAACTCTCCTAAAGCTATAGATAGTTTCCTTTATTTTATTCCTTTATATTTTTTCTTTTATTTTTATATATAGTTTAGTTATTTTCTTTTATTAGGTATATTATAGTAGCTAGTAAGGCTATACCTTTCTTATAGGAACTTTATACTCTTTTACCTATAACTTACTTATATATTACTATCCTTTTCCCTTAACTTATTCTAGTAGAATACCTAAATTATATACTAAGCTTCTTCTATATCTTTAATAAGAACCTACTAGTTATATTTACTTAGCTAACCCTTCTACTTTACTAGGTATTTATTACCTTTATAGGTCTTTCTATATTCCTTAACCTCCTTAACTTTATATTTATTATCTTTATCCTTAAGGTTAGGTATTAGTATTTTTTCTTTATCTATATTCTTATAATAGGTCTAAGGCTCTAGTAGGCTAATATAGAATATATTATATAACCTACTATATTTTTCTAGTAATATAAGCTAATATACTTACTTACTAATAGTATTAAGTACCTAAAATAGTCTAATAAACCTAGGGATTAGCTTCTATTTTACTTCCTTAAGCTATATATTCTTTACTAATAGTAGTACTAGGTTACCTCTTTTAAGAGTAAGTAGTTAGTAATATTTATTATAGTACTTTACCTAGGATTTAGTGGCTTTTACCTAGTTTTACTTTAGCTACTCCCTAGCTTTATATAACTTTATAATATAAGTATAAGCCTCTAGTACCTTCCCTTCTATAACCTTATCCCTAAGGGCTAGCTAAAACTCTAGTAAATACCCTATAAGTATATAGTTTAGTAAATAGCCTATAGCTCTATTTACTATATTATTATAGGTAAATTATATAACTAGGAGTAGCTTAGGCTATATCTACTGGTTTTTAGAAGCAAAGTATTATAGGTAGTACTCTAGTACCTAGTTAGTTCTCTTAGTCTACCTATTAGTTTAGGGGTAAAACACTATAAAAAGCCTGTATTTTATATATAATAGGTAATATAGGTCTGACTAGAATTAGCTTATAAAAACGGATTCTTTATTAGATATAACACCCTTTAGTGGCCTAAATTATAGCTTAATTTCCTTATAGAAAAGTTCCGCTAACTTAGCTATATTAATTATAGTTATTATAGGTAGGAAGATAGAGTACTTAGTGTATTAGTCTATAATCACTAGGATTATATTAGTTTCTTATTTACCTACTTATATAATAGGCAATCCTATAATAAAGTCTATTAAGATTTCTACCTATAGTTACTCTAGTATTAGTAGTAATTTAAGGCTCCTATATAGGCAATGCCTTCTTATAACTATTTACTAATATATCCTATAGCTTATAATATAGTCTAATTATTGAAAATGGAAGGGAATCTGTACTAGAGGGATAGGAAGACCTCCCTAGTAGATTCAACGCGGCGGCTTCTAGATTCACTATAATACGACGATTCTTCAAGATATAGAGCTTTAATAGTTAAATATAGTAGATTTCAGCTAGACGAACGATCTAATGAGCAATGAGAGGATTTTCTAAGTCCCCTTATAGACCTACCGACCGTATTGACGGAAGGGGGTCGCTAGCCGGGCCTTAGGAGCTATTTTTTATTTTCCGTAAAATTCATTTGTATGTGAAAAGTAAAAAATCGACTCACGACTATACAATCTAGCCACCCACGTGCACTAACTAAGCAATCTAATAAGCAACCCTATAAATAAAATACATTATTAAATCCAGAAAAAATCAAGGATTTGAATAGTATAAGTCAGCCTTTTATACGACTACTAGTTCCCTAGTTACAGTCGATTTTAGCTTCCCTATAGGGTAGCCTAGTCGGCTTAGTCATACAAGCCTGTGGGTTGGTTGTGAACGCAGGTCACAGCCAAAACTGGCCGCAGCCAACAACGCTGCAGGCAACGCCTTGTAACCAACGTTGCAACAACGCAACTAGGTAACTAGTGGGCCTATAAAATAGTGCTATAAATAGCATAATTTTAACACTCCCTCTAGAAAAGTATGAGGTAACTAATTCGATACCTGAACTTAGCTCTTTAATAGATATCTAAGTTAACCATAAATTCAATAATAAATCCAATAACTTTTCAACAAAAATCAATACCAATAACTTTTCAGCGGAATTCCAGTGTTTTTGTTGATTTTAAGGTTTTTCGACTTTTTAGTTGTTTTTTAAAGCTAGGCCTTTGTATTCGTAAGGCCTAATAGTTAAATAAATTGTTGAAATTTATCGTTAGGCAGGGGCTTAGTTAAGCTATCTGCAGGCATCTCTTTAGTGTTAATATAGATAACCTTAGCTATACCCTTCTGTACCTTTTCTCTAGTATAGTTGAATTTTAGCAGGGTATACTTTATTCTACTGTGAAGAGCAGGGTTATTAGCGGTCGTAATAGCGCCTTGGTTATCACTAAAAATCAGAACAGGAGGTGCTATAGGTAGCTTTATCTCTCTAAAGAGACTGTAAAGCCACTCTAGCTCCCTAATAGCTTCACATAAGGCATCTAATTCAGCCTCTAATGTAGATAAAGCTATTGTAGTTGCTTTCTTTGATTTCCAGCTAATAGGTCCTTTAGCTAGCTTATAGAGATAAGCATAGGTTGATTTAGAGGACTTATCTCCCGCGAAGTCGCTATCACAGAAGCTAATAAGGGTTGCAGAAGCTTTAGCGTTCTTAGACCTTCTATAGGTTATAGAATAACTCATAGAACCTAGAAGGTATCTAAGCAGATGTTTAGCAGTATTTAAGTGCTCTATATAAGGCTTAGCTAACGCTGTTAAAAGCCACTGAACCGGAAAAGCAATATCGGGCCTTGTAAGGAGCATTAAGTACATAATAGTCCCTATAATACTCTGATAAAGCTTGTGATCAGAGGGGGAAAGAGGTTTAGTTAGGTGGGCTGCCTATTTAATAATTCCGGGTTGTAGGGGAATTTTGGCAGGCCTAGCATCTTTTATGTTAAATCTCTCTAGGGCTTTAGAAATGTACTGGGATTGGTGAATAGTTAGGGTCCCTTTCTTTTGATTTCTAGTGATTTGAACGCCTAGGAAAAATTCGGCTGGCCCACGATCTTCTATAGGATAAGCTTTGTGTAATAGCTTCTTTAGCCTGTTGATATAAGCTAGATCCGGTCCTATTAGAAGACAGTCATCCACATAGGTTGCTATATATGTAGATATAGTTGGATTAAAGAAGACAGCAGGGTTAGATATAAGGGGATAGAAGCCTAATTTTCGAAGAAGCTCTTTTAAAGCTTGCTGCCACTCTCTAGAGCTCTGTTTTAATCTATATAAAGCTTTCTGTAGGAAGATAACCTGCTTTTAAGAGGGATTATAGCCGTATTTCTTGAGTAATTTAGCTATTTCAGGCGAAGCAGCTTCGGCAAATTCAACGAATCCATCAGGGATCTGCATATAAATAGCTTCTTTTAATAAGCTGTTTAAGAATGCCCCTATAAAATCAACCTGTTCAACTTCCCAGTCATTACAAGCCGCTAGGGCTAGTAATATCCGCTAACTAGGGGGGATGCTAGTTGTAGCATAGGTTTCGATATAATCTTGACCTTCTATCTGCATAAAGCCCTTTGCAACGAGTCGGGCCTTGTGTTTTATAGGATTATTTTCTTTATCCTTTTTAAGCTTATAAACAAGCCTATTCTTTAGAACTTTTCGGCCCTTAGGAATTTGGTCTATCCCTATAAATTTAAAAGTTCCGGCAGCTAGTAGCTGCTTAAATTTGCTAAAAGTAGCATTAACCCATTTTTGGCTATCCTTGCTTTTTAAAGCTTGTTTCCAGGTCTTGGGGGTATCCGGATCGTTGTTGTTAGATGACGATTTAGCCTTTTGTTGTGCCTTGAAGCATATCTCCTTAACGAAAGAAGATAAATTAAAATCATCGATATCCATAGAATCGGGGTCGATTAAAGAATCCGAATCTAAAAACGGTTTTTCGATAGCACCCTTATTAGGGGCGCTAGAGCTTGGGCTCTCTAGGGGTAGCGCTGGAGGCGTTACAGCGGTCGTCCCGGGCGGTGTTGTTATAGGCGCGGCGGGCGCTGCGGGCGCTGTGGGCGCTAGAGGCTTTGGATAGCTATCCTAAACCTCTAGATCTCGTGAGATATCGGCTTCTCCCTCTGAAGGATAGCTCCCTAAAGGCTTAGGGGACCCTATAGAGCTTATATCCTCTATAATCTTAATAAAGCTAGTCTTAATGACTGACCTTTTAGAGGGTATATAAACAAGATAAACGCTGGAACCTAGAGTAGCAAGCAGCCGGCCAGGGATGGTCCTAGGGGCTAGCTTCTGAAGCTTTGATCTCTGCTCCGGAGGTATTAGAACCTCGCAATAAGACCCTATAGCCCTAATTTTCGAGAAGTTAGGCTTATAGATAGTCTTAGGCTCTAAGTTAGCTAGAAATAGCTGCTTAGGGGTTAGGGGCTTAGTTGTATTAGCGGTGATATTAACTAAGTCCACTATGGCTGGAAGGATATAAGACTATAGATATAAAGGCAGCTTAGACCACTAAAGTGTAGCTCTAAGCTGGTCTAGGATAACCCTAATAGCCCTCTTAACTAGCCTATTCTGTTCGTGAATATAGGGGCAAGAGGTGCTAAAGCAAATTCCCTTAGAAGATAACCAAGACTGAAGTTCGTTGTTAATTTCAGTGCCTCCGTTGAAGTGAAGGTGCCTAGGATACGCGTTATATCGGTTTTTTAGGGCCTTAAAGAAGCCCTTAATAGCAGTATAAAGGGTCTGACCTTCTTTATTAGCTAATGAAAAACACCATTTATACCGGGATTTTTGATTAATAAGGATAAGGACTAGGGCCTTCTTATTGTGTGGTATAGGTTCAATTTTAACCGTATCTCCCTCTAGAATATCTAAAACCCTAGGGGGGTCCTGAATAGGTCTTTTGGTAGGTCTTCTAACAGCCTTTGATTGCATACAGGCTATGCAGTTGAAATCCTTTTCTTTGATAGCGGAAAAATCAGGGATCCCTTTAGCTAATTTCGAAGATTTCTTAAGTAAAGGGAGACCGATATGGCCTAATCGAATGTGCCAAAGAAGGGCTAAATCTAGTAATTTCTTATAACTAGGATCTAGCTTTTCAGAGCTATTATCCCCTAGCTCCCTCTGTTGCCAGGCCTCTTGAGAATCACAGGCCTCTGGGGGCAATAGACGGCCACTATCGTCACCCAAGTTATTAGGGTATGGACCTTCTAAACCCCCTATAGAAGATGCCTGACTAGGAGGAGCTTCGGTGGGACATAGGGCTGAATCTTCGTCTTCGGAGTCTAATTCTTCGATTTGTTGATATTCCTCGGGATTAAATGCTGGCTGCGGAATTTGAACCTCTATAGGGTAGGAAAACCCTAATTCGGTCTTATAGGCTCTTTGCTATTGGTTTTGTTGTTGGTTGCAAAATTGAGAGCCTATAAAGGAGAGGTGGGTTGAATGCTTGCAGATCTTAGGAGTAGCTTGCCCCTTAATCTACAAAAAGAAGCCGTGTTTAGTAGGTTCTAGTAACCCATAGGGGCTTTTATCGGCTAGGAAAAGCTGATCTTTAGCTAGATAACCTCCCTTAAGATAGTGGGATAACCCGCTAACTAGGTTGGTATCTATACCGGGGAAATATAGGGCATCTAGCAGAGCTAAAGGCCTATATTCTGGTGGATTTTTCTTAACCAGAACGTTAAAAACAGCGGTGCCTCTTCCTTTAGGATAGATAGGTCCTCCTGCTATAATTATAGGGCCGGTTTAACCTTTCTTAAGAGGCTTAAAGTCCCTAAAGAAAGCCCTATTATTATAAATGTGACAAGAAGAACCTGTATCGTATAGAAGGGAGTTTTTAACCACATTGTTAGAGTAGCTAAAAGTAGGCTTAGTAGTGTTACTAGTAGTGGTGGTACTAGAGGTATCTAAATCAGATTTGGAATCACTACTATCCTCGCTACTAGATTCGCTAGAATCTAGTTCTTCAACGTATCCTGTGGCTAGGCTGTAGCCTAACGCAAAAGCAGCTTCTTTTCCTTTATCTTTATCCCCGTTGCCACTCTTCTTCTTCTGCTTTTTCTTCCTAGAGGCTTTAGAAGGGTTTAAATCCTTCTTATCCTGCTCTTTAGTGGCATTAGTAGAGTCCTTCTTAGTGTTAGGATTAGAAGATGATTTCTTTTCCTCGTCCTTAGAATTTCCCTTATTATTAGAAGCCTTATAGCTAAGAGCTTTAGCTATAGGGGAGGTTTTATCCCTCTGCTCTTCTAATAAATCCGCCATTAGGAACTGTAAATTTAAGGTATTTACAGGCAGCCCTTGTGCCCTAGCAGCTCTGATAGTAAATCTTTGTCTCTCAGCCCAGCTAGGAAAGGTCTGCTTTAATGCGTTAATATAATGATTTACTTAATCTATAGGAGCGATCTCTACACTACAAAGCTGTAGTCTAGCTAGTAGGTTATTAAAATCAGCATTAAAAGCCTCTAAAGATCCCTTATAATTTAAAAAATTTAGGGAGTGGTAGCTAGCGTATAGCGTACCTTGCTGGATTTCAGCACTCTACGAATATTGCCTAATAAGGACTTTATAGGCTTCTTCAGGGGATTTTTGCCAACATATAGCTGCCTACGGTCCTGGTTAACAGCTATCTCTCAATATCATTAAAAGAATAGCTTAATCACAGTCAGCTAGATGGCCTGCTAAGCTAGGATTATCTATAAATTCAGGTAATCCTAGGGCTCTAAATTGAATGCTCAGGGCTTGCTTCCACTGATCATAATTTTCAGGGCCTTTTAGCTTAGCTCCCTTAGGAATAGAGTGAACCTTCTTATTTAGTTCCTTAATAGCCCCTGTATTAAAGGCAGCTTGTAAGTTACTAGAAGGTAAACTCGCAGAAGTAGTTGTAGCAGGCAGGTCTTCTACTGGAGCCTTGGTATTTTCTTCCCTTAGCTTAGTAGAATCCTAAAGACCTTGCATAGCAGTCATGGTTTGCGTTAATTTATCTAATAGATCTTTAATGCTAGCCTCGTTTTTTAGACGATTTGACTCAGTATGCTTAATAAAATCAGTTAAGGTCTTGCCTTATTGTTCAATTTGGCTCTGTATCTGTTGTTGCAGTTGTAAAGCACTAGCTTGAATAGCCGGACCTTCTATTTCCATCCTATCAGGGTCCCTAGGAGGGCTAGAAGAAGGGCCTGCAGCAGGACCCTTACCCTTATAATTCGGTGGTGCCATCTCTTAAAATTCCCTAGGATCTTAAAAGATATCCTATGTAAGATCTCCAAATTTCTTCCTGTTGCAAATAACGCGCGCTAGAATCTGGTTGTGGTGCAACCTGATCGCGTACGCAAATTGTGTGGCGGGGCTGTTTAAAAGGGTGCCCCTCGAGGTCTAAAAGTGGGTCTGCGGTATGCGCGGGCAGAAACGAACCGGAGAAGATTCTCTGCGAAAATTTTCTCAACACCAAAAATAGGATCGTAGGTAATAGGTATTACAGAACGTGCAACGCAACGCAACGAGTGTATAGTGCGTGCAACGTAGTGCAATAGGTCAAAAAGCCTAGTATAGATATACTAGATGTTCGATGATTTAAAGGATGCAGCGTATCTACTATTGTAGATAATATCAAATATAACGGTCGCGGCAGTGAATAAGATCACTAAAAGAGGTTGTGGTTGTAACTAGATAGTTACGGTTGCAATGTGGTGGTTGCAGGTGCGGCTGTAAATGAATTTCAACACCAAGGGTCTGGCGTTGCGATGCGTAGAGCTAGTAGATGAAAGCTTCAACTAGCGGTTTCCTTCGTAATCTAAGAGCCCACAGGTCTAGTAGAGAGTAACTAGTACCCAAAATCAAGCACTAATCGCAGTAGAATAACGCAGTAATGTAGTAATCTTATAGGCCTTCCGGGCTCATAACCTATTGAAAATGGAAGGGAATCTGTACTAGAGGGATAGGAAGACCTCCCTAGTAGATTCAACGCGGCGGCTTCTAGATTCACTATAATACGACGATTCTTCAAGATATAGAGCTTTAATAGTTGAATATAGTAGATTTCAGCTAGACAAACGATCTAATAAGCAATGAGAGGATTTTCTGAGTCCCCTTATAGACCTACCGACCGTATCGACGGAAGGGGGTCGCTAGCCGGGCCTTAGGAGCTATTTTTTATTTTCCGCAAAATTCATTTGTATGTGAAAAGTAAAAAATCAACTCACGACCATACAATCTAGCCACCCACGTGCACTAACTAAGCAATCTAATAAGCAACCCTATAAATAAAATACATCATTAAATCCAGAAAAAATCAAGGATTCGAATAGTATAAGTCAGCCTTTTATACGACTACTAGTTCCCTAGTTACAGTCGATTTTAGCTTCCCTATAGGGTAGCCTAGTCGGCTTAGTCATACAAGCCTGTGGGTTGGTTGTGAACGCAGGTCACAGCCAAAACTGGCCGCAGCCAACAACGCTGCAGGCAACGCCTTGTAACCAACGTTGCAACAACGCAACTAGGCAACTAGTGGGCCTATAAAATAGTGCTATAAATAGCATAATTTTAACACTAATATAGACTTATTTATAGCTAGCTACTAAAAGTAGCGCTTTAATAGCTTAAGTATTTGCTTAGTCCTAAAGTAACCTACTAGCGGATTATTATAGTATAGCTATAGAAGCTCCTATTATAAGGTAGGCTCTTAGGGAATAACTACCTAGTCTTTATATATTAGGAAACCCCTTATACTATATAACTATAGACTAGCTTTCCCTCTCTCTAGGGAATTAATCTCTTTACTCTACCTTTATAAGTCTAGATCTTAGCTTTAGGCCTTTTATAGTAGCTATACTAATAGTTTATTTAGGCTAGATTAGTAGGGATCTAGTAATATAATAGCCCCCTAGATCTCTTATACTATACTAGTATCCTAGATACACGCTACCTTCTCCTAGAAATTACCTTTATTTAGCTAACCTTTTACTAGATCTATAGTGGCTAACTAGCCTCTTAATATAGCTACTCTAGCCTTTACTATAGGGGCTAGGGTATTTTCCTCCCTTAAAGGTATCTTACTATACCTCTCTATAAAGACTAGGGTATTTTCCTCCCCTAAAGGTATCTTACTATATCTTCTTTAATATATTAGTATCTCTTCTTCTACTACTTCTTTAGTAGCTACTAACTTTTTCTTAAGTTCTAGTAGAAGTGCCCTATTTATTAGGGGTTTACTCTTATAATTAGACCTTCTTAATAGCATATCTATAGGGTTACTTTTCCCTAGTCTATGCTTAATTATAAAATTCAGTGGGTATAGGAATATACACTATCTAGCCTATCTTTTATTTAGCTTCTATTACTTTATAAAGGTCTATAGGTTATAGTAGTCTAATAGGACTTCTACTAGGGTCTCTATACCTTTAATATAATATTACTAGTGTTTAAATAACTTAACTATAGTAAGTAGCTCTTAGTTAGGTATACTATAGTTTTATTTAGCGTTAGTAAACTTCCTTAACTAAAAGGCTATAGGGTACTAGTAGCCCTTATTATCTTATTATAATAAGATTCCTACTATTACAAAGATTAAGGTATCTATCTTAATATATACTAGTTAACTTAGGTTATAATAATAAAGCAGAGGAGCCTACTAAAAGGTATCTTTTAGCTAGCAAAATACTACCTATTCTCTTGCCCTAAATATAAACCTCCTAGTCTAGATACTATTCTAACTACCCTTTATTAACACATATAGTAGTGCTATAATCCTAGAGTATCTATAGATAAACTATTAGTAAAAGTTATAGAACCCTAGGAAGGATTATATATCCTTAAAGCTTATAGGTTCCTTCTAATCCTAGATAGTAGTAACTTAGTAGGTGTTTATTAAGACCCTATTAATAAAGAGAATAAACCCTAGGAACTCTACTAACTCCTAGTAGAATTTATATTTAGAGGGTTTTATATATAATTCCGCCTCTCTTATATACCCTAGGACTTCTTTAATATATATAGTATACTTCTCTTATATTTTTAAAAAGATAAGGATATTATTTAGATATACTATATAAATAGTGTTAACTAGCCTATAAAGCGCTTTATAGATATAGTTCTAGAACGTAGCTAGGGTATTTATTAACCTAAAAGGCATTATAAGATATTTATAGTGCCTATAATATATATAGAACGCGGTCTTCTATTTATTACCCCCTTTAATCCAGATTCTATAATAAGTATTCTTAATATTAATTTTTAAGAAGAAGTAAGCTCCTTAGCACTAGTCTAGGATCTCTAAAATCAGGGGGAGAGTATAGTAATTCTTCTATATTACCCTATTAAGACCCTAGTAATCTATATATAATTAGAGTGTACTATCTTTCTTTAGTATAAATAAGATAGGCGCGCCTATAGGGCTCTTTAATAGTCTTATCTAGCCCTTCTATAGGTTCTTATTAATATATTTGTAAAGTTCCTTTAATTTACCTTAGGAAAGGGGGTAAATTAGTCTATATAGGGGTGTGGCCCCTAGTATTAGATTAATTACGTAATTAGTAGTCTTTCTTAAAGGTAAGCTTCCTACCTTATCTAATATAAACATATCTTTAAACTTATATAGTTCCTAGGGGATATCTTTAATAGTTCTATATGCCTTTACCTCTTCTTTATCTCTAAGGGTAATAAACTTATCTTCTATAACCCTATTAATAGCATATATAATAGTCTTATTATATATAACCTTTGTGAATTTATAGGGAGTTATAAGTAAAAAGGCCTTTCTTCTTTTCTTAAACCACTACTCTTATAAGTATAAGTAAAGGTAGATATATTCCTTAGTAAGTATATATATCCTAATTAATATAAGGCTTCCCTTAGTTCTTAGGTCCCTATTAATAGCTATATATAGTAGCTTAAGGTCTTTTTCTTCTTCTCTTAAGTCTTTAATTATAATAGGGACCTTATAGACACTATATTAGGGAACTATAAGGGCCCCTACTACCTTAATAATAGGTGCTATAGCCTTAGCTTAGTTAATTTTATAGGCTTATATAAATTTAGCGCTAATAATATTAATCTTAGTGTAACTATTAAGATCCGCTGCTATTTTAATATCTATATACCTATAAATAGTAACTAGTATATAAAATTAATACCCTATTAGTACCTTAGTGTTTAAGGTAGAGATAAGGGTATTTACTTCTACCTTAGGGAGTTTTCTAGGTCTTATTACTCCTTCTTTAGCTTATTATATCTATTTATAAGGTACTCTATACTATTATAATTAAAACACTACCTTTTATACCTAGGTTTATAGTTATTTAGGTAGGTAGTAGGAGACTTCTCTTAGTCCTTATTCTTCTAATCTTTATTAGACCTTCTACCTTATAGAAAGTTATATCTATAATATTAGGGAGCCTTATTTAGGCCCGAATCTTCTAAATACTTAGACTTTTACTTACTCTTTAGTATAGCCTCCTAGAGTTACTAAGTAAGTTATATAACCTCCTCTTATGCCTTTCCTATAATAAAGGTATATAGGTTAATCTAGTCTTATAGGTTAGGAAGTAGTTTTATAAAGAATATAAGAGCTTATAACTTTTTAGTAGCTCTTTCTAGGTATTTCTCTAGCGAATCTAGGTAGATACTAAATTTAATAGGACTCTAGCCCTTATATTACTTTATGTTCTCTAGCTATATAGCTATTTAGGTATTATAGTTAGTAGTATCTTAGAGTAGTATAAGAGTCTAGGTCTTAAATATATCCTAGTTATCTTTAAGATTACTTTAGTTATTAGCTATTTATTTATTAAGGTATTAGTCCTATCTTACCCTATAATTACTATATATATAGTTAAGTATAAAGAGGATTTTTTAGTAATTATACTAATACTTTTACTTTACCCTATTAAAGGTATAGTTTAGATTATTTATCTATATTTTATACTTCTATAGGTTTATAGGGTATTAGAGATTAGTAATATTCCTAACTTTAATCTCTTAGTAGCTATTACTAAAGGAGAAACTAAATCTTTACTACCTTTTTATCTTCTCTTTCCCTCTACCTACCTATAGAAAATTAATAAGCTTTTACTCTTATTCCTATAGTTCTTTAAGTTTCTTAAGCTAAGTAATTCGCTTATTTATTACTATAGTATTAGCCCTAATATTAGAGGGTCTAGGTTTAGTTCTAGTTCCTATAGAATATAGTGTATCTTTAGTAATAATACTACCCTTATTTAATTAACTTTAGTTATTATCTAATATTACTTAGGTTAATTAGGTAGTTCTTAGCCCTATATTACTCTTAGGTAGCTAGTAGTAAAAGCTTTAGAATTATAAGGATAAAGGTAGCTAGGTAAAAGGATATAGGGTATACTTATATATTAACTAAAGCTTACTAGGTCTAAGTGTAATATATATATAAGTTACTAGTTTATAGCTAGTAGCTTACTAATATTATATAGACCTAGCCCTTCCTTCTAGTGTTAGGCGCCGCGGTGCTCTGGCGCTGCGGTGCACGCATGCGCGTGGGTCATGTTGTGAGGGGCCTCACAAAAGAGCAAATTAGATAATTATGATAAAGTTAAATGCAATGCTTATAGGCGCAGGGCTTCCTACAAACCTATGGTTAGAAAGCACATATACCATAGCATACCTTTATAATATTAGCCCTATTTAACGATTAGATTAGAAGACGCCTATTAAGACCTTAGAAAGCTGGTTCTATGATAATGCTTACCTGCTAATAAGGGAGCCTTCCATAGACCTCAGGCCTAATTAGGGCGGTTTGTACGTATATAGCTGCCGCGCGTATCTAATAGAAAGAGATTGCGAAGCAGGATAATATAGGCGCTATTATAAGATAAATCCTAGGGGACACATTAGATATCTAGTTAGTTACTATACTTCTAATATTTATTGTATTTAGATCCTATAACTAGGAAGGGTAATAACAACGAGGAATGTTACCTTTAATAAGATAATCTTCTATAACACTACTAAGGAAAGCGCGGTGGAGTAGTTAATTAGCAAGCTAGAGGCGTAGTTTTATTAATTAGAGATTAACATAGAACTAGATAAGGAAATAAATCTGTTCCTCTTACTAGGTAAGACCGTTAAATTAGCGGATCTAGATAAGGGTTTAAACTTAGGGGTAGATATACCTATAAGTACTAAAGTTATTTAAGCAAAAGATATAATAACTAAGCAAATAGGACTTTAAACTCCTTAGTAGACACTAGATCTAACAATAGGAGAGCTTATGCCCTCTAATATAGGAGCTCTGCGGAGTATAGAGTATAATACTCTATAAATGGATCTAAATTTATAACCTTGAATTCTAGATAAGGCTGCGCTAGGTAATAATGTAGAGGTTACTTAGATAATTGCAGGGCCTTCTAAAGACCACAATAGCCTAGCTACCTATAGGGAATCTTTAGAAGCATATAAAGGGTTAGAATACCTATAAGAGAGCCTTAGTATAGAGATATTATAAGAAGGTGTGCGAACTAGCTCTAGATTACAAAAGAAATAAGAGCAGGGCCTTATTCCAGACTATAGCCTACTAGGTAGAAGGAGGAGGAGGCCTAATGATGTTCTTACTAGTAGCCACTAGAACCTAAAGAAGCTTTTTAAAGAGCTTAGACTGCTCCTTAAAGTAGATAATAATTCTAAAGGGTGCTCTGACACTAAGAGTGTTAGAACAATGTGTTTAGTGCTTGATGCTTATTGTAATAAAGAAAACAGATTACTCCTTGAACAGAAAATGAACACTGGCACGCTACATCAGTCTGATCTAAAGTAGTAGCTACTTAATCTCTAAGTATCTTTATCTTAGTTCTAAGACTTTATTTTCTACCTAGTTATTTACTAAATTAGGCATTAGGATAGCCTAGTATAGTCCCCTTAGGTTATACCCTTATAGCACCTCTACTAGTATTAGGCTATAACTACTATACTTACTTATATTATAGGTAAACTATACTATTAGTAGATATTCTACCTAGTTATCCTATTTAGTATATATATAGGCTCTTAGATAGTGCTTAAGAACCTAGTTTAATTACTCTATCTATCTATCTATTTAAGGGTAGAATATAGTACTTAGTTACTACTTTATTATAATTAGATAGTAGAATATCCTCTAGAATCCGCTAGTAAATATTAACCCTTAGTCTATAATAATACCTTCTAGGGCACTATAGTCCTTAAAAATATTTTCTAGGAACACTATAGCTAGCCTATTACTAGTTAGGTATATAGATACTAGTATATAAATACTATACTGTGATGGTCTGGGCTTAGCCCAGATCCTAGTAATATAGGTGTTAATTGCACAAGCCACAGAGACTTGTACAATACGTATTCTTTTGCCTTTGGCGCAATGGATCGGGCACATCACCCGCATGGTGGCGCAGACACCCGTGATTAGCCCTTTAGGCTAGACTATGATAATTATACAAGTCGCCTAAGGTCATAGGTTCGAACCGGCTGCGTGCAGAGGCCATAACAGGGTTCTTCCTAGGCTTACAGGGAAAAAAGAGAGGTCCCTAGGGGATGCGTGTATTACTAGCTAGCGGTTGTGATGTCAACAGACATCAGACGTCAGAAGAGAGAGAGGTCACATAGGGAAGGAGCCTATGTGATGGTCTGGGCTTAGCCCAGATCCTAGTAATATAGGTGTCAATTGCACAAGCCACAGAGACTTGTACAATGCGTATTCTTTTGCCTTTGGCGCAATGGATCGGGCACATCACCCGCATGGTGGCGCAGACACCCGCGATTAGCCCTTTAGGCTTGTTAAAATTATGCTATTTATAGCACTATTTTATAGGCCCACTAGTTGCCTAGTTGCGTTGTTGCAACGTTGGTTACAAGGCGTTGCCTGCAGCGTTGTTAGCTACGGCCAGCTTTGGCTGTGACCTGCACACAACCAACCCACAGGCTTGTATAACTAAGCCGACTAGGCTACCCTATAGGGAAGCTAAAATCAACTATAACTAGGGAACTAGTAGTTATATAAAAGGCTGACTTATACTGTTCGAATCCTTGATTTTTTCTGGATTTAATAATGTATTTTATTTATAGGGTTACTTATTAGATTGCTTAGTTAGTGTATGTGGGTGGCTAGATTATATAGCCGTGAGTTGATTTTTTACTTTTCCTATATAAATGAATTTTACGGAAAATAAAAAATAGCTCCTAAGACCTAGCTAGCAACCCCCTTCTATTAATATAGTTAGTAGGTCTATAAGGGGAACTTAGAAAATCCTCTTATTGCTTATTAGATTGTTTATCTAGCTAGAAATCTACTATATTTAACTATTAACGCTCTATATCTTAAAGAATTATTATATTATAGTAAATCTAGAAGCCGCCGCATTAAATCTACTAGGGAGGTCTTCCTATCCCTCTAGTATAGATTCCCTTCTATTTTTAATAGGTTATAAGCCCGGAAGGCCTAAAGATTACTACATTACTACGTTATTCTACTGTAATTAGTGCTTAATTTTAGGTACTAGTTACTCTCTACTAGACCTATAGGCTCTTAGATTACAAAGGAAACCGCTAGCTTTCGAAGCTTTTCATCCGCTAGCATCACGCATCATAACATTAGACCCTTAGTGTTAAATTTAACTATAGCCACACCTATAACCACTATATTACAACCATAACTATCTAGTTATAACTATAACCTCTTTTTAGTAATCCTATTCACTGCTATAACTATTATATTTAATATTATCTATAATAGTAGATATGCTATATCCTTTTATATATTATTAAATATCTAGTATATCTATACTAGGCTTTTTAACCTATTACACTACGTTACACACACTATACATTACGTTGCGTTGCGTTACACATTCTATAATATCTATAACCTACGATTCCTATCCGCTATTTTTAGTATTAAGAAAATTTTTATAGAGAATCTTCTCTAGTCTGTTTCTACCTGCGTATACTATAGACCTACTTTTAGACCTTAAGGGGCACCCTTTTAAACAGCCCCACCATATAATTTACGTGCGCAGCCAGGTTACACCATAACCAGCTTCTAGCGCGCGTTATTTATAATAGGAATAAATTTAGAGATCTTATATAGGAACTTTTAGAGATAGTACCACTAAGTTATAAGGGTAAGGGACCTACTACAGGCCCTTCTAGCCCTCCTAGGGACCCTAATAGGATAGATATAGAAGGTCTAGCTATTTAAGCTAGTGCTTTGTAACTATAATAGTAGATATAGAGCTAAATTAAACAATAAGGCAAGACCTTAACTAATTTTATTAAGCATACTAAGTTAAATTATCTAAAAAATAAGGCTAGTATTAAAGATCTATTAGATAAATTAACGCAAACCATAACTGCTATACAAGGTCTTTAGGATTCTACTAAGCTAAGGGAAGAAAATACTAAAGCTCTAGTAGAAGACCTACCTGCTATAACTACTTCTGCGAGTTTACCTTCTAGTAGTAACTTATAAGCTGCCTTTAATACAGGGGCTATTAAGGAACTAAATAAGAAGGTTTACTCTATTCCTAAGGGAGCTAAGCTAAAAGGCCCTAAAAATTATAATTAGTGGAAGCAAGCCCTGAGCATTTAATTTAGAGCCCTAGGATTGCCTGAATTTATAGATAATCCTAGCTTAGCAGGCTATCTAGCTAACTATGATCAAGCTATTCTTTTAATAATATTAAGAGATAGTTGCTAACCTAGGCCACAGGCAGCTATATGTTAGCAAAAATCCCCTAAAGAAGCCTATAAAGTCCTTATTAGGCAGTATTCGCAGAGTGCTGAAATCTAGCGAGGTACGCTATACGCTAGCTACCACTCCCTAAATTTTTTAAATTATAAGGGATCTTTAGAGGCTTTTAATGCTAATTTTAATAACTTACTAGCTAGACTATAACTCTGTAGTGTAGAGATCGCTCCTATCGATCAAGTAAACCATTATATCAACGCATTAAAGCAGACCTTTCCTAGTTAGGCTGAGAGATAAAGATTTACTATTAGAGCTGCTAGGGCACAAGGGCTGCCTGTAAATACCTTGAATTTACAGTTCCTTATAGCGGATTTATTAGAAGAGTAGAGGGATAAAACCTCCCCTGTAGCTAAAGCTCTTAGCTATAAGGCTTCTAATAATAAGGGAAATTCTAAGGAAGAGGAGAAGAAATCTAATCCTAATACTAAGAAGGACTCTACTAATGCCACTAAAGAGCAGGATAAGAAGGATTTAAACCCTTCTAAAGCCTCTAGGAAGAAAAAGTAGAAGAAGAAGAGTGGTAATGGGGATAAAGGAAAAGAAGCTGCTTTTGCGTTAGGCTATAGCCTAGCCACGGGATACGTTGAAGAACTAGATTCTAGCGAGTCTAGTAGCGAGGATAGTAGTGATTCCGAATCTGATTTAGATACCTCTAGTACCACTACTACTAGTGACACTACTAGCAAGCCTACTTTTAGCTACTCTAATGATGTGGTTAAAAACTCCCTTCTATACAATACAGGTTCTTCTTGTTATATTTATAATAATAGGGCTTTCTTT
Organism: Epichloe elymi; assembly: GCA_023658475.1. NCBI lineage: Eukaryota > Fungi > Ascomycota > Sordariomycetes > Hypocreales > Clavicipitaceae > Epichloe > Epichloe elymi. The sequence goes on along the minus strand of CP098279.1, from coordinate 3,025,877 downwards.
AGGGACTTTAAGCCTCTTAAGAAAGGTCAAACCGGCCCTATAATTACAGCAGGAGGACCTATTTATCCTAAAGGAAGAGGCACCGCTGTTTTTAACGTTCTGGTTAAGAAAAATCCACCAGAATATAGGCCTTTAGCTCTACTAGATGCCCTATATTTCCCCGGTATAGATACCAACCTAGTTAGCGGTTTATCCCACTATCTTAAGGGAGGTTATCTAGCTAAAGATCAGCTTTTCCTAGCCAATAAAAGCCCCTATAGGTTACTAGAACCTGCTAAACACGGCTTCTTTTTGCAGATTAAGGGGCAAGCTACTCCTAAGATCTGCAAGCATTCAACCCACCTCTCCTTTATGGGCTCTCAATATTACAACCAACAACAACAAAGAGCCTATAAGACCGAATTAGGGTTTTCCTACCCTATAGAGGTTTAAATTCCGCAGCTAGCATTTAATCCCGAGGAATATCAACGAATCGAAGAACTAAATTCCGATGAAGAAGACGAAGATTCAGCCCTATATCCCACCAAAGCTCCTCCTAGTTAGGCATCTTCTATAGGGGGTTTAGAAGGTCCATACCCTAATGACTTAGGTAACAATAGTGGCCGTCTACTGCCCCCAGAGGCCTGTGATTCTCAAGAGGACTGGCAACAGAGGGAGCTAGGGGATAATAGCCCTAATAGATCTTCTAAGCTAGATCCTAGTTACAAGAAGTTACTAGATTTAGCTCTCCTTTAGCACATTCAATTAGGCCACATTGGCCTCCCTTTACTAAAGAAATTATCGAAATTAGCTAAAGGGATCCCTGATTTTTCCGCTATTAAAGAAAAGGATTTTAACTGCATAGCCTGTATACAATCGAAGGCTATTAGAAGACCAACCAAAAGACCTATTCAGGACCCCCCTAGGGTCTTAGATATCCTAGAGGGAGATACGGTTAAAATCGAACCTATACCGCATAATAAGAAGGCCCTAGTCCTTATACTTATTGATTGAAAATCCTGGTATAAGTGGTGCTTTTCATTAGCTAATAAAGAAGGTTAGACCCTTTATACTGCTATTAAGGGCTTCTTTAAGGCCCTAAAAAACCAATATAACGCGTATCCTAGGCACCTTCACTTCGACGGAGGTACTGAAATCAACAACGAACTTCAGTCTTGGTTATCTTCTAAGGGAATTTGCTTTAGCACCTCTTGCCCCTATATTCATAAACAGAATGGGCTAGTTAAGAGGGCTATTAGGGTTATCCTAGACTGGCTTAGAGCTACACTTTAGTGGTCTAAGCTGCCTTTATATCTATAGTCTTATATCCTTCCAGCCATAGTGGACTTAGTTAACATCACCGCCAATATAACTAAGCCCCTAACCCCTAAGCAGCTATTTCTAGCTAACTTAGAGCCTAAGACTATCTATAAGCCTGACTTTTTGAAAATTAGGGCTATAGGGTCTTATTGTGAGGTTCTAATACCTCCGGAGCAGAGATTAAAGCTTCAGAAGCTAGCCCCTAGGACTATCCCTGGCCGGCTGCTTGCTACTCTAGGTTCCAGCGTTTATCTTGTTTATATACCCTCTAAAAGGTTAGTCGTTAAGACTAGCTTTGTTAAGATTATAGAGGATATAAGCTCTGTAGGGTCCCCTAAGCCTTTAGGGAGCTATCCTTCAGAGGGAGAAGCCGATATCTCACGAGATAATCTAGAGGTTCAGGATAGCTATCCAAAGCCTTTAGCGCCCACAGCGCCCGCCGCGCCTACAACAACGCCCGGGACGACCGCTGTACCTCCTGCGCTACCCCTAGAGAGCCCAAGCTCTAGCGCCCCTAATAAGGGTGCTATCAAAAAACCGTTTTCAGATTTAGATTCTTTAATCGACCCTGATTCTATGGATATCGATGATTTCAACTTATCTTCCTTCGTTTAGGGAGATATGCTTCAAGGCACAACAAAAGGCTAAATCGTCAGCTAACAACAACAACGATTCGGATACGCCTAAGACCTGGAAACAAGCTTTAAAAAGCAAGGATAGCCAAAAATGGGTTAATGCTACCTTTAGCGAATTTAAGCAGCTATTAGCTGCCGGAACTTTTAAATTTATAGGGATAGACTAGATTCCTAAGGGCCGAAAAGTTCTTAAAAATAGGCTTGTCTATAAGCTTAATGTGAGGCCCCTCACAACATGACCCACGCGCATGCGTGCACCGCAGCGCCAGAGCACCGCGGCGCCTAACACTAGAAGGAAGGGCTAGGTCTATATAATATTAGTAAGCCACTAGCTATAAACCAGTAACTTATATATATATTACACTTAGACCTAGTAAGCTTTAGTTAATATATAAGTATACCCTATATCCTTTTACCTAGCTACCTTTATCCTTATAATTCTAAAGCTTCTACCACTAGCTACCTAAGAGTAATATAGGGCTAAGAACTACCTAATTAACCTAAGTAATATTAGATAATAACTAAAGTTAATTAAATAAGGGTAGTATTATTACTAAAGATACACTATATTCTATAGGAACTAGGACTAAACCTAGACTCTCTAATATTAGGGCTAATACTATAGTAATAAATAAGTAAATTACTTAGCTTAAGAAACTTAAAGAACTATAGGAATAAGAGTAAGAGCTTATTAATCTTCTATAGCTAAGTAGAGGGAAAGAGAAGATAAAAAGGCAGCGAAGATCTAGTTCCTCCTCTAGTAATAGTTACTAAGAGGTTAAAGTTAGGAATATTACTAACCTCTAATACCCTATAAACCTATAGAAGTATAAAATATAGATAAATAATCTAAACTATACCTTTAATAGGGTAAAGCAAAAGTATTAGTATAATTACTAAAAAATCCTCTTTATACTTAACTATATATATAGTAATTATAAGGTAAGATAGGACTAATACCTTAATAAATAGATAGCTAATAACTAAAGTAATCTTAAAGATAACTAGGATATATTTAAGACCTAGACTCTTATACTACTCTAAGATACTACTAACTATAATGCCTAAATAGCTATATAGCTAGAGAATATAAAGTAATATAAGGGCTAGAGTCCTATTAAATTTAGTATCTACCTAGATTTGCTAGAGAAATACCTAGAAAGAGCTACTAAAAAGTTATAAGCTCTTATATTCTTTATAAAACTACTCCCTAACCTATAAGACTAGATTAACCTATATACCTCTATTATAGGAAAGGTATAAGAGGAGGTTATATAACTTACTTAGTAACTCTAGGAGGCTATGCTAAAGAGCAAGCAAAAGTCTAAGTATTTAGAAAATAAGGGCCTAAATAAGGCTCCCTAATATTATAGATATAACTTTCTATAAGGTAGAAGGTCTAATAAAGATTAGAAGGATAAGGACTAAGAGAAGTCTCCCACTACCTACCTAAATAACTATAAACCTAGGTATAAAAGGTAGTATTTTAACTATAATAGTATAGAGTACCTTATAAATAGATATAATAAGCTAAAGAAGGAGTAATAAGACCTAGAAAACTCCCTAAGGTAGAAGTAGATGCCCTTACCTCTGCCTTAAACACTAAGATACTAATAGGGTATTAATTTCACACACTAGTTACTATTTATAGGCATATAGATATTAAAACAGCGGCAGATCTTAATAGTTATGCTAAGATTAATATTATTAGCGCTAAATTTATATAAGCCTATAAACTTAACTAAGCTAAGGCTATAGCACCTATTATTAAGGTAGTGGGGGCCCTTATAGTTCCCTAATATAGTGTCTATAAGGTCCCTATTATAATTAAAGACTTAAGAGGAGAAGAAAAGGACCTTAAGCTACTATATATAGCTATTAATAGGGACCTAAGAACTAAGGGAAGCCCTATATTAATTAGGATATATACACTTACTAAGGAATATATCTACCTTTACTTATACTTATAAGAGTAGTAGTTTAGGAAAAGAAGAAAGGCCTTTTTACTTATAACTCCCTGTAAATTTATAAAGCTTATATATAATAAGACTATTATATACGCTATTAATAGGGTTATAGAAGATAAGTTTATTACCCTTAAAGATAAAGAAGAGGTAAAGGTATATAGAACTATTAAAGATATCCCCTAGGAACTATATAAGTTTAAAGATATATTTATATTAGATAAGGTAGGAAGCTTATCTTTAAGAAAGACCACTAATTACGTAATTAATCTAATACTAGGGGCTATACCCCTGTATAGACTAATTTACCCCCTTTCCTAAGGCAAATTAAAGGAACTTTACAAATATATTAATAAGAACCTATAGAAGGGCTAGATAAGACTATTAAAAAGCCCTATAGGTATGCCTATCCTATTTATACTAAAGAAAGATAGTACGCTCTAATTATATATAGATTACCAGGGTCTTAATAGGGTAATATAGAAGAATTGCTATACTCTCCCCCTAATTTTAGAGATCCTAGACTAGTGCTAAGGAGCTTGCTTCTTCTTAAAAATTAATATTAAGAATACTTATTATAGAATCTAGATTAAAGGGGGTAATAAATAGAAGACTATGTTCTATATATATTATAGGCACTATAAATATCTTATAATACCTTTTAGGTTAATAAATACCCTAGCTATGTTCTAGAACTATATCTATAAAGCGCTTTATAGGCTAGTTAACACTATTTATATAGTATATCTAGATAATATCCTTATTTTTTTAAAAATATAAGAGAAGTATACTATATATATTAAAGAAGTCCTAGGGTATATAAGAGAGGTAGAATTATATATAAAACCCTCTAAATATAAATTCTACTAGGAGTTAGTAGAGTTCCTAGGGTTTATTCTCTCTATTAATAGGATCTTAATAGATACCTACTAAGTTACTACTATCTAGGATTAGAAGGAACCTATAAGCTTTAAGGATATATAATCCTTCCTAGGGTTCTATAACTTTTACTAATAGTTTATCTATAGATACTCTAGGATTATAGCACCACTATATATATTAATAAAGGGCAGTTAGAATAGTATCTAGACTAGGAGGTTTATATTAAGGGTAAGAGAATAGGTAGTATTTCGCTAGCTAAAAGACACCTTTTAGCAGGCTCCTCTACTCTATTATTATAACCTAAGTTAACTAGTATATATTAAGATAGATACCTTAATCTTTATAATAGTAGAAATCTTATTATAATAAGATAATAAGGGCTACTAGCACCCTATAGCCTTTTAGTTAAGGAAGTTTACTAATACTAAATAAAACTATAGTATACCTAACTAAGAGCTACTTACTATAGTTAAGTTATTTAAACACTAGTAATATTATATTAAAGGTATAGAGACCCTAGTAGAAGTCCTATTAGACTACTATAACCTATAGACCTTTATAAAGTAATAGAAGCTAAATAGAAGATAGGCTAGATAGTGTATATTCCTATGCTTACTAAATTTTATAATTAAGTATAGACTAGGGAAAAGTAACCCTATAGATATACTATTAAGAAGGTCTAATTATAAGAGTAAACCCCTAATAAATAGGGTACTTCTACTAGAACTTAAGAAAAAGTTAGTAGCTACTAAAGAAGTAGTAGAAGAAGAGATACTAATATATTAAAGAAGATATAGTAAGATGCCTTTAAGGGAGGAAAATACCCTAGTCTTTATAGAGAGGTATAGTAAGATACCTTTAAGGGAGGAAAATACCCTAGCCCCTATAGTAAAGGCTAGAGTAGCTATATTAAGAGGCTAGTTAGCCACTATAGATCTAGTAAAAGGTTAGCTAAATAAAGGTAATTTCTAGGAGAAGGTAGTGTATGTCTAGGATACTAGTATAGTATAAGAGATCTAGGGGGCTATTATATTACTAGATCCCTACTAATCTAGCCTAAATAAACTATTAGTATAGCTACTATAAAAGGCCTAAAGCTAAGATCTAGACCTATAAAGGCAGAGTAAAGAGATTAATTCCCTAGAGAGAGGGAAAGCTAGTCTATAGTTATATAATATAAGGGGTCTCCTAATATATAAAGACTAGGTAGTTATTCCCTAAGAGCCTACCTTATAATAGGAGCTTCTATAGCTATACTATAATAATCCGCTAGTAGGTTACTTTAGGACTAAGCAAACGCTTAAGCTATTAAAGCGCTACTTTTAGTAGCTAGCTATAAATAAGTCTATATTAGACTATATTATAAGCTATAGAATATATTAGCAAATAGTTATAAGAAGGTATTACCTATATAGGAGCCTTAAATTACTACTAATACTAGAGTAACTATAGGTAGAAATCTTAATAGACTTTATTATAGGATTACCTATTATATAAGTAGGTAAATAAGAAACTAACATAATCCTAGTGATTATAGACTAATACACTAAGTACTCTGTCTTCCTACCTATAATAACTATAATTAATATAGCTAAGTTAGCGGAACTTTTCTATAAGGAAATTAAGCTATAATTTAGGCTACTAAAGGGTATTATATCTAATAGAGGATCTGTTTTTATAAGCTAATTCTAGTTAGACTTATATTACCTATTATATATAAAACACAGGCTTTCTATAGCGTTTTACCCCTAAACTAATAGGTAGACTAAGAGAACTAACTAGGTACTAGAGCACTACCTATAATACTTTGCTTCTAAAAACCAGTAAATATAGCCTAAGCTACTCCTAGTTATATAATTTACCTATAATAATATAATAAATAGAACTATAGGCTATTTACTAAACTATATACTTATAGGGTACTTACTAGAGTTTTAGCTAGCCCTTAAGGATAAGGTTATAGAAAAGGAGGTACTAGAGGCTTATACTTATATTATAAAGTTATATAAAGCTAGGGAGTAGCTAAAGTAAAACTAGGTAAAAGCTACTAAATCCTAGGTAAAGTACTATAATAAATATTACTAACTACTTACTCTTAAAAGAGGTAACCTAGTATTACTATTAGTAAAGAATATATAGCTTAAGGAAGTAAAATAGAAGCTAATCCCTAGGTTTATTAGACTATTTTAGGTACTTAATACTATTAGTAAGTAAGTATATTAGCTTATACTACTAGAAAAATATAGTAGGTTATATAATATATTCTATATTAGCCTACTAGAGCCTTAGACCTATTATAAGAATATAGATAAAGAAAAAATACTAATACCTAACCTTAAGGATAAAGATAATAAATATAAAGTTAAGAAGGTTAAGGAATATAGAAAGACCTATAAAGGCAATAAATACCTAGTAAAGTAGAAGGGTTAGCTAAGTAAATATAACTAGTAGGTTCCTATTAAAGATATAGAAGGAGCTTAGTATATAATTTAGGTATTCTACTAGAATAAGTTAAGGGAAAAGGATAGTAATATATAAGTAAGTTATAGGTAAAAAAGTATAAAGTTCCTATAAGAAAGGTATAGCCTTACTAGCCACTATAATATACCTAATAAAAGAAAATAACTAAACTATATATAAAAATAAAAGAAAAAATATAAAGGAATAAAATAAAGGAAACTATCTATAGCTTTAGGAGAGTTAATAGAAATCCCTCTATAGTTACCCCCTTATAGCTAAAGACTTAGCCCCTATAGACTATATACTTAGCATTATTCTTATCCACTATAACCACCTCCCTTATTCTATAATAAAAATAATATAATACTATTCCCTAGGTAATAAATCCTAGATTACTTAGCCTTAGCTATAAAACCATTACTATATTCTATATAGTAAGGAGTTATAGATAGTTAGCTTACTAAAATATTAGCAAATAGATAGCAAAATAGGGCTAAGATATAACCTACTATCCCTAGGACTAGAGCTAGGTTTATAGCAACTATAAGGGTTTAATAGGAGACTATATACTACTAGTATATAATTAAAGCATCCTACCTAGATATATTAGTAAAGAACTAGTAAAAAGGGAAGAAATATATAGACCTAGCGGACCTTAGCAGCCCCTATTAACCTAAATATAATATAATATATTATATTAGCATAGTTAAAGCCCTATATAAGCTAAAGATAATAGGTAGTAAAACGCTACTAAGTTACCTCTAAGAATATAAGGTCTTTAGGATTATCCTTATCCTTATTACTAAGTACCTCTATTAGGATATCTACCTAATCTAGCACCTTTAATAAGTTAAGGAAGTTACTATATATAGTAGCTATAAACTATATAATTATTAGTAAATAGAAACTAAAGAGTAAAGGAAAAGTAAGCTACTTATAGCCTTATAACTATCCCTACACGCATAACACTAAATACAGCGCTTTAACTACTTTATCTTTAACTAACCTATATATAGGTTAGCAATAAATTAATAATTAATCTAGGGGAGTTTAGGGGCAGATAGGGGGCTCTTTTTATATTTAGTGTATCTAGTACGCAAGCAGTGTATATATAAGTAATTATAAAGAAGAATTATAGGAGCACTTATAGTAATATATTAGTAATTAATAATAGATAGATAATAGTGTTATAAAAAAGTAATAATCTAGCTAATAATGTAGAAATAAAAATAGAAAAATATAGTAGAGAGTTAGAGGTAAATTTATACTAAAGCGCTAACTATTATTTGTTATTATAGATTATTATTTATTATTATTTTAATATAACTACTAGTTAGTAAATAGTTATAAAATATAGGGTAAAAGCCATTTAGGAGCCTAGTAATAAGGGGGGGGATAATTATAAGGCCCCTTATAACATAACCCACGTATATGCGTGCACCACAGCGCCAGAGCACCGCGGCGCCTAACACCAGAAGGAAGGGCTAGGTCCACGTAATATTAGCAAGCCACTAGCTATAAACCAGCGACTTATACACACATTACACTTAGACCTAGCAAGCTTTAGTTAATATATAAGTGCACCCTATATCCTTTTACCTAGCTACCTTTATCCTTACACTTAAAAAGGATAAAGAAAATAATCCTATAAAACACAAGGCCTAACTCGTTGCAAAAGGCTTTATGCAGATAGAAGGTCAGGATTATATCGAGACCTACGCTGCTACTAGCATTCCCCCTAGTTGGCGGATATTACTAGCCCTAGCGGCTTGTAATGACTGGGAAGTTGAACAGGTTGATTTTATAGGGGCCTTCTTAAATAGCTTATTAAAAGAAGCTATTTATATGCAGATCCCTGATGGATTCGTTGAATTTGCCGAAGCTGCTACGCCTAAGATAGCTAAATTACTTAAAAAATACGGCTATAATCCCTCTTAAAAGCAGGTTATTTTCCTACAGAAAGCTTTATATAGATTAAAACAGAGCTCTAGAGAGTGGCAGCAGGCCCTAAAGGAACTTCTTTGAAAATTAGGCTTCCACCCCCTTATATCTAACCTGGCTATCTTCTTTAACCTAACTACATCTACATATATAGCGACTTATATAGATAACTGTCTTCTAATAGGACCGGATCTAGCTTGTATTAATAAGCTAAAGAAGCTATTACATAAAGCTTATCCTATAGAAGATCGTGGGCTAGCCGAATTTTTCCTAGGCGTTTAAATCACTAGAAATCAAAAGAAAGGGACCCTAACTATCCACCAGTCCTAGTATATTTCTAAAGCCCTAGAGAGATTCAACATAAAAGATGCTAGGCCTACTAAAATTCCCCTATAACCCGGAATTATAAAGCAGGCAGCCAACCACCTAACTAAACCTCTTTCCCCCTCCGATCACAAGCTATATCAGAGCATTATAGGGACTATTATGTACCTAATGCTCCTTATAAGGCCCGATATTGCTTTTCCGGTTTAGTGGCTTTTAACAGCGCTATCTAAGCCTTATATAGAGCACTTAAATGCTGCTAAACATCTACTTAGATACCTTCTAGGCTCTATAAGTTATTCTATAACTTATAGAAGGTCTAAACACGCTACTAAGGCTTCTACAACCCTTATTGGCTTCTGTAATAGTGACTTCGCGGGTAATAAGTCCTCTAAATCAACCTATGCTTATCTCTATAAGCTAGCTAAAGGACCTATTAGCTAGAAATCAAAGAAAGCAACTATAATAGCTTTATTGACATTAGAGGCTAAATCAGATGCTCTATGTGAAGCTATTAGGGAGCTAGAGTGGCTCTATGGCCTTTTTAAGGAAATTAAGCTACCTATAGCACCTCCTGTTCTGATTTTTAGTGATAACTAAGGCGCTATTATAACCGCTAATAACCCTGCTCTTCACAGCAGAACAAAGCATACCCTGCTAAAATTTAACTATACTAGAGAAAAGGTATAGAAGGGTATAGCTAAGGTTATCTATATTAACACTAAAGAGATGCCTGTAGATAGCTTAACTAAGCCCCTGCCTAACGATAAATTTCAACAATTTATTCAACTATTAGGTCTTACGAACACAAAGGCCTAGTTTTAAAGAAAACCAACTAAAAAGTCGAAAAATCTTAAAATTAACAAAAACACTGGAATTCCGTTGAAAAGTTATTGATTTTAGTTAAAAAGTTATTAGATTTATTATTGAATTTATGGTTAACTTAGATATCTATTAAAGAGCTAAGTTCAGGTATTGAATTAGTTACCTTATACTTTTCTAGAGGGAGTGTTAAAATTATGCTATTTATAGCACTATTTTATAGGCCCACTAGTTGCCTAGTTGCGTTGTTGTAACGTTGGTTACGAGGCGTTGCCTGCAGCGTTGTTAGCTGCGGCCAGCTTTGGCTATGACCTGCGTTCACAACCAACCCACAGGCTTGTATGACTAAGCCGACTAGGCTACCCTATAGGGAAGCTAAAATCGACTGTAACTAGGGAACTAGTAGTTGTATAAAAGGCTGACTTATACTATTCGAATCCTTGATTTTTTCTAGATTTAATAATGTATTTTATTTATAGGGTTGCTTATTAGATTGCTTAGTTAGTGCACGTGGGTGGCTAGATTATATAGTCATGAGTCGATTTTTTACTTTTCATATATAAATGAATTTTGTAGAAAATAAAAAATAGCTCCTAAGGCCTGGCTAGCAACCCCCTTCTGTCGATACGGTCGGTAGGTCTATGAGGGGACTCAGAAAATCCTCTTATTGCTCGTCAGATCGTTCGTCTAGCTAGAAATCTACTATATTCAACTATCAACGCCCTATATCTTGAAGAATCGTCGTATTATAGTGAATCTAGAAGCCGCCGCGTTAAATCTACTAGGGAGGTCTTCCTATCCCTCTAGTACAGATTCCCTTCCATTTTCAATAATATCATAGCCTTAAGCTATATATATTTAGAAAGCCTATCTATAATAACCATTAGGAACCGTAGAGCGTCCTATGTTTTGGCCGGGAGATCGGTTATAAAGTTAATTAAGATTTATAACTAGTATCTATTAGGTAGTGGTATTAGCTTTAATAAGCCTTACCTTAACTATTAACTCTTCCGCCCTCCGTAATAGTAGTAGTTATATATAACATAAGCCACGTCCTATAATATGCTATCCTAATAGAAGTCTCTCTAGAGCGCCCTAAAGATAGTATTCTGCCCTAGATATCCTAATAAGGGGGAATTATGCGCACGCTAGATTAAAGTTATAGTTAAAGGCTCCTACTTTAGAACCTATGTCTAGCCCTGAAATTAAAGCGCTCTACCTATGCTAACCTAGCAATTCACTATCTGTTCTCTTATGCTAGCTATATCTAGTGTTAAAATTATGCTATTTATAGCACTATTTTATAGGCCCACTAGTTGCCTAGTTGCGTTGTTGCAACGTTGGTTACAAGGCGTTGCCTGCAGCGTTGTTGGCTGTGACCTGCGTTCCTGCACACAACCAACCCACAGGCTTGTATGACTAAGCCGACTAGGCTACCCTATAGGGAAGCTAAAATCGACTGTAACTAGGGAACTAGTAGTCGTATAAAAGGCTGATGTATACTGTTCGAATCCTTGATTTTTTCCGGATTTTATGGTATATTTTATTTATAGGGTTGCTTATTAGATTGCTTAGTTAGTGCACGTGGGTGGCTAGATTGTATGGTCGTGAGTCGATTTTTTACTTTTCACATACAAATAAATTTTGCGGAAAATAAAAAATAGCTCCTAAGGCCCGGCTAGCGACCCCCTTCCGTCGATATGGTCGGTAGGTCTATGAGGGGAACTCAGAAAATCCTCTCATTGCTCGTCAGATCGTTCATCTAGCTGAAATCTACTATATTCAACTATCAAAGCTCTATATCTTGAAGAATCGTCGTATTATAGTGAATCTAGAAGCCGCCGCGTTGGAATCTACTAGGGAGGTCTTCCTATCCCTCTAGCTAGATTCCCCTTCCATTTTCAATAGGTTATAAGCCCGGAAGGCCTAAAGATTACTACATTACTGCGTTATTCTACTGCGATTAGTGCTTGATTTTGGGTACTAGTTACTCTCTACTAGACCTGTGGGCTCTTAGATTACGAAGGAAACCGCTAGAATTTGAAGCTTTTCATCCACTAGCTCTACGCATCGCAACATCAGACCCTTGGTGTTGAATTCAACTACAGCCGCACCTGCAACCACCATATTGCAACCGTAACTATCTAGTTACAATCACAACCTCTTTTAGTGATCTAATTCACTGCCGCGACCGTTATATATTGATATCATCTACTCTGTAGATACGCTGCATTCCTTAAATCATCGAACATCTAGTATATCTATACTAGGCTTTTTGATCTATTGCACTACGTTGCACGCACTATACATTACGTTGCGTTGCGTTGCACGTTCTGTAATACCTATTACCTACGATCCTATTTTTGGTGTTGAGAAAATTTTCGCAGAGAATCTTCTCCGGTCCGTTTCTGCCCGCGCATACCGCAGACCCACTTTTAGACCTCGAGGGGCACCCTTTCAAACAGCCCCACCGCACAATTTGCGTGCGTAGCCCGGTTGCACCACAACCTAGCTTCTAGCGCGCGTTATTTGCAACAGGAAGAAATTTGGAGATCTTACACAGGATATCTTTTGAGATCCTAGGGAACTTTTAGAGATGGCACCACCGAGTTATAATAAGGGTAAGGGACCTGCTGCAGGCCCTTCTAGCCCTCCTAGGGACCCTGATAGGATGGAAATAGAAGGTCCGGCTGTTCAAGCCAGTGCTTTTCAACAACAGATGCAAAGCCAAATTGAACAACAAGGCAAGACCTTAACTGATTTTATCAAGCATACTGAGTCAAATCGTCTAAAAAACGAGGCTAGCATCAAAGATCTATTAGATAAATTAACGCAAACCATGACTATTATGCAAGGTCTTCAGGATTCTACTAAGCTAAGGGAAGAAAATACCAAAGCTCCGGTAGAAGACCTGCCTGCCGCTAATTCTGCGAGTTTACCTTCTAGTAACTTACAAGCTGCCTTTAACACAGGGGCTATTAAGGAACTAAATAAGAAGGTTCACTCTATTCCTGAGGGAGCTAAGCTAAAAGGTCCTGAAAACTATGATCAGTGGAAGCAAGCCCTGAGCATTCAATTTAGAGCCCTAGGATTACCTGAGTTTATAGATAATCCTAGCTTAGCAGGCCATCTAGCTGACTGTGATCAAGCTATTCTTTTAATGATATTAAGAGATAGTTGCCAACCTGGGCCACAGGCAGCTATATGTTGGCAAAAATCCCCCGAAGAAGCCTATAAAGTCCTTATTAGGCAGTATTCGCAGAGTGCTGAAATCCAGCGAGGTACGCTATACGCTAGCTACCACTCCCTAAATTTTTCAAATTATAAGGGATCTTTAGAGGCTTTTAATGCTGATTTTAATAACTTACTAGCTAGACTACAGCTTTGTAGTGTAGAGATCGCTCCTATTGATCAAGTAAACCATTATATTAATGCATTAAAGCAGACCTTTCCTAGCTGGGCTGAGAGACAAAGATTTACTATCAGAGCTACTAGGGCACAAGGACTGCCTGTAAATACCTTAAATTTACAGTTCCTAATGGCTGATTTATTAGAAGAGCAGAGGGATAAAACCTCCCCTGTAGCTAAAGCTCTTAGCTATAAGGCTTCTAATAATAAGGGAAATTCTAAGGACGAGGAAAAGAAGTCACCTTCTAATCCTAATACCAAGAAGGACTCTACCAACGCCACTAAAGAGCAGGATAAGAAGGATTCAAACCCTTCTAAAGCCTCTAGGAAGAAAAAGCAGAAGAAGAAGAGTGGCAATGGGGATAAAGGAAAAGAAGCTGCTTTTGCGTTAGGCTATAGCCTAGCCACGGGATACGTTGAAGAACTAGATTCTAGCGAGTCTAGCAGCGAGGATAGTAGTGATTCTGAATCTGATTTAGATACTTCTAGTGCTACTAGTGACACTACTACCAAGCCTACTTTTAGCTACTCTAACGATGTGGTTAAAAACTCCCTTTTATACGATACAGGTTCTTCTTGTCACATTTGTAATAATAGGGCTTTCTTTAGGGACTTTAAGCCTCTTAAGAAAGGTCAAACCGGCCCTATAATTACAGCAGGAGGACCTATCTATCCTAAAGGAAGAGGCACCGCTGTTTTTAACGTTCTGGTCAAGAAAAATCCACCAGAATATAGGCCTTTAGCTCTGCTAGATGCCCTATATTTCCCCGGTATAGATACCAACCTAGTTAGCGGGTTATCCCACTATCTTAAGGGAGGTTATCTAGCTAAAGATCAGCTTTTCCTAGCCGATAAAAGCCCCTGTGGGTTACTAGAACCTGCTAAACACGGCTTCTTTTTGCAGATTAAGGGGCAAGCTACTCCTAAGATCTGCAAGCATTCAACCCACCTCTCCTTTATGGGCTCTCAATATTGCAACCAACAACAAAGAAACCAACAGCAAAGAGCCTATAAGACCGAATTAGGGTTCTCCTACCCTATAGAGGTTCAAATTCCGCAGCCAGCATTTAATCCCGAGGAATATCAACGAATCGAAGAATTAGACTCTGAAGAAGACGAAGATTCAGCCCTATGTCCCACCGAAGCTCCTCCTAGTCAGGCATCTTCTATAGGGGGTTTAGAAGGTCCATACCCTAATGACTTGGGTGACGATAGTGGCCGTCTATTGCCCCCAGAGGCCTGTGATTCTCAAGAGGCCTGGCAACAGAGGGAGCTAGGGGATAATAGCCCTGAAAAGCTAGATCCTAGTTATAAGAAATTACTAGATTTAGCCCTTCTTTGGCACATTCGATTAGGCCATATCGGTCTCCCTTTACTTAAGAAATCTTCGAAATTAGCTAAAGGGATCCCTAATTTTTCCGCCATCAAAGACAAGGATTTCAACTGCATAGCCTGTATGCAATCAAAGGCTGTTAGAAGACCTACCAAAAGACCTATTCAGGACCCCCCTAGGGTTTTAGATATTCTAGAGGGAGATACGGTTAAAATCGAACCTATACCACACAATAAGAAGGCCCTAGTCCTTATCCTTATTGATCGAAAATCCCGGTATAAGTGGTGCTTTTCATTAGCTAATAAAGAAGGTCAGACCCTTTATACTGCTATTAAGGGCTTCTTTAAGGCCCTGAAAAACCGATATAATGCGTATCCTAGGCACCTCCACTTCGACGGAGGCACTGAAATTAATAACGAACTTCAGTCCTGGTTATCTTCTAAGGGAATTTGCTTTAGCACCTCTTGCCCCTATATTCACGAACAGAATGGGCTAGTTGAGAGGGCTATTAGGGTTATCCTAGACCGGCTTAGAGCTACACTTCAGTGGTCTAAGCTGCCTTTATATCTATGGTCTTATATCCTTCCAGCCATAGTGGACTTAGTTAACATCACCGCCAATACAACTAAGCCCCTAACCCCTAAGCAGCTATTTCTAGCTGACTTAGAGCCTAAGACTATCTATAAGCCTGACTTCTCGAAAATTAGGGCTATAGGGTCTTATTGCGAGGTTCTAATACCTCCGGAGCAGAGATCAAAGCTTCAGAAGCTAGCCCCTAGGACTATCCCTGGCCGGCTGCTTGCTACTCTAGGTTCCAGCGTCTATCTTGTTTATATACCCTCTAAAAGGTCAGTCGTTAAGACTAGCTTTGTTAAGATTATAGAGGATATAAGCTCTGTAGGGTCCCCTAAGCCTTTAGGGAGCTATCCTTCAGAGGGAGAAGCCGATATCTCACGAGATCTAGAGGTTCAGGATAGCTATCCAAAGCCTCTAGCGCCCCTAGCGCCCACAGCGCCTGCAGCGCCCGCCGCGCCTACAACAACGCCCGGGACGACCGCTGTAACGCCTCCAGCGCTACCCCTAGAGAGCCCAAGCTCTAGCGCCCCTAATAAGGGTGCTATCGAAAAACCATTTTCAGATTCGGATTCTTTAATCGACCCTGATTCTATGGATATCGATGATTTCAACCTATCTTCTTTCGTTAAGGAGATATGCTTTAAGGCACAACAAAAGGCTAAATCGTCGTCTAATAATCACGATTTGGATACGCCTAAGACCTGGAAGCAGGCATTAAAAAGCAAGGATAGCCAAAAATGGGTTAATGCAACCTTTAGCGAATTCAAGCAGCTATTAGCTGCCGGAACTTTTAAATTTATAGGGATAGACCAAATTCCTAAGGGCCGAAAAGTTCTTAAAAATAGGCTTGTCTATAAGCTTAAAAAGGATAAAGAAAATAATCCTATAAAACACAAGGCCCGACTCGTTGCAAAAGGCTTTATGCAGATAGAAGGTCAGGATTATATTGAGACCTACGCTGCTACTAGCATTCCCCCTAGTTGGCGGATATTACTAGCCCTAGCGGCTTGTAATGACTGGGAAGTTGAACAGGTTGACTTTATAGGGGCCTTCCTAAATAGCTTACTAAAAGAAGCTATCTACATGCAGATCCCTGATGGATTCGTTGAATTTGCCGAAGCTGCTACGCCTGAGATAGCTAAATTACTCAAAAAATACGGCTATAATCCCTCTCAAAAGCAGGTTATTTTCCTACAGAAAGCTTTATATGGATTAAAACAGAGCTCTAGAGAGTGGCAGCAGGCCCTAAAGGAACTTCTTCGAAAATTAGGCTTCCACCCCCTTATATCTGACCCTGCTGTCTTCTTCAACCCAACTACATCTACATACATAGCAACCTATGTGGATGACTGTCTTCTAATAGGACCGGATCTAGCTTATATCAACAAGCTAAAGAAGCTATTACACAAAGCTTACCCTATAGAAGATCGTGGGCCAGCCGAATTTTTCCTAGGCGTTCAAATCACTAGAAATCGAAAGAAAGGGACCCTAACTATTCACCAGTCCCAGTACATTTCTGAAGCCCTAGAGAGATTCAACATGAAAGATGCTAGGCCTGCTAAAATTCCCCTACAACCCGGAATTATAAAGCAGGCAGCCCACCTAACTAAACCTCTTTCCCCCTCTGATCACAAGCTTTATCAAAGTATTATAGGGACTATTATGTACTTAATGCTCCTTACAAGACCTGATATTGCCTTTCCGGTTCAGTGGCTTTCAACAGCGTTAGCTAAGCCTTATATAGAGCACTTAAATGCTGCTAAACATCTGCTTAGATACCTTCTAGGCTCTATGAGTTATTCTATAACTTATAGAAGGTCTAAAAACGCTATTAAAGCTTCTGCAACCCTTATTGGCTTCTGTGATAGCGACTTCGCGGGAGATAAGTCCTCTAAATCAACCTATGCTTATCTCTATAAGCTAGCTGAAGGACCTATTAGCTGGAAATCAAAGAAAGCAACTACAATAGCTTTATCGACATTAGAGGCCGAATCAGATGCTCTATGTGAAGCTATTAGGGAGCTAGAGTGGCTTTATGGTCTCTTTAAAGAGATAAAGCTGCCTATAGCACCTCCTGTTCCGATTTTTAGTGATAACCAAGGCGCTATTACGACCGCTAATAACCCTGCTCTTCACAGCAGAACAAAGCATACCCTACTAAAATTCAACTATACTAGAGAAAAGGTACAGAAGGGTATAGCTAAGGTTATCTATATTAACACTAAAGAGATGCCTGCAGATGGCTTAACTAAGCCCCTGCCTAACGATAAATTTCAACAATTTATTCAACTATTAGGCCTTACGAATACAAAGGCCTAGCTTTAAAATAACTAAAAAGTCGAAAAACCTTAAAATCAACAAAAACACTGGAATTCCGCTGAAAAGTTATTGGTATTGATTTTCATTGAAAAGTTATTGGATTTATTATTGAATTTATGGTTGACTTAGATATCTATTAAAGAGCTAAGTTCAGGTATCGAATTAGTTACCTCATACTTTTCTAGAGGGAGTGTTAAAATTATGCTATTTATAGCACTATTTTATAGGCCCACTAGTTGCCTAGTTGCGTTGTTGCAACGTTGGTTACAAGGCGTTGCCTGCAGCGTTGTTGGCTGTGACCTGCGTTCCTGCACACAACCAACCCACAGGCTTGTATGACTAAGCCGACTAGGCTACCCTATAGGGAAGCTAAAATCGACTGTAACTAGGGAACTAGTAGTCGTATAAAAGGCTGATGTATACTGTTCGAATCCTTGATTTTTTCCGGATTTTATGGTATATTTTATTTATAGGGTTGCTTATTAGATTGCTTAGTTAGTGCACGTGGGTGGCTAGATTGTATGGTCGTGAGTCGATTTTTTACTTTTCACATACAAATGAATTTTGCGGAAAATAAAAAATAGCTCCTAAGGCCCGGCTAGCGACCCCCTTCCGTCGATATGGTCGGTAGGTCTATGAGGGGAACTCAGAAAATCCTCTCATTGCTCGTCAGATCGTTCATCTAGCTGAAATCTACTATATTCAACTATCAAAGCTCTATATCTTGAAGAATCGTCGTATTATAGTGAATCTAGAAGCCGCCGCGTTGGAATCTACTAGGGAGGTCTTCCTATCCCTCTAGCTAGATTCCCCTTCCATTTTCAATATCTAGAAACTTCTAAGCCCCTACCTTTACTACTTATAACCATAATCTATAGGTCTTATTATAGGTAATAGCCTAGTCCTATAATAATTAAAGGTGGTTGTCTGCGAATATTATCGCACCCTTTAGAACGCGTATATCTAACCCTAAATTATCCCTAGTATCCGTGCTTTCTATCGCCACTATAGGCCATATATTTACGCGTAACTTCCCCTTAGCAAAAACATAGCATATTAGGGTTAATGCTAAGTATACTATAGGTGTCTTTAGTCTCCCTACTTATAGGTCTTCCTAATAATATCTTTATAATATATCTAGCTGCCCTGCCTATATACCTAGTCTATATTATAAGTAAAAATTAAAAAGTGCTAGAGTTTTGGCCTATCTTACCTACTATTCTAATATCTCCCTTAGTGCTATAAAGTATTCTAGGTTCTTATAATCTATTAGTATTATAAATAGTTTGCTAATACCCTATAGCTCTACTAACCACGCCTTAAGGTAAGTAATAATTATAAGTAACTCCTTATTATAAATTATATAGTTCCTTTCCACTAGCTATAGGCAAGCTAAATAATAAGCTACTAGATACAGAATACCTCTATTATTAGCTTAGGAGAGATAACCCCCTAATACTATTCCTAAGCAGTCTGCCTCCACTACTATATCCTTATTAGGATCCTATTATATTAAAATAGGGTATAAAATAAAAGCAAGCTTTAATGCTTTAAATACCTTATTACACTCCTCTATCTAATAGAATAGGACGCCCTTCTTTATTAAATCTAATAGAGGTCCTATAACTTCTAAAAACTATAGTATAAAGTTATAATAGAAGTTAGCAAAACCTAGGAACCCGTAAACTCCCTGGATCCTAGTAGGCGCCTCCTAATCCCTAATTACTATAATTTTCTCTAGATCTAGGCAAATCTCTTTCCCTATATAGATAATAAACCCTAGATATTTAACCTCCTTTATTATAAACACGCACTTCTTAATATCTAAGTGCAAGCTAGCCTATTATAGCCTAGCTAGCACCCCCCGAACCTTCTTTATATAGTCCTTTTATAATCCCCCTAAATAGATAAGGATATTATTAAGGTATGTAGTAATATAGTCCCTAAGAATACCACTAAGTATACTATTAATATATCTCTAGAAGGTTATAGGAGCGCCTACTAATCCAAATAGGCATACTAACTATTTAAATAACCTAAATTACGTTCGGAATGCGGTCTAATATTCCTTGCCTTTAGTAATTTATAACTAATAAAACACTACTTATATATCTAGCTTTATAAACCACTTTACTTCTAATAAGGACTATAGCGTTTCCTTAACTAAAGGTAAGGGGTACTAGTCCTATTTTATAATCTTATTTAATATATAATAGTCTATATAAAATCTCTATTCTCCTCCTAGCTTCTTTACTAATAGTACTAGTGCTATAGCCGCTAATAAGCTAGCCTAAATCTAACCTTTATCTATAAGATCTATAACTTACTTCCTAATCTTAAGTAAATATTAATAAGGTATACTATATAATAGTGCCTATAGTAAGTCTAGTATATTCCCTTCTATATCCTTCTTTAGGTAAATATAGTAATCTAACTTCCCTTAATATAGAGGTAGGGTATTTACCTTACTCTCCTAGAAGAGATCCTTAAAATCCTATAGTGCCTCTAGTAAGGATTTTAATAGCTCTTCTTCTAATACTTCTAGTATAGCATTAATCTATAAGATAGATATAATTTCCTATAGACTTATAGCTAGAAGCTAAATATACTACTTCTACCTTTTTACCCTATATACTATCCCTATAAAGGTTAATCCTAGGATTACTACTATAGGTTAGTTAACCTTCCTATATAGCATAGCCTATACTTTTAAGTTATTTACTAACCCTATAGTTAACTAGTAATACTTTATTTCTAGCTTTATATTATAATATCCTATCTATAGTATTCTAAGGATTAACTCTCTAGTTAAACCTAGGATTATATATACTATAATTAGTGTTTCCTATCTATCTATATCTACCTAAAAATAAATAATATATATTATATATAAACGTTTTTTATAACTCTTAGTTCCCCCTTATTTTACACTAACCGCTATATAAACCAGCCTCTTAGCTAGTAGGGGGATATATTCTAATTAAAGCTTCTAGATAAGGTATTTACTGTGATGGTCTGGGGCTTTGGCCCCAGATCCTAGTAATATAGGTGTCAATTGCACAAGCCACAGAGACTTGTACAATGCGTATTCTTTTGTTGTCATCTATGGCGCAATTGGATCGGGCACATCACCCGCACGGTCGCGCAGACACCCGCGATTAGCCCTTTAGGCTAGGCCGTGATAATTGTACAAGTCGCCTAAGGTCATAGGTTCGAACCGGCTGCGTGCAGAGGCCACAATAGGGTTCTTCCTAGGCTTACAGGGAGAGGGTCCCTGGGGGATGCGCGGTATTACTAGCTAAGCGAGCGGTTGTGATGTCAACAGACGTCAGGTTGGTTGAGAGAGGTCACATAGGGAAGGAGCCTATGTGATGGTCTGGGGCTTTGGCCCCAGATCCTAGTAATATAGGTGTCAATTGCACAAGCCACAGAGACTTGTACAATGCGTATTCTTTTGTTGTCATCTATGGCGCAATTGGATCGGGCACATCACCCGCACGGTCGCGCAGACACCCGCGATTAGCCCTTTGGGCTAGGCCGTGACATTTACTTATAGTAGCGTAGTAGTTATAACCTATATTAACCTAGGTATCTATAAAGGTAGTTTTATTAATTAATACTAGAAGTAAAAAGGGTAATAAATCTATATTATTCTAGATTTATTTAAAATCCTTATTGGTAATAACTATATACTATAATACCTCCCTAGGCTCCCTACTCTTAACCCTATTTAAATAACTTAATAAAGGGGTTATTCTTTTCCTAACTATTTATTAGCCTTACTATCTAAACTATTAGGCTTAACCTCCGCTAAGTTATAAGCATTAATTAATAACCTCTCTTAAGAAGGGATAGTAGTATATAGTATATATCCTAAGATAAAATACTTAGTAGAGCCACACTATAGGCACTTACCCTTATCTTTTTATATATTAATTACTTCCTAAGAGACCTACTTAGCCTATTTTACACTACTCCTACTAGCTAACTTTAACTAGCCCTATAGCTTCCTAGAGCTCTTTTAGGTATAAGATATACCTATAGATTAGATATCTATTATTAGTATATCCTTATCCTACTATTACCTAGCTACTAGTAGGGTATTCCTTTATAACTAATATTTCTTCTCTAATTAATATAACTTAATATCTAAAGTAATATTATAATAGTAAGCTATAGCTAATAGGTAGTTAGTATAGGGTATATCCTACCCTACACTATAATCCCTTATTTACTTATTAAGTGCTATATATAATTTAGCTAGCTTTATAGTATTATCCTATCCTAGGCCCCTAGTAAGCGCTAATTTTTATTTAAATTAAATATAGAAGTTACTAAAACGCTTATTCTATTATTATATAAGCTAGTTAAGTTCTATAATTATTATTTCCTATTAATAAGGATTATTAAATATCTCCTTAAGGTATTAAAGGAACCACTTAGGCTAATAATATATTATATAGCCCTATTTAAAGAAAGGGGTAATATAGGCCTAGACCTTAGGAGATAGGTTCTAGTAGATAAAGAACTACTAGTCTTACTTATTTCTAATAAAGTTATAGTTAGCCACTAACTTATAAGCTATTAGGCCCTTCTATAATATAAATAGTCCTTTATCCCTATTAAATAGAGGGCCTATAGGTAAGGGTTTGTGTTTTAGTTAAGTTAGGTTAGTAGCTATATTTAACTATTCTTATAAGAATTCTAATTACTTAGTTTACTTCTTAACTACTTCCTATAGTCTAGATACTTTATTTATTTCTATTTCTAAAGGTAATAGTATCTACTCTAGGTCTTTTAGTCCTATAGTAAAGAATATTAAATATTATAAACTAGCCTTATAGCTACTATATATAAGCATTTAAAGTATAATTAATATTCTTATAGAAGAAGAAGAAAACTAAGCTTAGGGTCTTATAGTATCCCCCTTAATAAGGGGCTATGCTTAGTTAGTGTGTGGCCTGCGTACTAACTAGCATTTAGCCGCGTGTAACCCGCGTATAACCCGCCCTCTTTCCAGAGACTCTCCGGAGGCTTCCCTGCTCCGCTTATGACCCGAGCTCATAGCTCGAGTCCATAACAATAATATTAATAAGGGCTAAAGTATACGTAGAATAATTTAAATACTATTAGTAGTATTTTTATAGCTTCCTAGCCTAAATTATTATAGACTAAGGCTTAGATTAGTTAAGTAACTTTTAGATAGAGCTTTATAAGAAGGTTAGTATATAATAACTTCTATTAATATTATATTACCTATAGACTAATAGTAGTATAGAATATACTAATTAGGAGGTGCTAGTAGTCTTATAGGTATTATTATCCTTCTCCTAGTTTAACTAGCTAGACTATTTACTAGCTTACTAATTAGTCTTAAATAATAGGGACTTATCTATAATAGGGGTAAGTGTAAATATAGTGCTATATAGATTTAATATGCCTATAATTTAGGAAGTACTCTCTATATAGACTTTAATAATATTAGTAAAGGGGAGGGCTTAGGTATTCTTAAAGTATTTAAAAGATAGTATAGACTTAATATAAGCTACTATAGCTTTTATTTAGTAATAATAATAGGAGAATATAAATAGTAGTTATAGGCTAGTGGAATATTTCTAAGTAGGTAACTATATTTAGCTAAGTCTTTAAAATATTAAGATAAATTAGCTATATAAGAAGCTAGACTAGGTAATAGTAAAATATAAAGTACTAGAGGTCCTAATACTATTAATAGTTAGGTTAGATACACTAAGGGGCCTATACCCTATATTCTATATTAATTTAGTATAGAGGGTAGTGGATAATCTATTACTAAGCTAGATATTAGCTAATAAATAGCTACCTCTAGAGTTAGTTATAACTAATACTAATATAGACCTTACTAAGTACTATATTAAGGAGATCCTTATAGCTAAGAATATATAAGGTTAAGGATTAAATTATAATATTTTAGTAAAATAAAAAGGATATATATAGCTAATATAGGAGCTATTAGAAAGTATACTTAAAATAGAAGTATTAGATAGGTTTAAATTATAATAAGGGGATATATAAATAAACAATAGCCCTAAAAGGGTATAATTTAATTTAGCTATAGAAAACTAATACTATAACTATCCTTTAGTATATATATAGTATAATATAACTTTTCTACTATATTAAATAGTAATTAGGTAGAGGGGGGGGGCTAATTATAGTAATAATTCTCTATAATAGTATAGGCTAGCTTAGTAATAGATATAGCTAGGCTATAGGTATTAGCTATAGCTTATTATATAGTAGTAGTAGTCTACTCCTAGGCTTAGATAGACTATATAAAGGTCTTACTTATATTAGTTATTCTATAGAGGAATTTAGTAGTAAGGGGATTTTAGCTATAGTAGCTAGGTATAGACTATATAAGGATAAGTGCTTATATAGTTATACCCTAGGTATAGGCTATACCTATAGAGGAAGAGGCTAGAGATATAGCCTTAGTAGGATTAATATAGGTAGCTATAAGTATATTATTAAAATACTTATAATAGTAAATAAAAGTTTTTATAAGAATAGTATAATACCCTTTCTTAGTATTAGTCTTTTTTATAGTAGGAGTCTTAATAGCTAGATAGGTATCTAAAAGGGTAATAAGATACTTAAGGCTATAGTATAACTTAGGGTCTATATAGTAGAGGTATATCTCCTAGATATATATTTAATAGATAGTATAATAAGAAGTATAGGCTTTATTTAGACCTAGTATATAAGCTTATATACCCTTAGTATAAAGGTTATTAATATATAGTAAGTATAGAAGATTATACTTCTTATTATTAAAGAGTTCTTTATTATTAAAGTTACCCTTAAGGATATACTTACCTAGGTATATTCCCTTACCTAGCTAGCTAGGGGGTAGGGATAAGGGTAAAGATAGTATAAAGCTAGAGTTAATAGGGATAAAATTAAAGTTAGACTTAATATTAGATATAATAATATTAAGATAGGACTTAATAGAATAAATAAGGACTTAGGGATAGTATAGTATAAAAGATATAAGGAAATAGAATAAGATTATAAAGAAATAGAAATAGAAATTAGGGAAGAGAAAAAGAAGTATTTATATTCCTTAGAGCTTAAGTTTAGAAACTAAATCTAGCTCTAACTAAAGCTAGGCTAAGTATATAGCTAGAGAAGGGCTAGGTCTAGATAGGGGTATAGTATTATAAGAATAGGGATAAGGTAGTTAGAGTTATAGGATAGTTAGAGTAAGATTAGGATTTAGTAGGTAATAAATAAAAGGTAAAAGGTAAGTAGTAATATAAAGTATAGAAAATAGCTAGTAATAGGGTAGAAAAGAAGTAAGCTAGTGTTTTTTTAGGAGTAAAGTAAGAATATATAAGGATATAGTATAATAAAGATAGTTAGGGGTAGGGTATACCTATAATAGAAAATTTTTATATACTACCTATAGGTAATATAGGTAAAAACTATACTTACTTTTAGCTAAGGGTTTTTTAGAAGTAAAGTTAGAATATATAGGGATATAGTATAATAGAGATAGTTAGGGATAAGGTAGACTTATAATAAAAATTTTTATATACTATATATAGGTAGTATAGGTAGGGATTATACTTACTTTTAACTTAGAAAGGTAAGGAGGGTATAAGTAAGGGGGTATATTATAGACTTAAGCTATAAGCTTAGGTTATAAGTAAAGTAGGGAAGCCTTTAGAGAGTCTCTAGAAAAAGGGTAGGTTATATATAGGTTATATATAGCTAAGCGCTAGTTAGTGTGTAGGTTACGCACTAACTAAGTATAGCCCCTTATTAAGGGGGATACTATAAGACCCTAAGCTTAGTCTTCTTCTTCTTCTGTAAGAATATTAATCACACTTTAAACGCTTATATGCAGCAGCCATAAGGCCAGTTCTTAACAATCTTGCTCCTAATACTAGAGTTTAACTTAGTAGAGGTTCTCTAAACTACTAAGATTCTTACTATTACACTACTATAAGCCTATAGCTCTTTAGTAGTGCCTATAAAATTTTTAATTAGCCTAGTAGAGATTAACTTAGTAGAGGTTCTCCTACCTACTATTAAACTTCTTACTATAACACTACTATAAGCCTATAGCTTTTTAGTAGTGCCTATAAATTTTCTAACTAGCCTAGTGGAGATTAACTTAGTAGAGGTTCTCCTACCTACTATTAAACTTCTTACTATACTATTAATAAGCAGTAATTATAAATATAGGGTACTAATAGAGTTACTACTACTCTTACACTACTTATTAATTATAAACCTAATACGCTATAGCTTTACTAGACTAGTAGTGGTACTAGACTTATTATAGCGCCCCTATAGCCTAATAGTAGTAAACTTAGTAAGGAAGGTTAGTAACTAAGATATTATTGAAAATGGAAGGGAATCTTTACTAGAGGAATAGGAAGACCTCCCTAGTAGATTCAACGCGGCGGCTTCTAGATTCACTATAATACAACGATTCTTCAAGATATAGAGCTTTAATAGTTAAATATAGTAGATTTCAGCTAGACAAACGATCTAACGAGCAATAAGAGGATTTTCTAAGTCCCCTTATAGACCTACTAACTATATTAAAGGAACGGGGTCGCTAACAGGGTCTTAGGAGCTATTTTTTATTTTCCGTAAAATATATTTATATAGGAAAAGTAAAAAATCAACTCATAACCATATAATCTAGCCACCCACGTGCACTAACTAAGCAATCTAATAAGCAACCCTGTAAATAAAATACATTATAAAATCCAGAAAAAATTAAGGATTTGAACAGTATATATTAGCCTTTTATATAACTACTAGTTCCCTAGTTATAGTCGATTTTAGCTTCCCTATAGGGTAACCTAGTTAGCTTAGTCATACAAGCCTGTGGGTTGGTTGTGTGCAGGAACGCAGGTCACAGCCAAAGCTGCTGGCCACGGCCAATAACGCTGCAGGCAACGCCTCGCAACCAACGTTGCAACAACGCAACTAGGCAACTAGTGGGCCTATAAAATAGTGCTATAAATAGCATAATTTTAACAGTATTATATAAACTAGGTAATTCTTATAGGCTTTAGTATAGGCTTAGGTAATTCCACTTCTACCTTACCCTAAACCTTAATAAATACTTAGAATAACTAGTCTTTACTTCACTAAAGGGTTAGTAATATCTTTATTACTTCTAGCTAGTAACTATCTTTATCTATTTCTCTAGTTTTTAACTACTAAATAAACTCTATCTAAGTATAGCTCTAATAGTTTATATAACTATCTATAGTAATAAAGTATATTTATTATTACTTTACCTTATTTACTAGGTAGCTACTAGTATATAAAACTATAGTTATATTATTTATAAAAGTATTCTAATTTATAGTAAAAACTATATTTAAATCTACTAGGAATATCTATAGATTCTTATAGGTATCCCCCTTATATATAAAAGCCTTAAGCTATATTTTTACTATACTATATCTATATAGTCCTAGTATAATTAGTATTACCTAGGAAATAAGGGCTTAAGTAGGTAGGGTTTATAAGGTAGAAGTAAAGCCTAGGTTAGTATTATCTAATTAGGAAGAGGTATTTACTTCCTATAAATTTTTCTATAGTTACTTAAGTTTATATTTTTTTTAGGTAATTTATAGCTATACCTTTACTTATATAAAGCTATAATTAAGTATAGCTTCTTTATTATTAAAAGCTAGCTTTAATATATAGGAATTCTTAGGGGTAGTTAAATAAGAAAACTCTTACCCTAAAGGTAGGTTTTATTTTATAAATATATCTTTATATAGTATATTTACTCTAGAGTTATTAGTACCTATTAAATAGGTATTTATCCTATATAGTGCTAATATACTTAACCTACTAATAGTCTATTACCCTAATAAGGAAGAGAGATTAACTTATTAAGGCTTCTAGGCTAAATATAATAAAATAGAGTAATAGTATAGTTAAGGTAGTAGCTATATAGCTAAAAGGTAGGTATATGTTATGGACTGGCCCCTAGGCGACTGCGATAGGGCGTCGGTATAGTATTAAGAAACTTAGGGAAAGAGAAGAGGAAGGTAGGAAACCTATCCTCACTAGGGCTCTTATAACCCCCTAACTACCTTACACTTATCCTCTTCCCTATGCCTTTATATATATAGCATATATGTATTCTAGACTTAGGGCCCTTGGGATTTGCCCCTACACATATACAACACATATACACTTCGGCAGATACTTAGGACTATCCATCCCTACACATACATAACACATATGCACCCTAGAGAATACTTAGGTAAAGCCTAAGCCCTTATATATGCCCTTACTCCTTCTCTTTAACGCGTCGTGTAAGCCTATTATTTTGATCCTAGGACTAGACTAGGCACGTGACGCAGTCACTAAGCCTCGCGTCGTTATTATATTAACCCTAGCCCTATCTTAAACCTTCTATCCTATTATTTTATTTTAGTCCTAGGCGTAGGCTAGGCACGTGACACAGTCATTAAGCCCCGCATTATTGTTATATTAACCCTAGCCCCGCCCTTACTTTCTATCTACTATTTATTTTATTATAACTTTTACTTTCCCTTATATAGAAAATTCTCTAAGATATTATAAACCTTATTATACCTTCCTATTACACCCCTCTAAATAACACTTTATTTACCTATTATCCCTATATCACACCCTTATTAAACATAGCTAACTATAGTAGTAACTATTATAGTAACTCTAGTCGCTATCCTCCTTATATCCTAGCTATTCCCTCTATGCCTATAAATCAGTCTATTAGCGAGTTCCTTATAAAAAGAAACTTAGATAATAAGGAGCATACTACTCTACAAGCAGTGTAGCGGCCCTGCAGGCTATATATTAAGAAATCCCTTACTATAGGTGTAAGGATAAAGGTAGCTAGGCAAAAGGATATAGGGTGCACTTGTATATTAACTGAAGCTTGCTAGGTCTAAGTGTAATGTGTGTGCAAGTCGCTGATTTATAGCTAGCGGCTCGCTAATATCACGTGGACCTAGCCCTTCCTTCTAGTGTCAGGCTCCGCGGTGCTCTGGCGCTATGGTGCACGCATGCGCGTGGGTTATGTTATAAGGGGCCTTATAATTATCCCCCCCCTTATTACCAGGCTCCTAAATGGCTTTTACCCCACATTTTATAACTATTTACTAACTAGCAGTCGCATTAAAATAATAACAAATAACGATCCATAATAATAAATAATAGTTAGCGCTTTAGCATAAATTCACCTCTAACTCTCTACTATATTATTCTATTTTTGTTTCCGCATTATTAGCTAAATCATCACTTTTCATAACACTATTATCCATCCGTCGTTAATCGCTAATTACTAATAAATTACCATAAGTGCGCTAATAATTCTACTTTATGACTGCTTGTGTATACACTGTTTATATACTAGATACGCCAAATATAAAAAGAGCCCCCTATCTGCCCCTAAACTCCCCTAGATTAATTATTAATTTGTTGCTAACCTATATATAGGTTAGTTAAAGATAAAGCAGTTAAAGCGCTGTATTTAGTGTTATATATATAGGGATAGTTATAAGGCTATAAGTAGCTTACTTTTCCTTTACTCTTTAGTTTCTATTTACTAATAATTATATAGTCTATAGCTACTATACGTAGTAACTTCCTTAACTTATTAAAGGTGCTAGATTAGGTAGATATCCTAATAGAGGCACTTAGTAATAAGGATAAGGATAATCCTAAAGACCTTATATTCTTAGAGGTAACTTAGTAGCGTTTCACTACCTATTATCTTTAGCTTATATAGGGCTTTAACCATGCTAATATAATATATTACGTTACGTTTAGGTTAACAGGGGCCACTAAGGTCTAATAGGTCTATATATTTCTTCCCTTTTTACTAGTTCTTTGCTAATATATCTAGGTAGGATGCTTTAATTATATACTAGTAGTATATAGTCTCCTATTAAACCCTTATAGTTACTATAAACCTAGCTCTAGTCCTAGGGATAGTAGGTTATATCTTAGCCCTATTTCGCTATCTATTTACTAACATTTTAGTAGGCTAACTATCTATAACTCCTTACTATATAGAATATAGCAATGGTTTTATAGCTAAGGCTAAGTAATCCAGGATTTATTGCCTAGGGAATAGCATTATATCGTTTTTATTATAGAATAAGGGAGGCGGTCACGGCGGATAAGAATAACGCTAAGTATATAGTCTATGGGGGCTAAGTCTTTAGCTATAAGGGGGCGACTATAGAGGGATTTCTATTAACTCTCCTAAAGCTATAGATAGTTTCCTTTGTTTTATTCTTTTGTATTTTTTTTTTATTTTTTTTTATTTTTATATATAGTTTAGTTATTTTCTTTTATTAGGCGTATTATAGTGGCTAGTAAGGCTATGCCTTTCTTATAGGAACTTTATACTCTTTTACCTATAACTTACTTATATATTACTATCCTTTTCCCTTAACTTATTCTAGTAGAATACCTAAATTACATACTAAGCTTCTTCTATATCTTTAATAGGAACCTACTAGTTATATTTACTTAGCTAACCCTTCCACTTTACTAGGTATTTATTGCCTTTATAGGTCTTTCTATATTCCTTAACCTCCTTAACTTTATATTTATTATCTTTATCCTTAAGGTTAGGTATTAGTATTTTTTCTTTATCTATATTCTTATAATAGGTCTAAGGCTCTAGTAGGCTAATATAGAATATATTATATAACCTACTATATTTTTCTAGTAGTGTAAGCTAATATACTTACTTACTAATAGTATTAAGTACCTAAAATAATCTAATAAACCTAGGGGTTAGCTTCTATTTTGCTTCCTTAAGCTATATATTCTTTACTAATAGTAGTACTAGGTTATCTCTTTTAAGAGTAAGTAGTTAGTAATATTTATTATAGTACTTTACCTAGGATTTAGTAGCTTTTACCTAGTTTTACTTTAGCCACTCCCTAACTTTATATAACTTTATAATATAAGTATAAGCCTCTAGCACCTCCCCTTCTATAACCTTATCCCTAAGGGCTAGCTAAAACTCTAGTAAATACCCTATAAGTATATAGTTAGGTAAGTAGCCTATAGTTCTATTTACTATGTTATTATAGGTAAATTATATAACTAGGAGTAGCTTAGGCTATATCTACTGGTTTTTAGAAGTAAAGCATTATAGGTAATGCTCTAGTACCTAGTTAGTCCTCTTAGTTTACCTATTAGTTTAGGGGTAAAATACTATAGAAAGCCTGCGTTTTACGTATAATAGGTAGCATAGGTCTAACTAGAATTAGCTTATAAAAACAGATCCTCTATTAGATATAATGCCCTTTAGTAGCCTAAATTATAGCTTAATCTCCTTATAGAAAAGTTCTACTAACTTAGCTATATTAATTATAGTTATTATAGGTAGGAAGATAGAGTACTTAGTATATTAGTCTATAATCACTAGGATTATATTAGTTTCTTATTTACCTGTTTATATAATAGGCAATCCTATAATAAAGTCTATTAAGATTTCTACCTATAGTTACTCTAGTATTAGTAGTAATTTAAGACTCCTATATAGGCAATGCCTTCTAGTAACTATTTGCTAATATATCCTATAGCTTATAATATAGTCTAATATAGACTTATTTATAGCTAGCCACTAAAAGTAGCGCTTTAATAGCTTAAGCGTTTACTTAGTCCTAAAGTAACCTACTAGTGGATTATTATAGTATAGCTATAGAAGCTCCTATTATAAGGTAGGCTCTTAGGGAATAACTACCTAGTCTTTATATATTAGAAGACCCCTTACGCTATATAACTATAGACTAGCTTTCCCTCTCTCTAGGGAATTAATCTCTTTACTCTACCTCTATAGGTCTAGATCTTAGCTTTAGGCCTTCTATAGTAGCTATACTAATAGTTTATTTAGGCTAGATTAGTAGGGATCTAGTAACATAATAGCCCCCTAGATCTCTTATGCTATACTAGCGTCCTAGACACACACTACCTTCTCCTAGAAATCACCTTTATTTAGCTAACCTTTCACTAGATCTATAGTGGCTAACTAGCCTCTTAACATAGCCACTCTAGCCTTTACTATAGGGGCTAGGGCATTTTCCTCCCCTAAAGGCATCTTACTATACCTCTCTATAAAGACTAGGGTATTTTCCTCCCCTAAAGGTATCTTACTATATCTTCTTTAATATATTAGTATCTCTTCTTCTACTACTTCTTTAGTAGCTACTAACTTTTTCTTAAGTTCTAGTAGAAGTGCCCTATTTATTAGGGGTTTGCTCTTATAATTAGACCTTCTTAATAGCGTATCTATAGGGTTACTTTTCCCTAGTCTATACTTAATTATAAAGTTTAGTAGGTATAGGAATATACACTATCTAGCCTATCTTCTATTTAGCTTCTATTACTTTATAAAGGTCTATAGGTTATAGTAGTCTAATAGGACTTCTACTAGGGTCTCTATGCCTTTAATATAATATTGCTAGTGTTTAAATAACTTAACTATAGCAAGTAGCTCTTAGTTAGGCATACTATAGTTTTATTTAGTGTTAGTAAACTTCCTTAACTAAAAGGCTATAGGGTGCTAGCGGCCCTTATTATCTTATTATAATAGGATCCCTACTATCACAAAGATTAAGGTATCTATCTTAATACGCACTAGTTAACTTAGGTTATAATAATAGAGAAGAGAAGCCCGCTAAAAGGCATCTTTTAGCTAGTAAAACGCTACCTATTCTCTTACCCTAAATATAAACCTCCTAGTCTAGATACTATTCTAACTACCCTTTATTAATACATGTAGTAGTGCTATAATCCCGGAGTATCTATAGATAAACTATTAGTAAAAGTTATAGAACCCTAGGAAGGATTATATATCCTTAAAGCTTATAGGTTCCTTCTAATCCTAAATAGTAGTAACTTAGCGGGTGTCTATTAAGATCCTATTAATAAAGAGGATAAACCCTAGGAACTCCACTAACTCTTAGTAAAACTTATATTTAGAGGGTTTTATATATAATTCTACCTCTCTTATATGCCCTAGGACTTCTTTAATATATATAGTATACTCCTCTTATGTTTTTAAAAAGATAAGGATATTATCTAGATATACTATATAAATAGTGTTAACTAGCCTATAAAGCGCTTTATAGATATAGTTCTAGAACATAGCTAGGGCATTTATTAACCTAAAAGGCATTATAAGATATTTGTAGTGCCTATAACGCATATAGAACACGGTCTTCTATTTATTACCCTCTTTAATCTAGATTCTATAATAAGCATCCTTAATATTAATTTTTAAGAAGAAGTAAGCTCCTTAGCACTAGTCTAGGATCTCTAAAATTAGGGGGAGAGCATAGTAATTCTTCTATATTACCCTATTAAGACCCTGGTAGTCCACGTATAATCGGAGCATACTATCTTTCTTTAGTATAAATAGGATAGGCACGCCTGTAGGGCTCTTTAATAGTCTTATCTAGCCCTTCTACAGGTTCTTATTAATATATTTATAAAGTTCCTTTAATTTACCTTAGGAAAGGGGGTAAATTAGTCTATATAGGGGTATAGCCCCCGGTATTAGATTAATCGCGTGATTAGTAGTCTTTCTTAAAGGTAAGCTTCCTACCTTATCTAATATAAATATATCTTTAAACTTATATAGTTCCTAGGGGATATCTTTAATAGTTCTATATACCTTTACCTCTTCTTTATCTCTAAGGGTAATAAACTTATCTTCTATAACCCTATTAATAGCGTATATAATAGTCTTATTACATATAACCTTTATAAATTTACAGGGAGTTATAAGTAAAAAGGCCTTTCTTCTTTTCTTAAACCACCACTCTTATAAGTATAGGTAAAGGTAGACACGTTCCTTAGTAAGTGTATGCATCCTAATTAATATAGGGCTTCCCTTAGTTCTTAGGTCCCTATTAATAGCTATATATAGTAGCTTAAGGTCCTTTTCTTCTCCTCTTAAGTCTTTAATTATAATAGGGACCTTATAGATACTATATTAGGGAACTATAAGGGCCCCTACTGCCTTAATAATAGGTGCCGTGGCCTTAGCTTAGTTAAGTTTATAGGCTTATGTAAATTTAGCGCTAATAATATTAATCTTAGTGTAACTATTAAGATCCGCTGCTGTTTTAATATCTATATGCCTATAAATAGTAACTAGTATGTAAAATTAACACCCTATTAGTACCTTAGTGTTTAAGGTAGAGGTAAGGGTATCTACTTCTACCTTAGGGAGTTTTCTAGGTCTTATTACTCCTTCTTTAGCTTATTATATCTATTTATAAGGTGCTCTATGCTATTATAGTTAAAACACTGCCTTTTATACCTAGGTTTACGGTTATTTAGATAGGTAGTAGGAGACTTCTCTTAGTCCTTATCCTTCTAATCTTTATTAGACCTTCTACCTTATAGAAAGTCATATCTATAATATTAGGGAGCCTTATTTAGGCCCTTATCTTCTAAATACTTAGACTTTTGCTTACTCTTTAGCATAGCCTCCTAGAGTTACTAAGCAAGTTATATAACCTCCTCTTATGCCTTTCCTGTAATAGAGGTATATAGGTTAATCTAGTCTTATAGGTTAGGGAGTAGTTTTATAAAGAATATAAGAGCTTATAACTTTTTAGTGGCTCTTTCTAGGTATTTCTTTAGTAAATCTAGGTAGATACTAAATTTAATAGGACTCTAGCCCTTGTGTCTCTTCGCGTTCTCTAGCTACATAGCTATTTAGGCGTTGTAATTAGTAGTATCTTAGAGTAGTGTAAGAGTCTAGGTCTTAAATACATCCTAGTTATCTTTAAGATTACTTTAGTTATTAGCTATCTATTTATTAAGGTATTAGTCCTATCTTACCCTATAATTACTATATATATAGTTAAGTGTAAAGAGGATTTTTTAGTAATCACGCTAATATTTTTACTTTACCCTATTAAAGGCATAGTTTAGATTATTTATCTATATTTTATGCTTCTATAGGTTTATAGGGTGTTAGAGGTTAGTAATATTCCTAACTTTAACCTCTTAGCGGCTATTGCTAGAGAAGGAACTAGATCTTTACTACCTTTTTATCTTCTTTTTCCCTCTACCTAGCTATAGAAGATTAATAAGCTCTTACTCTTATTCCTATAGTTCTTTAAGTTTCTTAAGCTAAGTAATTTGCTTATTTATTACTATAGTATTAGCCCTAATATTAGAGGGTCTAGGTTTAGTCCTAGTTCCTATAGAATGTAGTGTGTCTTTAGTAGTAATGCTACCCTTATTTAATTAACTTTAGTTATTATCTAACATTGCTTAGGTTAATTAGGTAGTTCTTAGCCCTATATTGCTCTTAGGTAGCTAGTGGTAGAAGCTTTAGAATTATAAGGATAAAGGTAGCTAGGTAAAAGGATATAGGGTACACTTATATATTAACTAAAGCTTACTAGGTCTAAGTGTAATATGTATGTAAGTTACTGGTTTATAGCTAGCGGCTTGCTAATATCACGTGGACCTAGCCCTTCCTTCTAGTGTCGGGCTCCGCGGTGCTCTAGCGCTGCGGTGCACGCATGCGCGTGGGTCATGTTATGAGGGGCCTCACAATAGGTATTCTAAACTATAGTCCTCCCCCTAGTAGCACCTCCTATCTCCTATGTTAGTAAAACTATATAACCTATATTTAGATAATAAGGTATTTATCTATAGACCCTTAACTTTAATGTTACTTAAAGGATCTTAAGGCTGTAATTAAGGCAGGTAACTATATTATCTAGCCTAGTATCCTAAAGACAGTAGAGACTAAGCAATAGATACTAGTGCTATCCCAGGGCTTCCGCGCCCTTATAAGTTAATAGAAAGCCCTTCTAGACTAGGCCTAGTTTAACCTAGCTCCTATTTATTCTACCCTTAGGGCACCCCCTTCTTCTACCTCCCCTGCTATAGCCCTAAATAAACTTAAGATTATTCCTTTTAGCTATAGTAGCCCTATAAGCAGCTATAGTATAGCAGGGTCTATGCAGTAAGTTATAGGTATTCTACTCTAGCAGAACTAGTAGATTATAGGTAGTCTAAATACTATACATTAGGAATACCGCAATTAATCTGCTCTCCTCCTTAAAGCTCTTTTACCCTATTACTATAGTGGTTAATAATATATTAAGTACAAAGATAACTTGCCTTCTTATTGTCGCTATAAACGCTCCTAACTTAGCCCTAACCTAGGGCCTATTAACTATTATATCTAATACACCCTAACTAGTAGGCGCCCCCTAGCGCTAGACCCTATTCTTTACTTATCCCCTACTAGAGGCTAACCTAGAGATAGGTTAACCTTTACACTTACTAATTATTATTCTACCTACACTATCTAGAACTATAGAAATATCTATCCCCCCTATTATAACACTGCCTATACCCTTATTATACCTATAGTAACGCTAGCTACTATCCCCCTTAACTATAATAATAATTTAGTTAGGGGCTTAAGTAACATATCTATTATAATAGGTAGAGAGTACTAAGTTTACTCTAGTGGTTATTATAAGTTAATAGGATATAGACTAGGTATACCTTACATATTATTAGAAGTCTCTATAGAAGTATAAGTAGTTTATAATTAATTTAGTCTATTATTATATTATATATCTCCCTACCTTACCTTAAACTTATTAAGGGCTTATATCTATACTATACTTTCTAATAGCTCCTATATTAGCTAAATATATCCTACTTATTTTACTAGTATATTATATCTCCTCCCCTAACCTAGGGCATTCTATACTACTAGAATCTATTCTACCTAGTACTCCTTAATAAGTTTATTATTATCCTCTATTAGGACCTATTCTAGCCCTAGGTAAGAGTCCTAAAGCCTCTAGCTAGGAAGAGGGTCCTCCGTGGCTTATTTAATAAGGTCTACGTAGAAGACTAGATAGATACCCCTAGGGATATCTAACTATACTATTAGTAGCGTTAGCACTTCTAAGACTATATATTTTGCTATAACCTAATTAAGTTTCTATAAGGGGTAATTTATCTTAATATTCTTTAGTAAAAGCCACACTTTATCCCCTACCTAGAACTATTCCACTAGCTATTAGGAAGCTAATATAGCGTCCTACTATCTTTATTAAGTATAGGCTATTGCGGCCTACGCTAGTTAAGTACCCTCTTATAGGTGCTTAAGGAACTATATAGCTTATCCCTTAGGTATTATTATAGATACTAACTAGTCTAGTTATATCTAAATAGGTTCTAAATTATAGCTATAAAGTAACTTATTTAGACTAACTCCTATTATAGTAGAGGGCCTATTATTAATTATAAGCTAATAAGTAGCTAAGTGCTCTAGCTAATTAAACTACAAAAAGGAAACTATAACGCGTAATATTGCCTAAACTTCTTAGTTTGCCTGCTCTATGCCGCTATTAGTCTATAGGTAGTAAGAT
Source organism: Epichloe elymi (assembly GCA_023658475.1). Lineage (NCBI taxonomy): Eukaryota > Fungi > Ascomycota > Sordariomycetes > Hypocreales > Clavicipitaceae > Epichloe > Epichloe elymi. Next base: position 2,988,457 of record CP098279.1, on the reverse strand, counting down.
ATAGAGAGTAACTAGTCTATCCCTATAAGGGAGTATAATATTATCTAAAATTTTCCTAACTAGTCTAACCCTTAATCTATAATAATAGACTAGGGAAAACCCTAAAACCTCTACTAGACTATTTTAAACCGCTCTACACACTCCTTAGCCCTAATAGAGGTTATAGCTTCTAACTATATAAACTTTAAGAGTCTATCTATAATAACTATAAGGTACTATAGCCTCTCTAGGGACACTACTAGTAAGTTTATTATAAAGTTAATAGAGATCTAAGACTAGAACTAATTAGGGATAGGTAAAGGCTTTAATAAACCCTAGCGCTATTACTAACTCTTATAACTACTAAAATAATAATAGTTATAAATAAACTAAGTAATATCCTATAACATCCTATCCTAATAGAATTACTATTATAATAATTAAAACATAGTGTTATAACCTAGGTGCCCTACCACTAGCGAATTATGGCATTATTATATAAGGGTTATTATAAGCAGCTCCTAAGCTAGAATCTATATATAGCCCCTAAACTAAAGCGCTCTATATACACTTATAGAATAATCTATAACCTATTCCCTTATTAGTGCCTCTAGGGGAAACCTTTAACCCCCTTCCTAGATAGTCCTTAATTAGATACTATATATTAGGTCTAATATAATAGCCTAATCCTATAGGGACTAAAGGTGCTTAGTAGTAAAAAGGACCTCCCCTGCTAGTAGTAGTAATACTTATATATAGTATAGGGCTAGGTTAGTATTATCCCTCTGCTCCTTAGGTAATAGTAAGAGTTATATAATTATAATAGGTTATAGGATATACCCTATCCTTAGAGGCAATCTAGTCTAGTCCTACTCCCTCTAGGAAAGGGCATCTAGGTATTAGGCTTATATACTAGGTCTATATTATAGGTAAAAGTTAAATAGCGTGAGTGTGTCTGCCTACTAAGCCTATCTCTCTAATATTAACTAAGGAGTAGTAAAGTACTCTAGGTTCTTATAATCTATATAGATAATAAACAGACAGGGCATGCCTTAAAGTTCTGCTAACTATACCTTAAGGCAAGAGATAATAGTAAGTAACTCCTTATTATAGATTATATAATTCTTCTATAAGGATATAAGGCTAGTAGAAAAATAAGTAATTAGGTATAGAATACTATTAGGACCTTATTATAAGAGGCACCTACTAATAGCTTTACCTAAATAATTAGCTTCCACTACTATTAGCTAGTCTAGGTCCTATTACGCTAGTACTAGATATATAATAAAGGTATCTTTTAACCTCTTAAAGGCCCTCTCTTCCTTAGGTCCCTATTAGAAAGGGATATTCCTCTTAGTAAGTTATATTAGCAGAGCCGCTATCTCTAAGAAGTTACTAATAAAATCGCGGTAAAAATTCGCAAATCCTAGGAAGCTATAAACCCCATGTAGTTTCATAGGTGCTGCCTATTCCCTTATAGCCACGACCTTTGTAGGATCTAGGCGGATTAAGTAGCCTACTGTGATAATATATCCTAGGTACTAAACCTCTTTTATAGTAAATATAGACTTATTAAGGTTAAGGTATAGACCTATAGCCCTTAAGTAACTAAGGACTAACTAGACCTTCTTTATATAATCCTTCCTTAACCCCCCTAAATAAACTAGGATATTATTAAGGTAGGCTATAATAAAGTCTCCTAGCGCATCCCCTAAGGATTTATTAATATAACACTAGAAGGTTATAGGTATACTAGCTAAGCTAAAGGGGCAGACTAGCTATTTAAATAAACTAAACCTTATATAAAACGCTATAAGGTACTCTTAGCCCTTAGCTATCTATAGTTTATAAAACACTACGTGAATATCTACCTTTATAAACTAACGCGCTTAGGATAGGGAATATAGTGTCTCTTTAATTAGTAGGAGAGGGTAATAGTCTTATGCTATTATCTTATTAAAAGCATAGTAGTCTATGTAGAAACGCTAGCTACTATTCGCCTTTTTAATAAGAAGGATAGGGGCTATAGCCACTAAGGAGCTAGCATAGATCTATCCCTTATCTATTAGATCTATAATCTAGCGCTAAACCTCTAAAAGCTAATCCTATAGCATATTATACAAGGGTCCCTATAGGAGTGCTAGTTTAGACCTATCCAGGTTCTTATATATATATATATAGTGGTTAAGAGACCCTCTATAAGGGGGTAAGCTATTAGCCTTAGACTTATTAAAGAGGTCCGCAAAGTCCACTAACTCCTTAGGCAGTGCTAATATATCAGGGGTAGCTAGCTCTATCTTAGGCACTATAATCTATAGTACTATTATTATCTCCTTTAAGCTTATAGTAATAAACCTTATAGTAGTGTCCTTATTCTAGTGTGCCCTATAAGCCTTAGCGGCGTATAGGGATCTAATAATTCCCTATATTAGGACCTCTATTACCTAAGTAGAGGACTTAGAAATGCAAAGGCCCTCTATAGCTCTAATAACTAGTTATTATTATGCTATATAAATCACCACTCCACGCTGCTCTAACTAAGGCATTCTAAATATTATATCCCGGGTTAGGCTAGGGATAACATATAGGTACACAAATAACTCCTAGCTATCTATATTAATTCTAGTGCGCACTATATAGGTTATAGAAAAGGTATCTTCCTTAACCTACTTTCCTTTCTATTCTATTTCCACTGTAGTATAAACACGCCTCTGTTTTAGTAACTATATAAGCTCTAGGCTAAGCTATCTTACTGCTAATTTGCTTATAGCACTATAGTAATTATAACTATAATTAATTTAGACATTAATAAAATAATATATATTAAAAAGTATAGAAATAAGGAATAGTAGTTAGTTTATATATTTTACTATATCCCATTCTGTTTCTATATAGCGGTTAAAATTATCCTATAATATAGAAGTTAACTAGCCTATTAGCCCCTATGTAAGACTTTACTTAGGGGCTACTTATTTTCCATAGGAGGGATATTTACCTCCTTATCCACGCTTTCCTTATCTGCCCTAGATATATTAATACTAACCTACTAGCACTAGGGTAGGAGAAGGGTGTATTCTTAAATAAAGTGGTCCTTAGACCTATATTAGAGGTAGTATCTTTCTTAGCGGTATCTAGCTAGTACTACCTCTAATACCTATTTTGCCTATTCTATATTTAGAGTAGCCTTTACTTCCTTACCCTTCTTCTTAGCCTATTTCCCTAGCTAGGTCCCTACCATGCGAACTCCTATTATTAGAGTATTACCCTTATAGTTAGTTAGGTTTAAGGGTTTAGGGTGTAGGGCCCTGCGTTAGGTCTAATACTTATCCTCTAAGGCAAGGGCCTTAATATTAACCGCTATCTTATAATATTATATAACCACTATATGCTAATCACAATAGCTTATGCCCTACCCTATACTAATTTCTTAAAGGCGCTTATTAAGCGCGCGTTAAAGCTTTGCTAGCTTTATATTATCTACCTAAAGATCCCCCCTAGCTAATAAGAGCTTATCTATAAAGTAAATAAAGAATATAGAGAATACCTCCCTAGGTCCTTATTCTATTTAGTTAAGCTCTATAAGGGCTATCTCCTATCTATATAGGTTAGTAAATATAGTCTTAAGATACTCTAGGAACTTAAAGGGATTAAAGTTAACACTTTTACCTAACTTAAAGAAGTTAGCCACTTAGGACTATACCTTAGAGGAGAGGTTTTAGTAAATAAACATCTACCTATCCTTATTAATGCTAATAAAGTCCTTATCTACTAGTAGCTTATACTCTATTAGGAGCCTCTATATAGTAAATATAGCCTTATTACTATTATATAGGTTACCTATAGGGATTAGTTTTTGCTTTAATTTAGCTACTATAGCTACCTATAGGGTAGTAAATATAGTAGGGGTTAGGGCTTAGCGCTAGACCCTAGGGTTTAGTTAAGTTAGTTAGGCTAAGGGTCCTATATAATCTATTAAGGGTCCTATATAATTTATATTAACTTACTCCTAGAGTTATGCTATTTCTACTATCTACTTATTTAGTATATAGCAAAGCATTTTAAATTATACTTACTAAGCTACTAGGGGCGCTATAGTATTAGATCCTAGGGTAATAGTCCCCTAGTTAGGATAATCCTAAGGTTAAAGTGTGTTTTATATACCTATTAGTATGTCTATTAGTATATTAAAATCTATTTTATTATCTTTTAGTAGCTATTATAAGACTAAAGGAAGTTTCTTAATTATTATAGACTAGCCCCTAGGTAACTATAATAGGGTATTAGTATAGTATTAAGAAACTTAGGGAAAGAGAAGAGAAAGGTAGGAAACCTATCCTTACTAGGGCTCTTATAACCCCCTAACTACCTTATACTTATCCTCTTCCCTATACCTTTACATATATAGTATATATATATTCTAGACTTAGGGCCCTTAGGATTTACCCCTATACATATGTAACACATATGCACTTCAGCAGATACTTAGGACTATCTATCCCTACGCATACGCGACACATGTGCACCCTGGAGAATGCTTAGGCAAAGCCCAAGCCCTTACAGTATATATACTTAAGGGTTTTAATCTCTAGCCTTTTATAATCTATATATATAGCCTTTACCTAAATACCCCCTCTATATATATATAACTAGCTTATAGTAACCTTATAGCTAGAGAGCTATAAGCTATGACTAGGCCCTACTATACATAATGCTATTGCCTTTATAGCCTCTATCGCTCTATTGCCTCCACGACCCTAACAGACTCCTTCGTGCACTAGTGCATCATTACCTTGCGGTTCCAACAGATTAAATAGTCTATTAAATATATCTTATAGACTCTAGACTATTAAGTTAAGGCATTCTATCCTTATCTTATTAGGGTATTTAGTAATAGTATTATATAAGGTAATATTAGTCTTAGCTAGAAGTTATTTCTTATTCCTTAATAGTAACTATAGCTCTATCTATTAAGGTTTATAAAGTTATTTTCTTATTCCTTAATAGTAACTATAGCTCTATCTATTAAGGTTCATTACGTCATAACCGCAGCTATCCTAGCGAGTCCGCAGCACTCTGTCTTAATCCACTAGTCTAATTATATCAGTTATTCGATTATTCGGCTAACCTCTTTAAGTAAGAGATTATCGCTTAGTTCTTAATTATTCGTAGGTAGAGCTCACTTAATAACAAGGTAAAATAAGTCCTAGTCTTATTACTATAAAAGCTGGCCCAAATGTTGGTGGGGAAAAGGATGCTTGTATTCTCTAAGTCGTCTACCTAGCGTAGCCCCATATAACTATGCTCATCCATTATCTGCGGCATCGGTAAAGGCTTCCGCAAGGCTCTCCATGTACCTGTCTCGATCATCTAGCTTGCGGTCGATAATGCTAGATAAATTGCGGCGGAAAAGACGGGAACAGAATCTGAAGTACGCACCATTGTCAAGTTCTTCATCAGGAAAACCAAAATAATCTTTCAAGATACGCTTATAAAAGATTTCTGTAAAAGACACCGGATCCCTTAGTGCCAAGGGGACCCAAAATGTGCCGCTGGCCCATGACTGCTGCATGATGGATGAGAGTGGCTCTGTGTCTGGGTCTCTGCACTGCTGTAGTCTCTCTTCACGTCTGATATGCTCTATGAACTCTGCGTGTATGGGCGCAAAATCGGCAGAGGTGATTTCGTCGATAAGTCCACCGCCTAGCCAATACGGGGTTTGTAGAAATTCAACCGGCCAGGAGCAGGCAAATTCAAGGTCAATAATACAGGTTATATTCCAGTTATCATCAACAAATATGTTGCTTCGATGAAGATCAGTCAAGGAAAACACAAAAGGGCCGTTGCAGAGGTCGTCTCGAAATAGTTGTGGGAACGCAAGCTTGGCGGCAGCTAGGCTAGCCATCTGGTACCAAGCATCCTCTTGGCTAGCTATTGCGTTCGGCTGCTCAATGAATCGGGTTTCAAAGGCCGCCAGTTGAGAAAGGACGAAATCTTTAACGCTAGAGAATGTTGTGCGCCGTGACAAATGTAGGGAGAGCCCTTCGTTCTCGTGCGTAGTAGTTTGAACACTTATAGGACGATTATCCAGGCGTAAATGCCCATTATTGTCCAGACGGAAGAGTCCGATACGGGGCAGGTGAACTCGCGCAAGCGAGACCATCACTCTCGCTAGGTCTCCTTGTAGATTTTGTAGACGGGCAGCATTGCGCTTCTCATCCCAGGATTCTGACAGCATCTCCCCGGAAGTGATCGTTTCAATAAGCAGATAACCGATATTAAGGTCGGCGAAACGGTCCGAAGTGTGGCAGACATATTGTGTAGGTTGCTGGAGGCCAAAGGTCGTTAGGAAAAAGCGTCGAGCTTCGTGGAACCAGCGCGACCACCAGGGAAGGAGGCTGGCATTCGTGAACTAGCGGAATAATAAGCTTAGGAGACGGGGATTCAAAGATCAGGACGCTTACTCTTTGATTTGTAGATAGGCCAAAGCCAAAGAGCTTTGGAATAGGAACAGAGCTACAGTTCTCCTCAAGCCATGCATACGTTGCCGCCTCACAGTTGAGCTTTTCATCCGAGTTGCCAGGGTTTGTTGCTTCCCCAACGCGGTAGGGCAGGGGAAAGCGAATAAAAGCAAATTCTGGGACATTTGACTGCACAGAGTTGACATTAATCTTGAGCGGTACGCAAAGATTGAAGGATCCATGTCGCCACCATTCTTGTGATGAAATATCAACGTCAGCTGGATTCGTACCCAGGTGGTGTGCTATTACCTCTGCCAGGAGAGCGCGATGTCCTTCTATATAGCTATAGAAGGCTAGCTTACGCAATGGGTACTGTAAAGCGTGAAGGACATTAGCGCCCCGACCTGCAGCAGAAGATAAAGTGATGGGACCGGAAAGTAGGTTGCGCGTCGTCATGGCAGAGTTTCTGACAAGATATTTTGAGGGGAGAAAGGCGCAGAAAAGGGATCTCGCGAGATGGCTTGACGCGGAGTCATGTGACAAAATGCATACACGTCCCTGCAAGCAAGCAAGCACGCAGGCAGATTTGGCGAGCCACTAGCCACGGTGGACAGCAGTCATACTATTGCTAACTGTTAGAAAGGTAGGGGTAGAAATGTAATATAAAAAGTGTTTAATTTAATTAATTAGAGGTATAGATAGCACCTAACTTATGTACCTAAAAGGTACATAGTGCGCTATGGTTCTATCTAGCTAAATACGGTACATCTAATACATTATCTCCACCAATGTCTTAAGGAGGGTCTGACCTTCGTTAATGCGGTCAATGCAGTCATGCTGAGACGTTCTAGCGATGTCAGAGCCCTCACCCTGACAGTAATATATCCCATGAAATGGAGTTTACTGAAAACAATTGGCATTATTGTCACAAGTGTTTAACACTTCCGGAATCATATTTGAAGGGCCACGTATACGCTGTTGGATATGTAGGTGGGCTCACTAACTAATAGAACTTTTTCGAAAACAATGATGGCAGAGTTGATATTACCCCATAGCGGCTGGAAATGCAAGAGATCTACACACGATTACCGTTACTTCACGTTTTCAGATTGAATTACATCGCGTTGTCATCTCCCGACAAAGCCATGAACCGATACGCCGCTCAATAGCCGATTTTCCATCCCCTTCCGGCGCGACACTCTCTTCATCAGAGCTCCACCCGTCGCTGATCCATTCATGTCCTCGAATAGCTCGTTCGGCAACAGGGAAGCCGTCCGCTTCGCGAAGCCATTTAAACATGTTCCGTGTCATGGACTCTGAACAGTCCCTGCTTCGGTCAAGGTTGTCGTAATTGATGATAATACTGCTAGCAGAAATATCAGTTGTCCTCGAACAGGGTGCAGAGAAAAAGCTTTTAGTCGAGTTTTGAACAATTTTAGTATTTTTCATGCAGTTCCACGTCCAGCCCGCGTATTTTAAGCCGTGACGGGTGACACACAAGGCATGGACCTGTACCTCCAAAATACAGTCCTTGATGCAGATGGAACCAAACGGCGTGAATGGAACGAGGGGCGGACTGCTATGATGATTAGCCTGCGATAGGTACATTAATCGAGCCTCGTCTGAACGCTGCAAAATCGCCGTATTCGAACCAGTATCTGATACGGGCTTCTGGATAAACGAAACGTAAGTGTTTGTCCAAGCTGCCGAATTAAGATCAATCCGAAATGCAACAGGGCGCGCCCACTTCATGATGTAATGTTGAATCCCCATAACTATACCGCCTAACCATAGAAAATCTAGGTTAGGAGAACGAAGCATGAGCATCTGTGTTAGAACATGCGGCTCTTGGGCGACATCGGTATTAAGAACTGCAAATGCGCCTTGAATCCAAGCGCCACAAATATTGCACGGGAGGTCTGGTTCAATAAAAGTGCTGCTCAAAAGCGAGATCATTCCAGTAGTGTTGCAGCTAAGAGTCATCAACCTATCCAGCTGAACTTCGTTACATCCCCACGGCGGAGCGTGCATTTTGGCGTGAGGTTTTTGCCGCGAATGAGAAATTTGCGTCAGGGGTAAGTAGACTTGTTTTGAAATATAGTGGCGTGTTGGCAAAAGGAGTGTTGCGGCAAAAGCTGTGTGACACTGGTCCTGAACTCCGTGATACCTTGCATACTCAAGAATGTACCGCACTGTAGCCGAAAAAGATGCTGGAGAATACGACTCCGAACGAGAGGGAGCTGCATTATAACCAAGAACTATGGCCCTGTCGGACTCTAGTTTTACAGACCACGGCGACCTCAAGACCCTGCCGTTGTGATGGATGCAGGCATTCCACCCCGCTTCTGGAGCTAGAATAGCCTCCCACCACCGCGCTGATTCATCCGTAACGTCACCGAGGTCAACGATTAAATCGTCAGCGCCAGCGGTGATATTGTCACGAGCCTTGGAAATAGCCAGGTTTTCTGTGTATTCCATGGACGATGCCCCGGGTATAATCTTCGACCATCGTGCAGAGAGCACATAGGCCCAAGCTAGAGTAAGAACTGAGACGTGGTTGACTTCCCTGTTAAGAAAGTTCTGGCCGTGCACGGCGTGACGCGATTTAAAGCAAATTATAGTCGGGCTTGTAATCGTGACTCCAAAAGCAAGCTTTGTTTTGAACGGGGGTAGGTCGCAATTGCCCTCGCCTGTTTCCCAGATAGATGATCCGGTCGCATATAACACGGTAGAGGAATTGCGGTCCAGCTCTACATGTGGTGGAAAATATGGATGGTGAGGAAACGCATTCTCGATATCCAAATTGCTTGCATCCAATCGCGTCGTGACGGCCGTAGAGTAAATCTCATGCCACAAACGATACCCGGCTTCATAATAGCACTTGTATGCTGCATCAGCTGGCCGAAGGACGTCTTGCATGCTCATAGACGCAGGGAGACAGCGTAGACAATGATTCAAAGAAGCTTGACAAACACTTGTTTTGACGAGAGTGGGAAAGGTTTCTATTCCTTGTCATAGAAAGTTAGGTGGGGCACCAAGTCTCTCGAGGTCCACTAAAGTTGTTAATGGCATTTTGATGTTGGACCATTCGCACAAAATGCAACAACACTGCAGATGACAAAAGCCATCAGCTTTCCACTAATAAGCAGTACTACTTCTGTAATAAAAAGTTTCAACGTATTTTTTTTGCCACAAAAGATCAGAGACTTACGCCGAAAACCACCGCAACACTCATTTGGCCCTCAACAGAAGGAAAAGTGAGCCGGTAATACTGAGCCAGCGCCCACTAAACTAGACAGAGCGCTGATCATGCTCACATCTCAACGTGCTGCTCATGAATAAAAAATTCCCGAAATTCATAATAAAAGCGGTATCGTGTTGTTAATTGCCTAAATCTCTCTCTGACAAGCGATTAAAATTTCTGCGTCAATAATTATTTGTTACATAACAAACCTTATTCCTCTTTAGTCCGTACTTTTTCACTGCTAAGAATATTAGCATATCACTCAACAGATCATCACCATTTAGGTTATGAAGGAGGTATATAATACTGACATTTTGTTGATGTAGTAAGATTATTCTTGTGTGTTTCAATGTATTACTGAGGATCATAATAGAAATTATTTATATTTGTCTTTACTTAACACTAGCGCAAGCTAATATCAACTCAAGCTTATAGTAATTAACCTAATAAAAACAGAGACAGGGGCCTTGTGGAGGGTATTAAAGTGTGTACAGGCAAATGACATTTTTCTTTGACTTGATATAGCAAATAAGCTATAAAATTCTCAGTTTGCGAAGTGTTTTTTTTTCCTTTCGCTTTCAATATTCATATGCAGCATTTTGGTCAAGAACAGCAATGTTGACAATCGAATTTTTGAGTTAGAGAAAGAGGAAGACGTTTCGCGCACAACAAATACAAGATTCATCTTTATTTTCTGCAGAAGTCCTTCAATTCACCTGCCGACACTTGTAGAAGGCCGGCTCACTGCTCAATGCCGTACTGTATAATGACGAGATTCCCATCACTGTCTTTAGCCACAACAGGGCAGCTACTGTAGTCAACATCCTTGCTCTCCCTCCCATGCTCCGGGCACGGTCTGCAAACTACCCATCCGGACCAGTTTTCCTCAACGGTGCCATCCATGTGCCAGAGAGTGTGAACTGTACTGCCACAAACTTTAATCTTCTTGCGGCACCTACGTGCTGCACATGGCTCACTACGGTGAACTTCGTTGAAGTGCCCGTAGATGCTGCAAGACCCCGACCGGCCCGAGCTGATCATCTTGTTCTCGTATAGACAGCTGATAGTGAACAATCAGAGGTGGTCCTTTGTGCAAAGTCAGGATTGATAGTAGAAATTGTTTGCATGCGACATACCTTGAATTATTAATGGTACTCGTGAAAGTTACCGTACAGCTATTCTTTGTGAGCCGGAGCAGTAGGTTGCTATTCCACTTTATACTACAAATCTGGACAACAACGGCATGTTAGGCACCAACCCACCAAATTCCTGTGTTGTAACGGAAAATATGGCTCCAAAGGATTGGTAACCCTCGGCGCTGGCAATAAATGGACGCACATTGTCCGGTACTGCTAACTTGCAGCCGCTAAATAAAGTTCCGTGTCTGATATAAGAACCATGGTCTTAATGCAATCCGCAGCGGCATCAATATGCGGCGCGTAAGAAGCAGTACCGTCTGCAAGCGACAACGCTGCACGCACGCCACTGTAGGGGTGTTTCTTTAATAAGTGGTTGAGTAACTAACTCCTACCCGCAGCTGTAGTCACAAAATTATCGCTTCCACAAAGCTGGCGATTGGCCCAAGAACGCACGGTCAATTGGGCCCCGGCCACACCATCTCACTTTTTTGGAGGCTGGCGCCTTCTCTGCGCTTGGTTTGTAGAGATTCTGCTGTGATAGTTATGTTACATTGCATGAAATTTGGTTTTAGTAACCCGTGGATTTTGTGGTTTCTTTTTTTTTTTGGCGGGTTGGACTACCAACATGGTTTGTCACATGCCCCAGAAATTCTTTTTAAACGGCCCTTCCCCACTTCATTTTTGCAGGCTGCGATATCTCAATTTGCACACTGCAAAAAATTCGTTTCGTCAAAATGAGTACACATGATTGTCCAGATTGCGGGGAATCTTTTAGCATACGCTCATCTTTGCAACGCCACTATGAACGGCGTATGTGGCCCCCAACATGTAGCTTATCGCATTGCTAATTGCCCAAATAGACGTCCTGCAGGAAATCACTTGTGGCTGTGGCAAATCGTTCCACACAGTCAAGGACTTCAGCAATCACATCGCACGCTGTGCTTCAGCGAAAACCCCCGCTGTAATTAAGTCAACGAAAGACTTAAAAAAAGCAAGCAGGAAACTTCTTCGAGATGCTGAGGACCAGCGAGGGCCTTGCGGTTTAGATGAGCTCACTGTCAGGTTATTAGATCTCCTGATCTGTCTTGGAGGAAGAGTCAGCGAGGCCTTTTTACATCGGTTATACACGCCGAAATTAAGTTGGAATGAAGAAGGTGGTGTTGATAGCACGATTTTTCAGATTGGGTTTGACAAAGAGCAGCTCATCACAATGACTGCCAGATTGAGAAGGCTAGGATTAGTTGAGAAACTTGAAGATTCATGCCTTCTGGTCATGCCGGATGCGAAAACCAAAGTGGAAGCACGCATCATCGATCGGCGATCTACGAAGCGATTGGCAGTTCTGGCTGCAACACATGTGTTTCCCGTGCATCGTCAATTGGTGCCTGTGGACTACGCCTCGATTGCGAACCTTGCACTTTCACCACTGCGTCTTGCCCTTACATATCTTGACAATTCGGACAACGTGTTAACACCTGGCGATTTTACCACTGAACAGCTTCGTCAAATCTGTGAAGTATGTGTTTCAAGCTCGCATTTTTTGGACGTCAAATGGAAGGAGCATGCTTTGAGAATTGCTGACTTTCTTTCTACCACGGACTATCAAATACAAGCTAGTATCAGACTGAGGAGACTGGCTCTGGCGCGTATAAGTCGAAGTTCGAGCACGACAGAGCGACTAGAGGGAATTCGAGCTCTTTGCTTAAGCTACGTGCGAGATAGCGAACGAACCAACGCTCACTATGGCGAAATGCTTGCATTCCAAGCACGTGCATTAATTGACGCCGAGCAGTTACAAGAAGCTCAAGAAGCGCTCTCTAAGTTTCAGTTTTGGCGACCTGATCATGCATCTTGGTTCGAAAGAATCCAGATGAATGAGATACACTACCTACAAGCTGAGGTGGCTCAGTATCAGGGAAATTTTATGGAATCCTTTGATTGTTTGCGACGATTAATGTATCAAGAACCGGCGCCTTTGTTTTGGACTTCCAACGGCATTCGACATGAAATGGCGGCACAAGCACCCGCGCCACCTAAGGTAGCAACACGTCTCAGTGCTGTGTCCTGTGAGATCGGAGAATTTGACTATGCAGCAAATACCCTAAGGGACGAGATTCAGGCTATTCAAGATGCAGGCCAGCCTCGACACAGTCGAAACCTGCTCCGTCTGCGTCTAGCGCTGGCAGAAACTTATCTGATGCAAGCGGTCAAGCTTGCTCGTCGTGAAGAGTCCGATATGAAGGCGAACAAAGTAGCGACAAAAGTATTAGAACTGGGGAGCAGAGCACGGATTATATTGGAGCACCTTCGACCACATTTCAATGCTGAGACACAGTCCACATTGGTTCACACCATTAATAAGTTCCGGCTACTGGTTGGTGCGGCCATTCTCGAGCACTTGATGGGCTGTCCTGAGCACGCAGTTTCTTGTTGGGATGAAGCTCGCGCAGCATCGAATGCGATTTGGCCAGAAGGTTATACGGACGCTATCATTGCTTATTCTTTATCAGATTTGAAGTACAAGCTGCATGATGCAGATGCGCATGAGTTTGAATCACGAGCAATCCGAATTGCCGCAATGAAAGACAAGAGATATTTCTTTACCGGCTTAGGAACAATTTGGCCAGCATACGTTGGAGCGTCAATGCAATTCCATCACTCGAGACCATCTCTTCCTGGAAGCAAATTCCATTGAGAACCGAGAACCCGTACGGCCTCGCCAATCAGGTGTGCTGAACCTGTAACTAGAACTTTGAAATAAGTGTTTGGATACTCCTTTTGCATATTCATCACAATTGAAATTGCTTCACCAGCCGCAGACGCTTGTGCTATTCTTTTTTCGGGCTGTCGAGAACGCCAGAATTCGAGTTGCCTTTCTACAATCGAATCAGGTATCCGATCATCTTGACTATGTTAATATACGAGCGCGACTCCAGTAGTTAGCACGTACCATAACGATGATAAGCCGACAAAATCAAGTGATCAAATTGAACATCCAACTTTCTGCAGTTGTCAATGATCACATCTATGAGCTCCTCTGTATTGCGATGAGAGGAATGTCCGAAGATCAGAATTTGTTGAAAGGACTTTATTTCTGGACTTTTGTCCGCCCGGGTGACAGACTGAAACCATGAAACTGCAGTGGGGAGGCTGAGATGGTTGTGAGCTGAGTCAAGACACCATTCTACTCGCCCTTTTTTCAAGTGAAAACGACAAGGCAACGCGATTTGGACCGCAACGTTTTCGTCGCCTGGACGTAAGCTATGGTCAACGTCAGAGAGGTATTTACCTGCAAGTTTTTTCGCGAGCGCAAAGTTTCGTTTTTGTACCACCTGGCCAATGTTGGGATGCTCAGGTAGCGATTCTAGTGCGTCGACGTAATCAATTCTGCAGCCAATGTCATTTGCTGCTTGGTCTAACATTTTTGCCGTACTTGTGCTCTGGACGACAGAATAAACGGGTCTCCCATGTTTCATGATGCCGCTCTTGTGCCAAACAATGCTTCTAATGTCGGGCCCGAGGATATCAGCATGATCTAAGCCAATTTCGGTGATACCACAAGCTATAGGAGTGTCGAAAATGTTTGTTGCATCCTTTCTTCCACCAGCATGCACCTCATATATCGCCACGTCGACCTTCTCCTGGATAAATATGTGGACTGAGAGAAGGGTGAGAAATTGAAGATAGCCTGGCTTATATTCTTCATCAGTGCCCTCTAGATCCAGGCCCAGCCTTTCCCAAATGTAGGAAAAAGCATTTGCGAATACGTCCTCCGAAACCGGCTCGAAATCGATTCGAATGCGATCTCGTTCTTCAACAACGTGAGGCGATGTATATAAGCCAGTTCTGAAGGGGACGGCCAATCGGTTAAAGTGGTTCCGTAAGAGCGATTCCGTGAAGCTTGCTGTACTCCCTTTTCCTTTCGTTCCGGTGATATGAATAATTTTCAAAACGTCGGGGTCCTAGGTTTTGTTATGCCAAGTTCTTTTGGGACCGAAGGAGACTAACCGTATATCCAAGTTGTATTAACCAGTCTTTCATGAAATAATTGTTCGGAATGCCCAATTTTTTGGGTCGTTTGGCGCGAGAACGTAAAAGGCGTATAGCAGTCTACTCCACAATTACCAGGTATTCAGCGCGAGGGAATCGTGGTCGCATACATTGTAGCCCCTTTCCATTACGATCAAAGGGGTTGCTCAATTTGCAGGCAGTCTTTAGAGCGGCTATCGATCGTAGAGCTACACCCTGTTACCTTCGTATCAATGATCACAATCGAATTTTTGGAGGCTGAAAAGGTCATGTGCGTCCCACTAGAAGGTACTAGTGCAAGGTTGAGAAATGCCCCACGGGATGAGATTGCAACTCCTCGGCAAATTCACGGCAGCGGGGTTATAACCACGTTCTGCTGTGACTGACTGATTTCACGTGCCCACATTACTTTGTACCTGCCTATGTGCAGATTACATATGCGGACTGCTTGTACAATGCGAATCTAAGTTCTTACTACTTCTTATTTTACCTCCAAATCTAGAATGAATTTATGCGCCGAATGCTTCTGCATGAATTCATGTTTCTTCTTTCATAAATGGCATTTTTCCTGTAAAGAAGCCGAGTCAACAGTTCTGTGGTGTACATGGGAAATTTGCAAGCTGCTAAACTCTGCTCGCTGCCCTGCTAAAAGCTTTTGCGCGGGCTAGCGCGTATCCCTACCATGTCCGAGAAAATTGCAGGCAGTTAAATTCAATTTACCTTCCTGCTAAATGAAACATAGGTGGGTGGGTCTTGATGTAACTCGATGCATACACGGGACGGAACGGAGACAATGTTTTGTTATAGCCAGTCGAGTGATAAGTCTTCGAGTGAGACAAGACGGCAAAGAATCTACATGAGCCGGGCTTCGAAGGAATATCTAACTATTTATATAAGACCTGTGTCGGAACTTGATTGTGAAATAGTCTCAGGAAATTCTCAACAGCGATACCGCCCTTAAAGCACTCAATTTCCAAATACAGATTATTCAATACCTCGTCCATAACATCAAGATGTCCTCATTTGACTCTGGTGAGAAGTCAACCGCGCCCAAAATCAAATCTACTACCCTCATCTCATCGGACGTGGCTGTCGGTGAAGGGTTGTGGATGAAAGGGAAAAGAAAGCTAGATGCTAAACAAAGCTCCTTTGATGTGTAGGAAACCATGACTTCTTTGAGCCTCACCCTTCAAAAATACTGACCAAGTCTCCTCAGAAATCCTGCTATGAATAAACCGGAAAAATTGTTGGGTCATTCGATTTCTGAGAACCAGAATAGTGGAGTTGCAAAGCTCTTTGCCCGTTTGTCCAATACCAGCAATACTCCAGAAGCCCCTGGCACTGAAAAAATCGCGGAGCACTCCGACGCATCTGATAATCCAGTGGGATTGTCCAACACTACCGAGGCTGCACCCGTTGTTTCTGGCTTTGAGAATATTATTGGAAAAGATTGGCTGAACCTGAGCACGAATGAACCTGATCGCGAGGACCTACCATGCAATCATGCGAGCCAGACATTTTGCAATTCTGTCCGCCAAGCCGTATCAGAGAGCCACAAACTCGCTGATATTCCTATCCATGTACCCGGCGAATCGTTACAAGATTTGTTTGATCAATCTATTGATTTCGGTGACAGAAATGCGAACCATTGCTTTTCACCTACAATCGAAATTGTCTCACACGATACTGGCGGCCATCAGCGCGGGGTTTCATCTCCTCAACGCTGTACTACTCCTGTCGCCGATCATGGGGGTCTTGACGCTCACTTTGCCCTTCAATCACTCAATCGGGAAGAAACTTGTACCTTGGCAGTGTCTCCGTCGAGAAGTCAATCTTCCCACGAAAACTGCTCTCCCCTTTTTGGTCAGTCTGATGGTATCAACGTGGATTCCTTCTTTCCAAAACTGAGCGAAGAGGAATTCAATCGGCTGTACAAACGAGATGTATTGGCTAATAAAGAAGACGTCGGGGGTATTGACGTCAATTCTTTCCTTCCCGACTTTGGCAAGAAAAACTCCGATCGGCAGATTGAAAATGACCAACTGGATGAACCGACCAAAAACGAAGGCTTGACGAGCCCTGACTGTCCCCAGTTCTCAAATGCTGTAATGGACCCCGGCACCGAAGCAATGAAATCCCTTGCCATAACGGAGACTGACCCTGCTGGTACTGGAAATATAGGCTTCGACTTTCCTCTGGACTATGGTGCTACTAAGATGAGTGAGGAAGATCAGCACAAAGTAAGCATTTGGTGGGACGAAAGGCCGTCTTCTGCTGGCACAAGCCAACCGGGCGTAGAGATTTCCGGCTGCGGGGCTGATGCACCAGAAACTGAGCCTCAGGGCAATAATGCGTGTCTGCACCAAGGCGAGATGTCGAGGAATACCTGTCTCATCACAACCTCAATTGAACAGGTGGGCGACGTTGGAAGTGGAACGACAGTGGCCAGCAAGATCAAAGCGACAGTGACTGGACATGAAAACAGGACACCGTCGACACAAGGCAAAACCCAAGGCGACGCTACGCAGTCGTGGCCACCTCCCGCCAACCCGAACAGTCTTCTTTCTCCAGAGCCCTCTCGGACGAGCTGTGACAATGGTGATGAGCGTGATTGGATTCAAGTCAAATGTCAAAACGCCACCGCACCTGTTTCCAGTAACTTTGAACACTCGGAGTTTCTGTCTGAATCGCCACCTGTACGGATGATCCCTTGTTCTCAGTGTTATCCCGACGACCCTGAAATGGCTGAAGAAGCCACAGAGAAATCGGGCGTTCCAGGCCTCATGGTTTACTCTGCTGATGTTTTCTTTCGCAAACCTGACCAGCATCATATTGATGCTGCCGGGATCCTTCAGGACGAGAACGAGTCTAAGAACGAAAAAGAAAAGCCAATTATTCTAGGAGCTGAGCCTTATGCTGAAGACCTTCAGGGACCATTCGAAACCTCGTCTAACGAATCACCTAGTAGTAACAGCCTTTATAAAGCAAAACAGCCTACAACTAGCACAAGTACTTTTATCCTCCCGGCTCTTCCTGCAGAAATGCTCCTAGGGGATGTTGAGGACTGGTATTTGGTTAATACCACTAACACCTCTCACGAAGGTGATGCTTCCAAGGCCGAGGATAAGAAAATTGCAACTGGAAATGAACTTTAAGACGGTGACCTGCAGGAGCAGGGTTCGGGTGACTTGTTTAGTGAACGAGAGTGATGCGTGTACACGTCTCCCACTTTTTAACGGTGATTTCGATCCACATAGCAACGCAGGGTCGCCAATCCTTTCTATTCAAGTTTTGATGCACATCTAAACAGTTCATAACCAACTAGCCTCAAATGAATTGATCCTCCATCGCCACGATACAGTAGTCAGGGAGTACGGCCGGTTTTGTGGAGACTGTTTTTGCTGTAACAATTACTCTCTTTCTATAGCACGTACAGTTCTCACTTTCTTTTCTTCTCTCTTTTCATCTCTCTTTTCATCTCTCTTTTCATTTCTCTTTTCATTTCTCTTTTCATCTCTCTTTTCATCTCTCTTTTTATTTCTTCTGATTTAGGGTTTGAGTCTAGAAACTCCACCGCAGTGTCAAGTCACACGCTGCTCCTGTTGATAGTTATCAGCCTTAACGGTCATGCCTTGAATCTTCTCAGGCATCCTCTTATTTAATAGCACAATTTTTTTGCATAGCCAATAGGATCCATGGACACTATTGTGAATGCACAACGAACAGTAAACAGGTTGCTAATAGACTTCCGATGAATCTGGCTTCGCAAAGTAATTTGTAAAAGATTTTCCATAATCATGCAGTCGCAAAAAACGTCGTTGAGAGGAAAAGTAAGAGGATATTTACTAGAGCAGTGATAGAGAGGCATAAACAGCTTCAATGAACGTCATGTGAGTGCCATGAAGCAGAGAATACAAGCCGGTCCATTGATTCGTCCACTAGGCGAACCTACAATCTTGGTCACCTTCCCTGCCGCTCATAGAACTACGGAAAACGCACGCATCACCTTGGGTCTGACTTGGTAATGGCACAATCTCACTGGAGAGGCAATTCAACGGGGGCTGCAATTGAAGACGTCAACGGGTACCAGATCATTGACGGCGCCTGCATGCGCACGTCAGCCACGGAAGTATGGACGAATTTGATGATGGACGTTATGGATCACGTGCCGCATTCATTGTGTACGCCTGGTCAGGATAATCTTTCGGTTTTGCTGCGTAACATTCGAGACTTGGCTACGGAAGTGAGGCAATGGCACCAAAATTCCAGGGATCGTACTCGGCATAAATCAACAAAATCTGTCAAAAGAAAGCGGAAGCGTACGGCGTGCACCCCAGGATCTGGCAAGAATGCGTCTGAGAAGGTAGTTCATAGAGGAGTGCAGGGGTAACCAAGGAAGATGGCACGCCACAATGCACGGATCGCGAGCTGCATTGTGGTCAGTTAGCGGGCCGTATGTTTGTTTGATGGTGAAGAACCAATGAATTTTCATGCATTTTCCCGCAGATAGATTTCAGCGCATTGTAAGTGTAGGCCTACTTTTCCCCCTTTTCTCCTACCTTCTCTCCTAGCTAGATTCCTCTCCTTCTCTCTCTTCTCTTCTATCTTATAACTTAATTCTATCTATTATAACTATTGTTAACTGCGACCCCTTTGCACATGTGCATTACCTTGCGGTTCCATGGTTGCAATAACCACAGATAGCAAGGAATCATAAGAAGAGACATTCCTACGGTCGCAAGCTTCTTCCCCTTAGGTCTGACTTCACGCGGAATATTTAGGAAGAGAGATTTAATCTAGAAGTATGCTAAAGGAAGAGATTAGTTTTCCCCTTAAGTCTAACTACATATAGAATATTTAGGAAAACTATTAGGCTTCTAAGAGACTAATTCCTTAACCCTTAGGCCTTTAGGATATTTAGTTAAGCATTAATCTTATTATCTACCACAAGAAAACCAGACTAACTAACTAAGCCTATTACTATAAGGTATTTGTCAGGGTCGTGGAGACAATGGAGCGACGGAGGCAATAAAGGCAATAGCATTATGTACAGTAAGGCCTAGTCATAGCTCACAGCGCCCTAGCTATAAGGTCGCTATAAGCTAGTTATATGTATATAGAGGGGGTATTTAGCGAAGGTTACACACATAGAATATAGGAGGCTGGAGATTAAAACCTTTAAGCACGCACCCCTACCTTTAACCTATATAGCAGCTCTTCTTGACCATACTATCACTCTGTTTTATTATACTGGTTCCCCCTCTTCTTACGATCGCCCTCAATCGTGACTACCTGCCTAGTTAGTGCGAACTCGCTATTTTAATTTTCCTATATAACTCTAATATAACTCTTCGTGGCGTAACGCAACATGTAGAGAAATATAATAGCCCTATTAATATAGGTCGCGGATTATTCTCTACCATACTGTTGAGTTGACCAAGGGGGAATTCGGGTCCTATGACCATAAGTCACTAGTATACTAGTATTCGGAAAAGATTTAATTCAGGATAGATTGCTAAGATCTATCTATAGGGGATTAAGGCTTTTGAAAATGGAAGGGGAATCTAGCTAGAGGGATAGGAAGACCTCCCTAGTAGATTCTAACGCGGCGGCTTCTAGATTCACTATAATACAATGATTCTTCAAGATCTAGAGCGTTAATAATTAAATATAGTAGATTTCTAGCTAGACAAATAATCTAATAAGCAATAAGAGGATTTTCTAAGTCCCCTTATAGACCTACTAACCGTATTAAAGGAACGGGGTTGCTAATAAGGTCTTAGAAGCTATTTTTTATTTTCTATAAAATTCATTTATATAGGAAAAGTAAAAAATCAACTAATGACTATATAATCTAGCTACCCACGTACACTAACTAAGCACTTTTATAAGCAACCCTATAAATAAAATATACTATAAAATCCAGAAAAAATCAAGGATTTGAACAGTATATATCAGCCTTTTATACGACTACTAGTTCCCTAGTTACAGTCGATTTTAGCTTCCCTATAGGGTAGCCTAGTTGGCTTAGTCATACAAGCCTGTGGGTTGGTTGTGTGCAGGAACGCAGGTCACAGCCAACAACGCTGCAGGCAACGCTGCAAGCAACGCCTTGCAACCAACGTTGCAACAACGCAACTAGGCAACTAGTGGGCCTATAAAATAGTGCTATAAATAGCATAATTTTAACAACCTTTATAGGCCTGTAGGAAAACTCTATATTTCCTATTAGTTAGGGGATTTCTATACCCCTTATTCTTCTACTATTCTTATTTAGCCTCTAGATATTCTTTTTTACTATATTTAGATAACTAGTATCCTTCTTTTCTATAGATATAATATTATTATAGCTACCTCTAGCCATAGTTATAATTAAAGCCTTGGGGTGTGATCCACGTAGGCGCAGTCGTTTAAAATCTGGCGCAGTCGTTTAAAATTCATTATTTTTAGACCCATAATTACGTAAAAACTAGGGCCTTCCCATATTTGGTCAGTGTTTTTATAGCGCATGCCCTAGGTAATTGCTACACCTCTAAAAGGCCCCTATTTACAATATACTAAGCTAGCAGGGGCTAGTTAGATAGCTATAAGAGGGAAGCTATTAAGAAAAAGTTATATTTCTACCACTAGTATTAAAAATGGAAGGGGAATCTAGCTAGAGGGATAGGAAGACCTCCCTAGTAGATTCTAACGCGGCGGCTTCTAGATTCACTATAATACGACGATTCTTCAAGATATAGAGCTTTGATAGTTAAATATAGTAGATTTCAGCTAGACGAACGATCTAACGAGCAATGAGAGGATTTTCTGAGTCCCCTTAAAGACCTACTGACCGTATTGACGGAAGGGGGTCGCTAGCCGGGTCTTAGGAGCTACTTTTTATTTTCCACAAAATTCATTTATATAGGAAAAGTAAAAAATCGACTCACGACCATATAATCTAGCCACCCACGTGCACTAACTAAGTAATCTAATAAGCAACCCTATAAATAAAATACATCATTAAATCCGGAAAAAATCAAGGATTCAAATAGTATAAGTCAGCCTTTTATACGACTACTAGTTCCCTAGTTATAGTCGATTTTAGCTTCCCTATAGGGTAGCCTAGTCGGCTTAGTCATACAAGCCTGTGGGTTGGTTGTGTGCGGGAACGTAGATCACAGCCAAAGCTGCAGGCAACGCTGCAAGCAACGCCTTGTAACCAACGTTGCAACAACGCAACTAGGCAACTAGTGGGCCTATAAAATAGTGCTATAAATAGCATAATTTTAACAACTAGTATAGTAAAAAAGAGTACGCTAAATATTTTAGCGTACTCTAGTTAAATTAGCGCACTCTCTAGCTAAACTAGTGTACTCTATGTTCTCTAATACGCTAATAAAGATAAACTTCTTTTCTTTAGAGTAATTTCTATTAAATTTAGTTAAAGAGAATAATAATAATAATAACCTATACCTTATTATTACTATATTAATCCTTTATAATATTTCTTTTATTTAAAACTTACTATAAAATAACACTAATCCTCCTATAATAAGGTATAGATTACTAATAGCCTTAATAGCCTTCTATAAGAAAGTCCTTTATATTTCTACTAATTTAGGGTTTTAAAATATCTTCTATATATTAAAGGCTATGTTTTTTAACCTCTATTAATAGCTTTAAAATAATATAGATATTATACCTACTAAAAACTAGTTAGTTAAGTAGATAGTTATAATCTTCCTATAGATTATAGTGTTTAATAAGCTATAGCGAAATATAGCTTTTTATTTTAAATTAGCCTAGTTATTAGTATTAAGGATTTTCTATAGGCTTATTAATCTAATAAGGTATTTAGATACTACTTTTATTTATTAACCAGAGCTAGATTATATTTCTATATACATTACATTAGATCTAAGTAAACGCGTGTTCTATAGTGTAATAGGTGCTATTAATAGTATATATATACCTATATTTATTCTAGTAGTAAAGTAGTAGTAATTCTTCTCTTAAAAAAGTAATATATCTTAAAATATACTTATAGCTATGAATTTTAATAATAATATCTTTATATATATATTAGTAGGCGCTAAGGGATTAATTTATAATAGACTACTGCTTTAAACTACTCTTACTAGGTTATTCTAAATATATAGAAAGTGTTTTTACCTTATAGATATAGGATTTTATACCTAAGCTAGTTTACTTATGCCCTTTATAGGTATTTACTATTATTTAAATAAGAATCCTAATAATAAAGAAGGGCTAAAAATAAGGGCTAAGCTTTTTAATTATTGAAAAATGGAAGGGAATCTGTACCAGAGGGATAGGAAGACCTCCCTAGTAGATTCAACGCGGCGGCTTCTAGATTCACTATAATACGACGATTCTTCACAAGATATAGAGCTTTGATAGTTGAATATAGTAGATTTCAGCTAGACAAACGATCTAACGAGCAATGAGAGGATTTTCTGAGTTCCCCTTATAGACCTACCGACCGTATTAATAGAAGGGGGTCGCTAGCCGGGTCTTAGGAGCTATTTTTTATTTTCCGCAAAATTCATTTATATAGGAAAAGTAAAAAATCAACTCACGGCCATACAATCTAGCCACCCACGTGCACTAACTAAGTAATCTAATAAGCAACCCTATAAATAAAATATATTATTAAATCCAGAAAAAATCAAGGATTCGAACAGTATAAGTCAGCCTTTTATATGACTACTAGTTCCCTAGTTACAGTCGATTTTAGCTTCGCTATAGGGTAGCCTAGTCGGCTTAGTCATACAAGCCTGTGGGTTGGTTGTGTGCAGGTCACAGCCAAAGCTGGCCGTAGCCAACAACGCTGCAGGCAACGCCTTGTAACCAACGTTGCAACAACGCAACTAGGCAACTAGTGGGCCTATAAAATAGTGCTATAAATAGCATAATTTTAACATTAATCTTTAGTATACTATTCTTTAAGTAATAGTTAAGAAACTCTTTAGGTATTATAAGCAAAAGTTTAAGATAATTTGCTATAGCGCTACTAAGTATAACTTTCTAGATTAGATTAAGATTATTTATACTATAACTAGCCTATTTAACTTTATTAAGTTAGGTAGTATTACACTAGAAAAGTAAGGTAGGCTTAACTTAGAGGTATTAAATAAGGATAAACACTAGCTTATTAAAGAGGCTTGTAAGCTAGTAAATAGCTTTAATATAAAAGGAAGTCTAATAGTATAGTAAAGTATTATTATAAAAAGAGGCTTTTATAGTTATTAGTAATACTAGTAAGAGAGAGGTATTAAGATCCCTAAGGATAGAAGTCTTTAATAAGGGAGGAATTATTTAGTAGGTAGCTACAAGGTTATTAGGTAGGCGGCTATGAGGTTATTAGGCAGGCGGCTACAAGGTTATTAGGCAGGCGGCTGTGAGGTAAGGGAGATAAAACCATAAGCAGCGTGAATTTTATATAGGTAAAAATACTAGTAATCCTCACGCCTAAGCTAATTCTACTATAACCTTCTAGCCTCTTCCTTTACCTTTATAACCTTACTTTCTAAACCTCCTCCTCTACCTTTATAACCTCTTCCTTTACCTTTATAAATAACCTCTTCCTTTTACCTTTATAAATAATAGCTAAAGTCTATGGTTATAAAAGCCTCTTTATCCTTACTTCTAAGCTTATTCTAAAGCACTATATTCTTTAGATCTTCCTTAACCTAGCTTATTGCTTTTAATATCTAAGTAACACCATAGCTTTTATAAAAAGACTTATAGTCCTCTAATGCCTTTTTAAACTTACTATCTAATAGGTTACTTTACTAAATAGTATATATATAAGAGTACTCTTGCTTCTAAACTTAAGAAAACGCTAACTTAAGTACTATAGAAACCGCTTCTATTATTAATTAATTTATATTCTTCTTCTAAATCCTCTAAACTAGTGTGCTACTTAGGGCAAATCTGCTAGAAGGTAATAATCCCCCTCTAGTAGAGCTTAGGGTTAACCCTTTAGAGCTTAGAGTTACTATAACCTAACTAATTTATTCTAATATAAGCGTAGTAGTAGGTTATATTAATTGTGCTAAGGTAAAGGGATTATCCCCCCTAGTTAGATTAATAGTCTTAAGCTAATTAATACTATTATCCTTAACTATTTTACTAGTCCCTTATTAATTATTATCTTTATCTATTAGATCCTTAAGAGGTTAGGCTACTACTATAAAGCCTAGATTATTGCCTGCTTCTAAAATAGTACCCCTAGCTAGTAAGTCCTTTAAAAAGATATCACGCTAAGTATTATAGGTAATATTATTAGTAACTAAGAGTAGCTAGGTTATAACCTTTTTCCTAATTATGCTAAACTTC
Organism: Epichloe elymi; assembly: GCA_023658475.1. Lineage (NCBI taxonomy): Eukaryota > Fungi > Ascomycota > Sordariomycetes > Hypocreales > Clavicipitaceae > Epichloe > Epichloe elymi. Next base: position 2,963,267 of record CP098279.1, on the reverse strand, counting down.
TTTTTAAGTAGCTTAGTATTTACATTGCTTATTTTAAGCATATACTTTACCTTATTATATTACATACTAGAACGGCTTTTAGCCTATAAGAACACTTGCTAATAGTCCTATAAGCTATAATACTTTTGTTCTACTAATTTTATAATCTATCCATAATAAGGGTAATAATCTTACATAGCAGGGATAATATCTTATAAAGTTAATTAAGTTACGCTATACTTTATGCTATTTAATTTACTATTAACCTAGGCTTTATAAAGCTTCTCTAGTAGGTAAATTATTTGCTTATTAGTCCACCTTACGCTAGTACTATGCTAAGAAGTAGTAGATTAACTAGGCTATAAAGCGCTTTAAGACTAAGAAGAAGATATTTAAAGAAGAAGAGTATAAAGGTATAAGGAATTATTTAATAATAATAATAACTTCTTTATAAGGGAAAAGCCTTTAATAATTGTTAAAATTATGCTATTTATAGCACTATTTTATAGGCCCACTAGTTGCCTAGTTGCGTTGTTGCAACGTTGGTTACAAGGCGTTGCTTGCAGCGTTGCCTGCAGCTTTGGCTGTGATCTACGTTCCCGCACACAACCAACCCACAGGCTTATATGACTAAGCCGACTAGGCTACCCTATAGGGAAGCTAAAATCGACTGTAACTAGGGAACTAGTAGTCGTATAAAAGGCTAACTTATACTGTTCAAATCCTTGATTTTTTCCGGATTTAATAATGTATTTTATTTATAGGGTTGCTTATTAGATTGCTTAGTTAGTGCACGTGGGTGGCTAGATTGTATGGTCGTGAGTTGATTTTTTACTTTTCCTATACAAATGAATTTTGCGGAAAATAAAAAGTAGCTCCTAAGACCCAGCTAGCGACCCCCTTCCGTTAATACAGTCAGTAGGTCTATAAGGGGAACTTAGAAAATCCTCTTATTGCTCGTTAGATCGTTCGTCTAGCTAGAAATCTACTATATTTAACTATCAACGCTCTATATCTTGAAGAATCGTTGTATTATAGTGAATCTAGAAGCCGCCGCGTTGGAATCTACTAGGGAGGTCTTCCTATCCCTCTAGCTAGATTCCCCTTCCATTTTCAATAATAATATATAAGGGGCTAGGGTAGTGTGAAATCTCTTTACCCCCTCATATATTAGCAAGGAAAGGTGCTATAGACGGTATAAAGTAAGCTCTCCACCTATATCCACAGCTAACTTATACCTACGGGGGTCTTAAGTGCGCCAGCTTTTAAACGACTACGCCTACGTGGATCACACCCTTAGTGTTGGAATCGCTGCGAATTCGTCGCGTGCGCGGATTGATCGCAGGCATCGCGATCAATACGCTGGATCTAGCTAGGCTTGCGAGGTGGCGCAAGACGGCGCGGAGTGGCGTAACGCAGCGCGAAGTGGCGTAGGGGCGTCTTACCGCCCTACTGTGCACTTAAATACAATTAGCTACACAGGGCTGATTACCCTATATTACCTAGTAACGTGTCTAACCCTTAATACCACGCCTACTGCTATATCCCTTAGATTAAAGCTATATCTATAGCTTTAATCCCCTATAGATAGATCTAGTTGATTAATTTAATTAATTAAATCTTTTCTAAATACTAGTATACTAGTAACTTATAGTTATAGGACCTAAATTTTCCCCCTTAGTTAACTTAACACTAATTAGTGGTTGCTTAACTAAGGATCTGCCTAGCACAACTAACCACAGAGCAGCAAGAGCTCACTAAGAAGAGATATCTAATTACCTCTACAAGAAGATATACTATAGGAAGAAGTTATTGCCTCTATAATATCAGGCGTCTAAAGGTTTAAATTACTAGCCTTTGTCTAATTAGGGGCTAGCGCTATAAGGATTCAATCCCGCTAATAATCTCGGAATCTTAGCTAATAAGCTAGCTAAATCCCCTTATCCCTCCTCCTATCTCTCTTTTTACCTCTTCTCTACTTCCTAGATTATTTAATCTCCTTATCCCCCGCTTTCCTATTATCTAATCCTCCCTCCTTTACTCCTATTACCTCTATTCTCCCCCTCTAGACTATTATAACTCCTTAACTAGAAGACCCTTAGAACCCTTACTCTTACCTAATAAGAGAAGAGCTTCCTGAGTAAATCTAATAATATTAGAAGAGCCTATTAATAGATTAGGACTTAATAGATAATGATATTAATCTAGAGACCGCGACTATTACTAATCTTAATAATAAGATTACTAATTATTGAATATGGAAGGGAATCTGTACTAGAGGGATAGGAAGACCTCCCTAGTAGATTCAACGCGGCGGCTTCTAGATTCACTATAATACGACGATTCTTTAAGATATAGAGCGTTGATAGTTGAATATAGTTGATTTCTAGCTAGACAAACGATCTAACAAGCAATAAGAGGATTTTCTAAGTCCCCTTATAGACCTACTGACCGTATTAACGGAAGGGGGTCGCTAGCTAGGTCTTAGGAGCTATTTTTTATTTTCTATAAAATTTATTTATATAGGAAAAGTAAAAAATCAACTCATAGCTATATAATCTAGCTACCCACGTGCACTAAGTAATCTAATAAGTAACCCTATAAATAAAATACATTATTAAATCCAGAAAAAATCAAGGATTCAAACAGTACAAGTCAGCCTTTTATACGACTACTAGTTCCCTAGTTACAGTTGATTTTAGCTTCCCTATAGGGTAGCCTAGTTAGCTTAGTCATACAAGCCTGTGGGTTAGTTGTGAACGCAGGTCACAGCTAAAGCTGGCCGCAGCTAACAACGCTGCAGGCAACGCCTTGTAACCAACGTTGCAACAACGCAACTAGGCAACTAGTGGGCCTATAAAATAGTGCTATAAATAGCATAATTTTAACACTCCCTCTAGAAAAGTATAAGTTAACTAATTTAATACCTAAACTTAGCTCTTTAATAGATATCTAAGTTAACGATAAATAAATTCAATAATAAATCTAAACACTTTTTAACTAAAGTTAATAACTTTTCAACAAAATCAATACTAATAACTTTTTAGCGGAATTCCAGTGTTTTTGTTGATTTTAGTGGTTTTTTGACTTTTTAGTTGATTTTTAGAGCTAGGCTTTTGTATTTATAAGGCCTAATAGTTAGATAAATTGTTAAAATTTATTGTTAGGCAGGGGCTTAGTTAAGCTATCTACAGGCATCTCTTTAGTGTTAATATAGATAACCTTAGCTATACCCTTCTATACCTTTTCTTTAGTATAGTTAAATTTTAGCAGGGTATGCTTTATTCTGCTATGAAGAGCAGGGTTATTAGCGGTTGTAATAGCGCCTTAGTTATCACTAAAAATCAGAATAGGAGGTGCTATAGGTAGCTTTATCTCTTTAAAGAGACTATAAAGCCACTCTAGCTCCCTAATAGCTTTATATAGAGCATCTAATTCAGCCTCTAATGTTAATAAAGCTATTATAGTTACTTTCTTTAATTTCTAGCTAATAGGTCCTTTAGCTAGCTTATAGAGATAAGCATAGGTTGATTTAGAGGACTTATCTCCCGCGAAGTCGCTATCACAGAAGCTAATAAGGGTTACAGAAGCCCTAATAGTGTTTTTAGACCTTCTATAAGTTATAGAATAACTCATAGAGCCTAGAAGGTATCTAAGCAGATATTTAGAAGCATTTAAATACTCTATATAAGGCTTAGCTAACGCTATTAAAAGCCACTGAACCGGAAAGGCAATATCAGGTCTTATAAGGAGCATTAAATACATAATAGTCCCTATAATACTCTAATAAAGCTTATAATTAGAGGAGGAAAGAGGTTTTGTTAGGTAGGTGGCCACCTGCTTTATAATTCTGGGTTATAGAGGAATTTTAGCAGGCCTAGTATCTTTTATATTGAATCTCTCTAGGGCCTTAGAAATATACTAGGACTGGTGGATAGTTAGGGTCCCTTTCTTTTGATTTCTAGTGATTTAAACGCCTAGGAAAAATTAGGCTGGCCCATGATCTTCTATAGGGTAAGCTTTGTGTAATAGCTTCTTTAGCTTATTAATATAAGCTAGATCCGGTCCTATTAGAAGACAGTTATCCATATAAGTCACTATATATATAGATATAGTTAGGTTAAAGAAGACAGCTAGGTTAGATATAAGGGGGTGGAAGCCTAATTTTCAAAGAAGTTCCTTTAGGGCCTGCTACCACTCTCTAGAGCTCTGTTTTAATCTATATAAAGCTTTTTAAAGGAAAATAACCTTCTTTTAAGAGGGATTATAGCTATATTTCTTAGTAATTTAGCTATTTTAGGCGTAGCAGCTTTAGCAAATTTAACGAATCTATCAGGGATCTGCATATAGATAGCTTCCTTTAGCAAGCTATTTAGGAAGGCCCCTATAAAATCAACCTATTTAACTTCCCAGTTATTACAAGCTACTAGGGCTAGTAATATCCGCTAACCAGGGGGGATGCTAGTTGTAGCATAGGTTTTAATATAATCTTAACCTTCTATCTGTATAAAGCCTTTTGTAATAAGTTAGGCCTTATGTTTTATAGGATTATTTTCTTTATCCTTTTTAAGCTTATAAATAAGCCTATTCTTTAGAACTTTTTAGCCCTTAGGGATTTAGTCTATCCCTATAAATTTAAAAGTTCTAGTAGCTAATAGCTGCTTAAATTTGCTAAAGGTAGTATTAATCTATTTTTAACTATCCTTACTTTTTAAAGCTTGCTTCTATGTCTTAGGTGTATCTAGATCGTTATTATTAGATAATTTAGCCTTTTGTTGTGCCTTAAAGCATATCTCCTTAACGAAGGAAGATAAGTTGAAATCATCAATATCTATAGAATCAGGGTTGATTAAAGAATCCGAATCTAAAAACGGTTTTTCGATAGCACCCTTATTAGGGGCGCTAGAGCTTGGGCTCTCTAGGGGTAGCGCTGGAGGCGTTACAGGCGTTACAGCGGTCGTCCCGGGCGGTGTTATAGGCGCGGCGGGCGCTGCGGGCGCTGTAGGCGCTATGGGCACTAGAGGCTTTAGATAGCTATCCTGAACCTCTAGATCTCGTAAGATATTAGCTTCTCCCTCTGAAGGATAGCTCCCTAAAGGCTTAGGGGACCCTACAGAGCCTATATCCTCTATAATCTTAATAAAGCTAGTCTTAATAACTAACCTTTTAGAGGGTATATAAACAAGATAAACGCTAGAACCTAGAGTAGCAAGCAGCTGGCTAGGGATAGTCCTAGGGGCTAGCTTCTGAAGCTTTAATCTCTACTCCGGAGGTATTAGAACCTTATAATAAGACCCTATAGCCCTAATTTTTAAAAAATCAGGCTTATAAGAGGTCTTAGGCTCTAAGTTAGCTAGGAATAGCTACTTAGGGGTTAGGGGCTTAGTTATATTAGCGGTGATGTTAACTAAGTCCACTATAGCTAGAAGGATATAAGACTATAGATATAAAGGTAGCTTAGACTACTAGAGTGTGGCTCTAAGCCGGTCTAGGATAACCCTAATAGCCCTCTTAACTAGCCTATTCTATTCGTGAATATAAGGGCAAGAGGTGCTAAAACAAATTCCTTCAGAAGATAACTGTTATGGACTGGCCCCTAGGCGGCTGCGATAGGGCGTCGATATAGTATTAAGAAACTTAGGGAAAGAGAAAAGGAAGGTAGGAAACCTATCCTTACTAGGGCCCTTATAACCCCCTAACTACCTTACACTTATCCTCTTTCCTATGCCTTTATATATATACTCTAGACCTAGGGCCCTCGGGATTTGCCCCTACACGTATGTAATACGTGTGCATTTCAGCAGATGCTTAGGACTATCTATCCCTACACATATGTAACACATATACACTCTAAAGAATGCTTAGGTAAAGCCTAAGCCCTTATATATACCCTTACTCCTCCTCTTTATTATATTATATAAGCCTATTATTTAGATCCTAGGACTAGACTAGGCGTGTAATATAGTTATTAAGCCCTGCGTTATTATTATATTAACCCTAGCCCTATCTTAAACCTTCTATCCTATTATTTTATTTTAGACTTAGGTATAGACTAGGCGTGTAACGCAGTTATTAAGCCCTATATTATTATTATATTAACCCTAGCTCTATATTTTATTTTAGACTTAGGCATAGACTAGGCGCGTAATATAGCTATTAAGCTATATATTATTATTATATTAACCCTAGCCCTACCCCTACTCTCTATTTACTATTTATTTTATTATAACCTTTACTTTCCTTATATAGAAAATTTTCTAAGATATTATAACTCTATTACACCTTCTTATTATACCCTTCTAAATAGTACCTTATTCTCCTATTATTTACCTACTATATCCTTATTAAATATAGCTAACTATAGTAGTAATTACTATAGTAACTCTAGTTACTATTCCCCTTATATCCTAGCTATTCCCTCTATATCTATAAATTAGTCTATTAGTAAGTTTCTTATAAAAGGAAACTTAGATAATAAGGAGTATACTACTCTATAAGTAGTATAGTAGCCTTATAGGCTATATATTAAGAAGTCCCTTACTATAGGTATACTAAACTATAGTCCTCCCTTAAATAGTACCTCCTACCTCCTATATTAGTAAAACTATATATCCTATATTTAGATAATAAGGTATTTATCTATAAACCCTTAACTTTAATATTACTTAAAGGATCTTAAGGCTATAATTAAGGTAGGTAACTATATTATCTAGCTAGGTGTCCTAAAGATAGCTAAAACTAAGAGATAGATACTAGTGCTATTCTAGGGTTTCTATATTATTATAGGTTAATAGAAAGCCCTCCTAGACTAGGCCTAGTTTAACCTAGCTCCTATCTATTCTACCCTTAGGGCACCCCCTTTCTTTATCTCCCCTACTATAGCCCTAAATAAGTATAAGATTATTCCTTTTAGCTATAATAGCCTTATAAGTAGCTATAGTATAGTAGGTTCTATATAGTAGGTTATAGGTATTCTACTCTAGTAAAACTAGTAGATTATAGGTAGTCTAAATACTATATATTAGCAATACTATAACTAGTCTACCCTTCTCCTTAAAGCTCTCTTATCCTATTATTATAGTAGTTAATAATATATTAAGTATAAAGATAACTTACCTTCTTATTATTACTATAAACACTCCTAACTTAGCCCTAACCTAGGCCTTATTAACTATTATATCTAATATACCCTAACTAGTAGGTACCCTTTAGTACTAAACTTTATTCCTTACTTATCCTTTACTAGAAGCTAACCTAGAGATAGGTTAACCTTTATACTCCCTAATTATTACTCTACCTATACTATCTAGAACTATAGAAATATCTATTCTCCTTATTATAATACTACTTATACCCTTATTACCCCTATAGTAATACTAGCTACTACCCCCCTTAACTATAATAATAATTTAGTTAGGGGCTTAAGTAAATTCTTTATTATAATAGTTAGTAAATTTTAAGTTTATTCTAGTAGTAGAAGTAAGTTACTAGGATATAGATTAGGTATGCCTTATATATTATTAGAAGTCTTTATAAAAGTATAGGTAGTTTATAATTAATTTAGCCTATTATTATATTATATATCTCCCTATATTACCTTAAACTTATTAAGGGCTTATATCTATACTATACTTTCTAATAGTTCCTATATTAGTTAAATATAGCCTACCTATTTTACTAGTATATTATATTTCCTTCCCTAACCTAGGGCATTCTATACTACTAGAATCTATTCTACCTAGTATTTCTTTATAAGTTTATTATTATCTTCTATTAGGACCTATTCTAGCCCTAGGTAAGAGTCCTAAAGCCTCTAGCTAGGAAGAGGGTCCTTTATAGCTTATTTAATAAGGTCTATATAGAAAACTAGATAGATATCCCTTAGGATATCTAACTATACTATTAGTAATATTAGTACTTCTATAACTATATACTTTATAATAACCTAATTAAGTTTCTATAAGGGGTAGTTTATCTTAATATTCTTTAAGGAAAGCTATACCTTATCCCTAACCTAGAACTATTCTACTAGCTATGTTATGAACTGGCCTTATGGCTGCTGCACATAAGCGTTTAAAGTGTGATTAATATTCTTATAGAAGAAGAAGAAGACTAAGCTTAGGGTCTTATAGCATCCCCCTTAATAAGGGGCTATGCTTAGTTAGTGCGCGGCCTGCGCACTAACCAGCGTTTAGCTATATATAACCTATATATAACCTACCCTCTTTCTAGAGACTCTCTAGAGGCTTCCCTACTCTACTTATAATCTAAGCTTATAGCTTAAGTTTATAATATACCCCCTTACTTATCCCCTCCTTACCTTCCTAAGTTAAAAGAGAGTATAGTCCCTACCTACACTACCTATATATAGTATATAAAAATTTTTATTATAGGTTTACCCTACCCCTAACTATCTCTATTATATAATATCCTTATATATTCTAACTCTACTCCTAAAAACCCCTAGCTAAAAGTAAGTATAGTCCTTACCTATACTACCTATAGGTAGTATATAAAAATTTTTTATTATAGGTATACCCTACCCCTAACTATCTTTATTATACTATATTCCTATATATTCTAACTCTACTCCTAAAAAACACTAGCCTACTCTATTTCTACCCTACTACTAGCTATTTTCTATACTTTATACTATTACTTACCTTTTACCTTATACTTATTACCTACTAAATCCTAACCTTACTCTAACTATCCTATAACTCTAACTACCTTATCCCTATTCTTATAATATTATACCCCTATTTAGACCTAGCCCTCCTCTAGCTATGCGCTTAGCCTAGCTCTAGTTAGAGCTAGATTTAATTTCTAAACTTAAGCTCTAAGGAATATAAATACTCCCTTTCTTCCCCCTTAATTTCTATTCCTATTTCTCTATAACCTTATCCTATTCCCTTATATCTTATATACTATACTATTCTAAAGTCCTTATTTATTTTATTAAGTCCTATCTTAATATTATTATATCTAATATTAAGTCTAACTTTAATCTTATCCCTATTAACTCTAGCTTTATACTATCTCTACCCTTACTACCGCTCCCTAGCTAGCTAGGTAAGGGAATATACCTAGGTAAGTATATCCTAGAGGGTAACTCTAATAATAAAGAATACTCTAATAGTAAGGAATATAATCTTCTATACTTACTATATATTAATAACCTTTATACTAAGGGTATATAAGCCTATATACTAGGTCTAAATAAAGCCTATACTCCTTACTACACTACCTATTAAATATATATCTAGGAGATATACCTCTACTATATAGACCCTAAGTTATACTATAGTTTTAAGTATCTTATTACCTTTTTAGAGGCCTATCTTACTATTAAGACTCCTACTATAAAGAAGACTAATACTAAGAAGGGGTATTATACTATCCTTATAAAAACTTTTATCTACTACTATAAGTATTTTAATAGTATACTTATAGCTACCTATATTAATCCTACTAAGGCTATATCTCTAGCCTCTTCCCCTATAGGTATAGCCTACGCCTAGGGCATAACTAATATATAAGCACTTATCCTTATATAGTCTATACCTAGCTACTATAGCTATAATCCCCTTACTACTAAATTCCTCTATAGGATAACTAATATAAGTAAGACCCTTATATAGTCTATCTAAGCCTAGGAGCAGACCACTGCCGCTATATAATAAGCTATAGCTAATACCTATAGCCTAGCTATATCTATTACTAAGCTAGCCTGCGCTATTGCGGAGGATTATCGCTATAATTAGCCCCCCCCCTCTTCCTAATTATTATTTAATATAGTAGAAAAGTTATACTATACTATATATATACTAGAGAATAGTTATAGTATTAGTTTTCTATAGCTAAATTAAATTATACCCTTTTAGGGCTATTATTTATCTATATATCCCCCTATTATAATTTAAATCTATCTAATGCCTCTATATTAAGTATACTTTCTAATAGCTCCTATATTAGCTATATATATCCTTTCTATTTTACTAAAATATTATAATTTAATCCTTACCCTTATATGTTTTTAGCTATAAGGATCTCCTTAATATAGTACTTAGCAAGATTAGTATTAGCATTAGTTATAACTAACTCTAGAGGTAGCTATTTATTAGCTAATATCTAGCTTAGTAATAGATTATCCGCTGCCCTCTATACTAAATTAATATAAAATATAGGATATAGGCCCCTTAGTATATCTAACCTAACTATTAATAGTATTAGGACTTCTAGTACTTTATATTTTACTATTACCTAGTCTAGCTTCTTATATAGCTAATTTATCTTAATATTTTAAAGATTTAGCTAAATATAGTTACCTACTTAGAAATATTCCACTAGCCTATAGCCACTATTTATATTCTTCTATTATTATTACTAGATAAAAGCTATAGTAGCTTATATTAAGTCTATACTATCTTTTAAATACTTTAAGAATACCTAAGCCCTTCTCTTTACTAATATTATTAAAGTCTATATAAAGGGTATTTCCTAAATTATAGGTATATTAAATCTATATAGCGCTATATTTACACTTACCCCTATTATAGATAAGTCCCTATTATTTAAGGCTAATTAGTAAGCTAGTAAATAGTCTAGCTAGTTAAACTAGGAGAAGGATAATAATACCTATAAGACCGCTAGCACCTCCTAATTAGCATATTCTATACCACTATTAGTCTATAGGTAATGTAATATTAATAGAAGTTATTACGTGCTAACCTTCTTATAAAGCTCTATCTAAAAGTTACTTAGCTAGTCTAAGCCTTAATCTGTGATAATTTAGGCTAGAAAGCTATAGAAACGCTACTAATAGTATTTAAATTATTCTACGTATGCTTTAGCCCCTATTAATATTATAGCCTTAAGCTATATATATTTAGAAAGCCTATCTATAATAACTATTAGGAACTATAGAGTGTCCTATATTTTAGCTAGAAGATTAGTTATAAAGTTAATTAAAATTTATAACTAGTATCTATTAGGTAGTGGTATTAGCTTTAATAAGCCTTACCTTAACTATTAACTCTTCTACCCTCTATAATAGTAGTAGTTATATATAATATAAGCTATGTCCTATAATATACTATCCTAATAGAAGTCTCTCTAGAGCGCCCTAAAGGTAGTATTCTACCCTAGATATCCTAATAAGGGGGAATTATATATATACTAGATTAAAGTTATAGTTAAAGGCTCCTACTTTAGAACCTATATCTAGCCCTAAAATTAAAGCGCTCTGCCTACGCTAACCTAGTAATCCGCTACCTATTCTCTTATACTAGCTATATCTAGAAACTTCTAAGCCCCTACCTTTACTACTTATAACTATAGTCTATAGGTCTTATTATAGGTAATAGCCTAGTCCTATAATAACTAAAGGTAGTTATCTATAAACATTATTGCACCCTTTAGAACGTATATATCTAACCCTAAATTATCCCTAGTATCTATACTTTCTATTGCCGCTATAGGCTATATATTTACATATGACTTCCCCTTAGTAAAAACATAGCATATTAGGGTTAATACTAAATATACTATAGGTATCTTTAGTCTCCCTACTTATAGGTCTTCCTAATAATATCTTAATAATATATCTAGCTACCCTACCTATATACCTAGTCTATATTATAAGTAGAAATTAAAAAGTGCTAGAGTTTTAGCCTATCTTACCTACTATTCTAATATCTCCCTTAGTGCTATAAAGTATTCTAGGTTCTTATAATCTATTAGTATTATAAACAGTTTGCTAATACCCTATAGCTCTACTAACTATACCTTAAGGTAAGTAATAATTATAAGTAACTCCTTATTATAAATTATATAGTTCCTTTCTACTAGCTATAGGCAAGCTAAATAATAAGCTATTAGATATAGAATACCTCTATTATTAGCTTAGGAGAGATAACCCCCTAATACTATTTCTAAGTAGTCTACCTCTACTACTATGTCCTTATTAGGATCCTATTATATTAAAATAGGGTATAAAATAAAAGTAAGCTTTAATGCTTTAAATACCTTATTACACTCCTCTGTCTAATAGAATAGGACGCCCTTCTTTATTAAATCTAGTAGAGGTCCTATAACTTCTAAAAACTATAGTATAAAGTTATAATAGAAGTTAGCAAAACCTAGGAACCTATAAACTCCCTAGATCCTAGTAGGCGCCTCCTAATCCCTAATTACTATAATTTTCTCTAGATCTAGGCAAATCTCTTTCCCTATATAGATAATAAACCCTAGATATTTAACCTCCTTTATTACAAATATATACTTCTTAATATCTAAGTGTAAGCTAGCCTATTATTGCCTAGTTAGTACCCCCTAAACCTTCTCTATATAGTCCTTTTGTAATCCCCCTAAATAGATAAGGATATTATTAAGGTATATAGTAATATAGTCCCTAAGAATACTACTAAGTATACTATTAATATATCTCTAGAAGGTTATAGGAGCGCCTACTAACCTAAATAGGTATACTAACTATTTAAATAACCTAAACTACATTCGGAATATAGTCTAATATTCCTTACCTTTAGTAATTTATAACTAATAAAACACTACTTATATATCTAGCTTTATAAACTACTTTACTTCTAATAAGGACTATAGTATCTCCTTAACTAAAGGTAAGGGGTACTAGTCCTATTCTATAATCTTATTTAATATATAATAGTCTATATAAAACCTCTATCCTCCTCCTAGCTTCTTTACTAATAGCACTAGTGCTATAGCTACTAATAAGCTAGCCTAAATCTAACCTTTATCTATAAGATCTATAACTTACTTCCTAATCTTAAGTAAATATTAATAAGGTATACTATATAATAGCGCCTATAGTAGGTCTAGCATATTCCCTTTTATATCCTTCTTTAGGTAAATATAGTAATCTAACTTCCCTTAATATAGAGGTAGGGTATTTACCTTACTCTCCTAGAAGAGATCCTTAAAATCCTATAGTGCCTCTAGTAAGGATTTTAATAGCTTTTCTTCTAGCGCTTCTAGTGTAGTATTAATCTATAAGATAGATATAATTTCCTATAGACTTATAGCTAGAAGCTAAATATACTACTTTTACCTTTTTGCCCTATATACTATCCCTATAAAGGTTAATCCTAGGATTACTACTATAGGTTAGTTAACCTTCCTATATAGCGTAGCCTATACTTTTAAGTTATTTACTAACCCTATAGTTAACTAGTAATACTTTATTTCTAGCTTTATATTATAATATCCTATCTATAGTGTCCTAAAGATTAACTCTCTGGTTAAACCTAGGATTATATATACTATAATTAGCATTTCCTATCTATCTATATCTACCTAAAAATAAATAATATATATTATATATAAATATTTTTTATAACTCTTAGTTCCCCCTTATTTTATACTAACCGCTATATAAACCAGCCTCTTAGCTAGTAAGGGGATATGTTCTAATTAAAGCTTCTAGATAAGGTATTTACTTATAGTAGTATAGTAATTATAACCTATATTAACCTAGGTATCTATAAAGGTAGTTTTATTAATTAATACTAGAAGTAAAAAGGGTAATAAATCTATATTATTCTAGATCTATTTAAAATCCTGATTAGTAATAACTATATACTATAATGCCTCCCTAAGCTCCTTACTCTTAACCCTATTTAAATAACTTAATAAAGGGGTTATTCTTTTCCTAACTATTTATTAGCCTTACTACCTAAATTATTAGGCTTAATCTCCACTAAGTTATAAGCATTAATTAATAACCTCCCTTAAGAAGGGATAGTAGTATATATTATATATCCTAAGATAAAATGCTTAGTAAAGCCACACTATAGGCACTTACCCTTATCTCTTTATATATTAATTACTTCCTAAGAGACCTACTTAGCCTATTTTACACCACTCCTACTAGCTAACTTTAACTAGCTCTATAGCTTCCTAGAGCCCTTTTAGGCATAAGATATACCTATAGATTAGATATCTATTATTAGTATATTCTTATCCTACTATTACCTAGCTACTAGTAGGGTATTCCTTTATAACTAATATTTCTTCTCTAATTAATATAACTTAATATCTAAAGTAATATTATAGTAGTAAGCTATAGCTAATAGGTAGTTAGTATAGGGTATATCCTACCCTATACTATAATTCCTTATCTACTTATTAAATACTATATATAATTTAGCTAGCTTTATAGTATTATCCTATCCTAGGCCCCTAGTAAGTGCTAATTTTTATTTAAATTAAATATAAAAATTACTAAAATACTTATTCTATTATTATATAAGCTAGTTAAGTTCTATAATTACTATTTCCTATTAATAAGGATTATTAAATATCTCCTTAAGGTATTAAAGGAACTACTTAGGCTAATAATATATTATATAGCCCTATTTAAAGAAGGGGGTAATATAGGCCTAGACCTTAGGAGATAGGTTCTAGTAGATAAAGAATTACTAGTCTTACTTATTTCTAATAAAGTTATAGTTAGCTCCTAACTTATAAGCTATTAGGCCCTTCTATAATATAAATAGTCCTTTATCCCTATTAAATAGGGGGCCTATAGGTAAAGGTTTGCGTTTTAGTTAAGTTAGGTTAGTAGCTATATTTAACTATTCCTATAAGAATTCTAATTACTTAGTCTACTTCTTAACTACTTTCTATAGTCTAGTTACTTTATTTATCTCTATTTCTAAAGGTAATAGTATCTACTCTAGGTCTTTTAGTTCTATAGTAAAGAATATTAAATATTATAAACTAGCCTTATAGCTACTATATATAAGTATTTAAAGTGTAATTAATATTCTTATAGAAGAAGAAGAAGACTAAGCTTAGGGTCTTATAGTATCCCCCTTAATAAGGGGCTATGCTTAGTTAGTGTGCGGCCTATGTACTAACTAGCGTTCAGCCGCGTGCAACCTGTGTATAACCCGCCCTCTTTCCGGAGACTCTCCGGAGGCTTCCCTGCTCCGCTCATGACCCGAGCTCATAGCTCGAGTCCATAACAAGCTATTAGGAAACTAATATAGTATCCTATTATCTTTATTAAGTATAGGCTATTATAGTGTGAGGCCCCTCACAACATGACCCACGCGCATGCGTGCACCGCAGCGCCAGAGCACCGCGGCGCACTAGAAGGAAGGGCTAGGTCCACGTGACATTGGCGAGCCGCTAGCTATAAACCAGCGACTCGCGCACACATTACACTTAGACCTAGCAAGCTTCAGTTAATATACAAGTGCACCCCATATCCTTTTGCCTAGCTACCTTTATCCTTACATATAGCCTATACTAGTTAAGTACCCTCTTATAGGTGCTTAAGGAACTATATAGCTTATCCCTTAGGTATTATTAAGGATACTAACTAGTCTAGTTATACCTAAATAGGTTCTAAATTATAGCTATAGAGTAACTTATTTAGACTAACTCCTATTATAAAAGAGAGCTTATTATTAATTATAAGCTAATAAGTAGCTAAGTACTCTAGCTAATAAAACTATAAAAAGGAAACTATAATATATAATATTACCTAAACTTCTTAGTTTACCTACTTTATACTACTATTAGTCTATAGGTAGTAAGATATAAAGAGTAACTAGTCTATCCCTATAAGGGAGTATAATATTATCTAAAATTTTCCTAACTAGTCTAACCCTTAATTTATAATAATAAACTAAGGGAAACCCTAAAATCTCTACTAAACTATTTTAAATTACTCTATATACTCCTTAGCCTTAATAGATATTATAGCCTCTAACTATATAAACTTTAAGAGTTTATCTATAATAACTATAAGGTACTATAGCCTCTCTAGGGATATTACTAGTAAGTTTATTATAAAGTTAATAAAGATCTAAGACTAGAACTAATTAGAGATAGGTAAAGGCTTTAATAAACCCTAGTAGTATTACTAACTCTTATAACTACTAAAGTAATAATAGTTATAGATAAACTAGGTAATATCTTATAATATTCTATTCTAATAAAATTATTATTATAATAACTAAAATATTATATTATAACCTAGGTGCCCTACTACTAGTGAATTATAGTATTATTATATAAGGGTTATTATAAGTAGCTCCTAAGCTAGAATCTATATATAGCCCCTAAACTAAAGCGCTCTATATATATTTATAGAATAATCTATAACCTATTCTCTTATTAGTACCTTTAGGGGAAACCTTTAACCCCCTACCTAGATAGTCCTTAATTAGATACTATATATTAGATCTAATATAATAGCCTAATCCTATAGAGACTAAAGGTACTTAGTAGTAAAAAGAATCTCCCCTATTAGTAGTAGTAATAACTATATATAGTATAGCGCTAGGTTAGCCTTATCCCTTTACTCTTTAGGTAATAGTAAGAGTTATATAATTATAATAAGCTATAAAATATACCCTATCCTTAGAGGTAATCTAGTCTAGTCCTACTCTCTCTAGGAAAGGGTATCTAGGTATTAGGCTTATATACTAGGTCTATATTATAAGTAGAAGTTAAATAGTATAAGTATATCTACCTACTAAGCCTATCTCTCTAATATTAACTAAGAAGTAGTAAAGTACTCTAGGTTCTTATAGTCTATATAGATAGTAAATAGGCTAGATATACCTTAAAGTTTTACTAACTATACCTTTAGGTAAGAGATAATAGTAAGTAACTCCTTATTATAGATTATATAACCCCGTGGCGTAGTGGTTACACGCTGTGGAGACCTGTTCAGGGTCGCAGGTCGTGGGTTCGAATCCCACACGGGGCACAATTTTAGAGGTCTTGGTCACGCCTCTAAAATTGAACCAATCGCAGGGCGAGGGAAAGTGGGTCCGGTTCCCCACTTTTCCTTGCCTTGCAAGCGAATTAAACAAGCTACTTCGCTATATAAATTAGCTAGGATACCCAGAGCTCTAGGGTTTTAATTTAAGCTAGGGTTTGTAACTATATTGCATAACTAAGGGTTTGGGAACCAGATTATAGAATACGGGGATAGTTAGAGGAATATCGTTATAAAGAGTAGCTTAGGTAACAAACATACACGAGTCGGAACCATGTACGTAGCATAACATATCGGAGTAGGTTTTTCACCCAACTAGGCAACTAACTAGTTATCTAGTTATCTAGATAACTAGTAACCTAGTACGGTTTTCCTACTACAAAGCAAATACCACCGCAGGAGTACTAGAAAATAGCATAAATTGCTATCTAGCGTAATTAAATAAATAAATAAATAAATATAGATTATATAATTCTTCTATAAAGATATAAGACTAGCTAAAAAGTAAGTAACTAGTTATAGAACACTATTAGGACTTTACTATAAGAGGCACCTACTAATAGCTTTACCTAAATAATTAGCTTCTACTACTATTAGCTAGTCTAGGTTCTATTATACTAATACTAGATATATAATAAAGGTATCTTTTAACCTCTTAAAGGCCTTCTTTTCTTTAGGTCCTTATTAAAAAGGGATATTTCTCTTAGTAAGTTATATTAGTAGAGCTACTATCTCTAAGAAGTTACTAATAAAATTATAGTAAAAATTTATAAATCCTAGAAAGCTATAAACCCTATGTAGTTTTATAGGTACTACCTATTCCCTTATAGCTATAACCTTTATAGAATCTAGATAGATTAAGTAGCCTACTATAATAATATATCCTAGGTACTAGACCTCTTTTATAGTAAATATAGACTTATTAAGATTAAGGTATAAACCTATAGCCCTTAAGTAACTAAGGACTAACTAGACCTTCTTTATATAATCCTTCCTTAACCCCCCTAAATAAACTAGGATATTATTAAGGTAGGCTATAATAAAGTCTCCTAGTATATCCCCTAAGGATTTATTAATATAACACTAGAAGGTTACTAGTATACTTACTAAGCTAAAGGGGTAGACTAGCTATTTAAATAAACTAAACCTTATATAGAACGCTATAAGGTACTCTTAGCCCTTAGCTATTTATAGTTTATAAAATACTATATAGATATTTACCTTTATAAACTAATACACTTAGGATAGGGAGTATAGTGTCTCTTTAATTAATAGGAGAGGGTAATAGTCTTATATTATTATCTTATTAAGAGTCTAGTAGTTTATATAGAAATACTAACTACTATTTACCTTCTTAATAAGAAGGATAGAAGCTATAGCTACTAAGGAGCTAGTATAGATCTACCCCTTATCTATTAGATCTATAATCTAGCGCTAAATCTATAAAAGCTAATCCTATAGTATATTATATAAGGGTCCTTATAGGAGTATTAGTTTAGATCTATCTAGGTTCTTATATATATATATATAGTAGTTAAGAGACTCTTTATAAGGGGGTAAGCTATTAGCCTTAGACTTATTAAAGAGGTTTATAAAGTCTACTAACTCCTTAGGTAGCGCTAATATATTAGGAGTAGCTAGCTCTATCTTAGGCACTATAATCTATAGTACTATTATTATCTTCTTTAAGCTTATAGTAATAAATCTTATAGTAATATCCCTATTCTAGTATACCCTATAAGCCTTAGCGGTGTATAGGGATCTAATAATTCCCTATATTAGGATCTCTATTATCTAAGTAGAGGACTTAGAAATATAAAGGCCCTCTATAGCTTTAATAACTAGTTATTATTATACTATATAGATTACTACTTTATACTACTCTAACTAAGGTATTCTAAATATTATATCCTAGGTTAGGCTAGGGATAATATATAAGTATATAAATAACTCCTAGCTATCTATATTAATTCTAGTGCACACTATATAGGTTATAGAAGAGATATTCTCCTTAACCTACTTCCTTTTCTATTTTATTTCTACTATAGTATAAATATACCTCTATTTTAGTAATTATATAAGCTCTAGGCTAAGCTATCTTACTACTAATTTACTTATAGTACTATAGTAATTATAACTATAATTAATTTAGATATTAATAAAATAATATATATTAAAAAGTATAGAAATAAGGAATAGTAGTTAGTTTATATATTTTACTATATCCTATTCTATTTCTATATAGTAGTTAAAATTATCCTATAATATAGAAGTTAACTAGCTTATTAGCCCCTATATAAGACTCTACTTAGGGGCTACTTATTTTCTATAGAAGGAATATTTACCTCCTTATCTATACTTTTCTTATCTACCCTAGATATATTAATACTAACCTACTAGCACTAAGGTAGGAGAAGGGTATATTCTTAAATAAAGTAGTCCTTAGACCTATATTAAAGGTAGTATCTTTCCTAGTAGTATCTAGCTAGCACTACCTCTAATACCTATTTTACTTATTCTATATTTAGGGTAGCCTTTACTTTCTTACCCTTTTTCTTAGCTTATTTCCCTAGCTAGGTCCTTACTATATAGACCCTTATTATTAGAGTATTATTATTATAGTTAGTAAGGTTTAAGGGTTTAGGGTATAGGGTTCTATATTAGGTCTAATACTTATCCTCTAAGGTAAGGGCCTTAATATTAACTACTATCTTATAATACTATATAACTATTATATACTAATTATAATAGCTTATACCCTACCTTATACTAATCTCTTAAAGATACTTATTAAGTATATATTAAAGCTTTACTAGCTTTATATTATCTACCTAAAGATCCCCCCTAGCTAATAAGAGCTTATCTATAAAGTAAATAAAGAATATAAAGAATACCTTCCTTAGTCCTTATTCTATTTAGTTAAGCTTTATAAAAGCTATCTCCTATCTATATAGGTTAGTAAATATAGTCTTAAGATACTTTAGGAATTTAAAGGGGTTAAAGTTAATATTTTTACCTAACTTAAAGAAGTTAGCTACCTAAAACTATACCTTAGAGAAGAGGTTCTAGTAAATAAATATCTACTTATTCTTATTAGTGCTAATAAAGTCCTTATTTACTAGTAGCTTATACTCTATTAGTAGCCTCTATATAGTAAATATAGCCTTATTACTATTATATAGGTTACCTATAGCAATTAGTTTTTATTTTAATTTAGCTATAGCTACCTATAGGGTAGTAAATATAGTAGGAGTTAGAGCTTAGCACTAGACCCTAGGGTTTAGTTAAGTTAGTAAGGCTAAGGGTCCTATATAATCTACTAAGGGTCCTATATAATTTATATTAACTTACTCCTAGAGTTATACTATCTTCACTATTTACTTATTTAGTATAAGGTAAAGTATTTTAAATTATACTTACTAAGCTACTAGGGGCACTATAGTATTAGATCCTAGGGTAATAGTCCCCTAGTTAGGATAATCCTAAGGTTAAAGTGTATTTTATATACCTATTAGTATATCTATTAGTATATTAAAATCTATTTTTTTATCTTTTAGTAGCTATTAGAAGACTAAAGGAAGTTTCTTAATTAATATAGACTAGCCCCTAGGTAACTATAATAGGGTATTAATATAGTATTAAGAAAACTTAAGAAAAGAGAAAAGAAAGGTAGGAAACCTATCCTTACTAGGGCTCTTATAACCCCCTAACTACCTTATACTTATCCTCTTCCCTATACCTTTATATATATAGTATATATATACTCTAGACTTAGGGCCCTTAGGATTTGCCCTTATATATGTATAATATATATGCACTTTAGCAGATGCTTAGGACTATCTATCCCTACACGTACGTGACACGTGTGCACTCTGAAGAATGCTTAGGCAAAGCCCAAGCCCTTACAGTATAGCTAGTTAGGTCTCCTTTAAATAGTTTAAGGCTTATAATATTAAATATATTATAAAGTCTTAAGCTAGCTAGTAATTATAATTAATAGGCTAAGCTATAATTACTAACTACCTTTTTAATCTTATAGGGTCCTAGGTACTTTATAGTAAGCTTTTAGCTTAGGTATCTCAGGTTAATATTTTTTATTAATAGTAATATATAGTTTTTAACCTTAAACTTTATTAGTATTCTTTTATAATTATAATACTTCTTTTACTATACTTATATATTACTTAGTAGCTACTAAATCTCTAAGTATCTCTATCTTAATTCTAAGACTTTATTTTCTACCTAGTTAGTTACTAAATTAGGGATTAGAATAGCCTAGTATAGTCCCCTTAGGTTATACCCTTATAATGCCTTTACTAGTATTAGGCTATAATTACTATACTTACTTATATTATAGGTAAACTATACTATTAGTAAATATTCTACCTAGTTATCCTATTTAGTATATATATAGGCTTTTAGATAGTGCTTAAGAACCTAGTTTAATTACTCTATTTATTTATATATTTAGGGGTAGAATATAGTACTTAGTTATTACTTTATGATAATTAGATAGTAGAATATCCTCTAGAATCTACTAGTAAATATTAAACCTTAGTCTATAATAATACCTTTTAGGGTATTATAGTCTTTTAAAATATTTTCTAGGAACACTATAGCTAGCTTATTACTAGTTAAGTATATAGATATTAGTATATAAATACTATACTTTAAAAATTAGTCTATAATAACTAGTATTATATTATATATCTAATACTTCTAATCCTTTACTAGTAGTAAATCTATAATAAAGTCTATTAATAATTCTTAGAAGGGATAATTAGGCACTAGTAGTGTAGCTAACTTACTATAAGGTTTATATAACCTTAGCCTTAAAACTTAATAATTAATATAAGTCTATATATATAACTTAATATCCTTCTTTATTAATAGCTAGTAATATTAGCCTATAATTTAATAGAGGGTTCTACTAACCCCCTAATAACCTACTATAGGATTATTATAGGTTAATAGTAAGACTTCCTTCTTTACTATAATACTACTATAAGCCTATAGCTCTTTAGTAATGCCTATAAATTTTCTAATTAGCCTAGTAGAGATTAACTTTATAGAGATTCTCCTACCTACTATTAAGCTTCTTACTATACTATTAATAGGTAGTAATTATAGATATAGGGTACTAATAGAGTTACTACCGCTCTTACGCTACTTATTAATTACGAACCTGATATGCCGTGGCTTTGCTGGACTAGTGGTGGTACCACACTCGTCGTAGCGTCCCCGCGGCCTGACAGCAGCGAACTAGATTGACTTGTTAAGGCTTATGGGCCGATGTGATGAAACAGAGTGATGGTATGGTTATGGGAACAGCTATATAGCTAAAAGGTAGGTATATATGCTTAAGGGTTTTAATCTCTAGCCTTCCACATTCTATATATATAACCTTCGCTAAATACCCCCTCTGCGTGTATATAACTAGCTCGCGGTGACCTCGTAGCTAGGATGCTATAAGCCACGACTAGGCCCTACTGTACATAATGCCATCGCCTTCATAGCCTCTGTCGCTCTACTGCCTCCACGACCCTGACAACTCTATAGCTATGATTATATTATAATTAAAAGCTTATAAGTAGGGTAGAGAATAATCTATAACCTATATTAATAGGGCTATTATATTTCCCGATATATTATATCACGCTATAAAGAGTTATAATAGAGGCAATAAAGGTAATAGCATTATATACAGTAGGGCCTAGTCATGGCTTATAGCGCCCTAGCTATAAGGTCGCCGTGAGCTAGTTATGTGTATATAGAGGGGGTATTTAGCGAAGGTCGCACATATAGAATATAGGAGGCTAGAGATTAAAACCTTTAAGCACACACCCCTACCTTCAAGCTATATGGCAGCTACTTCTTAACCATATCATCACTCTGTTTCAGCATTCCGGCCCACAAGCCTTAACAAGGCTATAGACTTTAAGAAAGGGTATGTTTTAGAAGAAGCCTTAGAGGCCTAATTATCTTATTATTTTTCTTTCTTTCTTTCTTTCTTTCTTTCCTTTTCCTTATTATAGCTAGATATACTACTAGGGGCGGTGTTAAGGATATTCATAGCCTCACATTGCAGCCTTAGGCATTAGCCTATTATTATCTCTTTATTTAATAATATAGCTTCCCGCATCGCGTTTGTTTATTAGATTTCGTGTAGAATCTGTTTAGAGGCTCTCTTTATTGGATTAGTTATCGGATTAGTAGATTAGAAGCTTATAAGCTTCCCTTTTTCCTCTGCTAGATGCCGAACTCCTAGATAGTAATTCAGCATCCTCCTCTTCTCTCATCGCCCTTTGCCACATCCCTCCACAGTTTTCGCAGGGGTGGAGCGTCGCAAGGTTAGGAAAAATTAGCCACTCGCTTGTTTTGACCGCTTATCTTAAGCTTAATTTGCTAACTAAATGATATGGGTAGAGAGGTAATCACATTTCGATAAAGGATTTATCGCTATAGCGGACTGACATGACAAGTGGGGTCATACATATATGTAACTATAGAGGCAAAAATCATGAAATGTGCAGACTCAACTTGACATGATTCAATATCTATGCCGTTTCATCAAGCTTCATGGCATCGTTTGCTCCCATTCTCACAAAACGCTGTTACAAACACCTTACCATGATTGAACAGGGAGCAGAGCAATCCCGGCCACGAATTCGATATGTGCCTGTTCCTGGTGAATGGGAACGGAAGCTTCACCCTAACTGGCCAGAGTCGACCTTCAAAGTCCCTGATCTGGTCCCTGAGGGATACATATACTATATCACAAAGGGGGATTATGTTCGCCGTGGTGCAACGGCACTTGTAGAGCGACTGCCTTCTGGCCATATTGCCAAAACCCCTCTCCCAAACCCCTACGATCCCGAAAGAGAACGAAGAGTCCGCCAGAACATGGAACACGAATATGATGTTTATCGCTTTATTGGCCCGTGTCCATTTATCCCCAAGTTGATCGATTGGGATAGCAAATGCAGGACACTGGTTCTCGACGATCATGCCAATGGAGATCTAGAGACCTTCCTTAAAAACCATTGCGATATCGATGCTGATACCCGTAAAAAATGGACTTTACAAGCGGCTCAAGCGCTGAGCAGTCTTCATTCTATCGGTGTAATCCACCAGGATGTCACGCCTCGGAATTTTCTCATAGACAAGAACATGAACCTTCGGATCTGCGACTTCGCTGGGAGCTCGTTTCCGGGACACCCTGCATTGACTGGTGCCCCAGGGTCAAGATACCAATCACGCGCATGGAACCGAGAGTATATTCCCAGCAAAGCTGATGATATCTTCAGCCTTGGATCCATGCTGTACTTCATTATGTGTGGCGAGGAGCCTTATAGCGGGCTGGATGAGGATGAGGTGATGCGCCGATTTGAGAACTTGGACTTTCCAACGTCTGATCATTTGGGTTGTGGTACAATCATCCGAAATTGTTGGGGAGGACAATTTACTACTGCAGGACAAGTTGTACAGGCTCTAGTTCGGTCTAGAGAGATGGATCATACCTAAAGCTTACGTGCGTAAGCGCATTTGTTAACAGATGATGTTTGTCCTTCTCAACAGCTATCCCTTTCACTGCTTTAAACCTCAATCAACATCGGTGAGCTACTGCCGGCAGCTAGACATTACGTGCTTTTTAATCACCTACCCTGTTCTTCAACACACTTTGTCAGCTACATCAACTCGGGCACAGGGCTACGGGGTACAGCTCGTTGGAACTGTGATCTTAGCAAGCTGTTGGTCAAGCCTAATGGTGCTCATAATACTGCTACTGGTAGTATTTCTTTCAATTGCCTTAAGGTAATCCTACAGTAGATAGCTTGGCCCTTGGGGCAGATGAGGTGATATGTATTCTCCTTGGCTAACTTGTCTTTGGGTAGATAGATGAGCCAGATTGCCTAGAAAAAGAATGTCTTTGATCCATCATGACGCTTTCTTCTTTCTTCAAGCCGCGGTGTTCGTCTGACACTTGCACTATAGCGATTGTGCGTGTCACCGTATCCCTCATCTTTATGTCTGGGACATTGAGTCCTACTCTTCGAGATGCCTAGGTACTCCTTGGTTGGACTTTTACACTGCTGACCGGTCGCGGCAAAATCGCTGCAGCCTGTAGTAACGACATCTTCCTCGTCCTTGTTGCATGAAGATGGACAGCCCGAGTACTTGGTCGTTGTAATAAGCAGTTTACACATGGCGAGTATTGTCAGGCTGTATCAATAATAAGCAATGCGTTAGTGATTCCTGAGGGTTTGCTCACAATTTTGGTAACTTAGTCTCTATGGAGGGCTTGGCGCAGGTCTGATGGTGTTGAGTTCTTGGGAACAAGCCATAACTTTTCAAATCTACTTGCGTGTAGAATGAGTCTACTTATACATGAAACTGATCAAAATACAGGTGAGGTAAACCCGAGCTGCTGAATAGGCTATCAACTCGACAACAATGCAAAAGAATGAAGTGCCTAACTGAGATGCAAGAAGACATAAGCGGTCTCGAACCTGCATCTAAGGCTTACGTCACTGGTAGCACATATTACCAGTGACCAACGACCAACAAAGCAACCAATTTGAAAGAGAATGTTTTCGCCATCTACGGGTTGCATGGTAGGACGCCATGCCAGCGAAGCGGGACGATTGCTGGGCGGCCAGGATTATCATGGGGTGATGGTGGTATGGGTACTATTTTGTTGCTGGTTGTCAGTCTGCTATGATTAAACAAGTAAACTTGGCGTCTCAATTGTGTGTTTGTTTCAAGCCGGTTAGTGGAGACTGGCGATAGGCAAGTTTTTCCCTACAGGGCAGGAGGGCAAGTACCATGCCCTTCCATGCCTACCCTACCTTTCTGTTGATATTAAGTTGCGGTAGGTTTCGCCACGCTGGCGTAGCTATCATCCCATGATTTGGAAGTTTTCCACCTCTAGAGAAATGTCCAAACATACTAAATTTCCAACATGCGCGTCTATGCCACCACCACCTGATGATTCCCTCATTAATATGGCCACAAGCGAAATCTCGAGTGAGCGGCCGACCCCTTCTCGCCTATTACTTCCGGTTTTCTATCGCAGGTAACGATACGATGCTTCTGTTCGTTATATTAATGAGAAAAGGAATGGGCTATTTAACGATGTTCCTATCGAATAACTTGTATCTCTTGCCTGTTTCTCAACGCTAACTGACTTGAAAACCTTCGGGCTAGCCAATCCCGAACTACTGTCGCTTGTTTTACAAAAGTACAGGTCTGAAAAGAAAAATGATCTATTCCATGACTGGCAATTGTTTTGTAAGACGATTGACGATTACGGGAGGCGGTCGGAGTATTTACTTGGTTAGATGTGCTTTGGTCTGTTACCTGGCATGGTTACTGCTAACATATGGAAGAGGGTGCTATTTATTTTGGAATGGAACAAGTTCCTCAAAGTTGGCAACAATCATGGCAGCTTCGTGGCCGCGAGCTCTTGCAGCTCCTACAGCGAGGCCGCATTATATAAACCACTCGAGTAGATGACCAGCTTACTCATCTTATGCCCTTAGACCATGGGATAAATGAACGTTTGGATGCAGAATCCTCTACTATGTTGATATCTTTTCTGGACACTGATAGCCGGTTCTTAGCGGAAATGCCAGATGCTTCCAGATTGAGAATTATGCTTGGCGACTACCTTGCCGAAGGTATGGATGGTAGTCTTTGGAAACAAAAGGAGAAACACTTGGGGATTCCAGGGCCGACAGCAGCTTTGAGAGTGGTACCTACCGAGGACGAGGATTTTAGGTTGTTTATTATGCTTCAGTTCTCAACGGGCCAAGAGCTCTTTACCTCTCTTTTCCCTATTTAGCTACCAGTTTGAAGTCTGCCTTCATCACAAGAACACTTGTATCTCTAGGAAGGTCTTGATCATCAAGCGGTTCATTCGCTCTCTTGCGAGTAACACTGCCGTGACCCCAGTTAATACTTCCTTCACCTCCTTTCCACGACATCAATCGATCATAAGAAACAGGCCCGAAGAGATGATATTTAATTGAATTCAAAATCTCCGTTTTTCGTCTGGTCTTTCTGGTCTTGTGTGAGCAATCTAGTGCAATCGAGATAGTAGATTGGAAGTACCTCGGGTATGTGATCGATGCGGAAGCTGCAGATATGAAGGGTTTTATGTTGGATGTTGAAGATTAAGAAGAGATTTGAGTAGTTGTGAGGCGCTGTGTGCTGCGACCACACAGGCCTCATAATCAATTGTAAGGTGCAATGTTAGCGATGGCTAGCATTGGCGGATCTTTTGGTCTATTGGGGAATTCAGCACACCTTCTGGGTTCTTACAGTTGTGTGAGAACGGTCAAGGGGATAGCAGTGCAGTGTGGCAGCCCATATTATCAACCATTATGCGTTGAAGGAATAAGTTTCGATGCTCGATAAGCGAGTTAGGCCGTGATTTAGGCACATATCTTTGTGGATGAATGCACGATGTGGGGCAAGCTGTCAGCTGTTGCACCCACAAGGGCATAATTGATCCCGGCCGCACAATAGTCTCGCTACTTAACTAGCTAAGACAAGAGTCCACCCCTAGCTAGTTATTTTCCAAAACCTCTGTAACTTTATAGTATATTTTAGCACTATATAAGTACCCTACTAATAGTAGAGGTACTTAGGTATTTAGACCGTAGTCTATACCCTCTTATAGGGTTAGATAACTTAATAGATATAATCACATTAAACCCTAGCTTTATAGTCTAATATAGTAGTAATTATATAGTGTTTATAATAATTATACCTTTCTTCTAAATTAGTACTCTTCTCTTTAAATTAACTAATTATTTAATCTTTAAATAATTAGTATAAACATAGCAAAAGAGAGGCCTAATTTATCAATATTATAATTAGGCAACCCTAGCACGCTAGGATTAATACCACTATCTATTAGTTTAATAATAATAACACCACAGGTATCCTTATAATATCTAAGGAGTCTTCTAAGAGTAATAAGCCAGCTATTAAGCTATAGGAGCCTTATTACTAGGACCTATAGTATAAGATAGTTAAGGTAAGAGCTATTAAAGATAGAATTTAGGTCTTTATTAATCCTAACTTAATTATATAGCTAGATTACCCTCCTAAGCCTCTAATCCTTATAGGAAATAGAACTCTAGCAAAGAGAAGGGCAGTAGAGGCTATATAGGGTTAATTATCTATAATAGATACTATAGGAGTTTAAATATACTTATAGAGTAGTAGAATAGTAGTTAGTAGCGTGTAGTAACCCTAGGAAAGCTCTTCTAAAGGTTATAATATACCTAAAGAGAGTTATTT
Organism: Epichloe elymi; assembly: GCA_023658475.1. Classification (NCBI taxonomy): domain Eukaryota; kingdom Fungi; phylum Ascomycota; class Sordariomycetes; order Hypocreales; family Clavicipitaceae; genus Epichloe; species Epichloe elymi. Next base: position 2,935,204 of record CP098279.1, on the reverse strand, counting down.
TTAGTACCCTTAGTAACCTAATAATACTAAAGATAGCGTATAGTTCGCGGTCCTTAGTAGTTATTATTAGGTATTTAATAGCTAATTCTAGAGCCTTATAAAGGCCTTATAAGAGTATTACACTTAGTTTATAGTAACACTTAGGCCTAAGTATAAGTAGATAACCTTAAGGTATATATCCCTTTATAATAAGATTAAGAAGCTTATAAGGAATATAATACCTTTAAGTAGGACTATTAAGTATTATACTAAAGTTAATTTTAATAAAACTATTAAATAGAACCTTATAAAGGTAAATATTAATAAGTAGCTTATAGATACTTTAATTAGCTATAAGAGATACTTCTAAGTAGACTGCCCTATTACTAAAGGTAACTTACCTATAGAAATAATTAATAATACTATTAGGGTATAATTCCCTACTATCTTAGCTTAAATTAGCTTATTAATTTATATAGTAGAGAGTAAGGGAAAGGTCCTAGATTTCTATAGTATTATAAGTAGAATTAGGTACCTAATTAAAGCCTAAGGGAGATCTTAGGTAAAGTTAAATAATACCTTTAGAGCTAAACTAACTCTTAATAGTAAAGTAAAGAATAAAGCAGAGAAGTTAGTAAAGAAAGACTATATCTACTATAAGAAGTATAAGGTAAAGAAGTTAAGAGACTTATAGAAGGTCTATAGGGCACTCTACCTAATAAAGGACTAGAAAGTTAATAAAGAGCTATTAAAGAAAGTAAAGGAAGTAATAAATTATTAGCCTAATAATATAAAGAAGGTATATAATATATAGTTAAAGGATAATAGTGTAAAGGAACCTAAGGATAATAGCGTAAAGGAACCTAAAGAAGTTAATATAGTGTTTTTAGCTATAGAAGAGTTAGAGTCTTTAGAGGCTTTCCTTACCTAGGGCAAATCACAAGTTATACTTAATAGTAGCACTTTAATCCATATCTTTAATAATAAACACTAGTTTATAAACCTTAACTATAGTTAATAACCTAGAATTTAAGCTAGTTATAGTATTACTAAGGCTCACGGCATTAGCATAGCTTAGATTATCTTAATAGATAGCTAGACCCTTACCTTATTAAAGGCCTAGTACTAACTATTATTCTTTATAAACCTTATATCTCTTTAGCTACTTATAAAGAAGGGAATAAGGTAGGATAACCTTACTAGAAGGGTTATAGACCTAGTAAGAGGTAATTAGGAGATATTTTAAACTTAGATTATTAGTATATAGCTATATATAGAGGGCTTAAGCCTATTAGATATTTTTACTATAAAGGGAGATTTAAGAGACCTAAAGGCTATAATAATAACGCCTATAGACCTATAGTATACTAGATTAGCGTATCTAGGTAAGGATATAATAGATTAAGTGCTTAAGAAGCTTTAAATCCCTTTAAAGGAAAGGAGCATAGGGAAATATAAGGTCTATTAGATAGCTAAGGCATAGAGGCAGATATTATAAGTGTTATAGGTAGGGTTATTACCTTTAGGGCTGCTTTAGGTAGTCTCTTTTAACCTCTTTACTTAATTATTAGGGTATAATAAAGACTAATATATTACTCTTTTTACCTATAGAGCTATAGGATTATGCTATATCTTTATAATCCTATTAAAAACAGATATTACACTTTACTTTAATTAGTTAGAAGCTATATATATAAGAGTGTATAGCATCCATATCACGGTTATAATAACTAATAGTAAGACTACCTTTTAGACTAAAAAGCAAGAAGAAGAGGTTATAAATAGAGGTATTATTATTAGAAAGTCTAGCCTGGCTTACCTATATTAAAATAGGCATGCTAAACGGTCTAGGGGGGTAATAATAAGGGTTATAATAACTCTTAAAATATAATTAGGCTTCCTAGAAGATCTCTAGCCTATAGCTACTAAAGTAGCTATTTATATCTTAAACTATATACCTTAAAAGCTACTTAACTAGTAATTCCCTTAATAAGTATTAAATAGGTAGTTAAGAGAGAATAAGCTTTAATAGAGTTACTTACTAGAGAATCTAGAAGCCTCTATAACTTACCTATAAGCCTTTAGTTATAAAGTATTTATAATAATATAAAGTAGGCTTTATAAGGCAGGTCTAAAGCTTATATAGAGAGCTTATATTAAATACCTCGCGGGATATATCTCCTCTATATAATACCTAATTTAGGTACTAATAATAAAGAGGAGCTACTAGTTCTTATTAAGTTATATTACCTTTAATAAATTAATCTTCTATACTTAAGAAAGAGGCCTATTACTAAGTATAAAAGAGATTAAAAAACACTTCCTTAAAGAGCTAGTTAATAATAATAAGGATAAAAGCTCTAATATAGGGCTTCTATAGATAGCGTACCCTCTATTACTATAATAACTACTTAATTAGCCTTAATAGGATAAAACTCTTAATAGTTATAATTAATTAGACTATAAAGAAAAAGAGAAAGAAAGTTAAGAAATAAATCTACTAACTCCTCTGAATTTACCTAAATAATTTCTAGGTTTAATAGATTATATACTATTAAGTATTAATAATTTACTTAACCTACCTAATAGTAGTAATAGTTATAATATATTAATAAATCTATAAGATTATAATAATCTTAAAGTATTTGCTATAGCCTTTAATCTAGGACCTAAAAGCAAAGAAAAGCCTTATATATTAAGGCTTCCCCCTTCTCTAGCTTATTATAATAACTTAGCTAGTTATCTAAAGGAAAAGGAATTCTAAAAAGCATAAGATAAAGAATATAATAAGATTATTAATAGAAAGGTAGCTATAAAGGTATCTAGAGAAGAAGTTCCTTTATAAGTAAAGCCTCTAGGCCTTACTTAGGTCTTTACTTATAAATTAGATAAGTAAGGCTACCTCCTATAATATAAAGCTTATCTCTATATTCTTAGGAATTATTAACTAAAGAGTTATCTATTAACTTAAGTAGTAACTCTAGCTACTAATATATTTAGGCTATTTATAGCTATTATATACTACTTTAACCTAGAAGCATACTAGTATAACTTTATTATAGCTTTCCTAAATTTAGACCTTAATAAAGAGGTCTACTATAAGATACCTCTAGGCTATAAAGATAAATAAGCCTATCTAAAGCTTCTTAGAGCAGTCTATAGGCTATAAAGAGCGCCTCTTCTATAGATAAAAGAGCTAATTAGCTAGCTAATTAGTAAAGGCTTTATATAGATCTTTAAAGATATTTATATGTTTATTAAGGATAGATTAATTATCTTCTTCTATATAGATAACCTTATTACCTTATTTACTAAAGGGAAATTATACTTATATAATAAATTTAGAGTAAGACTCTTTATAAAGTATAATATTAAGGACCTTAGAGAGCTTTAATAGTTCCTAGGTATTAAAATTATTAGAGATTATACTAATAGGAAGGTATAGCTTAATTAGAAATCCTATTAGGATAAAGCTACTACTAAATTTAATATAAAGATCCCTTAATAAAGGCCTATAGCCCTAATAACTACTATACTACTAGAACCCTTTAAGGGAGAGGTTAGTGCTTAAGATCTTAAGTAATATTAATCCTTAATTAGAACTCTACTATATCTAATAATAGTTTTAAGACCTAATATTACTTTTATAGCTTTATAACTCTTATAATACCTATAAAACCTAGGGCTATAGTATATAGAAGTAGCTAAAAAAGCCCTTAAGTATAGGTATATATAGGCAGACCTAGTAATTAAATATAGTAATAATAACCCTAAATTAGAGGTATATAGTAATACCTCCTTTACTAATAATCCTATAATATAAAAAAGCTTATAAGGCTATATTATAAAGCTTTTTAAAGAACCTATACTCTTTAAGGTAGGAAGGTAAGCTACTATAATAATATTATTAACTAAAGTAAAGCTCCTAGTACTTTTATACTATAGTAAAGAGCTTATAGCCTTTAGATAATTATATTAAGAGGTTAGGCTATGCCTAGGTAATAATATACTTAAAATTAAATATAATAATATATAGATAATTTACCTCCTTAAGGAAGAGTTTATTAAGCTTATTATAAAGCTTTAGTATATAGATATTTATTACTATTAGCTTTATTAAGAGGTTATAAAAGGAACCTTTAATATTACCTAGATTACTACTAAAGAGATAATTACTAATAGCCTTATAAAGCCTCTTATAGGGGATGCTTTTATAAGCTTCTATAAGGTATTAGGGCTTATATAACTACCCTTTAGTATACTTAGTAAAGAACCTAAAGAGTAAGTATTATATAATAACCTTAATTTAGATAAGATTATAACTAATTAACTATATTTCTATACTATAGAATTAATTTAAATATTAGAGTATTATTTTAACTATTTTTATTAATTTAGAATTATTATAAAGAACCTTAAATAAGGTCCCCTAGGGGGGTATATTATACCTATAAGGGTATAATTAATCCTAGCTATATAATAGTCTTACTACTTAACTAGCTAAGATAAGAGTCTACCCCTAGCTAGTTATTTTCTAAAACCTCTATAACTTTATAGTATATTTTAGCACTATATAAGTACCCTACTAATAGTAGAGGTACTTAGGTATTTAGACCGTAGTCCGCACCCTCTTACAGGGTCGGACAACTTAATAGATGCGATCACATTGAACCCTAGCTTCGCGGTCCAACATCAGCCGATGCAGATGAAGACCCCGCTTTTGGAAGTTTTCCTACATGCAAGAAGTTTTCCTCTCACAGGTAAACTGAACAACAATCGTAAATTTTGACATTAAGGAATTTTGCTCTGCTTAGAAAAGAGTTTAAATCTATAATTTTCCCCAGTCCGGGGCTTTTTCTAATACTGGCAAATTTCCTTATGTGTGCTTCTAACCATGCATACAAGAGTGATTGCGGTTATGGGATATCAACCTTTAGACTGAATACAACCTTCCCAGTCTACGTATATACACTTCGATAATCACACCTAGCATATCTCTTGGTATCTTCAGATACTTTATAGCTTGATAATAACACAAAGGATGTTCTTTTTACCGTGACATGATAGCTACACTCACTTCGCATAATAAAGGGCTGATGATCAATATTGGTCCACGACTACCTAAAAAGACATAAAGTCAAGTAGCCCGTGGGGTTTACATATAGGTATTTATGTTGATCTAGATCTTCCCGGTCTCGGAAGCCTTATCATGAGATCTATCGATAGCTGGCTCTAATAGTCAAGCGTCCAGCTTCAACTGTCTGGGGCTGATACCAGTAACTTCATTATGGCCAACATGCCGGTGATCAGACCTCCCTATACGGCCACACTTGATCAGGCAATGCGGGAATATGTATATGCTTGACCGGGCGTCGGATGTTTTCCTAAGACATGTACGCGACCTGTTGTAGTAACAATGATTATATCTACTTTTTCCCGGAAATACTGGTCGCAATCACGACGCCAAATATCGGCCAGGAGTTCGCCGTGACTAATAGGAACATACAGCCATGTGGTGGTGTCGTCAGGCATATTAGCGTAGCAAGATACGTCATCGCCAGCCGTGTGTCTCACGAGGCGAAGTGCTTGGCGAGCGGGGTTCCATGCTACTGAATAGCCTGTTGTTCCCGGGTTGTTTACCATAACACGATTGAATCTAGATGGCCTCGTCGAAGGTGATAGAGGGAATCGGACAAGCTCCGGTCGAAATATCGGGGCCGACCACAACGGCTGTTTGCAGTCTCCAGGCTGGTCGATCCTTAGGTTCCGAATTTTAAGTCCCTAGATTGATTAGAACGCATTAGTGCCATTGCAGCTTGACATAGAGGGCCGAGAAGCTGGTTGTACTTGCATCAAAATCAAATTGAAGCCTACACCCTTCACTTAGCGGAAGCGCTTGCCACTAAGTCCTAGGGGCAACTTGTAGTTTCCAGAATCTCTGTTAAGCAAGAAAATACCACCTTCTTCACGCCCAGAGGACCACGTGCAACGTAAATGACATTAGCTGTTGAGTTTGTCTTGGGATCGTAAAAAGAAGATATGCTGTTGGTCTGTTGCTTAGAGTGGACACGTATGTTTTACTGTGCAGTTTTGCGTAGGTTGCCCATATACAAGACGATGTTCTTACTTCACCTCTTGATGGTTTAGTTATCTTCTCTTCAGCCTGTAAAGTCAATCGCGCCAGATCCAGCCTTGAGGCGCTAGAGTGTATTTATTCGCGCCCAATCAACCCTTTAAAGTCCAGGTCCTAACTGGTCACCCTGCAGGCTCCTAATGACGGCATACCTTCTTTTGCATAGGCTAAGTGACAAGCTTAGGTCAGGCTATCTTGGTGTCGACAGTTTGATATTACGCATGGATAGTATTTGTCCCCTCGGGGACACTCATCTTCCTCAAATAAGAGTAGTTCTGTTGTTTTAGTTGATGGATCTCCTAAGTTGCAACGGGTGTACCTACCGCGTAAGATGGCATCGCCATCTTTCAATTCCAGAGTGCAAAGCACGCAGTGGGGATCGATGCAGCTATCCATTATCTGAACTTCTCGAGTCACTAACGGAAGGCTGCTTGACAGTATTGCGGGGCCGAGAAGGGAAATATACCCTACATAATCCGTATCTCTTTGGACTCGGTCCACATTGTGGAGTCACGTCAACTAGGGTCTGTATTTAATTAGATAGAAGTGGACTAGAGGTATATTCGCTTGTATATAACTAGGCTAATAATAAATATACTAATTTTCCCTATATAAATTACTATACCACACTTTCGCGTACTTGCGCGGTCACTACTGACCTTGTGGCAGGGGGGCCTGTGGGGGCCCATAGACCCACAATGGGGACCGAGTCCAAGGAGATAAGGGGGCCTCCACTTTTCTAGCGGCCCTGCTCTCCAAAAAAGCGCGGCACATTAAATGTTCTTAATGCCTGAGGCTGTAAGGATACCATATGATGCTCCCATAGCGTGCCTGCCTCGAGGCCCTACGTTTTCAGATGGCCTTAACACTACATTGTCTCCTAACATCTCCTTCTTAGTCCCATACCATGTGCAGATATACAACCGCAAACATCGTGCACGATGATTGTCGAAGAAACCCGCATCACAGAATAGTGAAGCGTCTTTACAAACGGTGTGCAGATTGCCCTAGGCCCGGCCCGCGTTGTGATAATCCGACATTCGACCAGTCTCTAGGGCTCAACTTTGATTCACATCGCAGAGGACCTTGCAGGATTTGCCGAGACTCAGGTGCCTCGGTTGGTGGGGAGATATACGAAGATGTGAGCAACTGCTACCGCGACGTCGACGACTGCCGCCACTAACCTAACAATCAACGACAGCATGACCTCCACGGTTAGGCCGCGTAGTTCGTGCAGCCCTGGCCCGCAGTTGCCCATCGACTTCGACGCGCTCGAATTTCTCGCACACGGTACTTCGGGTGCTGTCTACGCCATTGACAAAGACTGGGTCTTGAAGGAGTCTTGGGAACTCGACCGCGGCATCGTGGAGCGCCAAGCCTTGGGTCGCCTCGGTTCGCACCACAACATAATCGGATACTTTGGCGAAGCAACCCCGCATTCTATCATCCTCGAACGTGGTATACCTTTGTTGTCGCCGGATCAAATTGGCCTTGTTTCGATCCAAAAAAAGCTGGCTTGGATAAGAGATGTTGCGGAAGGGCTCCTATACATACACCAGCAAGGTATCATTCATGCTGATGTTGGCTGTGAGAATATAGTCATCGTCGACGGACAATTGAAGATAATTGACTTTGAGGGTTGCAGTATGGATGGAAAGGAAGCAACCGCTGGATATAAATGGTATAATCGCAAGGACGACTCCGTTACCCTGCAGAGCGATATCTTCGCATACGGCTGCGTTGTCTATCAAATCCTAACAGGCAAACCAACCTTCCATGAGCTAACTGAATCTGACGACCGAAGCAACCTCGTGCGGCGTCGATGCGCCGAACACCGATTCCCAGATATTCAGGGCTTACTTCTGAGTGACGTTATACTACGCTGTTGGTCTGGTTCATTCAAATCGATGGCAGAGGTCATTTCAGCGCTCGACTCAACTTTGACGCGGCGGCTCAGTCCGCCGCGTCTCACTTCCATTTTATGGAAATGGATAGGAACCTGCCCAAGATCCAAATGAAACGGGACTTGCTCACTCAGTCACAATTTGGAAAATGAGTTCTATAGTGGGTGGCCATCCCAACGCTCCCTGCTCCCTCGATGCGCAGGTGTGGTGGTGTGTAGAGAGCAATGTTTCAGTTCGCTGTAGAGGACAATTACACAGAGACACACATACACACATACACACATAGATGCAGCCAAACTGCATATATCGAGGTATCATTCTGATGGGCGAAGACGTGTCGAGGTCAGGCGGCGAGGGAGGAGAAGATGGGGAGATTGCGCCCGGCCTAACAAGAGGGGACATTTACCCATTCGTGTACGACAAGGCATCCCCGTTCGTGTTATGTTCGGTCTGTAAGAGCGGGATCATTGTGCCATCGGCAGGCACGCATCTTCGGACGATGCACGAAAGGTCCGTGTCAGCAGAGCAACGAAACAAAGCAGCGTACATGCTTAGACTACTGCCAAATATGATACAAAATGAGCAGGAGCTAGATGACTGCCAAGGGCCGGTCTCGGTGCGCAAGGCCATACCGCATCTTGATGAGCTAAAGTGTCCGCAATGCAGCCACATGCGCTTTAACGCGAGAATGATGCAACCGCACTGCCGTCAGGAACACGGGCTTCTTAGCGAGAGACGAGTTGGGGCGCCGTCTAGAGCGGCTCGTCAGCGGGGGCTTCGGGTGCCGTGGCGAGAAGGAGTGATGGGTGCCAACAGTTATTAAAGAAGCGGAGGCATAGCCGATGGTTTGAAGTTTGTGATGATGAGGCGATACTTGGAGCGGATTGAAAGCAAAGCAAGGTTGGCACGAGTCGGCGGAGGGGACAGGAGCGGGTTTTGGCTGGTTACAGTAATTGAAGGATTATTGATGGAACTTGGAAGCGAACAAATGAACTTTTGTTAATTGAATTTTTATTTTTAAGTATATTCTAAATAGTTGTATTAGGGGTATGCCCGCTAGCTAGGAAGACTTAGAATCTTCTCTAATCCGGCCGAACTGTGTAGGTTAGGGTAAGTTAACCACGGATGCGGATTTGGGGCAGCTTGCTGCGCACGGGAATTGATGACAATACGGTAGAATTGATAAAATTAGTGTTTGGTTTGAGCTAGAGTGTTTCATTTTGTTACAAAAGAACGTGTTTCGCGGTACGAAAAGCAAGATGGCCGATTTATATAATGCAAATCACTCCTCAACCCCAGCGGCTTTCACCAAATCCACAACAGCCTGATTCCCCCCCTGCCTCGCAGCCCATAGAATTGACCGCCCCTGCTTATCTTTGAATCGTACACTTGCTCCTTTCTCAAGCAAGTAAGAGACCGATTCTTTCTGTCCTTTAAGCGCTGCACGATAGAGTGCCGTGCCCCATACATCACTGCCCTCTATCACAGCTGGATTCGCCCACCACGGCTCAGTTGATTCCAGATCAGCCCCATTCTCAACCAGTAGCTGAAGCGCCTCCATGTTGCCCAACTCAGCTGCGGCAATATGCGTGCCACTTTCCTTTTGGGTCCATCCATGTTGCAGGAGTAGCCTGAGAATCTCCAAGGAGGGTTTCTTGCCAAGCAAGGCGCATACGCCGGGCTCCCAATCATTGCAGCCCCATGTGTCGTTTGGATCCTGCCCATTTTCAAAGAGAAAACGGAGGATGTCGACATTACCGTTGTAAGCTTCGAAACTGACTGCATCGCCGATGAACTCGCTGTGATGATTGTTTAAGCTGAAACCATGCTTCACTAGAGTTTGCCAAACGGGTATAGAGTGAGCGTAGCAGACTTGGTGGTAGAATTCGTTGTTTAATGAGTCGGCCGGGATTTCGAAACCCTCATTGAGAACCCAGTCGAGCAGTTGGACATTTGCATGCTGTGCTGCGCCCTCGGCGATATCTCTCAGTATATCGCCTTGCTTGTCTTGGCTTGCGGATTGATAGAGGTCCTTCACTGTTTGGAGGTGGTCCTCCTTGATCGCAGCGTCGAGCTGCTCTCGAAGGGATGTGTCTGTGCTTCGACTCATCATGAGGTAGTGTTATATGTTTGACCCAAGGCAGGTAGTTCCAGAGCGGATGTGATTGTTGCAATAAATGTTCTGAAAAAGAGAACCAGAGTAAAACAGAGATAGACAGCAGAAGAATTTTGCTTTATGTGCTGCTTTGAAAAGAATTTGTGCGATTGTGTTCACGTTCGGCCTCTCGACAGGAGTTTCGTATGCCGGGCTGCGATGACGTAGATCGTAGGTCGACGCCAGATGAGATCAATGCTCTTTGTTAAATATTAACTAGTCTGACCTCATTCTGTCGCGCGTTATATGAGATTTCCCGATGAAGGAATTTGGCGACAGAAAATTTCGCACTTTTTTAACAAATCGAAGAAGATGGATGATCATCGAGGCCGCAGGACACATCGAAGTAAAACTGGGGTTAGCGCCACCCGTGGAGCCTTGGATGTTGGTCAGCATTCAATGCGGTAACTTTTGTGTTACAGCGAACAATGTCAGCGATTAACATCGTGGGGGCGGCGTCAGCATTTAATGCGATCACTTATGTGTTATAGCGGACTATGTTAGTGTCAGAAAGGTAGGGGTCATAGGATGTGCATAAAAGTGTTCAATTCGATCAATCAGAGGTGCAGACGGCACCTGACTTATGTACCTGAAAGATACATAGTACGCTACGGATCTATCTAGCTAAATGCGGTACATCTAATACATCATCTCTACCGATGTCTTAAGGAGGGTCTGACCATTATTAATATAGTTAATGCTAAGACATTCTAGCGCTATTAGAGCCTTCACCCTGTTAAAATTATGCTATTTATAGCACTATTTTATAGGCCCACTAGTTGCCTAGTTGCGTTGTTGCAACGTTGGTTACAAGGCGTTGCCTGCAGCGTTGTTGGCTGCGGCCAGCTTTGGCTGTGACCTGCGTTCACAACTAACCCACAGGCTTGTATGACTAAGCCGACTAGGCTACCCTATAGGGAAGCTAAAATCAACTGTAACTAGGGAACTAGTAGTCGTATAAAAGGCTGACTTATACTATTCGAATCCTTGATTTTTTCTGGATTTAATGATGTATTTTATTTATAGGGTTGCTTATTAGATTGCTTAGTTAGTGCACGTGGGTGGCTAGATTATATGGTCATGAGTCGATTTTTTACTTTTTATATACAAATGAATTTTGCGGAAAATAAAAAATAGCTCCTAAGGCCCGGCTAGCGACCCCCTTCCGTTGATACGGTCGGTAGGTCTATAAGGGGACTTAGAAAATCCTCTTATTGCTCGTTAGATTGTTCGTCTAGCTAAAATCTACTATATTCAACTATTAAAGCTCTATATCTTGAAGAATCGTTGTATTATAGTGAATCTAGAAGCCGCCGCGTTGGAATCTACTAGGGAGGTCTTCCTATCCCTCTAGCTAGATTCCCCTTCCATTTTCAATACACCCTAACACACCCCCCTAGCTAATAGATAAAAATAAAGCTATAGATTATATATAATATATCGGATTTTAACTAATTTATGGTATTATTAGATAACTTAGGATTATTTGTAGTCTAATTTTCCTATAGAAGTCCTAATGCTTCTATCCTACGAGAGGCTTTGTAAATCTGTTAGCAGGTATCTCGGAGGTCTTTATCTAATTAACCTTAATATTGCCTAGGGCATATTGCTCTTAAATCTATATTTAATTTATATCTAGATACTTTAGACTTATCTAGAGCCTACCCTCTTTATATTCTATAATATAAATTATCTATTAATTATTATACTAGATAATTAAGAGAGGCAGAACGCGAATATTAATATTGCGTAGTAGATAGCCTAGTAATATACGCTCTTTTACACTATAATTTAATGTAAAAAGCTCTGCTTTAGTGCTTAAGGTTATTATATAATATTACCTACCTAACTTCTAATTAATTACAGCACTATATATAATAAATATATAACCTTATGTGGATTTCCTTATATTAGGATTATCGCTAAGTAAGGTATCTATACTAGAGAATAGCGTGTTATAGCTATCCTCCCTAGAGTATTAAATATAGAGTTTCTTTGTGTTCTATATATATCTAATAATGCCTTTTATAAGCTTAATATACTTAGATAACAGGTTAGTTAAGAAGGTAGTAAGCTTTGTAGCTATAAAAGCTATATTAGGTCTTCTAATAATACAGAGATATACTAGTAATCTAATAATTGCTTAGAAGAGATATATTTAATCTTCTAATACTTAACTATTATTTAGGTGGATTATAGTTATTCTAAGAGGAGCTATAGAGCTCTTTAAATTATTATCTATGATATTAGGAATAAACTTCTTGTTGGAACAAGCATGATATCAATCGCGCTTGGCAGCCGCAATTCCCTTCGGCTGAAGGTCGGCCGCTGCGCGTGTGTGCGTGCGCGTGCGCGTGCCTCCCTTCCTGCCCACGGGCAGACCTGCGATAGGGCAGGGCCTGGGTCACGTAACCCACCCACACCACGTGACCCACATAGCTATAGCTGCTTTTTCCCTCTTATAAGGGCCCTCTCTTTCCTAGCTTCCTTTCCTTTAGAATATAGAGCTTATAATAGATTATTTAATTAATACTATTATAAGCGTGCCTAATAGATAACTAGCCATTATCACACCTAGTGATACTAATACTAATTAGTGGTTAACTTTATAACCACTTTTTTTTTATAAATACCTGTTATCTTTTAAGACACTGTAGATTAGCTAGGTTCTATCTAGAAGAGACCTTTATAGAAGCAGCGTGATTTAGCTAGCCTATTAAGGTAATAAGAGTAGCTTTATTATTTAAGATCCCTAATTATGCTAAGGAAGAAGCTAACTCTAGCTAGCCTATTAAGGTAATAAGAGCAGCTAGAAGAAGCTAAAGCCTAAACTAAGAAGAAGAGTTTAACTCTAGTAGCTAAGCTATCCTATTATTCTTTAACTTAGTGCGTTCTATTATATATAAAGCTAATCGCCAGAGCCCGCGGTCCTTTATATCTTTTCCCTAATCCCTTTATTATTACTTCCCTTATTCTATCTCCTCTAATGCTATAAGTTATAATAGTTAATAAGAAGGAATAACTATAAAATCTAATAAGTTATAATAGCTCTTAAGTAGATCCCTTAGAAGCCCTAAAATTTACTATCCCCTTCCTCTATATCCTATAGTAATTATACTAGTATATTATAGAAGAAGCACTTACTAGGGTAGATAAATTTAATATTAAGGATAATAATATACCTAAGATATAAGTAACCTATATCCTCTCTTAGGTTAAGGACTATATAATATAGAAAGTATATAAAAGATTACTCTTTATAGAATTTACCTAAGACTTTAATCTATAAATCTATAGTAACTTTCTTAAGACCCTAGTTATAGTCCTAAGGCACTTATAGGACTACCTTATTAACTCTAGAGTCTATATAATAATTAACTAAAATATAAATATAGTAATAAACCTCTAAGAAGTCCTTAACTAATAGGAATTCTACTTCTAGTTATAAGAAGAAGTAAAGAATACCTAGAAGAAGCATAATAACTTCTAAAAGAATATAATTAAGAATAGTAACTTCCTTAATAACCTCTATAATAATAATAATATATAGGATTAATAGAGTATAAGAACTACTTACTCCTCCTATTAACCTTTATAACCTCTATAAAGAATAATATTAGTAGCCCTTCCCTAAGAATAAAACCCTTAGCCCCTTCCTTAGATACCTTAAGCCCTATAAGCCCTTCCTTATTATCCCTAAGAACCTATATTTACCTAGTAAAAAACCCCTACTCCCTAATAATAAGCCCTTCCTATTTACTAAAGAATAGTGTATAAACCTACTAATAAGCCCCCCTTTAAGCCTCTATAGCTAATAGTAAAGTAGATCTTAGACCTTATTAAGATATATATATTAGAGTAGTAGTATAGCACTAATAACTATAATATACTTAAACTAAAGCTCTAAATCTTTAGGTAAAAATATAAGCTTCTAGATATTAAACTAGAGTAAGCTAGGTATACTTTTAAGGTAATACTAAAAGGAAAAGCTTATTAGTACTCCTTAGACTACCTCTCTAAACCTAGTAGCCCTTAGGACCTTACTACCCTTATAAGGAGAATAAAGAAGAGATTTAAGACTAAAAATATAAGGTAGAAGTATTTACTTAAATAGTATAATACTTTACTCTAGAAGACTATTAATAAAAACCCTAATAAATTAAAGATAGAATACTTTAATAAACTTATTAAGAGGCTATTAACCTTATAGTAAGCTATTCCTAATATAGGTTAATTAGAAAAAGCCCTTAGGAATTAGATTATAACCGCTTATAATAGGATTCCTAAGTATAGAGGGTGCCTTACTAACCCTCTAGATAGCCTCTAATAATTCTATAAGTATATATATATAATAATCTAGCTTATTATAGAGGAGTTTAGTGGTTAATATTAATTCCCTACTAATACCTAGACTCCTAATGCCTTCTAGACTAATAAAAGGTATAATAGTAAGGGCAGAGAGTTATAATACCCTCTATAAAGGTAGAAAGGTAGAAAAGGCCCTTCCTATATAAAGAAATATTATATATATAGTAAGGAAGGATACTAGTTAATAAAGTATCCTAAGGAAGAGCGTAAGAAGGTATACTAGCGATATAAGAACTATTACCTAGTAGATACCTTATTATCCTTACTAGCTTTATATAATACCTTTCTTACCTAGTATAAAGGTACCCTAATAGAGGATCCTACTCCTTATCCCTCTAAAGTTAATAAGGTTACCTAGTATATAATAAGCCTTAGGTTTAATACTAAGCTAGAGGGAGAGAAAGAAAAAAGGGTGCTTATAAGCTTCTTTACCTATAGAGTAACCCTTAATAGTTAGAAAATAGTTAAAGTCCTTATAAATTAAGCTATAATATATAGACTAAGTAAGAAGAATCCTTTTAATAATAGGAATACCCTAGGGCTCCCTTACCTCTTCTTACTTAAGGACCGCTACTTATCTAAGGCCTTCTAGGGTATTATACTAGATACTAAAGCGGTATAATTCTTAATAGTAGGCTAATCTTAAGTTATAGTATTATAGAAGATAATGCTAAAGATTTATCTTAATACTACTAGGGTAGGTAAAGTAGTTATTATATTTAGTAAAGGCTAGCTAATTATATTACTTAGAATAATTAATATGCCTACTCCCTTTAGTAATATTACTTTTTATATAATACTAATAAATACTCCCTTCCTACTTTACCTTAATAATATAGGCTAATTAAGAATTAACTTTATTACTACTAAGAATATCCTCTAGTAAGGGAATATTAAGGTACCCCTAGTATATAAATAGGGCTATATATAGATACTATTAATATAAGATAAGAAGGTAGTAGTATAGAATTATTTAACTAAGATTAAATTATAGTAATTATATTGCTACTTTAGTTATCCTTTAGTACGCTAACTCCACAATCTCCTAAGTAATATAGGGTATAAGATTACCTTTAAGGCTATTAAGGTAATATTAAAGGTATGCCACTAGTGCTAAATAAATACTAATAGCCCCTATTACTTTAAATTCACCCTTAAGGATAGGTATACCTTTAACTTTAAAGTAATAGTTAATATTATATACCTTAATAGTAACTACCTAACGCTCTATATAGTAGATATAGCCATGGCATTCTACGTAGCGAGATTCCTTCCTAATATCTTAGCTAAAATAACTTAGGAAGCCCTAAGGATATACTAGATTAATATATACTAAGGACCTTCTAATTAGATTATTATAGATACTAGTATAAACTTTTATGGCAAGGAATTCCGCTAGTTCGCGGTATTAATATTAATCTCTATTAAAGAGGTCCTAATTAAGGCATATTATAGTATTAGAAAAGTTAAGAGATATTATAGGCTACTCTAAAGGGCCTATAATATTATTTAAAGGGAATATCTAATAACCCTAAAACCTATTACCCTATAGATAGCTATAAAAGCCCTTAATAATACTATAGGTCTAAATAGCCTTATTCTAACCCTCCTTATCTTTAGCGCCTACCCCTGTATATTAAGTAACTCTCTACTATTACTAGAGATCTTATAGTGTGTTATTACTATATAAAAGGCAATAAAGGAAGTTAAGCGCCTCTATATAATCTAGAAAGTTAGTAAAGCTCTTATAGTAAGGAATAGTTTAGATATAAGTAAGACTCTTAACCTCCTACTTAGATTACTAGTCTAAGTCTAGTATAAAGGTAAAGGGTAGTAAGGCCTATATAACCTTCTCTTTATTAATAGAGAGACCTATACTCTTAACCTCCTATAAGGCCTAAAGACCTTCTGCTTAACTTCTATTAGGCCTTATTATAAGGACCCTAATATAGAAGCCCTCCTATATTAGGAGGGTAGAGAAGAGGTAGAGGCCTAAACCAGGCTACCTAGAAAGACCCTAGAGATCCCGCTAAAGAGATGCCTAGGTAGACCCTAAAAGAACCCTCTAGTAATTATTAATAAGACTAATATATTTATCTTAGCTAAGGAGGAAGCTAATCTTAATCTTATAATTTAATTACATAAGGAAGGCGTTATTATAACCCCTGGTATACTATTTAAGCTCTCTATAAAGACTAAGATTAATATACTAATTAATCAGGGTGTATTTAAATTTATTACCTATAATAAAAGAGAGCATAGTAGTATGCGAATCTTTAATTTATAAATTATTAATAAAGTAAAAGAAAAGACTAGCTAGCTATATAAGAAATTAAGGCTTATAATCTAAGGCTTTAGGGATAAGGTAAAGTAAGTAATCTTAATATAGGCCCTAATAATCTAATAAGCTAGTTAACGCCTTATTCTTATAATAGTACCTTCTCTCTTAATAAAAGGCTTTATCCTATAGATTTATAATATTACCTAGGCCTATATCTAATTAACTACGCGATTAAATAGGGTAATCCTTACATAGCTCCTAACCTAAATCCGCGATTAATACCCTAGAGGGATAATCATAAGGGTAATTAAGCTACTCTATAGAATTATAGAGGCTAGAACACACTAGTAGGTCATATACTATAGGCACTATAGAGAGAAGCTCTAGATAGAGACTTCTATATATAATCTATGCCTATTAGTAACTATAGAAGATAGCCTAGAATTTATATATATAGGTATATAGACTAATAATACTCTTAGGCTATTAGATAAGGAGTTCTCTAAGAAGGAAGAGAGAGAATTAACTATAGTAGCTTTTATAGTAAAGCTAAAGTAATTTCTCCTTAAGAATAATTCTCTAACCTTTAATAGGGAAATTATTAAATTAGTAGCTAGTGTAGCTATTTTACTTTAATAAAAAGGCTAAGGTAGTAAGCTTAATTTAATCCTACTTATAGATTTAAAGTAGAAATATATTAAATAAAGGGCTTAAGGCACCTATATTACCTTAATCTACTAACTAGAAGCCTACTATAACCTATCTATTACCGCTTAACACTAAGAGCTAATAATTAAGAATATTAAAGCCCTTAATTACTAGATCTAATAGTAGATAGATTACCCTAATTAAGGCCTAATATTTGTTCTAATTAACCTTACTAAAGTAAAGCTATATATATTTATAGATAGGTTATTTATAAATAACTAGGACCTTACCTTATAGCTTAGCTATATACTAATCCTTACTAATAAAGACTATAAGGATAGTAAGTTTATAATTAAAGGTAATATTATACACTTTAGCTTAATAAAGAGTAAGAGAGTTATATAAAGTATACTTACCTCTAAGGTCTATAGTATAGTTACTAGCATTAATATAGCATATATAATAGCCACTACCCTTTATATACTTATAGACTAATTAAATCTTCTAGCTACACTAGTTATAGTGTGTATAGATTTATACTCCCTTTATAAGTGCCTTATTAAGCTTAGTATAATAAAGAAGAAATGCCTAATAATTAATATTATAGCCCTATAATAGTTATATAAACGCTATAAACTCTGCGAGATCTATTAGATTAATAGAGTAGATAACCTAGCTAATGCCTTTATAAAGGCATTACTAAATAAGGCCCTAGAGTAGTTTATCTCTAGTAACTAGATAATAATCTAGATAGAAGGGTAGGTAACCTATATAGAGAATAGCCCCTATAAATAGCACTAGGAGGGTAACCTATAAGGAGGATAGCCTCTATAGGTAGTAGTATTAGGGGACTATTAACCCCTATACTATAGGGAGATATAATCCTCCCTAGTATTAGGGAATTATTAACCCCTATACTATAGAAGGGTATAGATCCTACCCTCTTAGGGATAATAGAGGAAAATAAAGGGGGAGAAGTAATACTCTAGGGGTAGTAGGAGAAGGAAGGAAAGGGGGAGCTATATAGCTCCTTCTTAGACCTCTAGGGAGGGCCTCTAGTAATTCTATAACTTTATATTATTTATATAGAGTATAGAGCTATAAGGGAGGTCCTCCTTTAGATTTATAAGATATCTATACTTTACTTTAGTAAGAATAAGAGAGTAGATATAGGAGGTAATAGGGCTAAAGAAAGAGATAAAGGGGGAGGAAAAAGAGGTAATAGGATAGGGGAGTTACTATATAGATATTATTAATAATATTAAGGGGGGAAAGGGACTTAGGGGGAGGCCTGCTTACCCTTTTAGTAGGAGGTTAGAGATATATTATTATTTTTTCTTTATTATTACCTACTATAGGTATGCACTACTTTCCCTTCCTTTCCTTCCTTTCTTATTCCCCTTTAATAAGGATTATAACCCCTTCTATTATTATCTATTATATTATTAGCGATTAATATTATGTATTAATAATTATATTAAAAAGAGAGTTCCTAGTGTTAGAATAAGCATAATATTAATTGCGCTTAGTAGCTATAATTCCCTTTAGCTAAAGGTTAGCCTAGCTAGGAGAAGGTCGGCCGCTGCGCGTGTATACGTGCGCGTGCGCGTGCCTCCCTTCCTGCCCATAGGCAGACCTGCGATAGGGCAGGGCCTGGGTCACGTGACCCACCCACACCACGTGACCCATATAGCTATAGCTGCTTTTTCCCTCTTACAAGGGCCCTCTCTTTCCTAGCTTCCTTTCCTTTAGAACACAGAGCTTATAATAGATTATTTAATTAATACTATTATGAGCGTGCCTAATGGATAACTGGCCATTATCACACCTGGTGATACCAACACTTCTATATAATCTTATAAATATATAATTCTTATAATAGCTATATCTCCTTTATAGCTTAATTCTAAATCACTTTAATCCCTAAGAACCACTTTAAGTTGCCTTAATCCTTAATATCTAGGTTACACATTAATTAATTATGCAAATCTTTAAACATATCCTTAAGTTTATTAGGGAATATAACCACTATATTATTAATGTAAAAGAATAGAATTATTCTATCCTTTATAAAGATATAAGGGTCTTCTTTTCTTTAAATAAATCTAATTTAAAGTAAAAATTACATTAGATATAGGAACTATTACTTTAGAGCTTCCCTAAGCCTATATAAGGCTCTAATTATCCTCTAGAGATAACCTCCTACCTTTAAACCTTCTAGTAGTCTATAGAAAACGGGTTCTTTAAGCTAAACATATAGGAAGGTATTCTAAACATTATATTATTATATATTAAGGTCCTTTGCGCAGTAGATAGCGAGTAGTATGCGTAGGGATTATAAAGTAAGTGTAGTAGTGTAGTTATTAAGATTGTTTTTTAGCTACTAATTTCCTTATATAACTATATAAGCCTTAAATTTAGTGATAATCCCCTTTTTATCTGTTTTATATTTAAATACCTATCTAAGGTTAATAATCTTATTATGAATGTTATAATTAAATAATTCCTCTAGGATATCTTCCTAGTAATTTAATAATAAAAGCTTATTAACTTCCTTTTATATCACTTCCTTCTAGTGGTTATAATATATTAAAGCTATTATATATTAATAGTAAGCAGGTTCTAGAGGCATATCCTTAATCCTTAGGCTATACTAGGCACCCTATAATACCGTAGTAAACGCAGAGTAGGGCTAATAGGCTTTTCTTAATTCCTTATATTATTGCTTACTAGTGATAATATTACTAGGATTAATACTATTATTATAAGAGTATAGAGCCTTAGATTAAGTAGACTCTAGGTCCTTACTATACTTAGTAGTATTTTTATTAGTATTAGTAATATTATTACTATATTCTATTATTACTTTATATATAAAATTATTAAATTCTTAAAATAGCGTGTTCTCTTCTTATAAGGTAAGCGCTATAGTCTCTATAGTAACTAAATACTTATAAGAAGAGTTAGGAGGAGTTAGAAAAGCACTAGATTAACTCCCTTCTTATTAAGAGGCTTAAGGAGGTATTTCTTCTCTAACCTGATTATTTTTATTTATTATATTTATTAGTATTAAAGGGAGGTTATTATCTTTAAGCTCTATCCTAATAAGGGCTTAACTAACCTCTTTATTAATATCTTTAGCCTTAAGCTTAGTAAGTAGGTTAATTATTAGTACCTTCTCTTTCTAAGCTTCTTTAATCTCTTCTTTAGGATTAAAGAAGGTATTCTTATTAAATTAAATATAAGCTAATATTATTACCTTTTAATTCCTTAATATTAGAACCTAGATAATATATTAGGACTTTTCTTTATACCTAATAAGGTACCTAATATAAGCCTTTTGCTTAAGCTATAGGATTAAATTATTTAATTTAATGTATTTAAGGGCTTTTATGGTTATTAGAAAGGCTTTATACCTAAAGGCTTAGAGATATAAGATTAAGGGCTTCTAGTTTTCTAATATCTATGAATAAGTAGGTATAGTCTTTTTAGCCTAATTCCACTAAAGCTTATAAGGCGTAACCTAATCTTTATAATACTTAAAAGGCATTTAGTTAAGAAGGTATATAGTAGTGTTAAAGACCTTATTATTAAGCTTATAAGGGAGCTATGCCTCTAAGCTTAAGGTCCTTGCTTTCTACTTTACCACCCCCCTAGATCTCTCTGCCTTACTATTCTAGCTAGGTGTTAAGGGAGCTAAATTATAGACTATAATCCCTAATAATGCTATCTTATCCCTTATTTCTCTAGTAAAGAGGGCTTTCTTAATATTACTATACAAAAAGCATAGTTAAACCCTAAATTATATGCTTAGGAAGCTAGCTATTATGTAAAAGGAATTACGTATTATATCTTTTAACTTAAATAAGTAAAAGAACCGCATTAAGGTTATTAGGTATATAAAAACACACTAATATTAGTCGCTATTCTAGCATAGCGTGTTATAGTTGTTAAAATTATGCTATTTATAGCACTATTTTATAGGCCCACTAGTTGCCTAGTTGCGTTGTTGCAACGTTGGTTACGAGGCGTTGCCTGCAGCGTTGCCTGCAGCGTTGTTGGCTGCGGCCAGTTTTGGCTGTGACCTGCACACAACCAACCCACAGGCTTGTATGACTAAGCCGACTAGGCTACCCTATAGGGAAGCTAAAATCGACTGTAACTAGGGAACTAGTAGTTGTATAAAAGGCTGACTTATACTGTTCGAATCCTTGATTTTTTCTGGATTTGATAATGTATTTTATTTATAGGGTTGCTTATTAGATTGCTTAGTTAGTGCACGTGGGTGGCTAGATTGTATAGTCGTGAGTTAATTTTTTACTTTTCCTATACAAATGAATTTTGCGGAAAATAAAAAGTAGCTCCTAAGACCCGGCTAGCGACCCCCTTCCGTCGATACGGTCAGTAGGTCTATGAGGGGACTTAGAAAATCCTCTCATTACTCGTCAGATCATTCGTCTAGCTGAAATCTACTATATTCAACTATTAAAGCTCTATATCTTAAAGAATCGTTGTATTATAGTGAATCTAGAAGCCGCTGCGTTGAATCTACTAGGGAGGTCTTCCTATCCCTCTAGTACAGATTCCCTTCTATTTTCAATAGGTTATGAGCCCGGAAGGCCTATAAGATTACTACATTACTACGTTATTCTACTGCGATTAGTGCTTGATTTTGGGTACTAGTTACTCTCTACTAGACCTATGGGCTCTTAGATTACAAAGGAAACCGCTAGTTTTTAAAGCTTTTCATCCGCTAGCACCACGCATCGCAACGCCAGACCCTTAGTGTTAAAATTCATTTACAGCCGCACCCGTAACTATCTAGTTACAACCACAACCTCTTTTAGTGATTCTATTCACTGCTGCGACCGTTATATTTGATATTATCTATAATAGTAGATACGCTGCATCCTTTTATATATCATCGAACATCTAGTATATCTATACTAGGCTTTTTAACCTATTGCAATACGTTGCACGCACTATACATCACGTTGCGTTGCGTTGTGGCCGTTGCAATACCTATTATTCCTATCTGTTATTTTTGGTGTTGAGAAAATTTTCGCAGAGAATCTTCTCCGGTCCGTTTCTGCCCGCGCATACCGCAGACCCACTTTTAGACCTCGAGGGGCACCCTTTCAAACAGCCCCGCCGCACAATTTACGTGCGCAGCCCGGTTGCACCACAACCTAGCTTCCAGCGCGCGATATTTGCAACAGGAAGAGATTTAGAGATCTTACACAGGATATCTTTTGAGATCCTAGGGAATTTTAAGAGATGGCACCACCGAATTATAAGGGTAAGGGTCCTGCTGCAGGCCCTTCTTCTAGCCCTCCTAGGGACCCTGATAGGATGGAAATAGAAGGTCCGGCTGTTTAAGCCAGTGCTTTACAACTGCAACAACAGATGCAGAGCCAAATTGAACAACAAGGCAAGACCTTAACTGATTTTATCAAGCATACTAAGTCAAATCATCTAAAAAACGAGGCTAGCATTAAAGATCTACTAGATAAATTAACGCAAACCATGACTGCTATGTAAGGTCTTCAGGATTCTACTAAGCTAAGGGAAGAAAATACTAAAGCTCCGGTAGAAGACCTGCCTGCTGCTACTACTTCTGCGAGTTTACCTTCTAGTAACTTATAAGCTGCCTTTAATACAGGTGCTATTAAGGAACTAAATAAGAAGGTTCACTCTATTCCTAAGGGAGCTAAGCTAAAAGGCCCTGAAAACTATGATTAGTGGAAGCAAGCCCTAAGCATCCAATTTAGAGCCCTAGGATTACCTGAATTTATAGATAATCCTAGCTTAGCAGGCTATCTAGCTGACTGTGATTAAGCTATTCTTTTGATAATATTAAGAGATAGCTGTCAACCAGGACCGCAGGCAGCTATATGTTAGCAAAAATCCCCCGAAGAAGCCTATAAAGTCCTTATTAGGTAATATTCGCAGAGTGCTGAAATCCAGCGAGGTACGCTATACGCTAGCTACCACTCCCTAAATTTTTTAAATTATAAGGGATCTTTAGAGGCTTTTAATGCTGATTTTAATAACTTACTAGCTAGACTACAGCTTTATAGTGTAGAGATCGCTCCTATAGATCAAGTAAACCATTATATCAATGCATTAAAGCAGACCTTTCCTAGCTAGGCTAAGAGACAAAGATTTACTATCAGAGCTACTAGGGCACAAGGGCTGCCTATAAATACCTTAAATTTATAGTTCCTTATGGCGGATTTATTAGAAGAGCAGAGGGATAAAACCTCCCCTGTAGCTAAAGCTCTTAGCTATAAGGCTTCTAATAATAAGGGAAATTCTAAGGACAAGGAAAAGAAGTCACCTTCTAATCCTAATACTAAGAAGGACTCTACCAACGCCACTAAAGAGCAGGATAAGAAGGATTTAAACCCTTCTAAAGCCTCTAGGAAGAAAAAGCAGAAGAAGAAGAGTGGCAATAGGGATAAAGATAAAGGAAAAGAAGCTGCTTTTGCGTTAGGCTATAGTCTAGCCACGGGATACGTTGAAGAACTAGATTCTAGCGAGTCTAGCAGCGAGGATAGTAGTGATTCTGAATCTGATTTAGATACTTCTAGTGCTACTAGTGACACTACTACCAAGCCTACTTTTAGCTACTCTAATGATGTGGTTAAAAACTCCCTTCTATACGATATAGGTTCTTCTTGTCATATTTGTAATAATAGGGCTTTCTTTAGGGACTTTAAGCCTCTTAAGAAAGGTTAAACCGGCCCTATAATTACAGCAGGAGGACCTATTTATCCTAAAGGAAGAGGCACCGCTGTTTTTAACGTTCTGGTCAAGAAAAACCCACCAGAATATAGGCCTTTAGCTCTGTTAGATGCCCTATATTTCCCTGGTATAGATACCAACCTAGTTAGCGGGTTATCCTACTATCTTAAGGGAGGTTATCTAGCTAAAGATCAGCTTTTCCTAGCCGATAAAAGCCCCTGTGGGTTACTAGAACCTACTAAACATGGCTTCTTTTTGCAGATTAAGGGGCAAGCTACTCCTAAGATCTGCAAGCATTTAACCCACCTCTCCTTTATGGGCTCTCAATATTGCAACCAACAACAAAGAAACCAACAGCAAAGAGCCTATAAGACCGAATTAGGGTTTTCCTACCCTATAGAGGTTTAAATTCCGCAGCCAGCATTTAATCCCGAGGAATATCAACGAATCGAAGAATTAGATTCCGAAGACGAAGATTCAGCCCTATGTCCCACCGAAGCTCCTCCTAGTCAGGCATCTTCTATAGGGGGTTTAGAAGGTCCATACCCTAATGACTTGGGTGACGATAGTGGCCGTCTATTGCCCCCAGAGGCCTGTGATTCTTAAGAGGCCTGGCAACAGAGGGAGCTAGGGGATAATAGCTCTGATAGATCTTCTAAGCTAGATCCTAGTTATAAGAAGTTACTAGATTTAGCCCTTCTTTGGCACATTCGATTAGGCCACATTGGCCTCCCTTTACTTAAGAAATCTTCGAAATTAGCTAAAGGGATCCCTGATTTCTCCGCTATTAAAGAAAAGGATTTTAACTGCATAGCCTGTATGCAATTAAAGGCTGTTAGAAGACCTACTAAAAGACCTATTTAGGACCCCCCTAGGGTTTTAGATATTCTAGAGGGAGATACGGTTAAAATCGAACCTATACCGCATAATAAGAAGGCCCTAGTCCTTATCCTTATTGATCGAAAATCCCGGTATAAGTGGTGCTTTTTATTAGCTAATAAAGAAGGTTAGACCCTTTATACTGCTATTAAGGGCTTCTTTAAGGCCCTGAAAAACCGATATAACGCGTATCCTAGGCACCTTCACTTCGACGGAGGTACTGAAATTAACAACGAACTTTAGTCTTAGTTATCTTCTAAAGGAATTTGCTTTAGCACCTCTTGCCCCTATATTCATGAACAGAATGGGCTAGTTAAGAGGGCTATTAGGGTTATCCTAGACTGGCTTAGAGCTACACTTTAGTGGTCTAAGCTGCCTTTATATCTATGGTCTTATATCCTTCCAGCCATAGTGGACTTAGTTAACATCACCGCTAATATAACTAAGCCCCTAACCCCTAAGTAGCTATTTCTAGCTAATTTAGAGCCTAAGACTATCTATAAGCCTGATTTCTTGAAAATTAGGGCTATAGGGTCTTATTGCGAGGTTCTAATACCTCCGGAGCAGAGATTAAAGCTTTAGAAGCTAGCCCCTAGGACTATCCCTGGCCGGCTGCTTGCTACTCTAGGTTCTAGCGTCTATCTTGTTTATATACCCTCTAAAAGGTTAGTTATTAAGACTAGCTTTGTTAAGATTATAGAGGATATAAGCTCTGTAGGGTCCCCTAAGCCTTTAGGGAGCTATCCTTTAGAGGGAGAAGCCGATATCTCACGAGATCTAGAGGTTCAGGATAGCTATCTAAAGCCTCTAGCGCCCCTAGCGCCCACAGCACCCGCAGCGCCCGCCGCGCCTACAACAACGCCCGGGATGACCGCTGTAATGCCTCTAGCGCTACCCCTAGAGAGCCTAAGCTCTAGCGCCCCTAATAAGGGTGCTATTAAAAAACCATTTTTAGATTTAGATTCTTTAATTGACCCTGATTCTATGGACATCGATGATTTTAATTTATCTTCCTACGTTAAGGAGATATGCTTTAAGGCACAACAAAAGGCTAAATCATCTAATAACAACGATCCGGATACGCCCAAGACCTAGAAACAAGCTTTAAAAAGCAAGGATAGTCAAAAATGGATTAATGTAACCTTTAGCGAATTTAAGTAGCTACTAGCTGCCGGAACTTTTAAATTTATAGGGATAGACTAAATTCCTAAGGGCCGAAAAGTTCTTAAAAATAGGCTTGTTTATAAGCTTAAAAAGGATAAAGAAAATAATCCTATTAAACACAAGGCCTGACTCGTTGCAAAAGGCTTTATGCAGATAGAAGGTCAGGATTATATCGAGACCTACGCTGCTACTAGCATTCCCCCTAGTTAGCGGATATTACTAGCCCTAGCGGCTTGTAATGACTGGGAAGTTGAATAGGTTGATTTTATAGGGGCATTCTTAAACAGCTTATTAAAAGAAGCTATTTATATGCAGATCCCTGATGGATTTGTTAAATTTGCCAAAGCTGCTTCGCCTGAAATAGCTAAATTACTTAAGAAATACGGCTATAATCCCTCTTAAAAGCAGGTTATTTTCCTTTAAAAAGCTTTATATAGATTAAAACAGAGCTCTAGAGAGTGGCAGCAGGCCCTAAAGGAACTTCTTCGAAAATTAGGCTTCCACCCCCTTATATCTGACCCTGCTGTCTTCTTCAACCTAACTATATCTACATATATAGCGACTTATGTAGATGACTGTCTTCTAATAGGACCGGATCTAGCTTATATCAACAGGCTAAAGAAGCTATTACACAAAGCTTATCCTATAGAAGATCGTGGGCTAGCCGAATTCTTCCTAGGCGTTTAAATCACTAGAAATCAAAAGAAAGGGACCCTAACTATCCACTAGTCCTAGTACATTTCTGAGGCCCTAGAGAGATTTAACATAAAAGATGCTAGGCCTGCTAAAATTCCCCTATAACCCGGAATTATAAAACAGGCAGCTTACCTAACTAAACCTCTTTCCTCCTCCGATTATAAGCTTTATTAGAGTATTATAGGGACTATTATGTACTTAATGCTCCTTATAAGGCCTGATATTGCTTTTCCGGTTCAGTGGCTTTTAATAGCGTTAGCTAAGCCTTATATAGAGCACTTAAATGCTGCTAAATATCTGCTTAGATACCTTCTAGGCTCTATGAGTTACTCTATAACTTATAGAAGGTCTAAAAACGCTATTAAGGCCTCTACAACCCTTATTAGCTTCTATAATAGTAACTTCGCAGGAGATAAGTCCTCTAAATTAACCTATGCTTATCTCTATAAGCTAGCTAAAGGACCTATTAGCTGGAAATTAAAGAAAGTAACTACAATAGCTTTATTGACATTAGAGGCCGAATTAGATGCTCTATGTGAAGCTATTAGGGAGCTAGAGTAGCTCTATGGCCTTTTTAAGGAAATTAAGCTGCCTATAGCACCTCCCGTTCCGATTTTTAGTGATAACTAAGGCGCTATAATAACCGCTAATAACCCTGCTCTTCACAGCAGAACAAAGTATACCCTGCTAAAATTCAACTATACCAGAGAGAAGGTACAGAAGGGTATAGCTAAGGTTATCTATATTAATACTAAAGAGATGCCTGCAGATGGCTTAACTAAGCCCCTGCCTAACGATAAATTTCAATAATTTATTCAACTATTAGGTCTTACGAACACAAAGGCCTAGTTTTAAAAGAAAAACAACTAAAAAGTCAAAAAACCTAAAATCAACAAAAACACTGGAATTCCGTTGAAAAGTTATTGATATTAGTTGAAAAGTTATTGGATTTATTATTGAATTTTATTGTTAACTTAGATATCTATTAAAGAGCTAAGTTTAGGTATTGAATTAGTTAACTCATACTTTTCTAGAGGGAGTGTTAAAATTATGCTATTTATAGCACTATTTTATAGGCCCACTAGTTGCCTAGTTGCGTTGTTGCAACGTTGGTTACGAGGCGTTGCCTGCAGCGTTGCCTGCAGCGTTGTTGGCTGCGGCCAGTTTTGGCTGTGACCTGCACACAACCAACCCACAGGCTTGTATGACTAAGCCGACTAGGCTACCCTATAGGGAAGCTAAAATCGACTGTAACTAGGGAACTAGTAGTCGTATAAAAGGCTGACTTATACTGTTCGAATCCTTGATTTTTTCTGGATTTAATGATGTATTTTATTTATAGGGTTGCTTATTAGATTGCTTAGTTAGTGCACGTGGGTGGCTAGAATTTATGGTCGTGAGTTGATTTTTTACTTTTCCTATACAAATGAATTTTGCGGAAAATAAAAAGTAGCTCCTAAGACCCGGCTAGCGACCCCCTTCCGTTAATACGGTCAGTAGGTCTATAAGGGGACTTAGAAAATCCTCTTATTGCTCGTCAGATCGTTCGTCTAGCTAAAATCTACTATATTTAACTATTAAAGCTCTATATCTTGAAGAATCGTCGTATTATAGTGAATCTAGAAGCCGCCGCGTTGAATCTACTAGGGAGGTCTTCCTATCCCTCTAGTACAGATTCCCTTCCATTTTCAATAATAGTAGTTAAGATTAACTAATAACCTATATCTAGGTCCTTAAGGAAGGCCTTCTAGTGTAACTATTAATCTCCAGCGCTTTGCTTTACCTATAGTATATATCTCACACTATGTAAGGCTAGGTCCGGTTATTTTGACTCCTAATGTTATACTTATGAGCCTAGTAAAAGCTTCTATTCCTAGATAGCTATATTAGCAATGCTATAGGTCTGCATCTCCCTTTATAGGAGGTCTTAGTAACCTTAAAGCTATATAGGCTTCTTTAGAATCCTTAGAAAGCTTTAATAGTATAAAGAGATTATTAACCTTATGTAGTCTAGCTATAGGATAACCTCCCTATATTAGCATGTGTTTCTTTTAATCCTAAAAGACTCTAGTATTTATTAGAATCTTTGCTAAGATAAGGTTAATATTAAATCCTAGGATATATAGGGTATCTACTAGTACTATAGTCCTTATAGCTTATATAATAGGATCTATTACTATAATTTAAGTAGTTCCTTAACCTAAAGCAGCGTAGATTATTCTACCTACTCTAACTTCTATATTAATATTCTTATTAAAGCTAGATTATTAGAACCAGCGGATATTATTAAAGATATGCGCGTTCGTGCTAGAATTATAAATAACTATATTATTCTTAGTATCTAAAGCGTTTAGCGCGTTTAAAGAGTTAGCTATAATCTCCTTTATTAATCTAACTAGCTTAGATTTAATAGATATTAATATATTTACTAACTTTTCTCCTAGTGTAGTAATAATAGTATTATTTATAGGATTCTATAATAGAATAACTATATTACTATTCTTCTTCTCTGGTTTCTAATTTATTACCTTTAATTTCTTTATTAGATAGTCCTTTAGATACTTCTTAATATTATCTTTTATTATTTTTCTAACTATCTAGTCCTTTAGTGTAGCCTCTAGCTTATATATTACTTTAAATAAATAGCACTATTCCTACTATTTTAAAGGATTATTAATAATATAATTTAAGTATCTAGGGCACTTTAGTCGCTCTAATTTGCCCTTTCTATTTAATCTCTTAGATAAGGTTATATTAGTAGACTTTATAGTGCTTTATAGAGCTTTATAATTATACTTAAATTTAGTAATAGTATATAGGAAGTCCTGGTTTTTATTATTATTTAATTAATTATTCTACTTTTTCTAGAATAATTTATATTTAGTTTATAGAGATATAATAAACTTATAAAGTATTATTTCCTCTATCTATTAGGTCTTAAGGTCTAGGTAATTTCTCTATAGAACCTTACTTATTAAAGCCTACTTATACTAATTATAAGTGCCTTTAGCTTATAAATAGTTATTTAGATATAATTCTATAAGAATTAGTATCTTCTTAGTATTTAGTTAGTATTAATCTTAAAGAAGCTTTAATATTCTTTAAGTATACTATTAAACTAACTCCTTTTCTTTAACTTTAGTATTAAAATCTAAAGAGTTTTAAATATTCCTTAAAATTATTCTTTATATAAATTCCCTAATCTTTAGTAATTACTTTAACTAGCTTTTATACTTTATAATATTAAAATATTAATTCTTATATAGAAAGTAATAATAATTCTTTACTTCCTTATAAGCTATATTCTAATCTTCTATTATATAAGGATTTTTAGGTAAGACCTCTAGCCTTAGGCCCTTCTCTAGTATCTCTAGCTTTATAGGCTCTTAGAGCTTTTTAACCTTATTTAGATTAATATACTCCTAAATACTATAAGCTTTAGTATAGTTCTTAATCTAGGTATACTACTTTATCTAGTCTTTCTCTAAGGTTAATACTATATTTAGAGTTTCTTTAGATATTATAAAGAGAAATAGATACTAGTAATTAAATAGTATATTAAGGAATAATAGGTTTATCTAAAGATAAAGGTAGGTATTAATTATATTAAATAAATAATTAATATATTTAATTAGAGTATATAATCTTAGATAATAAAACAGTAGTAGAATCCTCCTAGGCTTATAACTATTAAAAAGGTAGGGATTATAGGATATATATAAAAGTATTTAATTTAATTAATTAGAGATATAGATAGCACCTAACTTATATACCTAAAAGGTATATAGTGCGCTACGGATCTATCTAGCTAAATATGGTATATCTAATACATCGTCTCTACTAATGTCTTAAGGAGGGTCTGACTATTGTTAATGCAGTCAATGCTGAGACGTTCTAGCGCTGTCAGAGCCTTCACCCTGACAGTTAGCGATTAACATCGTGGGGGCGGCGTCAGTATTTAATGCGTCACTTATATATACAGCGGACTATATTAGTAATTAACATAGTGGGGGCGGCGTTAGCATTGAATGAGGTCAAAATTCCGCACACAGACATGCATGCTGACCAGCGACTGACGGATTCAAATAGGTTGCTGCCGAGATGCTCCATCGAGATCGGAGTAACACTTGAGTTAGTGACGGGCTGAAGTTGATACTTCATCCAAACATTGACTTGCGTCATCTTACTCATACCGACTTCGAACTTGAACGAAGATGCCTTTGTGAACCAACGTGATGGAACTAGTGGCTCATATCGAGCACATGCGGAAATAACTATAAGAAGCTGATACTTGACTGACATGAAATCAGATTTGAATCATCAATCAACTTCCATACCACCTAGTACTGCAGAGCACCCTTCCAAAGTTCATTACGTGTTACACCATTGACAAGAACATGATGTTCTCTGCCTCTGGCCGCAAAAGCGGCATTTTAGTCTTCCTCTTCTCCATTTTCAGCACCCTTCTTCTTTTCTCTTCGCAGTCAAGCACGGCTCTAGCTGCACCTGTCGAGCCTGATGAAGCCCTCCTTGTCACAGGAGGAAAGAACATCCCCAACAAAGAGGAGGTCCTCAATCTCATCAAGCCAGAAAACCTGAAAGACTTTAGCAAGTGGGCTAAAAAAGGAGAGCCTAAGAAAGACAAAGCCATTTTCTTCACTGGGCAAAAACAAAACGTTATAAACAAGATTGTAAGCTGGGCCAAGGACAAAAAACTCACCTCCGTTCGACAGATCTGGAAGAGCGACAATTTCCATAATCGACGCCAGTACAATGAGGTAGCAGAAAACGATTTCAAAGAGTTTCAGAAGGCCTTCTCGAAGTTCTATGCTGAGCAATCGGATGGCACGGCGTATCTTGTCTTCCCACATGATTCGAAGCCAAAGAAGGAAAGCATCTTCTGGAGCGTGGAACTTGACGTAATTATCAACAAGAAAAAGGTTGACAAGATTGTCTGGATTGACCAGAACAAGATTGGCGACAAAGACTACAAGTGGGATAAGGAGGAGAAGGTGTATTGGAAGAAGGGAGACCCTAAACCTGATGGAGCCTGAAGGGCTTAACAATATAAACACAAACTGAGCCTGACGTGTCAAAAAGACTGCAATTTGTCGGGCGTGAAAACGTTGCCAGGCAGTCCAGGGCCGACCCAAATAGACAAGTGTGGTGGCATGTGAGAAGATGGTTACAATGTGTTTGGCTTGTATTTGCTTTGCTTGATAACATTTAAACCCCCTGAAATTATGCATTCTTTTTAGAAGGTTTAATATTATATTTCTCATTAGTATAATAATATGACGCATACATTAGGCTTTGAGAAAGATGAAAGGCTTGGTTCTAGGTTTGTCTACATTTGGCTATACACAAATTTATGACCTGCGTACAAATGGCACTCCGCTAATGCTTCTCCGTCCTATTGAGTTATGATTACCCATCTCTTAGGCGCGACCCTCGGGCCAGTAAGTGCCAAAACGATAGCCATTAATGACAGGCTTGGCGTGGTCGTCATCGATATATGAGTACTGGTCACCGACTTTCTACATGTCCCAGTCGTCTGACTCATCGAGAATGTCGTTCAACCGCTTGCCGTCGCTGTAGATGTCCAAAGGAACATAAGCTGATCCAGTGCGGTGGATGGCCAGAATTATTGCTACAGTATTCACTGTTAGCTCACACAAGACTGAGATACGTGAGTTTTTGATAGGTCCCATCGCATGCAGGGTTAACGCAACTGCGTCTGCCCGTTAGGAAGTTTCCAGATACGTCATGTTTCTCCTAGCCAGGTCCTTGACTGCTGTTACAGCCAAAAGTTAAATCTCTACGAAAGTGTGTCTGCTTCACTTTCATTTGCCGATGTCGTGGGCAAGCCTGTCCCCATAGTGATGCCCTTTTCAACCAAGACTGTGTCATAAATCGACAATTTATCTATTGCCAAAGACATATAGGCGGATACATTAGCGAGCAGCAATTTAGGATGTTAGCCAGCATTCAATGCGGTAACTCCATCGAATGCAATCCCATTACGCAGCCGTCGATGGAAATCACGTATTGATGGGAATGGGCCCCACTCCCCACTCCCTGGAAGCCGTGCATCGTATATTGGTCCTCCACATACATCTGATACACAGATACTCCCAGGAGTTTCGATATTGCGCAGATCATTAATGAAAAGTCGGAGTTGCTCAAAGATTGCAGCTTTGGACCCTGGAGTCTGTTGACTCCAACCAGCCGAGAGTGGTTGACCGTGAACCCTCTCCATCACGATATAGACGTGCTGCTTGTGTTCGAAAGCTAAATAGACCTTTGGAACTGGTATCGATGTCAGTTTAGACACATGCCTCATTGCCTCTGCCTCCGCCATTCTCGTGAATGGCGTTGATTTGATGCTTAATTTGGACGATATAAATACAACACCACTTGGCTTGTTGAGACTTCGAACATGCCTGGCGCGTGCAATCTTGAAAAGAAGAACAACAAGGGCTCGGGTGAGCTTCGTGTTTTTTATCGTCATATCGCATAGACTATATCCACAACCAGCAGTATTGCAACATGACAACTTGGACCAGATGGGGAAGTCTTTTGTGCTGAGAATCGTCCGAGGAATTCACGGAGAAGTGTAGACAAACCGAGGTGGTATCATACATGGAGAGGTGGCGGACCGCGCGAATATTGCAGAGTGTATAAATAAGAAAGCTAGAAAGGAGACCTGCTAACTGTGCTCTGACAGCGGAGGATTGCTAGGATATCAGCGACCAGCCAATTAGGCAGGTGGTCAAACGCGGCAGGAAGCTGGGAATGAGGGAGGAGCACGTGGTCAGTCAGCTGACCCTGGAGACTGACCACGTGCTGTCCACAGACAGTGAAATACCTGACCAACCGAATATTGGCGTCTGCTTGTTGATCACTCTGGGATGTGATCTGATTTGGCGGATGTCAGCTTGCGGAGAGATGAAGCGTGAAACTACCACAACAATCTTAGTCTGCAAATTGTGGACTAGAATTCACTACACTTTGCTACCGCTACATGTATAGTGCGGTTCCCTAATTATAGTATTATAATTGGCCATGATTGAAGCGCACCTGCCCTGTGTGCCGTGCGAAGGCTCTGGCCCGATGTTCACCCGGCCAGCATTGTGCTTGGCCACTCTCATCAATTCTGCGTGACTAATCCGTACTTCTTTTATCATCTCCAAGTTCCTAGCGCGTCACAACGCATCCAGCATGGACGCCCCGGTTGATTATTCCATCGATGATTTAGCTTCTCGAACCATTATTAAAGAATATGGGGACATCACGTTCGTAATACCTCCCAGTGCCTCCACGTTGCATCCTGCTGACATCCAACCTGGGAACAGCATGGTTACGATCCCCGGCTGCTCAAAGCTACCGGAATCGGAGCGGGCAGCAGTTTTTGCACAAGCACAGTATGTGAAAAACATGTCGCATAACAGGTCAGCCTTGGCCTCGATTTGGAGCAACAGACTCATCTTCAGACCTGGATAGAGTACCTACATCACAATCTCAAACGCATGGAGCAGTTTGAGAAAAGGCGAGACAGGTTGAAGAAAGAATTGAGTGGTGCAATTAAGGCTGAAGATATGAAAACCGTCTTGAACGAGCTGGGAATTGCTGAACGAGATCTTGAAGAACGTCACAAAGTCCTGCTATTATGGATTGAGGAGGAGCGCCCTACGATGGCGGCAAAGGCAAAAATTATCAAGCGAGGCAAGAACAATCGAAGTATAATATCGAGGACCGCCCGGAGAACTTCCGCGCGCGGAACCCCTGCGACCATGGGGCAAGTCGAGGCCTCTAGATCGGTGCCGAAGATCCGGAAACACCAGCATCGAAAGCCAACAACAGCGGAAAATGAGCTTACGACCCGGGATCGCGAAGGTGTGCCACGAAGCAGCGGCACGCAGACGTTGAATCATCGGAGCGCGGGACATACTCACCCCAAAGAAACGTCGGCAAACTATCAGCGGCGATTGCCGAAAGATCATGTCCCTCGCCTGCGATCCGGCACACAGCGCGGCACTCTGCATCAAGCAGACCGAGCACGATCTGGGCGGCGTAAGGAGCAGGGCCGGCTGGAACATCCCTGCTAAAATTTCAAGACACGCAGCGGTCGGATATCAAAACCTCCAACAAGAGGGTTACCAAGATGAGATGTAGACCTCCAGCACGACGAGCTTCTGCGCCAGTGATGCTGTTCTCACAGATGCTCAACCATGTAATTGTTCTACCCCGCCTCCTAACAGCCTCAGCGAAACTTGTATCAGGAGCATTTTGAATCGTGGACGCGAACACGCCAACGCTTGGGTTCTTGTTCCTAGAACACTTGCATATGGGTTCACACGCTGCGGCCATTCGCAAACGACATCACACCTCCCTGTTTTGACGGACTTGCGCTCCGTGCCTTCAAAACGTTGTTACTCCTTCGCCGTGCGACTGCCGTAGTCAACGTCACCGCCGTTGCCATCGTCTCAAACCAAACAAAGACACGGCCTTTTCCCGTTGCGTTGTTCTATCTCGCCGTGTTTTGACTGATCATGGATTTGCGGAGTGGCAAAAACGCTGGTTGGGATGCGAATTATCTGAAGCTGTAGGAGAAGATTTTGGTAGAGTTCTCTATCATTCCACCCCTGGATCTATTTTGGGGTTTATGACAGCATCAATTCGCCCAGCCGCGACATGGACGAGAGTTCGTGGTTCAGAGCCCATTATCGGACAGGAGCAGGAGGCAACACAGATGAGCATGTCTTTGCGCCGTATTCAATGTTGGATATATCGCGACTTGGAAATGCTATTCAACACCACTCAACTCCCACAGGGAACAAATCGACTTGGTGTCTGGTGTGCATAGCGGCTGTACCAGCAAAGGACAAGATTCAAAGCAATTGGTTCACGCGGACAAGGTAAAGATACGAAACGCATGTTCGGCACAGTATTGCAATGAGCAGTAGCCTAAGTAGGCAGCGAGGCTTGTCTAGATTCTTTGTTTCTTTCTTCCACTGGTCCTAGTGAGAATTGCGGAGGATGCCTAAAATTGGACCACACCCTCTGCCGTGTCATTCAAATGGGTGCGATGATGCCTTACCCGCCGCAGTACCCGTGCCCTGCCCCATTCATACATTCTCGGCACCTAAAGGATATATCAGCCCGTGATGGCGTGACTTGGTAGCATGACTCGGCGCGTGCCCGGATGCCCTCTGTAAGGCATGGCTACTGGCACAGCTCCTCTAAACACCATCAAAGATGAGGAGATTTTGAATCTTGACCCGGCCGAAACCACGCCGACGCAGCATTTCCCGGCCGCGGTGAATCGGGAACTCTGCCACTACCATGACGTGGACGTTCTCGGCATCAGCTCGGGCTTCATTGATTAGGAGCTGCAGCACCGCACAAAGTGTTGTCCCGCTGGCTAGCACGTCATCCACAACGACCACGGACGTGCCTGTTGGGACTGCATCGACGCCTATCTCAATCCTTTTCTCCCCCGAACCATGAGATGCGGAAGATGAGATGTGTGAGGGGGGTTTTGTGACGGAAACAGTGGGCGGAGGGAGCTTGCCGGCTTCGCGAATTAATGCTAAGGGCACACCAACCCGTGAGGCCAGGGCCGACGCAAAGACGAAGCCGCCAACTTCACAGCACGCCACAACATCAGCCTTGGCCCAATCACCGGTGAAATGGGCTTGCAGCAGGGACGTGCACAGGTCCAGTCCGCCTGGTTGCTGGGAGATGTCAAGCACGTGGCGAAACCCGATGCCCGAACGTGGAAAGTCGGGCACTGGGGGCACCATGGTGGCGAGGCGCCGCAGGTCGTCGTGCAAGAACGGAAGCAGATGGGTTTGCGCAAACCTTTTTGCCGCCTCACTGCCGGTCGACTCGTTGGTGAAGGTGAAACTGGGTGGGTAGTCCGGGACCGGCGAATGCGACTGGCCATTTTGGCCGTTGTCCTTCACGGCGGTAGTGTCGTCGTCGTCGTTGTCTGCGCCGATTTCGACACCTCGACGAGCCCGCCGCGTTTTTCTGTCAGCCTGGATGCGAACCTCGAGCAGTCTGCTCTTTGGGACCAGATGCGAAAAGGCTGCGACTGGCGCCTCGTCTCTCATTCCCGTGATGAGCAGCACATCGGATCCCATGGTGTCTCTCACAACGTTCAGAAAATGCTCTTCTCGTAGCCGGGGCCGCTGGCGCAGCTGGGCCTGGAAAAACCTGGTTAACGCGGCCCGGTGTTGCTCTTTGTACTGACGATCCCGTAGCAGGTGATGGAGATGGGCCCCCGTAGCCGCCGCGTAGTCTCGCTTGGTCGCGTCGCTGATGCTAATGACGCGCGCCGTGACGCTTTTGTCGAGACAGGTCGCGAACATGGAGACCCAGACGTCGGCACAATAATCCTTGCCTGCGCAGCTTTCGCCCGTGACAAGAATAATGAGCGTTTGCGCTTGCGCCACGGGTGCCATCGGAAGTGGACAGGCGTGAGCCAGTACGTTCTGCGGGTCTGCCATGTGTTTGAGACGGGCCAGCCGCGGCCGGTTCGATCCGAAAGCCGTGCGTGCCAAGGCGGCGTCTCTGGGATCCGGCCCCAGGTCGGCGCCGTACGCTCCGCAGCTCAACGGCAGCAGCTCCGTGGCCACGTCGTACACCCACCGCACGATCGCCCGAGACACTTTAGTCCCGTCCTGGTCACGAGGCCAGACGCCAGTGACGACGCAGGCAAAGTCCCATTCCCGACAGCCGAAGGCGGTTGCATCGGGCGCCACATCGCGGACTGACCCGCCACCCTGTAGAAGATGAAGATAGCAGAGTGGTGAGGGACGAGTCTCGACCGCCGCCACCAACAGGTCGGCTATATTCACCTCTCTAATACGCTTGAGGAAGAGACACCGTTTGAATGACGACGTCTTGCCGCCGCCGTGTCCACCATGCATGCCGGATATGTACATTTCCGTCTCGAACAAACCGACGCCGTCCACCGTCTTGTCGTCGTGCTGCGGCGGCCCGAAAACCTCACCCATTAGTGCGGGGGCGCGAGCCAGCGTTTCCGAGCCGAGCTCACCGTCAGTCGTAGAGGGCTCGACCGTCGTCACGCCGAGGCACAGCCCGTCTTTTTCGGCGTAAATGTACGCACCCACAGAACTGTTTCGCGAGGACTTCTCGGCGACCAACTCATCAAAGTGGCCCAGTTTGCGTCGCGCTTCGGCGCTGTCGCGGAGGGGGATGACCCAATTCCGAACCGAATACATGGGAGCCGCGCAGGCGCGGAAAGTGACGCTGACCACGATGCCGAAGTTGGTTCCGGCTCCCTTGATGGCCCACAGCAGATCGCCCTCGTTCTCCGGGGGCGTGGAGTCGGAGTCGACCGGCCGGTGTGGGCGGGGCACACGACCGATGCAGAGGACGCGGCCAGAGGCGACGCTGACGACGACGGCCCCGACGACGGCGTCGCAGGCGAGCCCGTGGAGCCGGGCCAGGTGCCCGATGCCGCCCTGCAGCCACAGCCCCGCCCCCACGCTCGGGCGGGCCCCGAGGGGCACCGTCAGGCCGGCCGCCATTGTCTCGCGGATGATGTCCCCCGACTTGCAGCCGGCCTCGGCGACGACCAAGAACCCATCCGATCCCTCCTCGTACGATCCCTCCTCGTACGATCCCTCCTCGTCCGATCCCTCCCCCCCCTCCCTCGGCCCGACAACGTGCACCCGGTTGAAGGCACCCATGTCGACCGACACGACGTTGGGCCAGAGGCAATGGCCGCTGTGGCCCCCGCCAACGACGGTCAGGCTCGTCCCGTGATGCAGAGCCCATTCGACGCATTGCTGGATATGTCGAATCTCTGTCGGCCTCACAATAATCGACGTCAAAGGGCGCAGACGAGCCTGGCGGTTCTTGACCCCGCCTCCGCCTCCGACTCCGCCCCCGGTTCCCAGAGGCAGTTGTGCCATCAACTCTGGCAGCGCCGTCGCATGCTTCGTAAAGGCCACCATGATCTCTGGCGCGTCGAACAAGAGACGGCCTTGGCCTCGGTCTTGTTGGGCTTCCTCGCGCCCGCCCAAGGCGCGGCACACCTTGCGCCACTCCATGGCAACAGCCTTGTTCGCGCCCGCATCGTGCATGGCGCATCCCGCGACAAATCGAGCAAACTTGTCCAACACCTCGTCATCATCCGCCACGCACACCGCTCCCGTGGGGAAGGTGGCCGTTTCGTGGCAAACCAAGCCATCAAAGTGCAGCGTCGCCTGATCGCTATGGAAAACAACAACGAGTCCCTTGCTCGGCGGCTGCTCAACGAGCATTTCCAGTGCCCGTTCGATGAACTTCCGCTTAGGTTTCAAGCCATACATGCTGTGACAGAACAAGATGACGTCAAAGCGTTCGACATCTTCGGCCGTGCTCGCCGCCCTCTTCGTGTCGCTCCCCGCAGTGAATGGAATATGCCGAATGTCAGGCGGGCTTTCTAAATCGGGCAGTGGCGACATTTCCTTTCTGGTAGACAGAAACGTTTCCTCCAGCCTTGCAGTGAACAGTTTGTTGGGCTCGAATGCAGTGTACTTCCGGATGATGCATCGGAGACGGCGGGGCAAATGTCCCAGTATGCTTTCAGGGCCAGGTCCGATTTCCAGCACTGATATACGAGAACCCGATTCGGCAAGAGGATGTAAAAGCACCGTGAGCCGAGGGAGGATGAAATCTTGGTATGTCGACTGTCCCGAGTCCCCTTTGATGATGTCGAAGCCGGCACTGTATTCCGAGTCGGTCAACGGCCGCCTCCGGGATGATGTTGATGTTGCCGTCGTGGTCGTCGTGGCCTTGTGCCAAAGGTTCTCCTTCAGCGACTCGAGGGTGGCCATGGTCGTTTTGCGCAAATATGTGTATGTGTGAGACGGTGGAGGATGATGATCAGGGGCTGCTTGCTTCGAGTTCACGGTTGACCTAGTTATAGTAGGCTCGGTCAAGGTTGCCATGGCTCGTTGTAACATCGTGGATGAAACATTCTGATGAGAATCCTCCGTTCCACATACCTCATATCCAATCGGCGTGGCGCAAATAAAAACCGGTCGCGTACTGCAGATCATGGTGTGACACCTTCCTCGGCATGGTGCCAATAAACATTCACCTCCTTCCTGCTCTATGTCTGCTTCTGTCCTGCTGCCTGGCTTGACCAATATCCCCAGCACCTGACAAGGTCCCCTCGGATGTGTAATTCCCGGTCCGCTATTTTCAATTCACCTCATGTAGGTGATCAAACAAGGCGGATATTGTTTCCCTTGACATCTTCGTCTTGTGGGTTACTGCGAAGCTCGGCCGGAATACACATATTTCTTCTCCATCTCCGCACTTCCTTTCATCGGTCACGTCCACGTCACGTCCACGTCACCTCTACGATTGCCCAAGATTCATGACCCTTTAGTGCTTCAGCATGAGCCGGTTCGAGACCAAGGATGCTTCCGCCATATCCACTCCCATTCCCAGCCGAGAAGCTCGTGCCTCGCAGAAGCGCCGTAATCGTCGCGGCAAAGCCCACAATCCGTGCAATACACCAGCTGCCAAGAGAGCCGGGCACCCCTCAGGCTCCCGTTCACCCAGCCCTGTCATTGCAGTCAACGGACTCGGCCGGCCGAGCATGGGACTTCGCAGCCGCATGGATGATAGGCCTGCGCAGACTGAGGCCCGACTGGAGAAGATGCGCGGCGCCGTGAGGACGCTGCTCGAATGCTTGGGCGAGGACCCCGACCGCGAAGGCCTGATAGCCACCCCGACGCGATTTGCGGAAGCGCTGTTGTTCTTGACCAAAGGCTACCAAGTCAATGCGGAAACAATGATCAACAATGCGCTCTTCTACGAGGGACATAATGAGATGGTCATCGTCAGAGACATCGACATCTGTAGCTTGTGCGAGCACCACCTCCTGCCCTTTACTGGAAAGGTATGCCTTGTTTCAAACCTAAATTTTCCTCTACTCCCCCGAAAAGCTTACCAGAATCCTCAGATGCATATCGGTTACATTCCCTGCAACACCGTCATCGGCCTCTCCAAGCTCCCTCGCATAGCCGAGATGTTCTCGCGAAGACTCCAGATTCAAGAGCGGGTCACCAGAGAGGTTGCGCATGCCGTCATGGACATTCTCAAACCGCAGGGCGTTGCCGTCGTCATGGAGTCGTCCCACATGTGTATGGTGATGCGCGGCGTCGAGAAGACGGGCACAACCACCGTCACCAGCTGTGTTCTCGGATGCTTCGAGAGCAAGTACAAGACGCGCAACGAGTTCATGCGTCTCGTTGGCGTGAAAAAGATGTGATGGCGAAAGGCTTGGAAATAGGTTAAGCCGTTGTGGGATGTGGGTGTGTGGGTCATGTCAACTCGCGATTTCTACAAAATAGATGGAGGTTCATGGCATCAAGAGTGGAAACGACGTTGGTAGACACGCACACCTAGTTGGTCAACCGGCGATCCAGCCTGAGGCTAATGCAGAACCAGTTCATGTCTCTGTAGGATTTGCTCCAACCGTTGATGAATAGTGAATAGTTGGTGCCTGCAACTACGCATACCGTATGTAGAACCGGAACCAGCTTTGCAAATTGATTTGATACGCTGCCATTCTCAAGTTACGTAGCACTATTTCCCTCATTCAGGTGTGTCTAATTGCTCCCAGGACAGGCGGATAGCAAACTTGATGAAGGTTAAAAGTTTGAAAAAACTTTGCAGGATAGGCTCATCTTGTGATATGAAGCGGGGTTTACCGGTGAAGTAGAAAACCGTCTTGAGCGGGCGAAGGACTAATGGTAGTGTTGCACACTGTGCAACACTCGCAGTCCGGCAATGCAGTGACACTCAATAAAGATCGCGGTGTGATATGCGGTGCAAATCTCAAAGGCGAGATGACAGAATCAGTAATCATTATATTTCCAGGGCGCCAGATACAACCTGCATCGACCGACGGAGGCCAATTGGTGTTTTCGTCACAGCAACATGGCAATATCATAGGTTGACTTAGGAGCTGCTTGGGATCCCTCTCCACGATCCTGTCAGGTGAATATTCTTCTCCCCCATCCGGAGTTCGACACCAACTGCGTACTTGTCGTTCTATGCGAGTATATAAGTAATCGCGGTTCAGGCAAACCAGTTCTCTTGCAACCATTTGGGCTTACCTCTGCCTTCACTTCAAGAGTAGATGAAAGAGCTGTTTCCTACCAGCTGAATTCCTCAATGCCGTCGTCGGCGTTAACCTCTCATTTAGCATTCGAGGCCTGTCCTCCTACCGAGCCCAACTATGCAACCGAAACAGTCAGCATCCCCCATTCATTCATTCCTTCATCCCGGCCCCAATGTTAACGTGACCTCCCAGTCGAACACGTCAAACCGAGTCACAGTGCCCGACAATGACAAGTGCGACAACCCTGCGAGCGGTTCTGGGACGAGCTCAATCTCCGCAGAGCCTGTCTCTGTGACCGAGAAAACCACTGGTTAAAAGATGGACGGGGCCTTTCTATCATCTGCAAGCGTGTGAAAGTTTGATAGGCAAGGAGAAAATAAAATAGGTTCTTCCCGGATCGTGACCCGAAATGAAAGCCTTATATCGATAGTGTGGCAGCTAAACCGTCAATGGCGCCACCGTTGCAGTACCGTTCATGTGTGATCTTGAGCCACAAATCGTTGCCTAGAATCCAAAAGTTTTGCTGAT
Organism: Epichloe elymi; assembly: GCA_023658475.1. Lineage (NCBI taxonomy): Eukaryota > Fungi > Ascomycota > Sordariomycetes > Hypocreales > Clavicipitaceae > Epichloe > Epichloe elymi. The sequence continues at coordinate 2,892,565 of CP098279.1, read as the reverse complement.
GTAGAATGATTTCCGAGGATCTCTTGCCGCCCAGGTGTTGCACGACAAAAAAGAGGCGCAGCCGACGGGCCACTTGTTACTTGTGCGCTTATTATCCCTTGCATGCCTTGCCGCACCATGCCATATGGCAACACGCAGGATCGTGAACGTGCTGTTTCATCACTGCTATCCTTCAATCATGCTTGCGGGGGAGAGAACAAGGCGAGACAAATACAAGCTCAGAACTAACTTCAACGCATCACGGCCCACGGGCGACTGACCTTGGTAAAGTACGACTAATAAGGCGGAGCTCTTAATGTCCCTGCGTTATTTGCGCAACATCGATCGGAGTGATGTGCGTTAAATGCGACTTATCAGTTCAATTTGGTTTTATGAGCCTACTCTTCTACATTCTAGAATTCTGTATACTAAGTCCTAGCCCTACCAGGCACTCTGAAATCAAGCAAAAGTGATGGAGCCCTAGTTTCCGACCCAGCCCAAAAATCTAAGGAAATAAGTGCGCACCCTCAAGTACCTTCTTGAGCTTCGCCGCCTTTGCGCCAGTCTGCTCCTCCACCCAAGCCTCGGCCTTGTGAACTATAAGCTCCCACGTTTCCTTGTCCGCCGCCAGCTTCTCATTCAAGAACAAAATGACACACAGCGTCACGAGCACCTCATCTGATGCGATTGTGTCCCCGTCCTGCAACGAAGACATCTTGTCCGCCACCGCTTGTCGCGTCCATCCCAAAACCTTTTCCAGCTCCGCGGTCCAGGTCCAGCTTCCATTAAATGTCTGGTGTCTCGTCACGATTTCGAGAGGATCCAGGTCAGTCTCTTGCTTGGGCGAATGACCATGGTTCCCTCCGGAAGAACCAAATGCGGTCTCAGACCTGATATCTTTACCAGTTCCACGGCCGATGATGGCAGGGACAGCTGATCCAAACACACAGGTGGCGCTTTCAGAAGCTACGGGCGGCGGGGGACCGCCAAAAGTAAAAGAGGTGAACGCTCGAGGAGCCCCAAATAGACCACCAGCAGAGATGGTGGGATTATAAGAACCTGCGGGCGGTGAAGATCCGCCATAAGAAGAACCGATCGAGGTTGAGTGGGAACCGTATCCACCAAATAATCCACTACCAGTCATTAAGGCATTGGCTTGCGGCTGCTTTTCGACAATTTCCTCGTCCACAAAGGTGGTTTCTGGAGTCCCATCGTCCTCAAGAGCCACGAATGAGCACCATTTCCCACTCACCTGATGCTTAATTCCCATCCGTACAGCCTCGCGTTTGACGAGCCTGTCGAAGCGGTCCTCAAACTCATCCTTGAGCAGCTTGCCGCTCTTGTTCTTGGCGTGGAACAGCCATCCACGCTGCTCTTCGAGCTCCTGTACTGCTTTGCGAGCAGCGAGCTGATGAATCATGGTGCCCTTGCTAGACAGCTTGGTTACCGGTATCTCTAGGCGCAGAGGGCCCTCGGGACATGTGCCTGTGAGCAGCACGGATATGGGCTCGCGGCTCGGGGTCGAGTCATCGAGCATCACGTAAACAGTGGTTCTAATGAACGGGAAAAGAGCAGGAATATCGAAAGGTGTCTGCAGGTATCGTGGCGGCGACATGTCGGGAAGCTCGCTAAGCTCATCGCTTTCGAATGCGGGCGCACTTGGCATTTCCATGTCTCCATCATTGATGTCTGGATTGTAAAAAGAAATTGGCTCCTTGCTCAGCTCTGTATTCGTTGGCGGCTGGTTCTCGATATCGATTTCCTCAACCTTGATAGAGAGGCTGTCGTCCATGGTTTCTACAAGGTCAAAGCCGTCGTCGTCTCTAGCAGCTTCGTCGTACACGATCTCTATTGCACAGTCGAGTAGATGCGGCGTAAGCGCCCCTTTGAGCATCCGGATAATCTTTTTATCCATCTTCTCGAGATCGCCCACCGTTTGCGAGAAACCATTGCCGGCACGCGCAGCCCCCTGAATTAGGGCCGAGCTACTAGAATTCCCGATTCCGAGAGTGAAAAGTCGGATAGCTCCGTTGCTTTTCGCGACGTTGTCACTAATCATGTTGAAAAGTGTATCATGGTGCCATATATCGCCATCGGTAATTAGAAACACTTCCAAGTTCTTGTCAGTACTTCGCCTCTTAAAACAGTCCTCTACTGGCCAATACATCTCCGTCCCGCCGTAATTAGCGTCGAACGAGTTGACATATTCGACAGCTTTGTCAAGGTTTTCTTGATTGTAGATGTGAGACCTTTCCCACAGAAAGTCGTGCGACGACCCAAAGCTGCAGATGTTGAAACTAACGCCGACCGGGAGTGATTTGAGAAAGACATGCAGCGCCTTGACTAGATTGGGCATCTTGTGACCATCAACCATGCTACCGCTTCGATCGCACACAAACACCACTTCAGGCTTAGCAACAGCAAGATTGAATCGAGGTACAAGCGTCGTCATGAGTGCCCATTGTCGCGTGTCTGGGTGAATCTCCAGGATTGCCGAGGGTTTAAGGAAGTCATCGGCCATAATCAGGATGACGAAGTCTCGATCCAGCCCTGCGGCGTCGAGGGAAAGGGTGGCTGATGCCCTTCTAGGCGACCACGACTCCGCTTTTGACGCGGAAAGTTCTGAAGCCTTGCCAATTGAGACGGCGATGGGATGCGACGGCGACTCGATCTTGTTAATGCAGCAGCCCTCGGCCATTTCAGCATCGACAGTAATGGACAACGAGCCGCCACCGTTGGAGGCGTCATCAACGGCCACGTTGTGCGAGCGGGCAGACTGTGCATATCTGGGCGCAATTATGGTAGGAATAGTGAAGCGCACGGCATCAGTCTGGGTGTCATGGTTGAGCTCGGCAAGGTACGTAATCTCAACTTTGACCTCGGCACCAGGAGGAACGTTACCGACGAGTGCTGTGAATACATCTGAAGCCTCGTGACTCTGCTCGAGGAGAGCGGCCTTCTTGCCCTGCTTTTTTGCTTCGTCGTACGTGATCCTGGCTTCTCGACGTTCCTTGACAGCACCTTTGACTATCCGGGTGTTTACAGTGCACAAGAAGTGAACGATGGTTACACCATCGAGAATAGGAAACCGGTAGCACACCTCGTCGAGCGATGCCGTGCCGTAAGGGTTAACGAAAACTTGCGTGAGGATAGTGCTCGAGGTGGAAGCAAGGATCGTGGCGTGGACGTTCACGTCGATTTGCGGAAGAAACTCGCGAATCTCATCTCGTGGCACGTAACATCCGCAAGCGCCTGGCTCGGCCGGATGATTCATCTTGGACGGATTCGGTTCCCAGACACTAAACAAGCCCATGGGCCTTCTCGACATGGTGAATTGAGAAAAAGCGGTAATCGCGATGTCGTCGTGTCTCGTACTAATGAGGACCTAGTGAGGGAGGAGGGTAGGGAGTAAGCGATGCAGAGCGAGGGGTCATGTTGTTTAATAGAGCGGGCTGCCAGCAGACGGCAGACGGCAAGATCGTATGTGCTGAAGAAGTCATGGCTGACGTACGTTGACTCAACTGCTTAGGAGGCCTGAAACTTGCAAATGGTGGATAACGCGTCGGCAATCAATGGCGCGCCGAGTCAACTTTTATGGGGTCACTCAATGCGCGCATCATCGCGTTCACACATAGGCATCTCAATTGATGGCGAAAATCAACAGACGCGGGCCACACCAAAATTGGGTGAGTGAACCCGTCCTTCCGGATCAGGACTAACGCGATATGCGCATTGATGGAGTGACTCACTTTCATGCCCTGCATTGCATGCAAAGACAAAGCTTGTGGAGGAAAGAAGTTGATTTGACTCAGGCCGGCCATTAGCATCGGATTCTAGTGGGGTAGTTGCTGCTCTAGAAGATGACAACGGTGGGGGCTGTTAGGGGCTGTTAGGGGCTGTTGGGGGAAAGTCGGTTTGAACCCCGTCCGAGGCTAAGTCTGCCCACGGCGGCCTGCGGGGGCCAAGGCGCAGTCCGGGCAAATATTAATGCAGAATGCGCTGTGAAAGTGAATTACCATTGTGGATGGGCGAGTGATGCCGGCGTTTGCCAATTTGGGGTCAATTCAGTAAGCGTTGCGCAAGAAGTGTCTCAGAACGGCTGATCCAACCCCGGATTTGACCAGTGAATGCTCTACGAAGGTATGATGCCAAGATCAGCTGACGACCAGTACATGGAGCTCGAGCTAAAACGCTTCCCTGATGGCCCGACGCAATACCGCCTGTCCATACTTGCTTATAATCTCACTTACATTAGGCTATATCTGCGGGGAACCTAGCTGTGCCGACAGGGTGCACATGTTAATGTCGCTTCAGGGACTAAAATAACGCCTTTATAAGCAATTTAAGGGGCATCCAATACACTTCACAAGAGAACATATACACAATCGTGATAATAAGCTTCCTTTTTCTTTGCTAGATTCTAGAATTCCTAGATAATAATTCTATATCATCTTCTCTTTCCATCGCTCTTTACCACCAAATCACTCCACACGATAAACATATAAGATTAAAAGGTTTTCTAATCCTAGCTCCACTTACAGTATCTAAAAAGGACCAAGTCAGTCAGGGAGAGCTAGAAACGAAATATAGTTAGATAATGATAACAAGACGCCGACTAGTCTGCAGGATTTAGTCATATTACAAACATACTTTGCTTTTTGGCCAAATTGTCATTTTCCTCGCTAACGCAAAACCTGTTATCAGGTTAAATGCAGCTATGTTGTTAGACTGCTAAAGCAGCTGCATAACATGGAGGTGTGGACACGCTGTGGATTCTAACAGCACTTGTTTTGTTTCTACCCCTCCACGTGCCTGCAGGCGTCTCCACCAAAAACAACAAGAGAGCAGAAAAAATGCATATTGCCGTTAATCTAGATGTAATTAGAAAGAGCGTAGCAGGAATAAAAAAACCCGAGACAATCACAAAATGTAAGGATAAAGGTAGCTAGGCAAAAGGATATAGGGTGCACTTATATATTAACTAAAGCTTACTAGGTCTAAGTATAATATATATACAAGTCGCTGGTTTATAGCTAGTGGCTTGCTAATATTACGTAGACCTAGCCCTTCCTTCTAGTATTAGGCGCCGCGGTGCTCTAGCGCTATAGTGTATATATACGTATAGGTTATATTATAAGGGGCCTTATAATTATCCCCCCCCTTATTACTAGGCTCCTAAATAGCTTTTACCCTATATTTTATAACTATTTACTAACTAATAGTTATATTAAAATAATAATAAATAATAATCTATAATAATAAATAATAGTTAGCGCTTTAGTATAAATTTACCTCTAACTCTCTACTATATTATTCTATTTTTATTTCTATATTATTAGCTAAATTATTACTTTTTTATAACACTATTATCTATCTATTATTAATTACTAATATATTACTATAAGTATACCTATAATTCTACTCTATAATTACTTATATATACACTATTTATATACTAGATACACTAAATATAAAAAGGCCCCCTATTTACCCCTAAACTTACCTAGATTAATTATTAATTTAATACTAACCTATATATAGGTTAGTTAAAGATAAAGTAGTTAAAGCACTATATTTAGTATTATTTATATAGGGATAGTTATAAGGCTATAAGTATCTTACTTTTTCTTTACTCTTTAGTTCCTATTTACTAATAATTATATAGTTTATAGCTACTATATATAATAACTTCCTTAACTTATTAAAGGTACTAGATTAGGTAAATATCCTAATAGAGATACTTAGTAATAAGAATAAGAATAATCCTAAAGACCTTATATTCTTAGAGGTAACTTAGTAATATTTTACTACCTATTATCTTTAGCTTATATAGGGTTTTAACTATACTAATATAATATATTATATTATATTTAGGTTAATAGGGGCTACTAAGGTTTACTAGGTTTATATATTTCTTCCCTTTTTACTAGTTCTTTACTAATATATCTAGGTAGGATACTTTAATTATATACTAGTAATATATAGTCTCTTATTAAACCCTTATAATTACTATAAACCTAGCTCTAGTCCTAGGGATAGTAAGTTATATCTTAGCCTTATTTTACTATCTATTTACTAATATTTTAGTAAGCTAACTATCTATAACTCCTTACTATATAGAATATAGTAATGGTTTTATAGCTAAGGCTAAGTAATCTAGGATTTATTACCTAGGGAATAGTATTATATTATTTTTATTATAGAATAAAGAAGGTAGTTATAGTAGATAAGAATAATACTAAGTATATAGTCTATAGGGGCTAAGTCTTTAGCTATAAGGGGGTAATTATAGAGGGATTCCTATTAACTCTCCTAAAGCTATAGATAGTTTCCTTTATTTTATTCCTTTATATTTTTTCTTTTATTTTTTATATATAGTTTAGTTATTTTCTTTTATTAGGCATATTATAGTAACTAGTAAGGCTATACCTTTTTTATAGGAACTTTATACTTTTTTACCTATAACTTACTTATATATTACTATTCTTTTCCCTTAACTTATTTTAGTAAAATACCTAAATTATATACTAAGCTTTTTCTATATCTTTAATAGGAACCTACTAGTTATATTTACTTAGCTAATTCTTTTACTTTACTAGGTATTTATTACCTTTATAAATCTTTTTATATTCCTTAACCTCCTTAACTTTATATTTATTATCTTTATCCTTAAGGTTAGGTATTAGTATTTTTTCTTTATTTATATTCTTATAATAAGTCTATAGCTTTAGTAAGCTAATATAGAATATATTATATAACCTACTATATTTTTCTAGTAGTATAAGCTAATATACTTACTTACTAATAGTATTAAGTACCTAAAATAGTCTAATAAACCTAGGGATTAGCTTCTATTTTACTTCCTTAAGCTATATATTCTTTATTAATAATAATACTAGGTTATCTTTTTTAAAAGTAAGTAATTAGTAATATTTATTATAATACTTTACCTAAAATTTAGTAGCTTTTACCTAGTTTTACTTTTATTACTCTTTAACTTTATATAACTTTATAATATAAGTATAAGCCTCTAATACCTTCCCTTTTATAACCTTATTTCTAAAGGCTAGCTAAAACTCTAGTAAGTACCCTATAAGTATATAGTTTAGTAAGTAGCCTATAGTTTTATTTACTATATTATTATAGGTAAATTATATAACTAGGAGTAGCTTAGGCTATATTTACTAGTTTTTAGAAGTAAAGTATTATAGGTAGTACTCTAGTACCTAGTTAGTTCTCTTAGTTTACCTATTAGTTTAGGGGTAAAATACTATAAAAAGCCTATATTTTATATATAATAGGTAATATAAGTCTAACTAGAATTAGCTTATAAAAATAGATTCTTTATTAGATATAATATCCTTTAGTAGCCTAAATTATAGCTTAATCTCCTTATAGAAAAGTTTTACTAACTTAGCTATATTAATTATAGTTATTATAGGTAGGAAGATAGAGTACTTAGTATATTAGTTTATAATTACTAGGATTATATTAGTTTCTTATTTACCTACTTATATAATAGGTAATCCTATAATAAAGTCTATTAAGATTTCTACCTATAGTTACTCTAGTATTAGTAGTAATTTAAGACTCCTATATAGGTAATACCTTCTAGTAACTATTTACTAATATATTCTATAGCTTATAATATAGTCTAATATAGACTTATTTATAGCTAGCTACTAAAAGTAATATTTTAATAGCTTAAGTATTTACTTAGTCCTAAAGTAACCTACTAGTAGATTATTATAGTATAGCTATAGAAGCTCCTATTATAAGGTAGGCTCTTAGGGAATAACTACCTAGTCTTTATATATTAGGAAACCTCTTATACTATATAACTATAGACTAGCTTTCCCTCTCTCTAGGGAATTAATCTCTTTACTCTACCTTTATAGGCCTAGATCTTAGCTTTAGGCCTTCTATAGTAGCTATATTAATAGTTTATTTAGGCTAGATTAGTAGGGATCTAGTAATATAATAGCCCCCTAGATCTCTTATACTATACTAGTATCCTAGATATATACTACCTTCTCCTAGAAATTACCTTTATTTAGCTAACCTTTTACTAGATCTATAGTAGCTAACTAGCCTCTTAATATAGCTACTCTAGCCTTTACTATAGGGGCTAGGGTATTTTCCTTCCCTAAAGGTATCTTACTATACCTCTCTATAAAGACTAGGGTATTTTCCTCCCCTAAAGGTATCTTACTATATTTTCTTTAATATATTAGTATCTCTTCTTTTACTACTTCTTTAGTAATTACTAACTTTTTCTTAAGTTTTAGTAGAAATACCCTATTTATTAGGGGTTTACTCTTATAATTAGACCTTCTTAATAGTATATCTATAGGGTTACTTTTCCCTAGTCTATACTTAATTATAAAGTTTAGTAAGTATAGGAATATATACTATCTAGCCTATCTTCTATTTAGCTTCTATTACTTTATAAAGGTTTATAGGTTATAGTAGTCTAATAGGACTTCTACTAGGGTCTCTATACCTTTAATATAATATTACTAGTATTTAAATAACTTAACTATAGTAAGTAGCTCTTAGTTAGGTATACTATAGTTTTATTTAGTATTAGTAAACTTCCTTAACTAAAAGGCTATAGGGTATTAGTAGCCCTTATTATCTTATTATAATAAGATTCCTACTATTATAAAGATTAAGGTATCTATCTTAATATATACTAGTTAACTTAGGTTATAATAATAGAGAAGAGAAGCCTACTAAAAGGCATTTTTTAGCTAGTAAAATACTACCTATTCTCTTACCCTAAATATAAACCTCCTAGTCTAGATACTATTCTAACTACCCTTTATTAATATATATAGTAATACTATAATCCTAGAGTATCTATAGATAAACTATTAGTAAAAGTTATAAAACCCTAGGAAGGATTATATATTCTTAAAGCTTATAGGTTCCTTCTAATCCTAAATAGTAGTAACTTAGTAGGTATTTATTAAGATCCTATTAATAAAGAGAATAAACCCTAGGAACTCTACTAACTCTTAGTAAAACTTATATTTAGAGGGTTTTATATATAATTCTACCTCTCTTATATACCCTAGGACTTCTTTAATATATATAGTATACTTCTCTTATATTTTTAAAAAGATAAGGATATTATCTAGATATACTATATAAATAGTATTAACTAGCCTATAAAGTGCTTTATAGATATAGTTCTAGAATATAGCTAGGGTATTTATTAACCTAAAAGGTATTATAAGATATTTATAGTGCCTATAGTATATATAGAATATAGTCTTCTACTTATTACCCCTTTTTATTTAGATTCTATAATAAGTATCTTTAATATTAATTTTTAAGAAGAAATAGGCTCCTTAGCACTAGTCTAGGATCTCTAAAATTAGGGGGAGAGTATAGTAATTCTTCTATATTACCCTATTAAGACCCTAGTAATCTATATATAATTAGAGTATACTATCTTTCTTTAGTATAAATAGGATAGGCATGCCTATAGGGCTTTTTAATAGTCTTATCTAGCCTTTCTATAGGTTCTTATTAATATATTTATAAAGTTCCTTTAATTTACCTTAGGAAAGGGGGTAAATTAGTCTATATAGGGGTATAGTCCCTAGTATTAGATTAATTATATAATTAGTTATCTTTCTTAAAGGTAAGCTCCCTACCTTATCTAATATAAATATATCTTTAAACTTATATAGTTCCTAGGGGATATCTTTAATAGTTCTATATACCTTTACCTCTTCTTTATCTCTAAGGGTAATAAACTTATCTTCTATAACCCTATTAATAGTATATATAATAGTCTTATTATATATAATCTTTATAAATTTATAAGGAGTTATAAGTAAAAAGGCCTTTCTTCTTTTCTTAAACTACTACTCTTATAAGTATAAGTAAAGGTAGATATATTCCTTAGTAAGTATATATATCCTAATTAATATAGGGCTTCCCTTAGTTCTTAGGTCCCTATTAATAGCTATATATAGTAGCTTAAGGTCTTTTTTTTCTTCTCTTAAGTCTTTAATTATAATAGGGACCTTATAGATACTATATTAGGGAACTATAAGGGCCCCTACTACCTTAATAATAGGTACTATAGCCTTAGCTTAGTTAAGTTTATAGGCTTATATAAATTTAGCGCTAATAATATTAATCTTAGCATAACTATTAAGATCTACTACTATTTTAATATCTATATACCTATAAATAGTAACTAGTATATAAAATTAATACCCTATTAGTACCTTAGTATTTAAGGTAGAGGTAAGGGTATCTACTTCTACCTTAGGGAGTTTTCTAGGTCTTATTACTCCTTCTTTAGCTTATTATATCTATTTATAAGATACTCTATACTATTATAGTTAAAACACTACCTTTTATACCTAGGTTTATAGTTATTTAGATAGGTAGTAAGGGACTTCTCCTAGTCCTTATCTTTCTAGTCTTTATTAGACCTTCTACCTTATAGAAAGTTATATCTATAATATTAGAGAGCCTTATTTAGGCCCTTATCTTCTAAATACTTAGACTTTTACTTACTCTTTAGCATAGCCTCCTAGAGTTACTAAGTAAGTTATATAACCTCCTCTTATACTTTTCTTATAATAGAGATATATAGTTTAATCTAGTCTTATAGATTAGGGAGTAGTTTTATAAAGAATATAAAAGCTTATAACTTTTTAGTAGCTTTTTCTAGGTATTTCTCTAGTAAATCTAAGTAGATACTAAATTTAATAGGACTCTAGCCCTTATATTACTTTATATTCTCTAGCTATATAGCTATTTAGGTATTATAATTAGTAGTATCTTAGAGTAGTATAAGAGTCTAGGTCTTAAATATATTCTAGTTATCTTTAAGGTTACTCTAGTTATTAGCTATTTATTTATTAAGGTATTAGTCCTATCTTACCTTATAATTACTATATATATAGTTAAGTATAAAGAGGATTTTTTAGTAATTATACTAATACTTCTACTTTACCTTATTAAAGGTATAGTTTAGGGTATTTATCTATATTTTATACTTCTATAGGTTTATAGGGTATTAAAGATTAGTAATATTCCTAACTTTAACCTCTTAGTAGCTATTACTAGAGGAGGAACTAGATCTTTACTACTTTTTTATCTTCTCTTTCCCTTTACTTAGCTATAAAAGGTTAATAAGCTTTTACTCTTATTTCTATAGTTCTTTAAGTTTCTTAAGCTAAGTAATTTGCTTATTTATTACTATAGTATTAGCCCTAATATTAGAGGGTCTAGGTTTAGTCCTAGTTCCTATAGAATATAGTGTATCTTTAGTAATAATACTACCCTTATTTAATTAACTTTAGTTATTATCTAATATTACTTAGGTTAATTAGGTAATTCTTAGCCCTATATTACTCTTAGGTAGCTAGTAATAGAAGCTTTAGAATTATAAGGATAAAGGTAGCTAGGTAAAAGGATATAGGGTACACTTATATATTAACTAAAGCTTACTAGGTCTAAGTGTAATATATATATAAGTTACTGGTTTATAGTTAGCGGCTTGCTAATGTTACGTGGACCTACTCTATAACCCTAATATAGTTCCCCCTCTCCTTTATAATTACCCTTAATTATAACTAGCTACCTAGTTAGTGTAAACTTACTATCTTAATTTCCTATGTAAATCTAAATAACTTTTTATATTATAATATAATATATAGGGAGATATAATAGCCCTATTAATATAGGTTATAGATTATTCCCTACCTTACTTATAAGCTCTTAATTATAATAGGATTATAGCTATAGAGTTACTTTATAAATACTTATATCCTCTTCCTTACTAGTTCTATAGAAGTAGATACCCTATATTAAATTTTTTAATTAGGCTAAAGGGATAAGGTATTAGATACTATATATCTAAGTAAGTTTAACTATAAGTTCTAGTAAAGTTACTATAAACTCACTAGGTATATATAGCTAGCTATAATTTTTACTATTAGTAGCTATAATACTAACTCTTTAACCTATAGCTTACTTTTACTACCTATGTAGATTACTTAAGGGGCTATAGTTAATATAAAAAAGCCTAGATTTCCCTCCCTTTATCTCTTCCTTTCTTCCTTATTTTTCTTAATTAATCTATATAAATTATAAGTTAGCCCTACTAGCCTTATAATAGCACTCCTACTACTATTACTTAGTAGTTACTAACCTTACCTAGGATTATATTATTCCTAGCTCTTACTTCTAAGCTTCTTTATTATTAGTCTCTTACTACCTACTTCCTTACTTACTTACTACTAACTTATAGCTAGTTTACTATATCTACTATTTACCTAGTAACTCCTAGTCCTTTAGCTCCTACCCTAGAAAAATCTCCTTATAAATAGGTATCCTAAGCTTCTAAGACTACTATATAAGTTTTATCTCTTACTTATAGTATTATAGCTACTAACTTACTATAAAGTAGTATTAAGATTCTATATCTACGCTATAGTTAGTAAGCTATTATTTAGTAAATTATACCTAAAGATAATAGTAGTAAGCTATAATATATTATTAATAGGAAACCTATTCCTAATAAGTACTATTATTCTCCTAGTATAACTAAGCTACTTACTTACTACTTTCTTATTACTAACTTTAGCTAGGAAATTCCTCTAAGTATACTTACTATATAAAAAATAATAAATTATATATTAGTATAAGTACCTTTCTAATAGATACTACTTCTAAATAGCTAATATACTACTAGTATCCTACCTAAATTATAAAATTATATTATAAGTTATTTAAGATAATAAGAAATATCCTAGAAGGTATTTAATATTATAAGTATCTAGTAAGAATATTAACTCTAATAACTTAGTTATAGCTAACTTATTACTAGGGTCTTATGTAGGCTAAATATAAGTTATATAATGCCCTCCTAGCTATAAAAAATACTAATTAATATAGATATGTTTACTAGGCTTAATTAACTACTAAGGCTGCGCATAAGGCTAATACTAATAAGCACGCTATAATATTATAGCTATTTAACGCCATAAACCTTAAGGTATAGATTAATATTATAAATAGTTTACGCTTTATTACCTAGTATACTCTAATAATAATATCTTATTATTTTAGGCATAGCTTTTAATTTACTAACTTACTACTAGTTTACTAAGTTTACTTCTAATATCCCTGCCTGCGTTAGCCCCTCTAAGCTCCCTAAAGAGCTTTATATATTTATTTATAGGGATAAGGAGGAGTTTTCTAATAATAAGGCTCCTATAGCTACTATAGATAAAAATATAGCCGCTAATATAATAATAGAATAGTAGATACTAGATAGCTATAAGGTAGTTTTTTACTTTAAGAAGATGTTGGAACAAGCATGATATCAATCGCGCTTGGCAGCCGCAATTCCCTTCGGCGGAAGGTCGGCTGCTGCGCGTGTGCGTGCGCGTGCGCGTGCCTCCCTTCCTACCTATAGGCAGGCCTGCGATAGGGCAGGGCCCGGGTCACGTGACCCACCCATACCACGTGACCCACACAGCCGCAGCTGCTTTTTCCCTCTGACGAGAGCCCTCTCTTTTCTAGCTTCCTTTTTAGAACACATAGCTTATAATAGATTATTTAATTAATACTATCACAAGCACGCCTAATTAATAACTAGCCATTATTATACCTAGTGATACCAACACTAATCAGTGGTTAACTTCACAACCACTTTTTATAAATACCTACTATCTTTTAAGACACTATAGATTAGCTAGGTTCTATCTAGAAGAGACCTTTATAGAAGCAGCGTAATTTAGCTAGCCTATTAAGGCAATAAAAGCAGCTTTATTATTTAAAATCCCTAATTATACTAAGGAAAAAGCTAACTCTAGCTAGCCTATTAAGGTAATAAGAGTAGCTAGAAGAAGCTAAAGCCTAAACTAAGAAGAAGAGTTTAACTCTAGTAGCTAAGCTATCCTATTATTCTTTAACTTAGTGTGTTCTATTATATATAAAGCTAATTACTAGAGCTTATAATCCTTTATATCTTTTTCCCTAATCCCTTTATTATTACTTTCCTTATTCTATCTCCTCTAATACTATAAGTTATAATAATTAATAAGAAGGAATAACTATAAAACCTAATAAGTTATAATAGCTCTTAAGCAAATCCCTTAGAAGCCCTAGAATTTACTATCCCCTTCCTCTATATCCTATAGTAACTACACTAGTATATTATAGAAGAAATACTTACTAAGGTAGATAAATTTAATATTAAGAATAATAATATACCTAAGATATAAGTAACCTATATTCTCTCTTAGGTTAAGGACTATATAATATAAAAGGTATATAGAAGATTACTCTTTATAGAATTTACTTAAGATTTTAACCTATAAATCTATAGTAACTTTTTTAAGACCCTAGTTATAGTCTTAAGGTATTTATAGGACTACCTTATTAACTCTAGAATCTATATAATAATTAACTAGAATATAAATATAGTAATAAACCTCTAAGAAGTCCTTAACTAATAGGAATTCTACTTCTAGTTATAGGAAGAAGTAAAGAATACCTAGAAAAAGTATAATAACTTCTAAAAGAATATAATTAAAAATAGTAACTTCCTTAATAACCTTTATAATAATAATAACCTCTAGGACTAATAGAGTATAAGAACTACTTATTTCTCTTACTAACCTTTATAATCTCTATAAAGAGTAATATTAGTAGCTTTCCCCTAAGAATAAAACCCTTAGCCCTTTCCTTAAATACCTTAAGCCCTATAAGCCCTTCCTTATTATCCCTAAGAACCTATATTTACCTAGTAAAGAATCCCTACTCCCTAATAATAAGCCCTCCCTATTTACTAAAGGATAGTATATAAGCCTACTAATAATCCTTCCTTTAAGCCTCTATAACTAATAGTAAAGTAGATCTTAGACCTTATTAAGATATATATATCTAAGTAGTAATATAATACTAATAACTATAATATACTTAAACTAAAGCTCTAAATCTTTAGGTAAAAATATAAGCTTCTAGATATTAAACTAGAATAAGCTAGGTATATATTTAAGATAATACTAAAAGGAAAAGCTTATTAGTACTACTTAGCCTACCTCTCTAAACCTAGTAACCCTTAAGACCTTACTACCCTTATAAGGAGTATAAAGAAGAGGTTTAAGACTAAAAATATAAGGTAGAAGTATCTCCTTAAATAGTATAATACTTTACTCTAGAAGACTATTAATAAAAACCCTAATAAATTAAAGATAAAATACTTTAATAAACTTATTAAGAGGCTATTAACCTTATAGTAAGCTATTCCTAATATAGGCTAATTAGAAAGAGCCCTTAGGAACTAGATTATAACTACTTATAATAGGATTCCTAAGTATAAAGGGTGCCTTACTAACCCTCTAGATAGCCTCTAATAATTCTATAAGTATATATATATAATAATCTAGCTTATTATAGAGGAATTTAGTGGTTAATATTAATTCCCTACTAATACCTAGACTCCTAATGCCTTCTAGACTAATAGAAGGTATAATAATAAGGGTAAAGAGTTATAATACCCTCTATAAAGGTAAAAAGGTAGAAGAGGCCCTCTATATATAAAGAAATATTATATATATAGTAAAGAGGGATACTAGTTAATAAAGTATCCTAAGGAAGAGCGTAAGAAGGTATACTAGTATTGAAAATGGAAGGGAATCTATACTAGAGGGATAGGAAGACCTCCCTAGTAGATTCAACGCGGCGGCTTCTAGATTCACTATAATACAACGATTCTTCAAGATATAGAGCGTTAATATTTGAATATAGTAGATTTCTAGCTAGACGAACGATCTAACGAGCAATAAGAGGATTTTCTGAGTCCCCTTATAGACCTACTGACTATATTAACGGAAGGGGGTCGCTAGCCAGGCCTTAGGAGGTATTTTTTATTTTCCGCAAAATTTATTTATATATAAAAAGTAAAAAATCGACTCATAACCATATAATCTAGCCACCCACATGCACTAACTAAGCAATCTAATAAGCAACCCTATAAATAAAATACATTATTAAATCCAGAAAAAATCAAGGATTTGAATAGTATAAGTCAGCCTTTTATACGACTACTAGTTCCCTAGTTATAGTCGATTTTAGCTTCCCTATAGGGTAGCCTAGTTAGCTTAGTTATATAAGCCTGTGGGTTGGTTGTGTGTAGGAACGTAGGTCACAGCCAAAGCTGCTGGCCACGGCCAACAACGCTGCAGGCAACGCCTCGCAACCAACGTTGCAACAACGCAACTAGGCAACTAGTAGGCCTATAAAATAGTGCTATAAATAGCATAATTTTAACACTCCCTCTAGAAAAGTATGAGGTAACTAATTCAATACCTGATCTTAGCTCTTTAATAGATATCTAAGTTAACCATAAATTTAATAATAAATCTAATAACTTTTTAACTAAAATCAATAACTTTTCAACGGAATTCTAGTGTTTTTGTTGATTTAAAGGTTTTTCGACTTTTTAGTTATTTTTAAAGCTAGGCCTTTTGTTAAAATTATGCTGTTTATAGCACTATTTTATAGGCCCACTAGTTGCCTAGTTGCGTTGTTGCAACGTTGGTTACGAGGCGTTGCCTGCAGCGTTGTTGGCCGTGGCCAGCAGCTTTGGCTGTGACCTGCGTTCCTGCACACAACCAACCCACAGGCTTGTATAACTAAGCCGACTTGGCTACCCTATAGGGAAGCTAAAATCAACTGTAACTAGGGAACTAGTAGTCGTATAAAAGGCTGACTTATACTGTTCAAATCCTTGATTTTTTCTGGATTTAATAATGTATTTTATTTATAGGGTTGCTTATTAGATTGCTTAGTTAGTGCACGTGGGTGGCTAGATTATATAGTCGTGAGTCGATTTTTTACTTTTTATATATAAATGAATTTTGCGGAAAATAAAAATAGCTCCTAAGGCCTGGCTAGCGACCCCCTTCTGTTCATATAGTCGGTAGGTCTATAAGGGGACTCAGAAAATCCTCTCATTGCTCGTTAGATCGTTCGTCTAGCTGAAATCTACTATATTCAACTATTAAAGCTCTATATCTTGAAGAATCGTCGTATTATAGTGAATCTAGAAGCCGCCGCGTTGGAATCTACTAGGGAGGTCTTCCTATCCCTCTAGCTAGATTCCCCTTCCATTTTCAATACCTTTGTATTCATAAGGCCTAATAGTTAAATAAATTGTTAAAATTTATTATTAGGTAGGGGCTTAGTTAAGCCATCTGCAGGCATCTCTTTAGTATTAATATAGATAACCTTAGCTATACCCTTCTGTACCTTTTCTCTGGTATAGTTGAATTTTAGTAGGGTATGCTTTGTTCTGCTGTGAAGAGCAGGGTTATTAGCGGTCGTAATAGCGCCTTAGTTATCACTAAAAATCGGGACTAGAGGTGCTATAGGTAGCTTAATTTCCTTAAAAAGGCCATAAAGCCACTCTAGCTCCCTAATAGCTTCACATAGAGCATCTGATTCGGCCTCTAATATTAATAAAGCTATTATAGTTACTTTCTTTAATTTCTAGCTAATAGGCCCTTTAGCTAGCTTATAGAGATAAGCATAGGTTGATTTAGAGGACTTATCTCCCGCGAAGTCGCTATCACAGAAGCTAATAAGGATTGCAGAGGCTTTAAGGTTTGATGCAGTCCTAGACCTTCTATAGGTTATAGAATAACTTATAGAGCCTAGAAGATATCTAAGCAGATGTTTAGTAGCATTTAAGTGCTCTATATAAGGCTTAGATAGCGCTATTGAAAGCCACTGAACTGGAAAAGCAATATTAGGCCTTGTAAGGAGCATTAAGTACATAATAGTCCCTATAATACTCTGATAAAGCTTATAATCAGAGGGGGAAAGAGGTTTAGTTAGGTAGTTAGCTGCCTGCTTTATAATTCCGGGTTGTAGGGGAATTTTAACAGGCCTAGTATCTTTTATATTGAATCTCTCTAGGGCTTTAGAAATATACTAGGACTAGTGGATAGTTAGGGTCCCTTTCTTTTGATTTCTAGTGATTTAAACGCCTAGGAAAAATTCGGCTAGCCCATGATCTTCTATAGGATAAGCTTTGTGTAATAGCTTCTTTATCTTATTAATATAAGCTAGATCCAGTCCTATTAGAAGACAGTTATCCACATAAGTCGCTATATATGTAGATATAGTTAGGTTAAAGAAGACAGCTAGGTTAGATATAAGGGGGTGGAAACCTAATTTTCAAAGAAGTTCCTTTAGGGCCTACTGCTATTCTCTAGAGCTCTATTTTAATCTATATAAAGCTTTTTAAAGGAAAATAACCTGCTTTTAAGAGGGATTATAGCTATATTTCTTAAGTAATTTAGCTATTTCAGGCGTAGCAGCTTTGGCAAATTCAACAAATCCATTAGGGATCTACATATAAATAGCTTCTTTTAATAAGCTGTTTAAGAATGCCCCTATAAAATCGACCTGTTTAACTTCCCAGTCATTACAAGCCACTAGGGCTAGTAATATCCGCTAACTAGGGGGGATGCTAGTTATAGCATAGGTTTTAATATAATCTTAACCTTCTATCTACATAAAGCCTTTTATAACGAGTTAGGCCTTGTGTTTTATAGGATTATTTTCTTTATCCTTTTTAAGCTTATAAATAAGCCTATTTTTAAGAACTTTTCGGCCCTTAGGAATTTAGTCTATCCCTATAAATTTAAAAGTTCTAGCAGCTAGTAGCTACTTAAATTCGCTAAAAGTTGCATTAACCTATTTTTAGCTATCCTTGCTTTTTAATGCCTGCTTCTAGGTCTTAGGCGTATCTAAATCGTTATTGTTATTAGCTAATGATTTAGCCTTTTGTTACGCCTTAAAGTATATCTCCTTAACGAAAGAAGATAGGTTAAAATCATTAATATCTATAGAATCAGGATTAATTAAAGAATCTAAATCTAAAAACGGTTTTTCAATAGCACCCTTATTAGGGGCGCTAGAGCTTAGGCTCTCTAGGGGTAGCGCTAGAGGCGTTATAGCGGTTATCCCGGGCGTTATTGTAGGCGCGGCGGGCGCTGCAGGCGCTGTGGGCGCTGGGGGCGCTAGAGGCTTTAGATAGCTATCCTAAACCTCTAGATCTCGTGAGATATCGGCTTCTCCCTCTGAAGGATAGCTCCCTAAAGGCTTAGGGGACCCTATAGAGCCTATATCCTCTATAATCTTAACAAAGCTAGTCTTAATAACTAACCTTTTACAGGGTATATAAATAAGATAAACGCTAGAACCTAGAGTAGCAAGCAGCTAGCCAGGGATAGTCCTAGGGGATAGCTTCTGAAGCTTTGATCTCTGCTCCGGAGGTATTAGAACCTCGCAATAAGACCCTATAGCCCTAATTTTCGAAAAATCAGGCTTATAAGAGGTCTTAGGCTCTAAGTTAGCTAGATATAGCTACTTAGGGGTCAGGGGCTTAGTTATATTAGCGGTGATGTTAACTAAGTCCACTATGGCTAGAAGGATATAAGACCATAGATATAAAGGTAGCTTAGACCACTAAAGTGTAGCTCTAAGCCAGTCTAGGATAACCCTAATAGCCCTCTTAACTAGCCTATTCTATTCGTAAATATAAGGGCAAGAGGTGCTAAAGCAAATTCCCTTAGAAAATAACCAGTGCTGAAATTTATTGTTAATTTTAGTACCTCTGTCGAAGTGAAGGTGCCTAGGATACGCATTATATTGGTTTTTTAGGGCCTTAAAGAAGCCCTTAATAGCAGTATAAAGGGTCTAACCTTCTTTATTAGCTAATAAAAAGCACTATTTATACCGGGATTTTTAATTAATAAGTATAAGGACTAGGGCCTTTTTATTATGTGGTATAGGTTCGATTTTGACTATATCTCCCTCTAGAATATCTAAAACCCTAGGGGGGTCCTAAATAGGTCTTTTAGTAGGTCTTCTAACAGCCTTTAATTACATATAGGCTATGCAGTTAAAATCCTTGTCTTTAATGGCGGAAAAATCAGGGATCCCTTTAGCTAATTTCGAAGATTTCTTAAGTAAAGGGAGGCTAATGTGGCCTAATTGAATATGCTAAAGAAGGGCTAAATCTAGTAACTTCTTATAACTAGGATCTAGCTTAGAAGATCTATTAGAGCTATTATCCCCTAGCTCCCTCTGTTGCCAGGCCTCTTGAGAATCACAGGCCTCTGGGGGTAATAGACGGCCACTATTGTCACCTAAGTTATTAGGGTATAGACCTTCTAAACCCCCTATAGAAGATACCTAACTAGGAGGAGCTTCAGTGGGACATAGGGCTGAATCTTCGTCTTCTTTAGAGTCTAATTCTTCGATTTGTTGATATTCCTTAGGATTAAATGCTGGCTGCGGAATTTGAACCTCTATAGGGTAGGAAAACCCTAATTCGGTCTTATAGGCTCTTTGTTGTTGTTGGTTATAATATTGAGAGCCTATAAAGGAGAGGTGGGTTGAATGCTTGTAGATCTTAGGAGTAGCTTGCCCCTTAATCTGCAAAAAGAAGCCGTGTTTAGCAGGTTCTAGTAACTAATAGGGGCTTTTATTAGCTAGGAAAAGCTGATCTTTAGCTAGATAACCTCCCTTAAGATAGTGGGATAACCCGCTAACTAGGTTAGTATCTATACCCGGGAAATATAGGGCATCTAGCAGAGCTAAAGGCCTATATTCTGGTGGGTTTTTCTTAACTAGAATATTAAAAACAGCGGTGCCTCTTCCTTTAGGATAAATAGGTCCTCCTGCTGTAATTATAGGGCCAGTTTAACCTTTCTTAAGAGGCTTAAAGTCCCTAAAGAAAGCCCTATTATTATAAATATAATAAGAAGAACCTGTATTATATAGAAGGGAGTTTTTAACCACATCATTAGAGTAGCTAAAAGTAGGCTTAGTAGTGTCACTAGTAGTAGTAGTACTAGAGGTATCTAAATCAGATTTAGAATCACTACTGTCCTCGCTGCTAGACTTACTAGAATCTAGTTCTTTAACGTATCCCATAGCTAGGCTATAGCCTAACGTAAAAGCAGCTTCTTTTCCTTTATCCCCGTTGCCACTCTTCTTCTTCTGCTTTTTCTTCCTAGAGGCTTTAGAAGGGTTTAAATCCTTCTTATCCTACTCTTTAGTGGCGTTAGTAGAGTCCTTCTTAGTATTAGGATTAGATTTCTTCTCCTTATCCTTAGAATTTCCCTTATTATTAGAAGCCTTATAGCTAAGAGCTTTAGCCATAGGAGAGGTTTTATCCCTCTATTCTTCTAATAAATCCGCTATAAGGAACTGTAAATTTAGGGTATTTACAGGCAGCCCTTATGCCCTAGCAGCTCTAATAGTAAATCTTTATCTCTCAGCCTAGCTAGGAAAGGTCTGCTTTAATGCATTAATATAATAGTTTACTTGATCAATAGGAGCGATCTCTACACTATAAAGTTATAGTCTAGCTAGTAGGTTATTAAAATTAGCATTAAAAGCCTCTAAAGATCCCTTATAATTTAAAAAATTTAGGGAGTAGTAGCTAGCGTATAGCGTACCTTGCTGGATTTCAGCACTCTGTGAATATTGCCTAATAAGGACTTTATAGGCTTCTTTAGGGGATTTTTGCTAATATATAGCTGCCTGTGGCCTAGGTTAGCAACTATCTCTTAATATCATTAAAAGAATAGCTTAATCACAGTTAGCTAGATAGCCTGCTAAGCTAGGATTATCTATAAATTCAGGTAATCCTAGGGCTCTAAATTAAATGCTCAGGGCTTGCTTCCACTGATTATAGTTTTTAGGGCCTTTTAACTTAGCTCCCTTAGGAATAGAGTGAACCTTCTTATTTAGTTCCTTAATAGCCCCTGTGTTAAAGGCAGCTTGTAAGTTACTAGAAGGTAAACTCGCAGAATTAGCGGCTAGGTCTTCTACTAGAGCTTTAGTATTTTCTTCCCTTAGCTTAGTAGAATCCTAAAGACCTTACATAATAGTTATGGTTTGCGTTAATTTATCTAATAGATCTTTAATGCTAGCCTTGTTTTTTAGATAATTTAACTTAGTATACTTAATAAAATTAGTTAAGGTCTTGCCTTATTATTTAATTTAGCTTTATATCTATTGTTAAAAAGCACTAGCTTAAACAGCCGGACCTTCTATTTCTATCCTATTAGGGTCCCTAGGAGGGCTAGAAGAAGGGCCTGTAGCAGGTCCCTTACCCTTATAATTTAGTGGTGCTATCTCTTAAAATTCCCTAGGATCTTAAAAGATATCCTATGTAAGATCTCTAAATTTCTTCCTATTGTAAATAACGCGCGCTAGAAGCTAGGTTATAGTGCAACCAGGCTGCGCACGTAAATTGTGTGGCGGGGCTGTTTGAAAGGGTGCCCCTCGAGGTCTAAAAGTGGGTCTGCGGTATGCGCGGGCAGAAACGAGCCGGAGAAGATTCTCTGCGAAAATTTTCTTAACACTAAAAATAACAGATAGGAATAATAGGTATTATAGCAGCCACAACGCAACGTATAGTGCGTGCAACGTAGTGTAATAGATTAAAAAGCCTAGTATAGATATACTAGATGTTTAATGATTTAAGGAATGCAGTGTATCTATAGAGTAGATAATATTAATATATAATAGTCATGGCAGTGAATTAGATTACTAAAAAAGAGGTTGTAGTTATAACTAGATAGTTACGGTTGCAATATGGTGGTTATAGGTGCGGCTGTAGTTGAATTCAACACTAAGGGTCTAATGTTGTGATGCGTAGAGCTAGTAGATGAAAGCTTTAACTAGCGGTTTCCTTTATAATCTAAGAGCCTATAGGTCTAGTAAAGAGTAACTAGTACCTAAAATTAAGCACTAATCGCAGTAGAATAACGCAGTAATATAGTAATCTTATAGGCCTTCTAGGCTTATAACCTATTAAAAATGGAAGGGAATCTATACTAGAGGGATAGGAAGACCTCCCTAGTAGATTTAACGCGGTGGCTTCTAGATTCACTATAATACAATAATTCTTCAAGATATAGAGCGTTAATAGTTAAATATAGTAGATTTCTAGCTAGACAAACGATCTAATAAGTAATAAGAGGATTTTCTAAGTCCCCTCATAGACCTACCGACTATATCGACGGAAGGGGGTCGCTAGCCGGGCCTTAGGAGCTATTTTTTATTTTCCACAAAATTCATTTATATATAAAAAGTAAAAAATCGACTCACGACCATATAATCTAGCCACCTATGTGTACTAACTAAGCAATCTAATAAGCAACCCTATAAATAAAATACATCATTAAATCCAGAAAAAATCAAGGATTCGAACAGTATAAGTCAGCCTTTTATATGACTACTAGTTCCCTAGTTACAGTTGATTTTAGCTTCCCTATAGGGTAGCCTAGTTGGCTTAGTCATACAAGCCTGTGGGTTGGTTGTGTGCAGGAACGCAGGTCACAGCCAAAGCTGCTGGCCACGGCCAACAACGCTGCAGGCAACGCCTCGCAACCAACGTTGCAACAACGCAACTAGGCAACTAGTGGGCCTATAAAATAGTGCTATAAATAGCATAATTTTAACAACTAGTAATATAAGAACTATTACCTAGTAGATACCTTATTATCCTTACTAGCTTTATATAATACCTTTCTTACCTAGTATAAAGGTACCCTAATAGAAGATCCTACTCCTTATCCCTTAGAAGTTAATAAGGTTACCTAATATATAATAAGCCTTAGATTTAATACTAAGCTAGAGGGAGAGAAAGAAGAAAGGGTACCTATAAGCTTCTTTACCTATAGTGTAACCCTTAATAGTTAGAAAATAGTTAAAGTCCTTATAAATTAAGCTATAATATATAGACTAAGTAAGAAGAATCTATTTAATAATAGGAACGCCACTAGGCCTCCTTACCTATTCCTACTTAAAGACTATTACTTATCTAAGGCCTTCTAAGGTATTATACTAGATACTAGAGTGGTATAGTTCTTAATAGTAAGCTAATCTTAAGTTATAGCACTATAGAAGATAATACTAAAGATTTATCTTAATACTATAAGGGTAGGTAAAGTAGTTATTATATTTAGTAGAGGCTAACTAATTACATTACTTAGAATAATTAATATGCCTACTCCCTTTAGTAATATTACTTTTTATATAATACTAATAAATACTCCCTTCCTACTTTACCTTAATAATATAGGCTAATTAAGGATTAACTTTATTACTACTAAGAATATCCTCTAGTAAGGGAATATTAAGGTGCCCCTAATATATAAATAGGGCTATATATAGATACTATTAATATAAGATAAGGAGGTAGTAGTATAAAATTACTTAACTAAGATTAAATTATAGTGTTTATATTATTACTTTAGTTATTCTTTAGTACACTAACTCTATAATCTCCTAAGTAATATAGGGTATAAGATTACCTTTAAAGCTATTAAGGTAATATTAAAGGTATGCCACTAGTGCTAGATAAATACTAATAGCCTCTATTACTTTAAATTTACCCTTAAGAATAAGTATACCTTTAACTTTAAAGTAATAGTTAATATTATATACCTTAATAGTAACTGCCTAACGCTCTATGTAGTAGATATAGCTATAGTATTCTATATAGTAAGATTCCTTTCTAATATCTTAGTAAAAATAACTTAGGAAGCCCTTAGAATATACTAGATTAATATATACTAAGGACCTCCTAATTAGATTATTACTAATACTAGTATAAACTTTTATAGTAAAGAATTTTACTAATTTGTAGTATTAATATTTGTTAAAATTATGCTATTTATAGCACTATTTTATAGGCCCACTAGTTGCCTAGTTGCGTTGTTGCAACGTTGGTTACAAGGCGTTGCCTGCAGCGTTGTTGGCTGCGGCCAGCTTTGGCTGTGACCTGCGTTCACAACCAACCCACAGGCTTGTATGACTAAGCCGACTAGGCTACCCTATAGGGAAGCTAAAATCGACTGTAACTAGGGAACTAGTAGTCGTATAAAAGGCTGACTTATACTATTCGAATCCTTGATTTTTTCTGGATTTAATGATGTATTTTATTTATAGGGTTGCTTATTAGATTGCTTAGTTAGTGCACGTGGGTGGCTAGATTATATGGTCGTGAGTTAATTTTTTACTTTTTATATATAAATGAATTTTGCGGAAAATAAAAAATAGCTCCTAAGGCCTGGCTAGCGACCCCCTTCTGTCGATATAGTTAGTAGGTCTATAAGGGGACTTAGAAAATCCTCTTATTACTTATTAGATTGTTTGTCTAGCTAAAATCTACTATATTTAACTATCAAAGCTCTATATCTTGAAGAATCGTCGTATTATAGTGAATCTAGAAGCCGCCGCGTTGAATCTACTAGGGAGGTCTTCCTATCCCTCTAGTACAGATTCCCTTCCATTTTCAATAATATTAATCTCTATTAAAGAGGTCCTAATTAAGGCATATTATAGTATTAGAAAAGTTAAGAGATATTATAGGCCGCTCTAAAGAGCCTATAATATTATCTAAAGAGAATACCTAATAACCCTAGAACCTATTACACTATAGATAGCTATAAAAGCCCTTAATAATACTATAGGTCTAAATAGCCTTATTCTAACCCTCCTTATCTTTAGTGCCTACCCCTATATATTAAGTAACTCTCCTCTATTACTAGAGATCTTATAATATATTATTACTATATAAAAGGTAATAAAGGAAGCTAAGCGCCTTTATATAATCTAGAAAGTTAGTAAAGCCCTTATAGTAAGGAATAGTCTAGATATAAGTAAGACCCTTAACCTCCTACTTAGATTACTAGTCTAAGTTTAGCGCAAAGGTAAAGGTTAGTAAGGCCTATATAACCTTCTCTTTATTAATAAAGAGACCTATACCCTTAACCTTCTATAAGGCCTAAAGGCCTTCTACTTAACTTCTATTAGGCCTTATTATAAGGACCCTAATATAGAAGCCCTCCTACCTTAGGAGAGCGGAGAAAAGGGAGAGGCCTAAACTAGGCTACCTAGTAAGACCCTAGAGATCCTACTAAAAAGATACCTAGGTAGACCCTAAAAGAACCCTCTAGTAATTATTAATAAGACTAATATATTTATCTTAGCTAAGGAGGAAGCTAACCTTAACCTTATAATTTAATTATATAAGGAAGGTATTATTATAACCCCTAGCGCACTATTTAAGCTCTTTATAAAGACTAAGATTAATATACTAATTAATTAGGGTGTATTTAAATTTATTACCTATAATAAGAGAGAGTATAGTAGTATATAAATCTTTAATTTATAAATTATTAATAAGGTAAAAGGCAAAATAGGCTAACTATATAAGAAATTAAGGCTTATAGTATAAGGCTTTAGAGATAAGGTAAAGTAAGTAATCTTAATATAGGCTCTAATAATCTAATAAGCTAGTTAACGCCTTATTCTTATAATAGTACCTTCCCTCTTAATAAAGGGCTTTATCCTATAGATTTATAATATTACCTAGGCCTATATCTAATTAACTATATAATTAAATAGGGTAATCCTTATATAGCTTCTAACCTAAATCTATAACTAATACCCTAAAGGAATAATTATAAGGGTAATTAAACTACTCTATAGCATTATAGAGGCTAGAATATACTAATAGGTTATATACTATAGGCACTATAGAGAGAAGCTCTAGATAAAGACTTCTATATATAATCTATGCCTATTAGTAACTATAGAAGATAGCCTAGAATTTATATATATAGGCATGTAGACTAATAATACTCTTAGGCTATTAGATAAGGAGTTCTCTAAGAAGGAAGAGAGAGAATTAACTATAGTAGCTTTTATAGTAAAGCTAAAGTAATTCCTTCTTAAGAATAATTCCCTAACCTTTAATAGGGGAATTATTAAATTAGCGGCTAGTGTAGCTATTTTACTTTAATAAAAAGGCTAAAGTAGTAAGCTTAATTTAATCCTACTTATAGATTTAAAGCAGAAGTATATTAAATAAAGGGCTTAAGGCGCCTATATTACCTTAATCTGCTAACTAGAAGCCTACTATAATCTATCTATTACTGCTTAATATTAAGAACTAATAATTAAGAATATTAAAGCCTTTAATTACTAGATCTAATAGTAAATAGATTACCCTAATTAAGGCCTAATATTTATTCTAATTAACCTTACTAAAGTAAAGCTATATATATTTATAGATAGGTTATTTATAAATAATTAGGACCTTACCTTATAGCTTAGTTATATACTAATCCTTACTAATAAAGACTATAAGGATAATAAGTTTATAATTAAAGGTAATATTATATACTTTAGCTTAATAAAGAGTAAGAGAGTTATATAAAGTATGCTTACCTCTAAGGTCTATAGTATAGTTACTAGTGTTAATATAGTATATATAATAGCTACTACCTTTTATATACTTATAGACTAATTAAATCTCCCTACTACACTAGTTATAGTGTATATAGATTTATACTCCCTCTATAAGTGCCTTATTAAGCTTAGTATAATAAAGAAGAAATACCTAATAATTAATATTATAGCCCTATAATAATTATATAAATACCGCAAGCTCTACAAGATCTATTAGATTAATAGAGTAGATAACCTAGCTAATACCTTTATAAAGGTATTACTAAATAAGGCCCTAGAGTAGTTTATCTCTAGTAACTAGATAATAATCTAGATAGAAGGGTAGGTAACCTATATAGAGGATAGCCCCTATAAATAGTAGTAGGAGGGTAACCTATAAGGAGGATAGCCCTATAGGTAGTAGTATTAGGGGACTATTAACCCCTATACTATAGGGAGATATAATCCTCCCTAGTATTAGGGGATTATTAATCCCTATACTATAGGAGGATATAGATCCTACCCTCTTAGGGATAGTAGAGGAAACTAGAGAAGGAGTAATACTTTAGGGGTAGTAGGAGGAGGAAGGAGAAGGGGAGCTATATAGCTCCTCCTTAGATCTCTAGGAAGGGCCTCTAGTAGTTCTATAACCTTATATAATCTATATAGAGTATAGAGCTATAAGGGAAGTTATCCTTTAGATTAGAGGTTCTCCTTTAGATTTATAAGATATCTATACTTTACTTTAGTAGGGATAGAAGGGCGGATATAGGAGATAATAGGGTTAAAGAGAGGGGTAAAGGGGAGGAAAAAGAGGTAATAGAATAAGGGAGTTACTACATAGATATTATTAATAATATTAGGGAGGAAAAGGGATTTAGGAAGAGGCCTACTTACCCTTTTAGTAGGAGGTTAAAGATAGATTATTACTTTCCTTTATTATTACCTACTATAGGTATATACTACTTCCCCTTCCTTTCCTTTATTAGTCCCCTTTATTAGGGGATTATAACCCCTCCTATTATTATCTATTACTTTATTAGTAATTAATATTATATGTTAATAATTATGTTAAAAAGAGAGTTCCTAGTGTTAGAATAAGCATAATATTAATCGCGCTTAGTAGCCATAATTCCCTTTAGCGGAAGGTTAGCCTAACCGGAAGAAGGTCAGCTGCTGCGCGTGTGTGTGCGCGTGCGCGTGCCTCCCTTCCTACCCACGGGTAGGCCTGCGATAGGGCAGGGCCCGGGTCACGTGACCCACCTATACCACGTGACCCACATAGCCGTAGCTGCTTTTTCCCTCTTATGAGAGCCCTCTCTTTTCTAGCTTCCTTTTTAGAACACATAGCTTATGATAGATTATTCAATTGATACTATCACGAGCGCGCCTAATTGATAACTGGCCATTATCATACCTGGTGATACCAACAGAAGAATATAACTTATATTATAGGATATTTATATACTAAATTACTAAAGTAATTATATCTCTATAAACTAGCTACTTAATTACTACTTATAATTATTTATAATATCCTTTATAATAAAATCCCTTTTTAATACCTATAAATTTTCTAAACTATTATAGCCTTTCTACTTTACTAGGTATTTATATTATTTTCTATTATAGTAATATAAAATAATTCTCTTAACTTTAAACTCCTCTTTATTATCTTTAATATTATCTTATAGTAAGGATATATCTATATAGCTAGTAGGGTCCCCTTTAAAGGGTTTAAGGCTTATAATATTAAATATATTATAAAGTCTTAAGCTAGCTAGTAATTATAATTAATAAGCTAAGCTATAATTACTAACTACCTTTTTAATCTTATAGGGTCCTAGGTACTTTATAATTAGCTTTTAGCTTAGGTATCTTAGGTTAATGTTTTTTATTAATAGTAATATATAATCTCTAACCTTAAACTCTATTAGTATTCTCTTATAATTATAGTATTTCCTCTACTATACTTATATATTACTTAGTAGCTACTTAATCTCTAAGTGTCTCTATCTTAGTTCTAAGACTCTATTTTCTACCTAGTTATTTACTAAATTAGGCGTTAGGATAGCCTAGTGTAGTCCCCTTAGGTTATACCCACAAAGCGCCTCCGCTAGCGTTAGGCTATGATTACTATGCTGTCAGGGTCATAGAGGCAATGGAGCGACAGAGGCTATAAAGGCGATGGCATCATGTACAGTAGGGCCTAGTCATGGCTCGCAGCGCCCTAGCTACGAGGTCGCCGCGAGCTAGTCACGTGCACGCAGAGGGGGTATTTAGGCGAAGGTCGCATATATAGAATATAGGAGGCTAGAGATTAAAACCTTTAAGCATATATACCTACCTTCTAGCTACATAGCTACTACCTTGATCATACCATCACCCTGTTTCATCATATTCGGCCCAGAAGCCTTGACATATGCTTACTTATATTATAGGCAAACTATACTATTAGTAGATATTCTACCTAGTTATCCTATTTAGCGCACGTGTACGCTCTTAGATAGTGCTTAAGAACCTAGTTTAATCGCTCTATCTATCTATCTATTTAGGGGTAGAATATAGTGCTTAGTCGCTGCTTTATTATAATTAGGTAGTAGAATATCCTCTAGAATCTACTAGTAAATATTAACCCTTAGTCTATAATAATACCTTCTAGGGCACTATAATCCTTAAAAACATTTTCTAGGAATACTATAGCTAGCCTATTACTAATTAGGTATATAGACACTAGTATATAAATACTATACTTTAAAAATCAGTCTATAATAACCAGTATTATGTTATATATCTAATGCTTCTAATCCTTTCCTGGCAGCAAACCTATAATAAAGTCTATTAATAACTCTTAGAAAGGGCAATTAGGCACTAGCAGCGTAGCTAACTCGCTATAAGGTTTATATAACCTTAGCTTTAAAATTTAATAATTAACGCAAGTCTATATATATAACTTAATGTCCTTCTTTATTAATAGCTAGTAATATTAGCCTATAATTTAATAGAGGGTTCTGCTAACCTGTGAGGGGCCTCACATAACCCCATAATAACCTACTGTGGGATTATTATAGGTTAATAGTAAGACTTCTTTTTGCATACCTTATGGAATAAAAACTTAATTATTATATATTAGTAACTTAGAGGGCACCCTAGTCTATATCTATAACCCTTTAGCCTCTAGCTTAGAGGGACTAATTAACTATAGTCCTAATGCACTAGAGTCACTACTTATTAGTAATAACTTCTACTATACTATAAAGGCATCCCCTTATTACGCTTCTAATAATAAGACTAGAATTAGGGCTTCTAATTCCTATGCCTTACTCCTAATAGCAGAGTTTAATATTATAGAGGTTCTCTAAACCACTAAGATTCTTACTATAATACTACTATAAGCCTATAGCTCTTTAGTAATACCTATAAACTATCTAATTAGCCTAGTAGAGATTAACTTTATAAAGGTTCTCCTACCTACTATTAGACTTCTTACTATACTATTAATAGGTAGTAATCTTAGATATAGGGTACTAATAGAGTTACCACTACTTTTATATTACTTATTAATTATAAACCTAATATACTATAGCTTTACTAGACTAGTAGTAGTACTATACTTATTATAATACCCTTATAGCCTAATAGTAGTAAACTTAGTAAGGAAGGTTAGTAACTAAGATATAAATACCTTAGCTTTCCTTTCCTTACTAATATAATCTAATCTCTATAATAGAGTATTAGTAGGATTTAGCTTATTTACCTAGTATTTAATAATAAAATTAAATAAGCATAGCTTATCTAATATAGTAACCTATTAGCTTATTAGCTTAGGCTTTAAAATATGGTATTTATAGTTTAAGTAATCTATTATTACTTTTACTAGGTAAGCTAAGTAAGTAAGGTAATGCCTCTAAGTTTAAAAGGCCTCCTAAATTACTAGTAACTCTATATCTAGCGTTATATAGTGTAATTTAGTGTCTTTTAACTTCCTTAATATAAATACTATAGGGTGCTAGTAACCTAGCACTAATATTATAAGGATAGCTCTAATTATATATCTAGAGGTATTAGTCTTAACTTATAATAGTAGTATTAGATTAAAATACACTAAAATTAGTGCCTCCTAGAATTACTTTTATAGTTCTCTAAACACTACTAGCTTATAGGGCTCTAGCTTAAACTTTACTAGTTATTTCCCTTATAGATAGTTAGTTAATAGGATAATAATTTTACTATAATTCTTAATAAAGTGCCTATAGAAACTAGTAAATCTAAGGAAAGACTAGATATTAAATATACTACTTAGTACTAGCTATATTATAATTACCTTAACTCTACTAGGGTCTATAGAAATTCCCTCTAGTAAGATTATATAACTAAGGAATTTAACTTCCTTAATAGAGAATTAGTACTTATCTAGGTTAATAAAAAGATTAGTGCTTTAAAGCCTCTTAAGAACCTACTTAATATAATTCTTATACTCTAAGATATCACTACTATATATTAGGATATTATTAAGGTAGATAATATAGATAATATCTATAAGACCTTCTAAAGCTATATTAATATATTCTTAGAAGGTAGTAGGCATATTAATAAGCCTAAATAGTATTATAAGTATTGAAAATGGAAGGGAATCTGTACTAGAGGGATAGGAAGACCTCCCTAGTAGATTCAACGCGGCGGCTTCTAGATTCACTATAATACGACGATTCATCAAGATATAGAGCTTTGATAGTTGAATATAGTAGATTTCAGCTAGACAAACGATCTAATAAGCAATAAGAGGATTTTCTAAGTCCCCTTATAGACCTACTGACTATATTAACAGAAGGGGGTTGCTAGCCAGGCCTTAGGAGCTATTTTTTATTTTCCGCAAAATTCATTTATATATAAAAAGTAAAAAATCAACTCACGACCATATAATCTAGCTACCCACGTGCACTAACTAAGTAATCTAATAAGTAACCCTATAAATAAAATACATCATTAAATCCAGAAAAAATTAAGGATTTGAACAGTATAAGTCAGCCTTTTATATAACTACTAGTTCCCTAGTTATAGTCGATTTTAGCTTCCCTATAGGGTAGCCTAGTCGGCTTAGTCATACAAGCCTGTGGGTTAGTTGTGTGCAGGAACGCAGGTCACAGCCAAAGCTGCTGGCCACGGCCAACAACGCTGCAGGCAACGCCTCGCAACCAACGTTACAACAACACAACTAGGCAACTAGTGGGCCTATAAAATAGTGCTATAAATAGTATAATTTTAACACTCCCTCTAGAAAAGTATGAGGTAACTAATTTAATACCTGAACTTAGCTCTTTAATAGATATCTAAGTCAACAATAAATTCAATAATAAATCCAATAGTAATCCAATAACTTTTTAACTAAAATTAATAACTTTTCAACAGAATTCCAGTGTTTTTGTTGATTTTTGATTTTTCGACTTTTTAGTGGTTTTTAAAGCTAGGCCTTTGTATTTGTAAGGCCTAATAGTTAAATAAATTATTGAAATTTATCATTAGGCAGGGGCTTAGTTAAGCCATCTGTAGGCATCTCTTTAGTATTAATGTAGATAACCTTAGCTATACCCTTCTGTACCTTTTCTCTAGTATAGTTAAATTTTAGTAGGGTATGCTTTGTTCTGCTGTGAAGAGCAGGGTTATTAGCGGTTATTATAGTGCCTTAGTTATCACTAAAAATCGGAATAGGAGGTGCTATAGGTAGCTTAATTTCCTTAAAAAGGCTATAGAGCCACTCTAGCTCCCTAATAGCTTCACATAGAGCATCTGATTCGGCCTCTAATGTCGATAAAGCTATTGTAGTTGCTTTCTTTGATTTCTAGCTAATAGGTCCTTTAGCTAGCTTATAGAGATAAGCATAGGTTAATTTAGAGGACTTATCTCCCGCGAAGTCGCTATTATAGAAGCTAATAAGGGTTATAGAAGCTTTAGTAGCGTTTTTAGACCTTCTATAGGTTATAGAATAACTTATAGAGCCTAGAAGGTATCTAAGTAGATGTTTAGCAGCATTTAAGTGCTCTATATAAGGCTTAGATAGCGCTATTGAAAGCCACTAAACTGGAAAAGCAATATCAGGCCTTGTAAGGAGCATTAAGTATATAATAGTCCCTATAATACTCTGATAAAGCTTGTGATTAGAGGGGGAAAGAGGTTTAGTTAGGTAGGCTGCCTGTTTTATAATTCCGGGTTGTAGAGGAATTTTAGTAGACCTAGCATCTTTCATATTAAATCTCTCTAGGGCTTCAGAAATGTACTAGGACTGGTGGATAGTTAGGGTCCCTTTCTTTTGATTTCTAGTGATTTGAACGCCTAGGAAAAATTCGGCTGGCCCTCGATCTTCTATAGGGTAAACTTTGTGTAATAGCTTCTTTAGCTTGTTAATATAAGCTAGATCCGGTCCTATAAGAAGACAGTCATCCATATAAGTCGCTATATATGTAGATGTAGTTGGATTAAAGAAAATAGCCGGATCAGATATAAGGGGGTGGAAGCCTAATTTTCGAAGAAGTTCCTTTAGGGCCTGCTGCCACTCTCTAGAGCTCTGTTTTAATCTATATAAAGCTTTTTAAAGAAAAATAACCTGCTTTTGAGAGGGATTATTATTGAAAATGGAAGGGGAATCTAGCTAGAGGGATAGGAAGACCTCCCAAGTAGATTCCAACGCGGCGGCTTCTAGATTCACTATAATACGACGATTCTTCAAGATATAGAGCTTTGATAGTTGAATATAGTAGATTTTAGCTAGACGAACGATCTGACGAGCAATGAGAGGATTTTCTGAGTTCCCCTCATAGACCTACTGACCATATTAACGGAAGGGGGTCGCTAGCCGGGTCTTAGGAGCTACTTTTTATTTTCCGTAAAATTCATTTATATAGGAAAAGTAAAAAATCGACTCACGACCATATAATCTAGCCACCCACGTGCACTAACTAAGTAATCTAATAAGCAACCCTATAAATAAAATACATCATTAAATCCGGAAAAAATCAAGGATTCGAACAGTATAAGTCAGCCTTTTATACGACTACTAGTTCCCTAGTTACAGTCGATTTTAGCTTCCCTATAGGGTAGCCTAGTTAGCTTAGTCATACAAGCCTGTGGGTTGGTTGTGTGCGGGAACGTAGATCATAGCTAAAGCTGCAGGCAACGCTGCAAGCAACGCCTTGTAACCAACGTTGCAACAACGCAACTAGGCAACTAGTGGGCCTATAAAATAGTGCTATAAATAGTATAATTTTAACACTCCCTCTAGAAAAGTATGAGTTAACTAATTTGATACCTAAACTTAGCTCTTTAATAGATATCTAATTTAACAATAAAATTCAATAATAAATCCAATAATAATCCAATAACTTTTCAACTAATATCAATAACTTTTCAACGGAATTCCAGTGTTTTTGTTGATTTTAGGTTTTTCGACTTTTTAGTTGTTTTTCTTTAAAACTAGGCCTTTGTGTTCGTAAGACCTAATAGTTGAATAAATTGTTGAAATTTATCGTTAGGCAGGGGCTTAGTTAAGCCATCTGCAGGCATCTCTTTAGTATTAATATAGATAACCTTAGCTATACCCTTCTGTACCTTTTCTCTAGTATAGTTAAATTTTAGTAGGGTATGCTTTGTTCTGCTGTGAAGAGCAGGGTTATTAGCGGTCGTTATAGCGCCTTAGTTATCACTAAAAATCAGAATAGGAGGTGCTATAGGTAGCTTAATTTCCTTAAAAAGGCTATAAAGCCACTCTAGCTCCCTAATAGCTTCACATAGAGCATCTGATTCGGCCTCTAATATTAATAAAGCTATCGTAGTTGCTTTCTTTGATTTCCAGCTAATAGGTCCTTTAGCTAGCTTATAGAGATAAGCATAGGTTGATTTAGAGGACTTATTACCCGCAAAGTCGCTATCACAGAAGCTAATAAGGGTTGCAGAAGCCTTAGTAGCGTGTTTAGACCTTCTATAAGTTATAGAATAACCTATAGAGCCTAGAAGGTATCTAAGTAGATATTTAGCAGCATTTAAGTGCTCTATATAAGGCTTAGATAGCGCTATTGAAAGCCACTGAACCGGAAAAGTAATATCAGGCCTTATAAGGAGCATTAAGTACATAATAGTCCCTATAATACTCTAATAAAGCTTGTGATCAGAGGGGGAAAGAGGTTTAGTAAGGTGGGCTGCCTATTTAATAATTCCGGGTTGTAGGGGAATTTTAGCAGGCCTAGCATCTTTTATATTGAATCTCTCTAGGGCTTTAGAAATATACTAGGACTAGTGAATAGTTAGGGTCCCTTTCTTTCGATTTCTAGTGATTTAAACGCCTAGGAAAAATTCGGCTGGCCCACGATCTTCTATAGGGTAAGCTTTGTGTAATAGCTTCTTTAGCTTATTAATATAAGCTAGATCCGGTCCTATTAGAAGACAGTCATCCACATAGGTCGCTATGTATGTAGATGTAGTTGGATTGAAGAAAACAGCCGGATCAGATATAAGGGGGTAGAAGCCTAATTTTCAAAGAAGTTCCTTTAGGGCCTGCTGCCACTCTCTAGAGCTCTGTTTTAATCTATATAAAGCTTTTTGAAGGAAAATAACCTGCTTTTAAGAGGGATTATAGCTATATTTCTTAAGTAATTTAGCTATTTTAGGCGTAGCAGCTTCGGCAAATTCAACGAATCCATCAGGGATCTGCATATAAATAGCTTCTTTTAATAAGCTGTTTAAGAATGCCCCTATAAAATCAACCTGTTTAACTTCCCAGTCATTACAAGCCGCTAGGGCTAGTAATATCCGCTAACTAGGGGGGATACTAGTTGCAGCATAGGTTTCGATATAATCTTAACCTTCTATCTGCATAAAGCCTTTTGCAACGAGTTAGGCCTTGTGTTTTATAGGATTATTTTCTTTATCCTTTTTAAGCTTATAGATAAGCCTATTTTTAAGAACTTTTCAGCCCTTAGGAATTTAGTCTATCCCTATAAATTTAAAAGTTCCGGCAGCTAGTAGCTGCTTAAATTCGCTAAAGGTTGTATTAATCTATTTTTAACTATCCTTGCTTTTTAAAGCTTGCTTCCATGTCTTAGGTGTATCCGAATCATTATTGTTATTAGCTGATGATTTAGCCTTTTGTTATGCCTTAAAGCATATCTCCTTAACAAAAGAAGATAGGTTAAAATCATCAATATCTATAGAATCAGGGTTGATTAAAGAATCCGAATCTAAAAACGGTTTTTCGATAGCACCCTTATTAGGGGCGCTAGAGCTTAGGCTCTCTAGGGGTAGCGCTGGAGGCGTTACAGGCGTTGCAGCGGTTGTCCCGGGCGGTGTTATTATAGGCGCGGCGGGCGCTGCGGGCGCTGTGGGCGCTAGAGGCTTTGGATAGCTATCCTGAACCTCTAGATTATCTCGTGAGATATCGGCTTCTCCCTCTAAAGGATAGCTCCCTAAAGGCTTAGGGGACCCTACAGAGCCTATATCCTCTATAATCTTAACAAAGCTAGTCTTAATGACTGACCTTTTAGAGGGTATATAAATAAGATAGACGCTAGAACCTAGAGTAGTAAGCAGCCGGCTAGGGATAGTCCTAGGGGCTAGCTTCTAAAGCTTTAATCTCTGCTCCGGAGGTATTAGAACCTCACAATAAGACCCTATAGCCCTAATTTTCGAGAAGTCAGGCTTATAGATAGTCTTAGGCTCTAAGTTAGCTAGAAATAGCTACTTAGGGGTTAGGGGCTTAGTTATATTAGCGGTGATATTAACTAAGTCCACTATGGCTGGAAGGATATAAGACTATAGATATAAAGGCAGCTTAGACCACTGAAGTGTAGCTCTAAGCCGGTCTAGGATAACCCTAATAGCCCTCTTAACTAGCCTATTCTATTCGTGAATATAAGGGCAAGAGGTGCTAAAGCAAATTCCTTTAGAAGATAACCAAGACTGAAGTTCGTTGTTGATTTCAGTGCCTCCGTCGAAGTGAAGGTGCCTAGGATACGCGTTATATTGGTTTTTTAGGGCCTTAAAGAAGCCCTTAATAGCAGTATAAAGGGTCTAACCTTCTTTATTAGCTAATGAAAAACACCACTTATACCGGGATTTTCGATCAATAAGTATAAGGACTAGGGCCTTCTTATTGTGCGGTATAGGTTCGATTTTAACCATATCTCCCTCTAGGATATCTAAAACCCTAGGGGGGTCCTAAATAGGTCTTTTGGTTAGTCTTCTAATAGCCTTTGATTGTATACAGGCTATGCAGTTAAAATCCTTGTCTTTAATGGCGGAAAAATCAGGAATCCCTTTAGCTAATTTCGAAGATTTCTTAAGTAAAGGGAGGCCAATGTGGCCTAATCGAATGTGCCAAAGAAGGGCTAAATCTAGTAACTTCTTATAACTAGGATCTAGCTTAGAAGATCTATCAGAGCTATTATCCCCTAGCTCCCTCTGTTGCTAGGCCTCTTGAGAATCACAGGCCTCTGGGGGCAATAGACGGCCACTATCGTCACCCAAGTCATTAGGGTATAGACCTTCTAAACCCCCTATAGAAGATGCCTGACTAGGAGGAGCTTCGGTAGGATATAGGGCTGAATCTTTGTCTTCGGAGTCTAATTCTTCGATTTGTTGATATTCCTCGGGATTAAATGCTGGCTGCGGAATTTGAACCTCTATAGGGTAGGAAAACCCTAATTCGGTCTTATAGGCTCTTTGCTGTTGGTTTTATTGTTGGTTGCAAAATTAAGAGCCCATAAAGGAGAGGTGGGTTGAATACTTGCAGATCTTAGGAGTAGCTTGCCCCTTAATCTGCAAAAAGAAGCCGTGTTTAGTAGGTTCTAGTAACCCACAGGGGCTTTTATCGGCTAGGAAAAGCTAATCTTTAGCTAGGTAACCTCCCTTAAGATAGTGGGATAACCCGCTAACTAGGTTAGTATCTATACCGGGGAAATATAGGGCATCTAATAGAGCTAGAGGCCTATATTCTAGTGGATTTTTCTTGACTAGAACGTTAAAAACAGCGGTGCCTCTTCCTTTAGGATAAATAGGTCCTCCTGCTGTAATTATAGGGCTGGTTTGACCTTTCTTTAGAGGCTTAAAGTCCCTAAAGAAAGCCCTATTATTACAAATGTAACAAGAAGAACCTGTATTATATAGAAGGGAGTTTTTAACTACATTATTAGAGTAGCTAAAAGTAGGCTTAGTAGTAGTGTCACTAGTGGTAGTGGTACTAGAAGTATCTAAATTAGATTTGGAATCACTACTATCCTCGCTGCTAGACTTGCTAGAATCTAGTTCTTTAACGTATCCCGTGGCTAGGCTATAGCCTAATATAAAAGCAGCTTCTTTTCCTTTATCTTTATCCCTATTACTACTCTTCTTCTTCTGCTTTTTCTTCCTAGAGGCTTTAGAAGGGTTTAAATCCTTCTTATCCTACTCTTTAGTGATATTAGTAGAGTCCTTCTTAGTATTAGGATTAGATTTCTTCTCCTCTTCCTTAGAATTTCCCTTATTATTAGAAGCCTTATAGCTAAGAGCTTTAGCTATAGGAGAGGTTTTATCCCTCTGTTCTTCTAATAAATCCGCTATAAGGAACTATAAATTTAAGGTATTTACAGGCAGCCCTTATGCCCTAGTAGCTCTAATAGTAAATCTTTGTCTCTTAGCCTAACTAGGAAAGGTCTGCTTTAATACGTTAATATAATGGTTTACTTAATCTATAGGAGCGATCTCTACACTATAAAGTTATAGTCTAGCTAGTAGGTTATTAAAATTAGCATTAAAAGCCTCTAAAGATCCCTTATAATTTAAAAAATTTAGGGAGTGGTAGCTAGCGTATAGCGTACCTCGCTAGATTTCAGCACTCTGCGAATACTGCCTAATAAGGACTTTATAGGCTTCTTCGGGGGATTTTTGCTAACATATAGCTGCCTATGGCCTAGGTTAGTAGCTATCTCTTAATATTATTAAAAGAATAGCTTGATTATAGTTAGCTAGATAGCCTGCTAAGCTAGGATTATCTATAAATTCAGGTAATCCTAGGGCTCTAAATTAGATGCTTAGGGCTTGCTTCCACTGATTATAGTTTTTAGGGCCTTTTAGCTTAGCTCCCTTAGGAATAGAGTGAACCTTCTTATTTAGTTCCTTAATAGCCCCTATATTAAAGGTAGCTTGTAAGTTACTAGAAGGTAAACTCGCAGAAGTAGTTATAGCAGGCAGGTCTTTTACTGGAGCTTTGGTATTTTCTTCCCTTAGCTTAGTAGAATCCTAAAGACCTTGTATAGTAGTTATGGTTTGCGTTAATTTATCTAATAGATCTTTAATGCTAGCCTTGTTTTTTAGATGATTTAACTTAGTATGCTTAATAAAATTAGTTAAGGTCTTGCCTTGTTATTTAATTTGGCTCTATATCTGCTATTATAGTTACAAA
This sequence comes from Epichloe elymi, assembly GCA_023658475.1. Lineage (NCBI taxonomy): Eukaryota > Fungi > Ascomycota > Sordariomycetes > Hypocreales > Clavicipitaceae > Epichloe > Epichloe elymi. The sequence continues at coordinate 2,852,850 of CP098279.1, read as the reverse complement.
GCACTGGCTTGAACAGCCGGACCTTCTATATCCATCCTATTAGGGTCCCTAGGAGGGCTAGAAGGGCCTGTAGTAGGTCCCTTACCCTTATAACTCGGTGGTGCTATCTCTAAAAGTTCCTGTGCAAGATCTCTAAATTTGTTCCTGTTGTAAATAACGCGCGCTAGAAGCTGGTTGTGGTGCAACCTGGCTGCGCACGTAAATTATATGGCGGGGCTATTTAGAAGGGTACCCCTTAAGGTCTAAAAGTGGGTCTATGGTATGCGCAGGCAGAAACGGACCAGAGAAGATTCTCTGCGAAAATTTTCTTAACACTAAAAAAGGCAGATAGGAATCGTAGGATATAGATATTGCAGCAGCCACAACGCAACGTAATGTAATGTATAGTGCGTGCAACGTATTGCAATAGGTTAAAAAGCCTAGTATTAAGATACTAGATGTTCGATGATTTATAAAAGGATGTAGCGTATCTATAGAGTAGATAATATTAAATATAATAGTCGCGGTAGTGAATAGAAGCACTAAAAGAGGTTGTGGTTGTAACTAGATAGTTATAGGTGCGGCTGTAAATGAATTTCAACACTAAGGGTCTGATGTTGCGATGCGTGGTGCTAGTAAATGAAAGCTTTAAATTCTAGCGGTTCCTTCGTAATCTAAGAGCCCATAGGTCTAGTAGAGAGTAACTAGTACCTAAAATCAAGCACTAATCGCAGTAGAATAACGCAGTAATATAGTAATCTTTAGGCCTCCTGGGCTCATAACCTATTGAAAATAGAAGGGGAATCTAGCTAGAGGGATAGGAAGACCTCCCTAGTAGATTCTAACGCGGCGGCTTCTAGATTCACTATAATACGACGATTCTTCAAGATATAGAGCTTTGATAGTTGAATATAGTAGATTTCAGCTAGACGAACGATCTGACGAGTAATAAGAGGATTTTCTAAGTTCCCCTCATAGACCTACCGACCGTATTAACGGAAGGGGGTCGCTAGCTGGGTCTTAGGAGCTACTTTTTATTTTCCGCAAAATTTATTTATATAGGAAAAGTAAAAAATCAACTCATAACTATACAATCTAGCCACCCACGTGCACTAACTAAGCAATCTAATAAGCAACCCTATAAATAAAATACATCATTAAATCCGGAAAAAATCAAGGATTCGAACAGTATAAGTCAGCCTTTTATACAACTACTAGTTCCCTAGTTACAGTCGATTTTAGCTTCCCTATAGGGTAGCCTAGTCGGCTTAGTCATACAAGCCTGTGGGTTGGTTGTGTGCGGGAACGTAGATCACAGCCAAAGCTGCAGGCAACGCTGCAAGCAACGCCTTGTAACCAACGTTGCAACAACGCAACTAGGCAACTAGTGGGCCTATAAAATAGTGCTATAAATAGCATAATTTTAACAATTATAACCATACTTCTTAAGTAATCTAGTTATTTTAGGCGTAGCAGCTTCGGCAAATTCAACGAATCCATCAGGGATCTGCATATAAATAGCTTCTTTTAATAAGCTGTTTAAGAATGCCCCTATAAAATCAACCTGTTTAACTTCCCAGTTATTACAAGCCGCTAGGGCTAGTAATATCCGCTAACTAGGGGGGATGCTAGTTGTAGCATAGGTTTCGATATAATCTTGACCTTCTATCTACATAAAGCCTTTTGTAACGAGTCGGGCCTTGTGTTTTATAGGATTATTTTCTTTATCCTTTTTAAGCTTATAAACAAGCCTATTTTTAAGAACTTTTCGGCCCTTAGGAATTTAGTCTATCCCTATAAATTTAAAAATTCTAGCAGCTAGTAGCTGCTTAAATTCGCTAAAGGTTACATTAACCCATTTTTGGCTATCCTTGCTTTTTAATGCCTGCTTCCAGGTCTTAGGCGTATCCGAATTGTTGTTATTGTTGTTAGACGACGATTTAGCCTTTTGTTACGCCTTGAAGCATATCTCCTTAACAAAAGAAGATAGGTTGAAATCATTAATATCTATAGAATCAGGGTTGATTAAAGAATCCGAATCTAAAAACGGTTTTTCGATAGCACCCTTATTAGGGGCGCTAGAGCTTAGGCTCTCTAGGGGTAGCGTAGGGGGTACAGCGGTCGTCCCAGGCGTTGTTGTAGGCGCGGCGGGCGCTGTGGGCGCTAAGGGCGCTAGAGGCTTTGGATAGCTATCCTGAACCTCTAGATCTCGTGAGATATCGGCTTCTCCCTCTGAAGGATAGCTCCCTAAAGGCTTAGGGGACCCTACAGAGCCTATATCCTCTATAATCTTAACAAAGCTAGTCTTAATAACTAACCTTTTAGAGGGTATATAAACAAGATAAACGCTAGAACCTAGAGTAGCAAGCAGCCAGCCAGGGATAGTCCTAGGGGCTAGCTTCTAAAGCTTTGATCTCTGCTCCGGAGGTATTAGAACCTTGTAATAAGACCCTATAGCCCTAATTTTCGAAAAATCAGGCTTATAAGAGGTCTTAGGCTCTAAGTTAGCTAGATATAGCTGCTTAGGGGTTAGGGGCTTAGTTATATTAGCGGTAATATTAACTAAGTCCACTATAGCTGGAAGGATATAAGACTATAGATATAAAGGCAGCTTAGACCACTGAAGTGTAGCTCTAAGCCGGTCTAGGATAACCCTAATAGCCCTCTTAACTAGCCTATTCTATTCGTGAATATAAGGGCAAGAGGTGCTAAAGCAAATTCCTTTAGAAGATAACCAAGACTGAAGTTCGTTGTTGATTTCAGTGCCTCCGTCGAAGTGAAGGTGCCTAGGATACGCGTTATATTGGTTTTTTAGGGCCTTAAAGAAGCCCTTAATAGTAGTATAAAGGGTCTGACCTTCTTTATTAGCTAATGAAAAGCACCACTTATACCGGGATTTTCGATTAATAAGTATAAGGACTAGGGCCTTCTTATTGTGTGGTATAGGTTCGATTTTAACTATATCTCCCTCTAGAATATCTAAAACCCTAGGGGGTCCTGAATAGGTCTTTTAGTAGGTCTTCTAACAGCCTTCGATTGCATATAGGCTATGCAGTTGAAATCCTTGTCTTTGATGGTGGAAAAATCAGGGATCCCTTTAGCTAATTTCGAAGATTTCTTAAGTAAAGGGAGGCTAATGTGGCCTAATTGAATGTGCTAAAGAAGGGCTAAATCTAGTAACTTCTTATAACTAGGATCTAGCTTAGAAGATCTATTAGAGCTATTATCCCCTAGCTCCCTCTGTTGCCAGGCCTCTTGAGAATCACAGGCCTCTGGGAGCAATAGACGGCCACTATTGTTACCTAAGTCATTAGGGTATGGACCTTCTAAACCCCCTATAGAAGATGCCTAACTATAAGGAGCTTCGGTGGGACATAGGGCTGAATCTTTATCTTCTTCGTCAGAATCTAATTCTTCGATTCGTTGATATTCCTCGGGATTGAATGCTGGCTGCGGAATTTGAACCTCTATAGGGTAGGAAAACCCTAATTCGGTCTTATAGGCTCTTTGTTGTTGTTGGTTGCAATATTAAGAGCCCATAAAGGAGAGGTGGGTTGAATGCTTGCAGATCTTAGGAGTAGCTTGCCCCTTAATCTGCAAAAAGAAGCTGTGTTTAGTAGGTTCTAATAACCCATAGGGGCTTTTATCGGCTAGGAAAAGCTGATCTTTAGCTAGATAACCTCCCTTAAGATAGTGGGATAACCCGCTAACTAGGTTAGTATCTATACCGGGGAAATATAGGGTATCTAGTAGAGCTAAAGGCCTATATTCTAGTGGATTTTTCTTGACTAGAACGTTAAAAACAGCGGTGCCTCTTCCTTTAGGATAAATAGGTCCTCCTGCTGTAATTATAGGGCTGGTTTGACCTTTCTTAAGAGGCTTAAAGTCCCTAAAGAAAGCCCTATTATTATAAATATGATAAGAAGAACCTGTATTGTATAAAAGGGAGTTTTTAACCACATCGTTAGAGTAGCTAAAAGTAGGCTTGCTAGTAGTGTCACTAGTGGTGGTACTAGAAGTATCTAAATCAGATTTAGAATCACTACTATCCTCGCTGCTAGACTCGCTAGAATCTAGTTCTTTAACGTATCCCGTGGCTAGGCTATAGCCTAACGCAAAAGCAGCTTCTTTTCCTTTATTATCCCCGTTGCTACTCTTCTTCTTCTGCTTTTTCTTCCTAGAGGCTTTAGAAGGGTTTAAATCCTTCTTATCCTGCTCTTTAGTAGCGTTGGTAGAGTCCTTCTTAGTATTAGGATTAGATAATGACTTCTTTTCCTTATCCTTAGAATTTCCCTTATTATTAGAAGCCTTATAGCTAAGAGCTTTAGCTATAGGAGAGGTTTTATCTCTCTATTCTTCTAATAAATCCGCTATTAGGAACTGTAAATTTAAGGTATTTACAGGCAGCCCTTGTGCCCTAGTAGCTCTAATAGTAAATCTTTGTCTCTTAGCCTAGCTAGGAAAGGTCTGCTTTAATGCATTAATATAATAGTTTACTTAATCTATAGGAGCGATCTCTACACTACAAAGCTATAGTCTAGCTAGTAAGTTATTAAAATTAGCATTAAAAGCCTCTAAAGATCCCTTATAATTTGAAAAATTTAGGGAGTGGTAGCTAGTGTATAGCGTACCTCGCTGGATTTTAGCACTCTATAAATACTGCCTAATAAGGACTTTATAGGCTTCTTTAGGGGATTTTTGCCAACATATAGCTACCTGCGGTCCTGGTTAACAGCTATCTCTTAATATTATCAAAAGAATAGCTTAATCACAGTTAGCTAGATAACCTGCTAAGCTAGGATTATCTATAAATTTAGGCAATCCTAGGGCTCTAAATTATATGCTTAGGGCTTGCTTCCACTGATCATAGTTTTCAGGGCCTTTTAACTTAGCTCCCTTAGGAATAGAGTGAACCTTCTTATTTAGTTCCTTAATAGCCCCTGTATTAAAGGTAGCTTGTAAGTTACTAGAAGGTAAACTCGTAGAATTAGCGGCTAGGTCTTCTACCGGAGCTTTGGTATTTTCTTCCCTTAGCTTAGTAGAAGAATCCTAAAGACCTTGCATAGTAGTCATGGTTTGCGTTAATTTATCTAATAGATCTTTAATACTAGCCTTGTTTTTTAGATAATTTGACTTAGTATGCTTAATAAAATTAGTTAAGGTCTTGCCTTATTATTTAATTTAGCTTTGTATCTATTGTTAAAAAGCACTAGCTTAAACAGCTAGACCTTCTATTTCTATCCTATTAGGGTCCCTAGGAGGGCTAGAAGGGCCTACAGCAGGTCCCTTACCCTTATAATTTAGTGGTGCTATCTCTTAAAATTCCCTAGGATCTCAAAAGATATCCTATGTAAGATCTCCAAATTTCTTCCTGTTACAAATAATACGCGCTAGAATCTAGTTATGGTGCAACCTAATCGCGTACGTAAATTATGTGGCAGGGCTGTTTAAAAGGGTGCCCCTTAAGGTCTAAAAGTGGGTCTGCGGTATGCGCGGGCAGAAACGGGCCGGAGAAGATTCTCTGCGAAAATTTTCTTAACACCAAAAATAGGATCGTAGGTAATAGATATTACAGAACGTGCAACGTAACGCAACGTAATATATAGTGTGTGCAACGTAGTGCAATAGGTCAAAAAGCCTAGTATAGATATACTAGATGTTTAATGATTTATAAAAGGATGCAGCGTATCTACTATTGTAGATAATATTAATATATAACAGTCGCGGCAGTGAATAGAATCACTAAAAGAGGGTTACAACTAGTAGTTGCGGGTGCAATATAGTGGTTACAGGTGCGGCTGTAGTTGAATTTAACACCAAGGGTCTGATGTTGCGATGCGTAGTGCTAGTAGATGAAAGCTTTAACTAGCGGTTTCCTTTGTAATCTAAGAGCCCATAGGTCTAGTAGAGAGTAACTAGTACCTAAAATTAAGCACTAATCGCAGTAGAATAACGTAGTAATGTAGTAATCTTTAGGCCTTCTGGGCTTATAACCTATTGAAAATGGAAGGGGAATCTAGCTAGAGGGATAGGAAGACCTCCCTAGTAGATTCTAACGCGGCGGCTTCTAGATTCACTATAATACAACGATTCTTCAAGATATAGAGCTTTAATAGTTAAATATAGTAGATTTTAGCTAGACAAACGATCTAACGAGCAATGAGAGGATTTTCTGAGTCCCCTTATAGACCTACTAACCATATCGATAGAAGGGGGTCGCTAGCTAGGCCTTAGGAGCTATTTTTTATTTTCCGCAAAATTCATTTATATATAAAAAGTAAAAAATCGACTCACGACCATATAATCTAGCCACCCACGTGCACTAACTAAGCAATCTAATAAGCAACCCTATAAATAAAATACATCATTAAATCCAGAAAAAATCAAGGATTCGAACAGTATAAGTCAGCCTTTTATACGACTACTAGTTCCCTAGTTATAGTTGATTTTAGCTTCCCTATAGGGTAGCCTAGTTGGCTTAGTCATACAAGCCTGTGGGTTGGTTGTGTGCAGGAACGCAGGTCACAGCCAAAGCTGCTGGCCACGGCCAACAACGCTGCAGGCAACGCCTCGCAACCAACGTTGCAACAACGCAACTAGGCAACTAGTGGGCCTATAAAATAGTGCTATAAATAGCATAATTTTAACAATAAGATACTTAAAGTAACTATATCTACACTAAAAGGCTATCTTCTACTTATCTCCCTTATAGATATATAGCTAATAGTATATATCTTTAAGGTCTAACTTTATAAAGATCTTTATACCTCTTAGCTAATCTAAGATTTCTAGAATTAGGGGTAAAGGGGCCTTATCCTTAACTATAATCTTATTTAGGCCCCTATAATCTATATATAGTTATAATTTTCCCCCTTTCTTTAGTATAAATAGGATTAGGGCACCTACTAGACTAATAGATCTTTAGATCTAACCTTATTCCTATGTACTTACTAGGTACTTATAGAGCACCTATAGCTCTTTCTTAGCTAGGTTATATATAGGTCCCTAGGGTAGTGTTTTTCCTTCTTCTAATTTAATTATATATATCTACCTACCTAATCTAGGGAGGGTGCTAGCTTTATAGCTTAAGAATATATTCTTAAACTCTATATAGACTTCTAGGAGGATTACTTTATAAATAGTATTAGATAGATCTATTATTATATAGATACTACTTAGTTTTTACTCTTTTAGTATATCCCTAATAAAGGCTATATACTTAATTAGACCTATTAACTAGGGGGGAAGTATTACTATAACTAATAAGCATTTCTCTATATACTATCTATCCTATAACCTTACTACTAATAAGATATATTCCTTTATTATAGGGTATCTCTAAAGTCTTTTTCCCTATAATATTATAATAGGTTTATATTATCTTACCTAGTTAATACCTAGTACTAGCTTTTTACTACTATTAGTAATATAGTAGCTAACTTAGTATATCTTTATATATTCTATACTATTCCTTACTAATATTACCTTTTTTAAAATTCCTTAATATAGTATAATATTACTAGATATACTCTTAAGTATACTATTACTTAGTCATATATTTACCTAGTCTAGTTTTATTAATATATCTAGATAAATTAAAGAATATATAGCACTAGGGTTAAATAGTATTAGTACTACTACCTAGTAGTAATCTTACTATAACTTAACTTCTATATAAATTTATAGGTCTAATTACCTATTCTTATTAAGTTATATTATATTAAGAGTATTTTCCTAGGGTTATACTAAGCTAATTAGGGCCTTATTTAGGTTTAACTAGCCCTTAGCTTAGTTACTACTACCTTAGTACTAATTAGTAGTATAGCTATCTCTATAGTAAATACTATAATTTAGCTTAGGGCACTTAGTTAAGAGATAGCCTAGTTTTTTATACTTAAAATAGGTAATAGGTAAGCCCCCTATTTCTATATAGTGTCCTTCCTATAACCTACCTTCTAGTAAAGCTAAGTAATTCCTCCTTTTTTATTAGTTATCTCCTTAGTTACCTTTATAGTAAGGCCTTTTTTTCTTTTTTATTACTACTTTTACCTTCTTTTCTTAGCCTATAAGATAGTTCTAACTTATAGGGTATTCTTAGCTAAATACCTACTTCTTTATAGTACTATTTAGGTATTATATAAACTAGGTAATTCTTATAAGCTTAGGTATAGGCTTAGGTAATTCTATTTCTACCTTACCCTAAACCTTAATAAATACTTAGAATAACTAATCCTTACCTTACTAAAGGGTTAGTAGTATTTCTATAGCTTTTAGGTAGTAACTATCTTTATTTATTTCTCTAGTTTTTAATTATTAAATAAACTCTATCTAAGTATAGCTTTAGTAGTTTATATAACTATTTATAGTAGTAAAATATATTTACTATTACTTTACCTTATTTACTAGATAGCTACTAGTATATATAATCTTTATTATATTATTTATAAATATATCCTAATTTATAGTAAAAACTATATTTAAATCTACTAGGAATATCTATAGATTCTTATAGGTATTCCCCTTATATATAGAAGTCTTAAGCTATATCTTTACTATATTATATTTATATAGTCCTAGTATAATTAATACTAACTAGGGAATAGGAATAAGGGCTTAAGTAAGAGAGGTTTATAAGGTAGAAATAAAGCCTTAGTTAGTATTATCTAATTAAGAAAAGGTATTTACTTCCTATAAATTTTTCTATAGCTACTTGTTGAAACAAGCATGATATCAATCGCGCTTGGCAGCCGCAATTCCCTTCGGCTGAAGGTCGGCCCGACCGGGAGAAGGTCGGCTGCTGCGCGTGTGCGCGTGCCTCCCTTCCTGCCCACGGGCAGGCCTGCGATAGGGCAGGGCCCGGGTCACGTGACCCACCCACATCACGTGACCCACATAGCTGCAGCTGCCTTTTTCCTTCTCACGGGAGCCCTCTCTTTTCTAGCTTCCTTTAATAGAACACATAGCTTATAATAGATTATTTAATTAATACTATTACAAGCGCGCCTAATTAATAACTAGCTATTATCACACCTGGTGATTCTAACACTAATTAGTGGTTAACTTTATAACCACTTTTATTTATAAATACCTATTATCTTTTAAAGACACCATAGATTAGCTAGGTTCTATCTAGAAGAGACCTTTACAGAAGCAGCGTGATTTAGCTAGCCTATTAAGGTAATAAGAGCAGCTTTATTATTTAAGATCCCTAATTATGCTAAGGAAGAAGCTAACTCTAGCTAGCCTATTAAGGCAATAAGAGTAGCTAGAAGAAGCTAAAGCCTAAACTAAGAAGAAGAGTTTAACTCTAGTAGCTAAGCTATCCTATTATTCTTTAACTTAGGGCGTTCTATTACGCACAAAGCTAATCGCTAAAGCTTATAATCCTTTATATCTCTTTTTTCCCTAATCCCTTTATTATTACTTCCCTTATTCTATCTCCTCTAATACTATAAGTTATAATAGTTAATAAGAAGGAATAACCACAAAACCTAATAAGTTATAATAGCTCTTAAGCGGATCCCTTAGAAGCCCTAGAATTCACTGTCCCCTTCCTCTATATCCTATAGTAACTATACTAGTATATTATAGAAGAAGCACTCACTAGGGTAGATAAATTTAATATTAAGGATAATAATACACCTAAGATATAAGCAGCCTATATCCTCTCTTAGGTTAAGGACTATATAATATAAAAGGTATATAGAAGATTACTCTTTATAGAATTTACTTAAGATTTTAACCTATAGACCTATAGTAACTTTCTTAAGACCCTAGTTATAGTCCTAAGGCACTTATAGGACTACCTTATTAACTCTAGAATCTATATAATAATTAACTAGAACATAAATATAGTAATTAACCTCTAAGAAGTCCTTAACTAATAGGAATTCTACTTCTAGTTATAAGAAGAAGTAAAGGATACCTAGAAGAAGCATAATAACTTCTAAAAGAATATAATTAAGAATAGTGACTTCCTTAATAACCTCTATAAGGATAATAACCTCTAGGACTAATAGAGTATAAGAACTACTTATTCCTCCCGCTAACCTTTATAACCTCTATAAGGAGCAATATTAGTAACCCTTCCCTAAGAACAGAACCCTTAGCCCCTTCCTTAATTACCTTAAGCTCTACAAGCCCTTCCTTATTATCCCTAAGAACCTATATTTACCTAGCAAAGAACCTCCGCTCCCTAATAACAAGCCCTTCCTATTTACTAAAGAATAATATATAAACCTGCTAATAATCCTCCCTTTAAGCCTCTATAACTAATAGCAAAGCAGATCTTAGACCTTATTAAGATATATACGTCTAAGCAGCAATATAGCGCTAATAACTATAATATGCTTAAACTAAAGCTCTAAATCTTTAGGTAAAAGTGTAAGCTTCTAGATATTAAACTAGAATAAGCTAGGTATATGTTTAAAGTAATATTAAAAGGAAAAGCTTATTAGTACTACTTAGACTACCTCTCTAAACCTAGTAACCCTTAGGACCTTACTACCCTTATAAGGAGAATAAAGAAGAGGTTTAAGACTAAAGATATAAGGTAGAAGTATCTCCTTAAATAGTATAACACTTTACTCTAGAAGACTATTAATAAAAACCCTAATAAATTAAAGATAGAATACTTTAATAAGCTTATTAAGAGGCTATTAACATTATAGTAAGCTATTCCTAACGTAGGTTAATTAGAAAAAGCCCTTAGGAACCAGATTATAACCGCTTATAATAGGATCCCTAAGTGTAGAGGGTGCCTTACTAACCCTCTAGATAGCCTCTAATAATTCTATAAGCATATACATATAATAATCTAGCTTATTATAGAGGAATCTAGCGGTTAATATTAATTCCCTACTAATACCTAGACTCCTAATGCCTTCTAGACTAATAGAAGGTATAATAGTAAGGGTAAAGAGTTAAGATACCCTCCGTAAAGGTAGAAAGGTAGAAGAGGCTCTCCCTATATAAAGAAATATTATATATATAGTAAGGAGGGATACTAGTTAATAAAGCATCCTAAGGAAGAGTATAAGAAGGCATACTAGTAATATAAGAACCATTACCTAGTAGATACCTTATTATCCTTACTAGCTTTATATAATACCTTTCTTACCTAGTATAAAGGTACCCTAATAGAAGATCCTACTCCTTATCCCTTAGAAGTTAATAAGGTTACCTAGTATATAATAAGCCTTAGATTTAATACTAAGCTAGAGGGAGAGGAAGAAGAAAGGGTACCTATAAGCTTCTTTACCTATAGTGTAACCCTTAATAGTTAGAAAATGGTTAAAGTCCTTGCAAATTAAGCTATAATACACAGACTAAGCAAGAAGAATCTATTTAATAATAGGAACGCCGCTAGGCCTCCTTACCTATTCCTACTTAAAGACTATTACTTATCTAAGGCCTTCTAAGGTATTATGCTAGATACCGGAGCGGCATAGTTCTCTATAGTAGGCTAATCTTAAGTTATAGTACTATAGAAGGTAATACTAAAGATTTATCTTAATACTATAAGGGTAGGTAAAGTAGTTATTATATTTAGTAGAGGCTAGCTAATTATGTTACTTAGAATAATTAATATACCTATACCCTTTAGTAATATTACTTTTTATATAATACTAATAAATACTCCCTTCCTACTTTACCTTAATAATATAGGCTAATTAAGGATTAACTTTATTACTACTAAGAATATCCTCTAGCAAGGGAATATTAAGGTACCCCTAGTATATAAATAGGGCTATATATAGATGCTACTAAGGCAAGATAAGAAGGCAGTAGCGTGGAATTATTTAACTAAGATTAAATTACAGTATTTATATTACTATTTTGGTTATCCTTTAGTACGCTAACTCTATAATCTCCTAAGTAACGTAGGGCATAAGATTACTTTTAAAGCCATTAAGGTAATATTAAAGGTATGCCACTAGTGCTAGATAAATGCTAATAGCCCCTATTACTTTAAATTCACCCTTAAGGATAAGTATGCCTTTAACTTTAACGTAATAGTTAATATTATATACCTTAATAGCAACTGCCTAACGCTCCACATAGTAGATATAGCTATGGCATTCTACGTAGTAAGATTCCTTCCTAATATCTTAGCTAAAATAACTTAGGAAGCCCTTAGAATATGCTAGATTAATATATACTAAGGACCTCCTAATTAGATTATTACTAATACTAGCATAAACTTTCGTGGCGAAGAATTTCGCTAATTTATGGCATTAATATTAATCTCTATTAAAGAGGTCCTAATTAAGGCATATTATAGTATTAGGAAAGTTAAGAGATATTATAAACCACTCTAAAGGGCCTATAATATTATCTAAAGAGAATGCCTAATAACCCTGGAACCTATTGCCCTATAGATAGCTATAAAAGCCCTTAATAATACTATAGGTCTAAATAGCCTTATTCTAACCCTCCTTATCTTCAGTGCCTACCCCTATATATTAAGTGACTCTCCTCTATTGCTAGAGATCTTATAACGTGTTATTACTATATAAAAGGCAATAAAGGAAGTTAAGCGCCTCTATATAATCTAGAAAGTTAGCGAAGCCCTTATAGTAAGGAATAGTCTAGATATAAGTAAGACCCTTAACCTCCTACTTAGATTACTAGTCTAAGTTTAGCGTAAAGGTAAAGGGTAGTAAGGCCTATATAACCTCCTCTCTATTAATAGAGAGACCTATACCCTTAACCTCCTATAAGGCCTAAAGGCCTTCCGCTTAACTTCTATTAGGCCTTATTATAAGGACCCTAATATAGAAGCCCCCCTACCTTAGGAGGGCGGAGAAGAGGGAGAGGCCTAGACTAGGCCGCCTAGTAAGACCCTAGAGATCCTACTAAAGAGATGCCTAGGCAGACCCTAAAAGAACCCTCTAGTAATTATTAATAAGACTAATATATTTATCTTAGCTAAGGAGGAAGCTAACCTTAACCTCGCAATTTAATTATATAAGGAAGGCGTTATTATAACCCCTAGCGCACTATTTAAGCTCTCTATAAAGACTAAGATTAATGCACTAATTAATCAGGGCGTGTTTAAATTTATTACCTATAATAAGAGAGAGCATAGTGGTATGCGAATCTTTAATTTGCAAATTATTAATAAGGTAAAAGGCAAGATAGGCTAACTATATAAGAAATTAAGGCTTATAGTATAAGGCTTTAGAGATAAGGTAAAGCAAGTAATCTTAATATAGGCTCTAATAATCTAATAAGCTAGTTAACGCCTTATTCTTATAATAGCACCTTCCCTCTTAATAAAAGGCTTTATCCTATGGATTCGCAATATTACCTAGGTATATATCTAATTAACCACGCAATTAAATAGGGTAATCCTCGCATAGCTTCTGACCTAAATCTATAACTAATACCCTAAGGGAATAATCATAAGGGTAATTAAACCGCTCTATGGCATTACGGAGGCTAGAATATACTAGTAGGTTACGTACTATAGGCACTATAGAGAGAAGCTCTAGATAGAGACTTCTACATATAATCCGTGCCTATTAGTGACTATAGAAGATAGCCTAGAATTTATATATATAGGCATATAGACTGATAATACTCTTAGGCTATTAGATAAGGAGTTCTCTAAGAAAGAAGAGAGAGAATTAACTATAGTGGCTTTTATAGTAAAGCTAAAGCAATTCCTTCTTAAGAATAATTCCCTAACCTTTAATAGGGGAATTATTAAATTAGTGGCTAGTGTGGTTATTTTACTTTAATAAAAAGGCTAAAGTAGTAAGCTTAATTTAATCCTACTTATAGATTTAAAGTAGAAGTATATTAAATAAAGAGCTTAAGGCGCCTATATTACCTTAATCTACTAACTAGAAGCCTACTATAATCTATCTATCGCCGCTTAATACTAAGAACTAATAATTAAGAATATCAAAGCCCTTAATTACTAGATCTAATAGTAGATAGATTACCCTAATTAAGGCCTGATGTTTATTCTAATTAACCTTACTAAAGTAAAGCTATATATATTTATAGATAGGTTATTTATAAATAATTAGGACCTTACCTTATAGCTTAGTTATATACTAATCCTTACTAATAAAGACTATAAGGATAGTAAGTTTATAATTAAAGGTAATATTATATACTTTAGCTTAATAAAGAGTAAGAGAGTTATATAAAGTATACTTACCTCTAAGGTCTATAGTATAGTTACTAGCGTTAATATAGTATATATAATAGCCACTACCCTTTATATACTTATAGACTAATTAAATCTCCCTGCTACACTAGTTATAGTGTGTATAGATTTATACTCCCTCTATAAGTGCCTTATTAAGCTTAGTATAATAAAGGAGAAGCGCCTAATAATTAATATTATAGCCCTATAATAATTATATAAATACCGTGAGCTCTATAAGATCTATTAGATTAATAGAGCAGATAACCTAGCTAATACCTTTATAAAGGTATTACTAAATAAGGCCCTAGAGTAGTTTATCTCTAGTAACTAGATAATAATCTAGATAGAAGGGTAGGTAACCTATATAGAGGATAGCCCCTATAAATAGCAGCGGGAGGGTAACCTATAAGGAGGATAGCCCTATAGGTAGTAGTATTAGGGGACTATTAACCCCTATACTATAAGGAGAAGTAATCTTCCCTAGTATTAGGGGATTATTAACCCCTATATTATAGGAGAATATAGATCCTACCCTCTTAGGGATAGTAGAGGAAATTAGAGAAGGAGTAATACTCTAGGGGGAGTAGGAAGAGAAGGGGGAAAAGGAGCTATATAGCTCCTCCTCTAACCTCTAGGGAGGGCCTCTAGTAATTCTATAACTCTATATAATCTATATAGAGTATAGAGCTATAAGGGAGGTCCTCCTTTAGATTTATAAGATACCTATACTTTACTTTAGTAGGGATAGAAGGGTAGATATAGGAGATAATAGGGTTAAGGAGAGGGGTAAAGGGGAGAAAAAGAGGTAGTAGGATAAGGGAGTTACTATATAGATATTATTAATAATATTAGGAAGGAAAAGGGATTTAGGAAGAGGCCTACTTACCCTCTTAGTAGGAGGTTAAAGATAGATTATTACTTTCCTTTATTATTACCTACTATAGGTATACACTGCTTTCCCTTCCTTTCCTTTATTAGTCCCCTTTATTAGGGAATCACAACCCCTCCTATTATTATCTATTACTTTATTAGCGATTAATATCATATATTAACAATTATATTAAAAAGAGAGTTCCTAGTGTTAAAACAAGTATAATATTAATCGCGCTTAGTAGCCGCAATTCCCTTCGGCTAAAGGTCAGCCTAACCGGGAGAAGGTCGGCTGCTGCGCGTGTGCGCGTGCCTCCCTTCCTGCCCACGGGCAGGCCTGCAATAGGGCAGGGCCCGGGTCACGTGACCCACCCACATCACGTGACCCACACAGCTGCAGCTGCCTTTTTCCCTCTCATAGGAGCCCTCTCTTTTCTAGCTTCCTTTAATAGAACATATAGCTTATAATAGATTATTCAATTAATACTATCACGAGCGCGCCTAATTGATAACTGGCCATTATCACACCTGGTGATTCCAACACTACTTAAGTTTATATTTTTTTTAGGTAATTTATAGCTATACCTTTACTTATATAAAGCTATAGTTTAATATAGCTTTTTTATTATTAATAGCTAGCTTTAATATATAAGAATTCTCTAGGGTAATTAAATAAGAAGACTTATACTCTAGGAGTAGGTATTAATCTATAAATATATCTTTATATAGTATATTTACTCTAGAGTTATTAGTACCTATTAAATAGGTATTTATTCTATATAATACTAATATTCTTAACCTACTAATAGCCTATTACCCTAATAGAAAAGAGAGATTAACTTATTAAGGCTTCTAGGCTAAATATAATAAAATAGGGTAATAGTATAATTAAGGTAGTAGCTATATAGCTAGAAGGTAGGTATATATACTTAAAGGTTTTAATCTCTAGACTTCTATATTCTATATATATAACCTTTACCTAAATACCCCCTTTATATATATATAACTAGCTTATAGTAACCTTATAGCTAGGGCGTTATAAGCTATGACTAGGCCCTACTATACATAATGCTATTGCCTTTATAGCCTCTGTCGCTCTATTGCCTCCATGACCCTGACACATGTGCCCTCATCTTCTCGGGGCGAACATGCATCCCTTTTGGGCTGCATGCATATTTAGTCTAGTCTTTGGGACCCGATTTTGCTGGGCACACAGTAAATCTCGGCTTTAACAAAGTTCGTCTCGTATCTAAGGTGGAGCCTCTAAATCTAAATTAAGTAAGCGGTAAAGAATTATTACATATACTGAGCATATGCTAAGCATATGCTAAAGACTATAGTATATTAGTGCGAATCTATAGTTTGTTAATTTGTCAATTCGTCAATTCGTCAATTCGTCAACTCGTCAACTCGTCAATTCGTCAATTCAGTCAGTCAGTTAGTTAGTTAGTCAGTCAGGTCAGTCAGTTAGTTAGTCAGTCAGGTCAGTCAGTCAGTTATAGGGGCTATAGGTAGTATATGCCCTATAATATAGTGGTATAATTGTGGCATATGCTATTCTGCTAGTTAAAGGCTCCACCCTGGATACGAGACGAACTTTGTTGGAGCCGAGATTTACTGTAACCCCGATTTTGCTTTGCTTAGCGTACTGACCTTGATCTTTACAGCTATTGGCTAACTGCAACGCAAGCAGTGACTTGCTAATAAAAAGCAACAACTTCGCGAGTGTTCAGGAACCCAAAGACGTGGGGCGTGGCACGAGTAATGCAATGGACCAGACTCCAAAAGAACTCGGCTAGCTCGTTTGGTCTTTCAGAAGAGACCCGATTTTGTTAGGCGGAGGAGCAAAGACTAGACCACGTGTACTTATGTACTTATTCCGCCGATAAAGCGGGACGCACTGCTATGTATGTACATGGAGAGTAATCACATCTGGTAGGAAGCCACAGAGACGCAAAGATATGATCTAATGTGCTTGGATAAAAGTCGCCCAATCTTGCCGCATATGATAAGGTTACATCATGGGCTAGAAGCTAGGACCTAAGGTTCTTTGCTGACCTTGGTGTCAAGAGCAGCACACATCTTGTTAACCCAGCCTCATGGTATAGTGTTCCCACCAGACCTTTGCTACAGTTGTCGATGTCCATAGCATGCATGAGCACAATCGACTCATGCCAAGTTATAGGTCCTGAGCCCTGACCAAAAGTGAACAATGGACATCATCTCATTACCCCAACATGCGCCAAGATCGTTACAAAAATGTTCCGAGTAATGACCGAGAAAATGTAGCTAGGTATAGTGCAGATTGCTAGCAGCCAAGGGGATGACGAAATAATGGCAAGGGGAAGGAATGACTGAATCCATCTTAATAATAGAGTAGTATTATATGCAGTTCTGTGAAGTCAAATGCAGTTATACACACTATGCAGTAAAGCGATTCTTAACAGAAGCTATTAGCATATAACAATACAAAAAGTCTAATACTTTGTGACAAGAGTTCAGTCATGCTCTTCTTTCTCGCACATTGTGATGAAATTGTTATCAATAATCAATATGAAGCTAAGCGCTTATTTTTTTATTATACAGGTAGCTACTGGAAGTACTAGCTTGGTTCATCACAGTGGCGTTTTATCAGGTGCGACGTTTGATAGACAGATTGCTACTAAACTGCAGCCGCGGCATCACTTCACCAAAACATGTTATTACGTTCTGCAGAAACCTCCTCATGGAAAATTCATCGACGGTATATGTCGTCGAACAGATGACACAGTGTATGACAGATGGAGACATTCAATCATGGACCTTGATGAATGCCTTGCTAATATAGGCGGCGTGTTAAAAGGTAGACGAAGGTAAGTACTCTTAACAGATTTATATCTACTTCGCATTTCTACTAATTATATTCCAAGTGGTAAATTTGGTCAATCCTGTGAATCTCCTAAGTGCTACCTTACTAGCTCAGGGTCTTTGACTCGCGCAGTGTATCATTGCAATTGCCCAGATTGGGAGGGCAACCTCAAACCAACATCTATAGATCTTGGTTAGTCTGTTATTTACAGAGAATTAAGTACTCTTTAGGCTAATCTAGAAGACAGACAATATCCTCACAAATGAAGACGGCGTCCTTACATGCTATGGTTTCCAAGGCTGGTACGAAGATATTGATCCACCAAAATCTCTCTCCCTCGAATAACGCGTCGCATCGCGTTAAGACCTATCGTGGCAAGGGATTTTTACATCTATAAAGGGGACACTTGTAGCTATGCTCTTAGGATTATTATTATCACGATGTCTTACAAATTTGCGTGGAAAGGTACCTCTTCTGTTTTGTGCCTAGTTACTACGGCATAATCGAAACATCACTACTGCATGTTTACGTGTTAAGGAAGAACACAGCTAATTTAAAGCGAGGGTTGATATGCTTGGCTAATGATAGGACCGACCCTTCATTGGGAATATCGATGGACCACTTAGCACAGTCAATGGCTTGGGCTATTATATAGAATTCTTCTGCTTTGCCAGCGTTAGACTGCCCAAGGGATCGGGGATACTGCATAGCGTAGGTGATATCCTTATCTGTTGAGTTTTGGGGAGTTGCGCCTCCAGCATTGCAACAGATCTTGTTGGCAGTCTCACCACATGCTCCGCGGCCGTCTAAGCGTGGCGAGGCGTTTGAAAAGGTGGCAAGTGCAAGTGCAGACATCGTGATCTTGTTGAGAAACATTTTGCTAGGATGGTTTGATTTGGATAACATGAGATACATGTACCTCAATGACTAATTACATAAGTCTGTGGTTCCCACGTAGCCCCTGCATTATTACTCCCACGATATTGATTCCACCGCTCACAATCAATTTACTCCAGGGATGGGAAGGCAACATAAAAATTGGCCATTATTTCTCTCCTTTGTGAAAGATTAGAACGGGGCCTGATGCCACGCAGCACGTTGATCCGCTTCAAGCTGTTCAAGCTGCTCAGGCGTCAGCACACTCTTCCATGCATACATGTCCCCATACCGGACAAGGCGATGGCCCATAGCATTAATAAGATGATTGCTACCAAGCAGACCTATAGTAACTAGGCGAGGTTCCTCCTAGATAGGAAAGCCCAAGTCCCTATATGGCGCAAACTGGACATGTCTTATAGGTGAAAAATGGACTGTCCTAGCGTCCATAAAAGTGAATGTCGGGCAACTGCTTCCGAGGCCGCCTCGGCCAGGTTCCCGACCCGAGTCGGTGGGGCGAGCATTTGTCAAGCACCCTGCCTCACAACACGATGGGGCAGATGGAAAGAGACAAGTCAAGCGCAGATGGGTGAACAAGTGGATCTAGTGCCTGGATCGGGCGCTCAGGTAAAAAACTGTTGCACCCACAAGGGCATAATTGATCCCGGTCGCACGATAGTCTCGCTACTCAACTAGCTAAGACAGGAGTCCACCCCTAGCTAGTTATTTTCTAAGACCTCTATAACTTTATAGTATATTTTAGCACTATATAAATACCCCACTAATAGTAGAGGTACTTAGGTATTTAGACCATAGTCCGCACCCTCTTATAGGGTTAGATAACTTAATAGAGGTAATTATATTAAACCCTAGCTTTATAGTCTAATATAGTAGTAATTACGTGGTGTTTATAATAATTATACCTTCTTCTAAATTAGTACTCTTCTCTTTAAATTAACTAATTATTTAATCTTTAAATAATTAGTATAAACACAGCAAAAGAAAGGCCTAATTTATTAACATTGTAATTAGGCAACCCTAGCACGCTAGGATTAACACTATGTTAAAATTATGCTATTTATAGCACTATTTTATAGGCCCACTAGTTGCCTAGTTGCGTTGTTGCAACGTTGGTTGCAAGGCGTTGCCTGCAGCGTTGTTGGTCCTGATTAACAGCTTTGGCTGTGACCTGCGTTCCTGCACATAACCAACCCACAGGCTTGTATGACTAAGCCGACTAGGCTACCCTATAGGGAAGCTAAAATCGACTATAACTAGGGAACTAGTAGTTGTATAAAAGGCTGACTTATACTATTCGAATCCTTGATTTTTTCTGGATTTAATGATGTATTTTATTTATAGGGTTACTTATTAGATTGCTTAGTTAGTGCACGTGGGTGGCTAGATTATATGGTTGTGAGTTGATTTTTTACTTTTTATATATAAATAAATTTTGCGGAAAATAAAAAATAGCTCCTAAGGCCTAGCTAGCGACCCCCTTCTGTCAATATGGTTAGTAGGTCTATAAGGGGACTTAGAAAATCCTCTTATTACTTATTAGATCGTTCGTCTAGCTAGAAATCTACTATATTTAACTATTAACGCTCTATATCTTGAAGAATCGTCGTATTATAGTGAATCTAGAAGCCGCCGCGTTAGAATCTACTAGGGAGGTCTTCCTATCCCTCTAGCTAGATTCCCCTTCTATTTTTAATAGGTTATGAGCCCGGAAGGCCTAAAGATTACTACATTACTGCGTTATGCTACTGCGATTAGTGCTTGATTTTAGGTACTAGTTACTCTCTACTAGACCTGTGGGCTCTTAGATTACGAAGGAAACCGCTAGAATTTGAAGCTTTTATTTTACTAGCACCACGCATCGTAACATCAGACCCTTGGTGTTGAATTCAACTACAGCCGCACCTGCAACCACCATATTGCACCCGCAACTACTAGTTGCAACCAACCTCTTTTTAGTGATCCTATTCACTGCTGCGACCGTTATATTTGATATTATCTACAATAGTAGATACGCTGCATCCTTTAAATCATCGAACATCTAGTATATTAATACTAGGCTTTTTGACCTATTGCACTACGTTGCACGCACTATACATTACGTTGCGTTGCGTTGCACGTTCTATAATATCTATTACCTATAATCCTATTTTTAGTGTTAAGAAAATTTTCGCAGAGAATCTTCTCCGGACCGTTTCTACCCGCGCATACCGCAGACCTACTTTTAGACCTCGAGGGGCACCCTTTCAAACAGCCCCACCGCATAATTTGCATGCGCAGCCCGGTTGCACCACAACCTAGCTTCTAGCGCGCAATATTTGCAATAGGAAGAAATTTAGAGATCTTATATAGGATATCTTTTAAGATCCTAGGGAATTTTAAGAGATAGCACCACTGAATTATAAGGGTAAGGGACCTGCTGCAGGCCCTTCTTCTAGCCCTCCTAGGGACCCTAATAGGATAGAAATAGAAGGTCTAGCTATTTAAGCTAGTGCTTTTTAACAATAGATGCAAAGCTAAATTGAACAATAAGGCAAGACCTTAACTAATTTTATTAAGTATACTAAGTCAAATTGTCTAAAAAACGAGGCTAGTATTAAAGATCTATTAGATAAATTAACGCAAACTATGACTGCTATGTAAGGTCTTTAGGATTCTACTAAGCTAAGGGAAGAAAATACTAAAGCTCCGGTAGAAGACCTAGCTGCTAATTCTGCGAGTTTACCTTCTAGTAACTTATAAGCTACCTTTAATATAGGTGCTATTAAGGAACTAAATAAGAAGGTTCACTCTATTCCTAAGGGAGCTAAGTTAAAAGGCCCTAAAAACTATAATTAGTGGAAGCAAGCCCTAAGCATTTAATTTAGAGCCCTAGGATTGCCTAAATTTATAGATAATCCTAGCTTAGCAGGCTATCTAGCTGACTGTGATTAAGCTATTCTTTTAATAATATTAAGAGATAGCTGTCAACCAGGACCGTAGGTAGCTATATATTGGCAAAAATCCCCTAAAGAAGCCTATAAAGTCCTTATTAGGCAATATTTGTAGAGTGCTAAAATCTAGCGAGGTACGCTATACGCTAGCTACCACTCCCTAAATTTTTTAAATTATAAGGGATCTTTAGAGGCTTTTAATGCTAATTTTAATAACTTACTAGCTAGACTATAGCTTTGTAGTGTAGAGATTGCTCCTATAGATTAAGTAAACTATTATATTAATGTATTAAAGCAGACCTTTCCTAGCTAGGCTGAGAGATAAAGATTTACTATTAGAGCTACTAGGGCACAAGGGCTGCCTGTAAATACTCTAAATTTATAGTTCCTTATGGCGGATTTATTAGAAGAATAGAGGGATAAAACCTCTCCTGTGGCTAAAGCTCTTAGCTATAAGGCTTCTAATAATAAGGGAAATTCTAAGGATAAGGAGAAGAAATCTAATCCTAATACTAAGAAGGACTCTACTAATGCCACTAAAGAGCAGGATAAGAAGGATTTAAACCCTTCTAAAGCCTCTAGGAAGAAAAGGCAGAAGAAGAAGAGTGGCAACGGGGATAAAGATAAAGGAAAAGAAGCTGCTTTTACATTAGGCTATAGCCTAGCCATGGGATACGTTGAAGAACTAGATTCTAGCGAGTCTAGCAGCGAGGATAGTAGTGATTCCGAATCTAATTTAGATACCTCTAGTACCACTACTACTAGTGACACTACTAGCAAGCCTACTTTTAGCTACTCTAATGATGTGGTTAAAAACTCCCTTCTATATAATATAGGTTCTTCTTGTCATATTTGTAATAATAGGGCTTTCTTTAGGGACTTTAAGCCTCTTAAGAAAGGTCAAACCAGCCCTATAATTACAGCAGGAGGACCTATCTATCCTAAAGGAAGAGGCACCGCTATTTTTAACGTTCTAGTTAAGAAAAACCCACCAGAATATAGGCCTTTAGCTCTACTAGATGCCCTATATTTCCCGGGTATAGATACTAACCTAGTTAGCGGGTTATCCCACTATCTTAAGGGAGGTTATCTAGCTAAAGATCAGCTTTTCCTAGCTAATAAAAGCCCCTGTGGGTTACTAGAACCTGCTAAACACGGCTTTTTTTTGTAGATTAAGGGGCAAGCTACTCCTAAGATCTGCAAGCATTCAACCCACCTCTCCTTTATAGGCTCTTAATATTGCAACCAACAACAAGCCTATAAGACCAAATTAGGGTTCTCCTACCCTATAGAGGTTTAAATTCCGCAGCCAGCATTTAATCCCGAGGAATATCAACGAATTAAAGAATTAGATTCCGAAGAAGAAGAAGATTCAGCCCTATGTCCCACCAAAGCTCCTCCTAGTTAGGCATCTTCTATAGGGGGTTTAGAAGGTCCATACCCTAATGACTTAGGTGACGATAGTGGCCATCTATTGCCCCCAGAGGCCTGTGATTCTCAAGAGGCCTAGCAACAGAGGGAGCTAGGGGATAATAGCTCTAAAAAGCTAGATCCTAGTTATAAGAAATTACTAGATTTAGCCCTTCTTTGGCACATTTGATTAGGCCATATTAGCCTCCCTTTACTTAAGAAATCTTCGAAATTAGCTAAAGGGATCCCTGATTTTTCCGCTATTAAAGAAAA
Organism: Epichloe elymi; assembly: GCA_023658475.1. Lineage (NCBI taxonomy): Eukaryota > Fungi > Ascomycota > Sordariomycetes > Hypocreales > Clavicipitaceae > Epichloe > Epichloe elymi. Next base: position 2,829,479 of record CP098279.1, on the reverse strand, counting down.
GGATTTTAACTGCATAGCCTGTATGTAATTAAAGGCTATTAGAAGACTAACTAAAAGACCTATTTAGGACCCCCCTAGGGTTTTAGATATCCTAGAGGGAGATATAGTTAAAATCGAACCTATACCATATAATAAGAAGGCCCTAGTCCTTATACTTATTAATCGAAAATCCCGGTATAAATAGTGCTTTTTATTAGCTAATAAAGAAGGTTAGACCCTTTATACTACTATTAAGGGCTTCTTTAAGGCCCTAAAAAACCGATATAACGCGTATCCTAGGCACCTTCACTTTAACGGAGGTACTGAAATTAACAACGAACTTCAGCACTGGTTATCTTCTAAGGGAATTTGCTTTAGCACCTCTTACCCTTATATTCACGAACAGAATAGGCTAGTTAAGAGGGCTATTAGGGTTATCCTAGACCGGCTTAGAGCTACACTTTAGTGGTCTAAGCTACCTTTATATCTATAGTCTTATATCCTTCTAGCCATAGTGGACTTAGTTAACATTACCGCTAATATAACTAAGCCCCTAACCCCTAAGCAGCTATTTCTAGCTAACTTAGAGCCTAAGACTATCTATAAGCCTAACTTCTCGAAAATTAGGGCTATAGGGTCTTATTGCAAGGTTCTAATACCTCCGGAGCAGAGATTAAAGCTTTAGAAGCTAGCCCCTAGGACTATCCCTAGCCAGCTGCTTGCTACTCTAGGTTCTAGCGTTTATCTTGTTTATATACCCTCTAAAAGGTTAGTTATTAAGACTAGCTTTGTTAAGATTATAGAGGATATAGGCTCTGTAGGGTCCCCTAAGCCTTTAGGGAGCTATCCTTCAGAGGGAGAAGCTAATATCTTACAAGATCTAGAGGTTTAGGATAGCTATCCAAAGCCTCTAGCGCCCACAGCGCCCACAGCGCCCGCAGCGCCCGCCGCGCCTATAACAACACCGCCCGGGACGACCGCTGCAACGCCTGTAACGCCTCCAGCGCTACCCCTAGAGAGCCCAAGCTCTAGCGCCCCTAATAAGGGTGCTATTAAAAAACCGTTTTTAGATTTGGATTCTTTAATTAACCCTGATTCTATGGATATTAATGATTTTAACCTATCTTCCTTCGTTAAGGAGATATGCTTTAAGGCGCAATAGAAGGCTAAATCGTTATCTAATAATCACGATTCGGATACGCCTAAGACCTAGAAGCAGGCATTAAAAAGCAAGGATAGCAAAAAATAGGTTAATGCAACTTTTAGCGAATTTAAGCAGCTACTAGCTGCCGGAACTTTTAAATTTATAGGGATAGACTAAATTCCTAAGGGCTAAAAAGTTCTTAAAAATAGGCTTATCTATAAGCTTAAAAAGGATAAAGAAAATAATCCTATAAAACACAAGGCCTAACTCGTTATAAAAGGCTTTATGTAGATAGAAGGTTAAGATTATATCAAAACCTATGCTACAACTAGCATCCCCCCTAGTTAGCGGATATTACTAGCCCTAGCGGCTTGTAATAACTGGGAAGTTGAATAGGTTGATTTTATAGGGGCATTCTTAAATAGCTTATTAAAAGAAGCTATTTATATGCAGATCCCTAATGGATTCGTTAAATTTGCTAAAGCTGCTTTGCCTGAAATAGCTAAATTACTTAAGAAATACGGCTATAATCCCTCTTAAAAGTAGGTTATTTTCCTTTAAAAAGCTTTATATAGATTAAAACAGAGCTCTAGAGAGTGGCAGCAGGCCCTAAAGGAACTTCTTCGAAAATTAGGCTTCTACCCCCTTATATCTAACCTAGCTGTCTTCTTTAACCTAACTATATCTATATATATAGCGACTTATGTAGATGACTATCTTCTAATAGGACCGGATCTAGCTTATATTAATAAGCTAAAGAAGCTATTACACAAAGCTTACCCTATAGAAGATTATGGGCTAGCCGAATTTTTCCTAGGCGTTTAAATCACTAGAAATCGAAAGAAAGGGACCCTAACTATCCACTAGTCCTAGTACATTTCTAAAGCCCTAGAGAGATTTAATATAAAAGATGCTAGGCCTACTAAAATTCCCCTATAACCCGGAATTATTAAACAGGTAGCCCACCTTACTAAACCTCTTTCCCCCTCTAATCACAAGCTATATCAGAGTATTATAGGGACTATTATATACTTAATACTCCTTATAAGGCCTGATATTGCTTTTCCGGTTCAGTGGCTTTTAATAGCGTTAGCTAAGCCTTATATAGAGCACTTAAATACTGCTAAACATCTGCTTAGATACCTTCTAGGCTCTATAAGTTATTCTATAACTTATAGAAGGTCTAAAAACACTATTAAAGCTTCTATAACCCTTATTAGCTTCTATAATAGCGACTTCGCGGGAGATAAGTCCTCTAAATTAACCTATGCTTATCTCTATAAGCTAGCTAAAGGACCTATTAGCTAGAAATCAAAGAAAGCAACTACAATAGCTTTATTAACATTAGAGGCCAAATTAGATACTCTATGTGAAGCTATTAGGGAGCTAGAGTGGCTCTATGGCCTTTTTAAGGAAATTAAGCTACCTATAGCACCTCCTATTCCGATTTTTAGCGATAACTAAGGCGCTATAATAACCGCTAATAACCCTACTCTTCATAGTAGAACAAAGCATACCCTACTAAAATTTAACTATACTAGAGAAAAGGTATAGAAGGGTATAGCTAAGGTTATCTATATTAATACTAAAGAGATGCCTGCAGATGGCTTAACTAAGCCCCTGCCTAACGATAAATTTCAACAATTTATTCAACTATTAGGCCTTATAAATACAAAGGCCTAGCTTTAAAAACCACTAAAAAGTTAAAAAATCAAAAATCAACAAAAACACTGGAATTCCGTTGAAAAGTTATTGATTTTAGTTAAAAAGTTATTAGATTACTATTGGATTTATTATTGAATTTATGGTTAACTTAGATATCTATTAAAGAGCTAAGTTTAGGTATTGAATTAGTTACCTTATACTTTTCTAGAGGGAGTGTTAAAATTATGCTATTTATAGCACTATTTTATAGGCCCACTAGTTGCCTAGTTGCGTTGTTGCAACGTTGGTTGCAAGGCGTTGCCTGCAGCGTTATTGGTCCTGATCAACAGCTTTGGCTGTGACCTGCGTTCCTGCACACAACCAACCCACAGGCTTGTATGACTAAGCTAACTAGGCTACCCTATAGGGAAGCTAAAATCGACTGTAACTAGGGAACTAGTAGTCGTATAAAAGGCTGACTTATATTATTTGAATCCTTGATTTTTTCTGGATTTAATGATGTATTTTATTTATAGGGTTGCTTATTAGATTGCTTAGTTAGTGCACGTGGGTGGCTAGATTATATGGTCGTGAGTCGATTTTTTACTTTTTATATATAAATAAATTTTGCGGAAAATAAAAAATAGCTCCTAAGGCCTGGCTAGCGACCCCCTTCTGTTAATACGGTCAGTAGGTCTATAAGGGGACTCAGAAAATCCTCTTATTGCTCATTAGATCGTTTATCTAGCTAGAAATCTACTATATTTAACTATTAACGCTCTATATCTTGAAGAATCGTCGTATTATAGTGAATCTAGAAGCCGCCGCGTTGGAATCTACTAGGGAGGTCTTCCTATCCCTCTAGCTAGATTCCCCTTCCATTTTCAATACACTACTATCTATTAGTTTAATAATAATAATACCATAGGTATCCTTATAATATCTAAGGAGTCTTCTAAGAGTAATAAGCTAGCTATTAAGCTATAGGAGCCCTACTACTAGGACCTATAGTATAAGATAGTTAAGGTAAGAGCTATTAAAGATAGAATCTAGGTCTTTATTAATCCTAATTTAATTATATAGCTAGATTACCCTCCTAAGCCTCTAATCCTTATAGGAAATAGGACTCTAGTAAAGAGAAGGGTAGTAGAGGCTATATAGAATTAATTATCTATATTAGATACTATAGGAGTTTAAATATGCTTATAGAGTGGTAGAGCTGTAATTAGTAGCGCGTGGTAACCCTAGGAAAGCTCTTCTGAAGGTTATAATATAGCTAGAGAGAGTTATTTTTAGTACCCTTAATAACCTAATAATACTAAAGATAGTGCTTAGTTCGCGGTCCTTAGTGGTTATTATTAGGTATTTAATAGCTAATTCTAGAGCCTTATAAAGGCCTTATAAGAGTATTACACTTAGTTTATAATAATACTTAGTCCTAAGTATAAGTAGATAACCTTAAGGCATATATCTCTTTATAATAAGATTAAAGAGCTTATAAGGAATATAATACCTTTAAATAGGACTATTAAGTATTATACTAAAGTTAATTTTAATAAGACTATTAAATAGAACCTTATAAAGGTTAATATTAATAAGTAACTTATAGATACTTTAATTAGCTATAAGAGATGCTTTTAAGTAGACTACCCTATTACTAAAGGTAACTTACCTATAGAAATAATTAATAACACTATTAGGGCATAATTCCCTACTATCTTAGCTTAAATTAGCTTATTAATCTATTTAGTAGAGAGCAAGGGAAAGGTCCTAGATTTCTATAGTATTATAAGTAGGATTAGGTACCTAATTAAAGCCTAAGGAAGATCTTAGGGGAAAGCTAATAATACCTTTAGAGCTAAGCTAACTCTTAATAGTAAAATAAAGGATAAAGTAGAGAAGTTAGTAAAGAAAGACTATATTTACTATAAAAAGTATAAGGTAAAGAAGTTAAAAGACTTATAAAAGGTCTATAGGGCACTCTACCTAATAAAAAACTAGAGAGTTAATAAAGAACTATTAAAGAAGGTAAATGAAGTTATAAATTATTAACCTAATAATATAAAGAAGGTATATAACACGTAGTTAAAGGATAATAGCGTAAAGGAACCTAAAGAAGATAATACTATGTTTTTAGCTATAGAAGAGTCTTTAGAGGCTTTCCTTACCTAGGGCAAATTATAGGTTATACTTAATAGCGGCACTTTAATCTATATCTTTAATAATAAACGCTGGTTTATAGACCTTAATTACAGTTAATAACCTAGAATTTAAGCTAGTTATAGTGTTACTAAGGCTTATAGTATTAGCATAGCTTAGATTATCTTAATAGATAGCTAGACCCTTACCTTATTAAAGGCCTAGTACTAACTAATATTCTTTATAAACCTTATATCTTTTTAGCTACTTATATAGAAGGGAATAAGGTAGGATAACCTTACTAGAAGGGTTATAGACCTAGTAAGAGGTAATTAGGAGATATTTTAAACTTAGATTATTAGTATATAGCTATATATAAAGGGCTTAAGCCTATTAGAGGTCTTTGCTATTAAGGGAGATTTACAAGACCTAAAGGCTATAATAGTAATGCCTACGGACCTATAGTATTCTAGATTAGCGTATCTAGGTAAGGATATAATAAATTAAGTGCTTAAAACGCTTTAAATGTTATGGGCTGGCCTTAGGGCAACTGCAAACAAGCGTCCAAAGTGCAATTACTACTCTTAAAGAGGAAAGAAAGAGCTAAGTAAGAGATCACATAGCGTACAGCTATATATCCTCCTATACATAGTCTATACATATAGCGCGCGTAGTAAGCCCTAAGTCTATATAACCTTTATACACTACCTTATATACTCTCTGCGCCCTTTCTAGAGCCCTCCTAGACCTAAGAAGGACCTAAGCCTTAAGCTTAAGTCTATTATATACCTCCCTTTATACCCCTCCCTTTCTTTTACTATATAAGAAAAAATTTTTAAACCCTACCTCCTCCTTATCCCTACCTTCTCTCTCTATATATATCCTAGAGGCTTTATTTCTCTAGGGGTAAATTAAACTATACCTATTTCTACACTTACTTTAGACTATTACTTATCTATATATCCCCCTATTCTACCTTAAATCTATTTAGTGCCTTAGTATCCTATATATTCTCTAGGGGCTTCTATATTAGCTAAATATAACCTTTCTACTTAACTAGTATATTATAATTTACTCCCTAACTAGGGGCGTTTTTAGCTATAAGGATCTCCTCTACCTAGTACTCTATAAGGTTACTATCTATATCTATTAATATTAGCTCTACTAGAGGTTATTTATTAGCTAGCTTCTAGCTTAGTAATAAATCCTTTACTACCCTCTAAACTAAATCTATATAAAAGATTAGGTATAGCCCCCTAGGAATATCTAACTTTATAGTTAATAGTATTAGCACCTCTAGCACCTTATACTTTACTATAACCTAATCTAACTTCTTATATAGTTAGTTTATCTTAATATTCTAAAGGCTTAACTATATATAATCCCTAACCTAGAACTATTCCACTAGTCTCTAACTACTATTTATGCTTTCTTATTATTATTATTAGATAAAGGCTATTATAGCCTATATTAGGTCTATACCCTCTTTTAAGTGCTATAGGAATACTTATACCTATCCTTTTAGTGAAGTTTTTAATACCTCTAATAGTAGTGCCTCCTAGATTATAGGTATATTAAAGCTATAAAGCGCTATATTTATACTTACTCCTATTACTAAAGAATCCCTATTATTTAATACTAGCTAGTAGGCTAGTAGGTAATTAGCCTACTTAAATTATAAGAAGGATAATATTACCTATAATACTACCTAAACCTCCTAATTAGCTCTCTCTATACCTCTATCTATCTATAGGTAATATAAGGTTAATAATAGTTACTTTATACCTACCTTCTTATAGAGCGCTATCTAAAAACTACTTAACTAATCTAAACTATAATCTATAATAATCTAGGTAGGGAACCTATAGAACCGCTACTAATAGTATTTAAACTACTCTATATATATCTTAGCCTTTATTAATATTATAGCCTTAAGCTATATAAACTTAGAGATTCTATCTATAATTACTATAAGGAACTATAGGTTAGCCTAATCTTAAGCAGGGAGCTCTATTATAAAGTTAATAGAGATCTATAACTAATATCTATCTAGCAGAGGAATTAGCTTTAGTAAGCCCTATTATAGCTACTAGCTCTTCTACCCCCTATAGTAGTAATAGTTTTATATAAACTATGCTATATCCTATAATATACTATCCTAATAGAAGTCCCTCTAGAGCGCTTTAAAGGTAGTATTCCGCCCTAGGTAACCTAGTAAGGGTAAGTTATATATCTATTAGATTAAGGTTATAGTTAAGGGTTCCTACTTTAGTACCTAAGTCTAGCCCTAGAATTAAAGTACTCCTTTTATGCTAATCTAATAGTCTATAATCTACTCCCTTATACCTACTATATTAGGAAACTTCTAAACCCTAGCCTTTACTACCTTAAGCTATAACCTATAAGTCTTATTATAGGCTATAGCCTAATCCTATAGGGACTAAAGGTACCTATCTATAAATAAGGAGTCTCTAGCTAGAATATCTAGAGCTAAAGCTAAACTATTCTCTAAAGTAGTGCTTTCTAGGGCTACTATAGGTCTAATATTTATATATAGTTATCCCTAACTAAAGCTAAACTATATAGGTATTATTATTAACTATATAATAGGTGCCTTTAGCTTAGTAAATTATACCTCCTCCTAATAGTGTCTTAATAATATATCTAGTCTACTTACCTAAGTCCCTAGTCTATAATATAAGTAGAAGTTAAAGAGCACTAGAGTCTTTACCTATTATACTTACTATTCTAATATCTCTCTTAGGGCTATAAAGTACTTTAAGTTCTTATAATCTATAAGTATTATAAATAGCCTATTAATACTTTATAGCTTTACTAACTATACCCTAAGGTATAAGATAATTACTAGAAGCTCCTTATTATATATTATATAATTCTATTAAGCTAGCTATAAGTAAGCTAAGTAGTACACTACTAGATATAAGACCCCTTTATTATTTATCTAGGAAAGGTAGCCTCCTAATACTATTCCTAAGTAATCTACCTCTACTACTATATTCTTATTAGGGTCCTATTATATAAGAATAAGGTATAATATAAAAGCTAGCTTTAGTGTTTTAAAAGCCTTCTTATATACCTCTATCTAGTAAAATACTATACCCTTCTTTATTAGGTTAATTAGGGGACCTATAACTTCTAAAAACTATAGTATAAAGTTATAATAAAAGTTAGTAAACCCTAGGAACCTATGTACTCCTTAGATCTATATTAGGGCCTCCTAATCCCTAATTATAGTAATCTTCTTATTATCTAGGCAAATCTATTTCCCTATATAGATAATAAACCTAAGGTACTTAACCTCCTTTATTATAAAAATACACTTCTTAATATCTAGGTTTAACCTAGCCTACTATAGTCTAGCTAATACCCTATAGACCTTCTATATATAGTTTTTCTATAACCCCCCTATATAGATTAAGATATTATTAAGATAAGTAGTAATATAGTTCCTAAGGATATTACTAAGTATACTATTAATATACCTCTAAAAGGTTATAGGTATACCTACTAAACTAAAGGGGTATACTAACTACTTAAATAATCTAAATTACATCTAGAAAGCAATCTAGTGTTCCTAGCCCTTAGTAATATAAATATAATAAAATACTGCTTATATATCTAGCTTTATAAACTATTTTACCTTAGCTAAGGAGTGTAGTATCTTTTTTACTAAAGGTAAGGGGTAATAGTCCTATTCTATAATCTTATTTAGTATATAATAGTCTATATAGAACCTCTAACTACCCCTAGGTTTCTTTACTAGTAGAACTAGTGCTACTACTAATAATAAGCTTACCCTAATCTAGCCCTTATCTATTAAGTCTATTACCTACTTATATATCTCTAGTAGATATTAATATAGTATATTATATAGCAGAGCCTATAGTAAGTCTAGTTTATTACCCTCTATATCCTACTTTAGGTAAATATAGTAATTAGACTTACCCTAGTGTAGTAGTAGAGTATTTACCTTACTCTCCTAGAAAAGGTTTTTATAGTTCTATAACTCCTTTAGTAAGGACACTAAAAGCTCCTACTCTATAGGTTTTAGTATAGTATTAATCTATAGGATAGATATAATTTCTTATAAGCTTATAGTATAAAGCTATATATATTTCTTCTACTTCCTTACCTAATATACTATTCTTATAAATAAAGATCCTATAATATATATAGTAGGCTTCTCTACCTCTCTATTAGTTATAGCCTAAATCTATAGGTTATTAGCTACTCCTATAGTTAGTTATTAGTATTATATATTTAAGTTAATATTATAGCGTGCTATCTATAGAGTCCCTAGGATAAGTTATTTTATTAATCCTAGGATTATATATACTATAATTAGTATCTCCTACCTATCTATATCTATCTAAAAATAGATAATATATATAATTAATAAGCTTACCTTATAATTCTCCCTTCCCTCTCTTTTTATACTAACTACTATATAAACTAACCTCTTAGTTAGTAAGGGGATATATTCTAGTTATAGCTTCTAGACTAGGTGTTTACTAATAGTAGTATAGTAATTATATCCTATATTAACTTATATATCTAAAAAGGTTATCTTATTTATTAATATAAGGACTAAGAAAGGTAATATATCTATATTACTCTAGATATATTTAAAGTTATCCTTAACCTTAACTATATACTATAAAGCCTCTCTAAGCTCTTATTCCTCCTCCTTATTTAAATAACTTAATAAAGGGGATTCTCTTTTTCTAACTTATTACTTAAATCCTTAAAGTTAATATCTTTTACCTTATAAGTATTAACTACTAGTAGCTTCTTTAGATAAATAGTGTAATATAAGGAATACTTTATAACTTAGTGCTTATTAAAGCTATATTATATATACTTACCCTTCTTATATTATATATTAAGTACCTCCTAGGAAACCTATTTAGCCCTTTTTACCCCCTACTACTAGTAACCTATAGCTTTCCTAGAGCCCTTCTAGGCCCTTATTATACCTACTAACTAGATATTTATTATTAGTATATCCTTATCTTACCCTAAAGACTAGTTTATCTAGGGAGCTAGTTATACCTAGTAATATAAGTAATGCTTTTTCTCTAAATAATAGGACTTAATATCTAATATAATATTCCTAAACTAAGCTAATACTATAGAGTAATTAGCCTAGGGAATATTATATCCTATGCTATAGTCCCTTATCTACTTATTAAGGGTAGTGTATAGCTTTAAAAGCTTTACCTTATTTACCTAACCTAGCCTACCTATAAGTATAAGTTTCTATTTAAACTATATATAGAAGTTATTAAACTACTTATATTATTATTATTATAACTAGTTAAGCTTAGTAATAGCTAATTCTTATTAATAGGGGTTATTAAATATTTCCCCTAAGTAATTAAGGAAGCGCCTTATATTAAAGTTTACTAAGTTTCCTTTCTTAAAGTAGGGTATAACCTAGGCCTAAACCTTTACTAAAAGGTTCTAGTAAATAAAGCACTATTAGTCCTTAGCGCCCTTAATAAACCTCTAGTTTATAACTAGCTTATAGCCTATAAGACTCTTCTAGGCTATAAAGAGTATCCTATTATTATTAAATAATACCCCTATAGGTAATAGCTTTTACCTTACTTAGTATTAGTTCTTATAAAGCACTTAGATCTATACTAACTACTCCCTAATAAGCACTTATAATATAGCTAGCTTACCTATTTCTATTCTACTTAATAAAGGTTATACTATTATTAAGATATAGCTAAAAGGGGAAGAATATAAAGAAAGTAAAGAGTAGTAAATATTATAAGCTAGCCTTAGGGTAACTATAAATAAGTATCTAAAGTGTAATTACTACTCTTAAAGAGGAAAGAAAGAGCTAAGTAAGAGATTATATAGTATATAGCTATATATCCTCCTATATATAGTCTATATATATAGCGCGTGTAGTAAGCCCTAAGTCTATATAACCTTTACACGCTGCCTTATACACTCTCCGCGCCCTTTCCAGAGCCCTCCCGGACCCAACAAGGACCCGAGCCTCAAGCTCGAGTCCATTACATTAAATTCCTTTAAAGGAAAGGAGCATAGGGAAATATATGGTCTATTATATAGCTAAGGCATAGAGGCAGATATTATAAGTATTATAAGCAGGGTTATTACCTTTAGGACCGCTTTAGGTGGTTTCTTTTAATCTCTTTACTTAATTATTAGGGTATAATAAGGACTAATATATTACTCTTTTTACCTATAGGGCTATAGGATTACGCTATATCTTTATAATCCCGTTAAAAACAGATATTACGCTCTACTTTAATTAGTTAGAAGCTATGTATATAAGAGTGTATAGCATTTATATTATAGTTATAATAACTAATAGTAAGACTGCCTTCTAGACTAAAAAGTAAGAAGAAGAGATTATAAATAGAGGCATTATTATTAGAAAATCCAGCCTAGCTTACCTACATTAAAATAGGCACGCTAAATAGTCTAGGGGGGTGATAATAAGGGTTATAATAACTCTTATAATATAATTAGGCTTCCTAGAAGATCTCTAGCCTATAGCTACTAAAGTAGCTATTTATATCTTAAACTATATGCCTTAAAAGCTACTTAACTAGTAATTGCCTTAATAAGTATTAAATAGGTGGTTAAGAGAAAATAAGCTTTAATAGAGTTACTTACTAGAGAATCTAGAAACCTCTATTACTTACCTATAAGCCTTTAGTTATAAAGCATTTATAATAATATAAAGTAGGCTCTATAAGGCAGGTCTAAAGCTTGTATAGAGAGCTTATATTAGATACCTAGCTAGATATGTTTCCTCTATGTAATGCCTAATTTAGGTGCTAATAATAAAGAGAAGCTACTAGTTTTTATTAAGTTATATTACCTTTAATAAGTCTATCTTCTATACTTAAGAAAGAGGCCTATTACTATATATAAAAGAGGTTAAAAAACACTTCCTAGAAGAGCTAGTTAATAATAATAAGGATAAAAGCTCTAATATAGGGCTTCCACTAATAGCGTACCCTCTATTACTATAATAACCACTTAATTAGCTTTAATAGGTTAAAACTCCTAATAGTTATAATTAACTAGATTATAAGGAAAAGGAAAAAGAAAGTTAAGAAATAAATCTACTAACTCCTCTGAATTTACCTAGATAATTTCTAGGTTTAATAGATTATATACTATTAAGTATAAATAATTTACTTAACCTACCTAATAGCAGTAATAATTATAAAATATTAATAAATATATAAGATTATAATAATCTTAAGGTATTTACTATAGCCTTTAATCTAGGACCTAAAAGCAAAGAAAAGCCTTATATATTAAGGCTTCCCCCTCCTCTAGCTTATTATAATAATTTAGCTAGTTATCTAAAGGAAAAGGAATTCTATAAAGTATAAGATAAAGAGTATAATAAGATTATTAATATAAAGGTAGCTATAAAGGTATCTAGAGATAAAGTTCCTTTATATATAAAGCCTCTAGGCCTTACTTAGGTCTTTACTTATAAATTAGATAAGTAAGGCTACCTTCTATAATATAAAGCTTATCTTTATATTCTTAGAAATTATTAGCTAAAGAGTTATCTATTAACTTAAGTAGTAACCCTAGTTACTAATACCTTTAGGCTATTTATAGCTATTATATACTACTTTAATCTAGAAGCATACTAGTATAACTTTATTATAGTATTCCTAAATTTAGATCTTAATAAAGAGGTCTACTATAAGATACCTCTAGGCTATAAAGATAAATAAGCCTATCTAAAGCTTCTTAGAGTAGTCTATAGGCTATAGAGAGTGCCTCTTCTATAGATAAAAAAGCTAATTAGCTAGCTAATTAGTAAAGGCTTTATATAGATCTTTAAAGATATTTATATATTTATTAAGGATAGATAAATTATCTTCTTCTATATAGATAACCTTATTACCTTATTTACTAAAGGGAAATTATATTTATATAATAAATTTAGAGTAAGACTCTTTATAAAGTATAATATTAAGAACCTTAGAGAGCTTTAATAGTTCCTAGGTATTAAAATTATTAGAGATTATACTAATAGGAAGGTATAGCTTAATTAGAAGTCCTATTAGAATAAAGCTACTACTAAATTTAATATAAAAATCCCTTAATAAAGGCCTATAGCCCTAATAACTACTATACCTCTAGAACCTTTTAAGGGAGAGATTAATACTTAAGATCTTAAGTAATACTAATCTTTAATTAGAACCTTACTATACCTAATAATAGTTTTAAGACCTAATATTACTTTTATAGCTTTATAACTCTTATAATACCTATAAAACCTAGGGCTATAATATATAAAAGTAGTAGAAAGAGCCCTTAAGTATAGGTATATATAGGTAGACCTAGTAATTAAATATAGTAATAATAACCCTAAATTAGAGGTATATAGTAACGCTTCTTTTACTAATAATCCTATAATATAAAAAAGCTTATAAGGCTATATTATAAAGCTCTTTAGAGAACCTATACTTTTTAAAGTAAGAAGGTAAGCTACTATAATAATATTATTAACTAAAGCAGAGCTTCTAGTGCTTTCTTACTATAGTAAAGAGCTTATAGCCTTTAGATAATTATATTAAGAGGTTAGGCTATACCTAGGTAATAATATACTTAAAATTAAATATAATAATATATAGATAATTTACCTCCTTAAGGAAGAGTTTATTAAGCTTATTATAAAGCTTTAGTATATAAATATTTATTACTACTAGCTTTATTAAGAGATTATAAAAGGAACCTTTAATATTACCTAGATTACTACTAAAGAGATAATTACTAATAGCCTTATAAAGCCTCTTATAGGGAATATTTTTATAAGCTTCTATAAGGTATTAGGGCTTATATAATTACCCTTTAGTATACTTAGTAAAGAACCTAAAGAGTAAGCATTATATAATAACCTTAATTTAGATAGGATTATAACTAATTAACTATATTTCTATACTATAGAATTAATTTAAATATTATAATATTAATTTAACTAATTTTATTAATTTAGATTTATTATAGGGAACCTTAAATAAGGTCCCCTAGGGGGGTATATTATACCTATAAGGGTATAATTAATCCTAGTTATATAATAGTCTTACTACTTAACTAGCTAAGATAGGAGTCTACCCCTAGCTAGTTATTTTCTAAGACCTCTATAACTTTATAGTATATTTTAGTACTATATAAATACCCTACTAATAGTAGAGGTACTTAGGTATTTAGACTATAGTCCGCACCCTCTTATAGGGTCGGACTGTAATGGACTCGAGCTTGAGGCTCGGGTCCTTCTCAGGTCCGGGAGGGCTCCGGAAAGGGCACGGAGAGTATATAAGGTAGCGTGCGGAGGTTATATAGACTTAGGGCTTACTATACGCGCTATATATATAGACTATATATAGGAGGATATATAGCTATACACTATATAATCTCTTACTTAGCTTTTTCTTTCCTCTTTAAGAATAGTAATTATACTTTAGATACTTATTTATAGTTACCCTAAGGCTAGTTTATAATATTTATTATTCTTTACTTTCTTTATATTCTTCCCCTTTTAGCTATATCTTAATAATAATATAACCTTTATTAAGTAGGATAGAAATAAGTAAGCTAGCTATATTATAGGCCCTTATTAGGGAGTAGTTAATATAGATCTAAGCGCTTTATAAGAACTAACACTAAGTAAGGTAAAAGCTATTACCTATAGGGGCACTATTTAATAGTAATAGGACACTCTTTATAGCCTAGAAGAGTCTTATAGGCTATAAGCTAGTTATAAACTAGGGGTTTATTAGGGGCACTAAGGACTAATAGTACTTTATTTACTAGAACCTTTTAGTAAAGGTTTAGGCCTAGGTTATACCCTACTTTAAGAAAGGAAACTTAGTAAACTTTAATATAAGGCATTTCCTTAATTACTTAGGGGAAATATTTAATAATCCCTATTAATAGGAATTAGCTATTACTAAGCTTAACTAGTTATAATAATAATAATATAAATAGTTTAGTAACTTCTATATATAGTTTAAATAGAAACTTATACTTATAGGTAAGCTAGGTTAGGTAGATAAGGTAAAGCTTTTAAAGCTATATATTACCCTTAATAAGTAGATAAGGGACTATAGTATAGGATATAATATTCCCTAGGCTAACTACTCTATAGTATTAGCTTAGTTTAGGAATATTATATTAGATATTAAGTCCTATTATTTAGAGAAAAAGTATTACTTATATTACTAGGTATAACTAGCTCCCTAGGTAGACTAGTCTTTAGGGTAAGATAAGGATATACTAATAATAGATATCTAGTTAGTAGGTATAGTAGGGGCCTAGAAGGGCTTTAGGAAAGCTATAGGTTACTAGTAGTAAGGGGTAAAAAGGGCTAAATAGGTTTCCTAGGAGATACTTAATATATAATATAAGAAGAGTAAGTATATATAATATAGCTTTAATAAGCACTAAGTTATAAAGTATTCCTTATATTATACTATCTATCTAAAGGAGATACTAGTAGTTAATACTTATAAGGTAGAAGATATTAACTCTAAGGATTTAAGTAATAAGTTAGAAAAAGAGAATCCCCTTTATTAAGTTATTTAAATAAGAAGGAGAAATAGGAGCTTAGAGAGGCTTTATAGTATATAGTTAAGGTTAAGGATAACTTTAAATATATCTAGAGTAATATAGATATATTACCTTTCTTAGTCCCTATATTAATAAATAAGATAACCTTTTTAGATATATAAGTTAATATAGGATATAATTACTATACTATTATTAGTAAATACCTAGTCTAGAAGCTATAACTAGAATATATTCCCTTACTAACTAAGAGGTTAGTTTATATAGTAGTTAGTGTAAAAAGAGAGGGAAGGGAGAATTATAAGGTAAGCTTATTAATTATATATATTATCTGTTTTTAGATAGATATAGATAGATAGGAGACACTAATTATAGTGTATATAATCCTAGGATTAATAAAATAACTTATCCTAGGGACTTTATAGATAGTACGCTATAATATTAACTTAAATATATAATGCTAATAACTAACTATAGGAGTGGCTAATAACCTATAGATTTAGGCTATAACTAATAGAGGGGTAGAGAAGCCTACTATATATATTATAGGATCTTTATTTATAGTAATAGTGTATTAGGTAAGGAAGTAGAAGGAGTATATATAGCTTTATACTATAAGCTTATAAGAAATTATATCTATCCTATAGATTAATACTACACTAAAACCTATAAAGTAGGAGCTCTTAGTATCCTTACTAGAGGAGTTATAGGACTATAAGGACCTTTTCTAGGAGAGTAAGGTAAATACTCTACTACTATACTAGGGTAAGTCTAATTACTATATTTACCTAAAGTAGGATATAGAGGGTAATAAACTAGACCTACTATAGGCTTTACTATATAATATACTATATTAATATCTCCTAGAGATATATAAGTAGGTAATAGACTTAATAGATAAGGGCTAGATTAGGGTAAGCTTATTATTAGTAATAGCACTAGTTTTACTAGTAAAGAAACCTAGGGGTAGTTAGAGATTCTATATAAACTATTACACGCTAAATAAGATTATAGAATAGGACTATTACCCCTTACCTTTAGTAAAAGAGATACTATGCTCCTTAGCTAAGGTAAAATAGTTTATAAAGCTAGATATATAAGTAGTATTCTATTATATTTATATTACTAAGGGCTAGGAACACTAGACCGCTTTCTAGATATAATTTAGATTATTTAAGTGGTTAGTATATCTCTTTAGTTTAGTAGGTATACCTATAACCTTTTAGAGGTATATTAATAGTATACTTAGTAGTATCCTTAGGGACTATATTACTACTTATCTTAATAATATCTTAATCTATATAGGGGGGTTATAAAAAGACTATATATAGAAGGTCCGCGGGGTATTAGCTAGACTATAGTAGGCTAGGTTAAATCTAGATATTAAGAAGTGTGTTTTTATAATAAAGGAGGTTAAGTACCTTAGGTTTATTATCCATATAGGGAAATAGATTTACCTAGATAATAAGAAGATTACTATAATTAGGGATTAGGAGGCCCTAATATAGATCTAAGGAGTATATAGGTTCCTAGGGTTTACTAACTTTTATTATAACTTTATACTATAGTTTTTAGAAGTTATAGGTTCCCTAATTAACCTAATAAAGAGGGGTATAGTATTTTACTAGATAGAGGTATATAAGAAGGCTTTTAAAACGCTAAAGCTAGCTTTTATATTATACCCTATTCTTATATAATAAGACCCTAATAAGGATATAGTAGTAAAGGTAGACTACTTAGGAATAGTATTAGAAGGCTACCTTTCCTAGATAAATAATAAAGGGGTTTTATATCTAGTAGCATACTACTTAGCTTACTTATAGCTAGCTTAATAGAATTATATAATATATAATAAGGAGCTTCTAGTAATTATCTTATACCTTAGGGTATAGTTAGTAAAGCTATAAAGTATTAATAAGCTATTTATAATACTTATAGATTATAAGAACTTAAAGTACTTTATAGCCCTAAGAGAGATATTAGAATAGTAAGTATAATAGGCAAAGACTCTAGTGCTCTTTAACTTCTACTTATATTATAGACTAGGGACTTAGGTAAGTAGACTAGATATATTATTAAGACACTATTAGGAGGAGGTATAATCTACTAAGCTAAAGGCACCTATTATATAGTTAATAATAATACCTATATAGTTTAGCTTTAGTTAGGGATAACTATATATAAATATTAGACCTATAGTAGCCCTAGAAAGCACTACTTTAGAGAATAGTTTAGCTTTAGCTCTAGATATTCTAGCTAGAGACTCCTTATTTATAGATAGGTATCTTTAGTCCCTATAGGATTAGGCTATAGCCTATAATAAGACTTATAGGTTATAGCTTAAGGTAGTAAAGGCTAGGGTTTAGAAGTTTCCTAATATAGTAGGTATAAGGGAGTAAATTATAGACTATTAGATTAGTATAAAAGAGGCACTTTAATTCTAGGGCTAGACTTAGGTGCTAAAGTAAGAACCCTTAACTATAACCTTAATCTAATAAATATATAACTTACCCTTACTAGGTTACCTAGGGCGGAATACTACCTTTAAAGCGCTCTAGAGGGACTTCTATTAGAATAGTATATTATAGGATATAGTATAGTTTATATAAAACTATTACTACTATAAGGGGTAGAAGAGCTAGTAGCTATAATAAGGCTTACTAAAGCTAATTCCTCTACTAGATAGATATTAGTTATAGATCTCTATTAACTTTATAATAAAGCTCCCTACTTAAGATTAGGCTAACCTATAGTTCCTTATAGTAATTATAAATAGACTCTCTAAGTTTATATAGCTTAAGGCTATAATATTAATAAAGGCTAAGATATATATAGAGTGGTTTAAATACTATTAGTAGTAGTTCTATAGGTTCCTTACCTAGATTATTATAGATTATAGTTTAGATTAGTTAAGTGGTTTTTAGATAGCGCTCTATAAGAAGGTAGGTATAAAGTAACTACTATTAACCTTATATTACCTATAGATAGATAGAGGTATAGAGAGAGCTAACTAGGAGGTTTAGGTAGTATTATAGGTAATATTATCCTTCTTATAATTTAAGTAGGCTAATTACTTACTAGCCTACTAGCTAGTATTAAATAATAGGGATTCTTTAGTAATAGGAGTAAGCGTAAATATAGCGCTCTATAGCTTTAATATACCTATAATCTAGGAGGCATTACTATTAGAGGTATTAAAAACTTTACTAAAAGGATAGGTATAAGCATTCCTATAGCACTTAAAAGAGGGTATAGACCTAATATAAGCTATAATAACCTTTATCTAATAATAATAATAAGAAAGTATAAATAGTAGTTAGAAACTAGTAGAATAGTTCTAGGTTAGGGACTATATATAGTTAAGCCTTTAGAATATTAAGATAAACTAACTATATAAGAAGTTAGATTAGGTTATAGTAAAGTATAAGGTACTAGAGGTACTAATACTATTAACTATAAAGTTAGATATTCCTAGGGGGCTAAACCTAATCTTTTATATAGATTTAGTTTAGAGGGTAGTAGAGGATCTATTACTAAGCTAGAAGCTTACTAATAAATAACCTCTACTAGAGCTAATATTAATAGATATAGATAGTAACCTTATAGAGTACTAGGTAGAGGAGATTCTTATAGCTAAAAACACCCCTAGTTAGGGGGTAAATTATAATATACTAGTTAAGTAGAAAGGTTATATTTAGCTAATATAGGAGCCCCTAGAGAATATATAGGATACTAAGGCACTAGATAGATTTAAGGTAGAATAGGGGGATATATAGATAAGTAATAGTCTAAAGTAAGTATAAAAATAGGTATAGTTTAATTTACCCCTAAAGAAGTAAAGCCTTTAGGATATATATAGAGGGGGAAGGTAGGGATAAGGAGGAGATAGGGTTTAAAATTTTTTTCTTATATAGTAAGGGAAGAGAAGAGGTATAAAGGGGGGTATATAATAGACTTAAGCTTAAGGCTTAGGTCCTTCTTAGGTCTAGGAGGGCTCTAGAAAGGGTATAGAGAGTATATAAGGTAGTATATAGAGGTTATATAGACTTAGGGCTTACTACACGCGCTATATATATAGACTATATATAGGAGGATATATAGCTATACGCTATGTAATCTCTTACTTAGCTCTTTCTTTCCTCTTTAAGAATAGTAATTGCACTTTAGACGCTTATTTGTAGTTACCCTAAGGCCAGTCCATAACACGGACAACTCAATAGAGGTGATTATATTGAACCCTAGCTTCGCGGTCCAACAAAAACCCTTTCGACTTCAATCGCGTGATGTTAAATATGGATCGGGTTCGCCCTTTCTCTGCGGGGCCACGACCGGTTTTGGGTGTTCAGTCGGCGAAGCCGTCTGGGTGGAGTTCATTCCAGGGCGTTCATCTCCACAATCTTGAGGCTCTTTTAGAGCAGAGCCTGTGGAACGATGACCACGATAGTCAGTGAACAGGTGGCAATTGGAGACTATTCGCGGGTGAGGAATAACTGTATCGTATTTAACTCAGTAATTTCGCTGGTTATATTGTCAAGTCCTCTATTTTATCTCGCTCTGCCTCGCAGTCTAATGGAACACGACCCCAAAGGCTTCCCTCTGGCCTCTTCAGGACTTTCTCGAATAGCTAGCTGCCTTGCTTTTCAGTACACCTCCTTAGCTGTGGCCTCGCCCCTGTGCGGAGCACAAATACCTTCAAACTCTCAAGGCCTCGATACCAGGTGGGTATTATCTGAAGTGTCGTATAGTGTAGCCTTGGGCGTCTCATCCAGTAAACATATTAAGTCGCAACTTTGACCAAGGCATGGTACACAAGGCCCACGGAGAATATGCCGGGCTATCAGCTTATACGCTAATCTAGGGAAGTGCGGCGAGAGATGGGACAATTGGGAAGCTCGCGAGATCGCACGACTACAGCCATCATGGCAAAGGAAACAGATAATATGTGGAAAAGAAGATCCTGTCCTGGCCTTTTTGAATGTTCTATACCACGCTAGCTTTTATAAATAATACGCCTGTCAGCGGCACGGCTGACAGCACAGAGGAAGTGAAACGGGCATAAAAGAGATAAAAACAGTGATGCATTGTTTCTTCTAGCTATAGGGACACAAGGGAAGTCTTATAGGTACAGATACCCCTTGTGGCCCCTTATTTGGGTGGCTTGGAGAGTCCCACTACATGTGTCAGCTCTCTGAGCCGTATTAGACTACAGAGGGCGTCAGGGGGTCAATGTAGTGACCCTCCTGACCCTGTGGCTTGTGCCTCGACTTGGCTGACCCCCTGATATGTGGTTTTATTGCCTCTTCCGTTAATAACGCCTTTATTTTAATGAAGGAAAACAGTTTTAGCTAAGCAAGCAAGCTAGTAGATATGAGTAGGAATTGTATTTGTCACGAAGAACAGAGAGCAGTTATTTTGGTGCGTGTAACGGATACAGGGGGAACTTGGGCCGGCTGCTGTAGGTGACCGTCAGAAGGGTAGATCAGCGAGATGTTGTTCATGTCTGTGTTCGTCGATTCTGGCCTGTTATCCAGGCTCCTTATATACCCGTTAGCTCTTACAGCTTTCCTGTTACTTCTGTCCTTCCCAGCCTTCTTCATACTTGCCCAGCCCAGGCTTGCAAATAGATAGATCAAACTTAGATATATCCAAATCAAATCAAATATTTCCAAATCAGATCAGATCAGATCCGCTGCTTGGCTTACTCAAATCAAATCAGATCGGACTTACGCGTATTCAGATCAGATCAGATTGAAGGAGCCCAATTTATCTGGATATAGAATCAACGCGCTGATTGCTCACTCGAGTCCCTGAGGTGGGGCTGGTGGGCCTCGAGTACAACTTGAACACTGTTGGACCGCGAAGCTAGGGTTCGATGTGATCGCATCCATTGAGTTATCCGACCCTGTAAGAGGGTGCGGACTACGGCCTAAATACCTAAGTACCTCTACTATTAGTAGGGTACTTATATAGTGCTAAAATATACTATAAAGTTATAGAGGTTTTAGAAAATAACTAGCTAGGGGTAGACTCTTATCTTAGCTAGTTAAGTAGCAAGACTATTATATAGCTAGGATTAATTATACCCTTATAGGTATAACACACCCCCCTAGGGGACCTTATTTAAGGTTCCCTATAATAATTCTAAATTAATAAAATTAGTTAAATTAATACTCTAATATTTAAATTAATTCTATAGTATATAAATATAGTTAATTAGTTATAATCTTATCTAAATTAAGGTTATTATATAATACTTACTCTTTAGGCTCTTTACTAAGTATACTAGAGGGTAATTATATAAGCCCTAATGCCTTATAGAAGCTTATAAAAGCATTCCCTATAAGAGGCTTTATAAGGCTATTAGTAATTATTTCTTTAGTAGTAATCTAGGTAATATTAAAGGTTCCTTTTATAACCTCTTAATAAAGCTAATAGTAATAAATATCTATATACTAAAGCTTTATAATAAGCTTAATAAACTCTTCCTTAAGGAGGCAAATTATCTATATATTATTATATTTAATCTTAAGTATATTATTACCTAGGCATAGCCTAACCTCTTAATATAATTATCTAAAGGCTATAAGCTCTTTACTATAATAAGAAAGCACTAGGAGCTCTGCTTTAGTTAATAATATTATTATAATAGCTTACCTTCCTACCTTAAAGAGTATAGGTTCTCTAAAGAGCTTTATAATATAGCTTTATAAGCTTTTTTATATTATAGGATTATTAGTAAAGGAGGTATTACTATATACCTCTAATTTAGGGTTATTACTACTATATTTAATTACTAGGTCTGCCTATATATACCTATACTTAAGGGCTTTTTTAGCTACTTCTATATACTATAGCCTTAGGTTTTATAGGTATTATAAGAGTTATAAAGCTATAAAAGTAATATTAGGTCTTAAAACTATTATTAGATATAATAAGGTTCTAATTAAGGATTAATATTACTTAAGATCTTAAGTGCTAACCTCTCCCTTAAAGGGTTCTAGTAGTATAGTGATTATTAGGGCTATAGGCCTTTATTAAGGGATCTTTATATTAAATTTAGTAGTAGCTTTATCCTAATAGGACTTCTAATTAAGCTATACCTTCCTATTAGTATAATCTCTAATAATTTTAATGCCTAAGAACTATTAAAGCTCTCTAAGGTCCTTAATATTATACTTTATAAAGAGTCTTACTCTAAATTTATTATATAAGTATAATTTCCCTTTAGTAAATAAGGTAATAAGGTTATCTATATAGAAGAAGATAATTAACCTATCCTTAATAAATATATAAATATCTTTAAAGATCTATATAAAGCCTTTACTAATTAGCTAGCTAATTAGCTCTTTTATCTATAGAAGAGGCACTCTCTATAGCCTATAGACTACTCTAAGGAGCTTTAGATAGGCTTATTTATCTTTATAACCTAGAGGTATCTTATAGTAAACTTCTTTATTAAGGTCTAAATTTAGGAAAGCTATAATAAAGTTATACTAGTGTGCTTCTAGGTTAAAGTAGTATATAATAGCTATAAATAGTCTAAATATATTAGTAGCTAGAGTTACTACTTAAGTTAATAGATAACTCTTTAGTTAATAATTCCTAAGAATATAGAGATAAGCTTTATATTATAAGAGGTAGCCTTACTTATCTAATTTATAAGTAAAGACCTAAGTAAGGCCTAGAGGCTTTATATATAAAGGAATTTCTTCTCTAGATACCTTTATAGCTACCTTTCTATTAATAATCTTATTATATTCTTTATCTTATACTTTTTAGAATTCCTTTTCCTTTAGATAACTAGCTAAGTTATTATAATAAGCTAGAGAAGGGGGAAGCCTTAATATATAAGGCTTTTCTTTACTTTTAGGTCCTAGATTAAAGGCTATAGTAAATGCTTTAAGATTATTATAATCTTATAGATTTATTAATATATTATAACTATCGCTATTATTAAATAGGTTAAGTAAATTATTAATACTTAATAGCATATAATCTATTAAACCTAGAAATTATTTAGGTAAATTCGGAGGAGTTAGTAGATTTGTTTCTTAACTCTCTTTCTCTTTTTCCTTATAGTCTAATTAATTATAACTATTAAGAGTTTTATCCTATTAAGGCTAATTAAGTGGTTATTATAGTAATAGAGGGTACGCTATCTATAGAAGCCCTATATTAGAGCTTTTATTCTTATTATTATTAACTAGCTCTTTAAGGAAGCGTTTTTTAACCTCTTTTACACTTAGTAATAGGCCTCTTTCTTAAGCATAGAAGATTAACTTATTAAAGGTAATATAACTTAATAAGAACTAGTAGCTCCTCTTTATTATTAGTACCTAAATTAGGTATTATATAGAGGAGATATATCTAGTAAGGTATCTAATATAAGCTCTCTATATAAGCTTTAGACCTGCCTTATAAAGCCTACTTTACGTTATTATAAATACTTTATAACTAAAGGCTTATAGGTAAGTTATAAAGGCTTCTAGATTCTCTAGTAAGTAACTCTATTAAAGCTTATTCTCTCTTAACTACCTATTTAATGCTTATTAAGGGGATTACTAGTTAAGTAGCTTTTAAGGCATGTGGTTTAAGATATAAATAGCTACTTTAGTAGCTATAGGCTAGAGATCTTCTAGGAAGCCTAATTATATTATAAGAGTTATTATAACCCTTATTATCACCCCCCTAGACCGTTTAGCGTGCCTATTTTAATGTAGGTAAGCTAGGCTAGACTTTCTAATAATAATACCTCTATTTATAACCTCCTCTTCCTGTTTTTTAGTCTAGAAGGTAGTCTTACTATTAGTTATTATAACCGCAATATAGATGCTATACACTCTTATATATATAGCTTCTAACTAATTAAAGTAAAGCATAATATCTATTTTTAACGGGATTATAAAGATATAGCGTAATCCTATAGCTCTATAGGTAAAAAGAGCAATGTATTAGTCTTTATTATACCCTAATAATTAAGTAAAGAGGTTAAAAGAGACTACCTAAAGTGGCCCTAAAGGTAATAACCCTGCCTATAACGCTTATAATATCTACCTCTATGCCTTAGCTATCTAATAGACCTTATATTTCCCTACGCTCCTTTCCTTTAAAGGGATTTAAAGCTTCTTAAGCACTTAATCTATTATATCCTTACCTAGATACGCTAATCTAGCATGCTATAGGTCTATAGGCGTTATTATTATAGCCTTTAGGTCTCTTAAATCTCCCTTAATAGCAAAAATATCTAATAGGCTTAAGCCCTCTATATATAGCTATATACTAATAATCTAAGTTTAAAATATCTCCTAATTACCTCTTACTAGGTCTATAACCCTTCTAGTAAGGTTATCCTACCTTATTCCCTTCTTTATAAGTAGCTAAAGAGATATAAGGTTTATAAAGAATAATAATTAGTACTAGGCCTTTAATAAGGTAAGGGTCTAGCTATCTATTAAGATAATCTAAGCTATGCTAACGCTATAAGCCTTAGTAATACTATAACCAGCTTAAATTCTAGGTTATTAACTATAATTAAGGTCTATAAACCAGCGTTTATTATTAAAGATATAGATTAAAGTGCTACTATTAAGTATAACTTATAATTTATCCTAGGTAAGGAAAGCCTCTAAAGACTCTAACTCTTCTATAGCTAAAAATACTATATTAACTTCTTTAGGTTTCTTTATACTATTATCTTTAGGTTCTTTTACGCTATTATCCTTTAACTATATATTATATACTTTCTTTATATTATTAGGCTAATAATTTATTACTTCTTTTACTTTCTTTAATAGCTTTTTATTAACTTTCTAGTCCTTTATTAGGTAGAGTGCCCTATAGACCTTTTATAAGTCTCTTAACTTCTTTATCTTATACTTCTTATAGTAAATATAGTCTTTTTTTACTAACTTCTCTACTTTATCCTTTACTTTATTATTAAGAGTTAGCTTAGCTCTAAAGGTATTATTTAACTTTACCTAAGATCTCCCTTAGGCTTTAATTAGGTACCTAATTCTACTTATAATACTATAGAAATCTAGGACCTTTCCCTTACTCTCTACTATATAAATTAATAAGCTAATTTAAGCTAAGATAGTAGGGAATTATACCCTAATAGTATTATTAATTATTTCTATAGGTAAGTTACCTTTAGTAATAGGGTAGTCTACTTAGAAGTATCTCTTATAGCTAATTAAAGTATTTATAAGCTACTTATTAATATTTACCTTTATAAGGTTTTACTTAATAGTCTTATTAAAATTAACTTTAATATAATACTTAATAGTTCTACTTAAAGGTATTATATTCCTTATAAGCTCCTTAATCTTATTATAAAGGGATATATACCTTAAGGTTATCTACTTATACTTAGGCCTAAGTATTACTATAAACTAAGTATAATAATCTTATAGGGCCTTTATAAGGCTCTAGAATTAGCTATTAAATACCTAATAATAGCCACTAAGGACTATAAACTATACACTATCTTTAGTATTATTAGGTTATTAAGGGTACTAAAAATAACTCTCTTTAGGTATATTATAACCTTTAGAAAAGCTTTCTTAGGGTTACTATACACTACTAACTACTATTCTACTACTCTATAAGTGTGTTTAAACTCCTATAGTATCTATTATAGATAATTAACTCTATATAGCCTCTACTACCCTTCTCTTTACTAGAGTTTTATTTCCTATAAGGATTAGAGGCTTAGGAGGGTAATCTAGCTATATAATTAAGTTAGGATTAATAAAGACCTAAATTCTATCTTTAACTGCTCTTACCTTAACTATCTTATACTATAGGTCCTAGTAATAGGGCTCCTATAGCTTAATAGCTAGCTTATTACTCTTAGAAGACTCCTTAGATATTATAAGGATACCTATAGTATTATTATTATTAAACTAATAGATAGTACTAATCCTAGCGTGCTAGGGTTACCTAATTATAATATTAATAAATTAGGCCTCTCTTTTGCTATGTTTATACTAATTATTTAAAGATTAAATAATTAGTTAATTTAAAGAGAAGAGTACTAATTTAGAAGAAAGGTATAATTATTATAAATACTATATAATTACTACTATATTAGACCGCGAAGCTAGGGTTTAATATAATTATATCTATTAAGTTATCTAACCCTATAAGAGGGTGCGGACTATAGCCTAAATACCTAAGTACCTCTACTATTAGTGGGGTACTTATATAGTGCTGAAATATACTATAAAGTTATAGAGGTTTTGGAAAATAACTAGCTAGGGGTGGACTCTTGTCTTAGCTAGTTGAGTAGCGAGACTATCGTGCGGCCGGGATCAATTATACCCTTGTGGGTGCAACAAACACTCATCGCGCGGCGCGACTTGGCGTTTTCCGCTCACATAATCACCCTGAGCTTGGTATTCGTTGAAGCCTTCTGGTTGGCTCGTCGACCAGCTAATCCACGCAGCCACCGTGTTAAGTAGAAGTACGCCTGCCGAACCAACACCAAGTATGAATGCCATGAATATGTTGCCAGAAGTCACCCCACCAATGTATGTAAAGACGTAAACCAGGTTGAAGTGAACAGGAAGCAAGGATAGTGCGTGCAGCTTCTTGTCCCTTACAGCCTGGTACCATTGGATCTGAGTGTACCAGTTGTAAGCAAGGAAGCCAATGTTGGTAGGGAGGGTTGCTGCCGACTGCGTGAAGGCATGGATGGATGCGAGGCGACTTGCGCTGTTAGCCCCTAGCGGCGACGGGTAAACTTTCGGGCGATATGGCCGAAGGCGAAAGGTATAAGAATAACGTCGACGCCTCACCCCGCGTTTCCGTTGTTGCAGGATGACGAAGCAATGGCACCACCAAAGCCGGGGCAAAAAGGATTCGAATGGGTGCCGACAACTTTCTCACTCGAGCCACGCTGGACCACTGAAATCGATCCCGAATCGATCAAGAGAGTGATCGAAGCAACCATTAAGGCACGATGTCTCCAAGTAAAATTCTTGGCTCAGGGAGCGTTCAACAAGATCTACACAGTCCGCATAGATGGTAGAACTCTTGTGATGCGGGTGTCGTTACCGGTTGACCCAAAGTGGAAGACAGCTAGTGAGGTTGCCACAATGGAATGGATTCATCACAACACCGCGCTTCCGGTACCAAGGGTCCTTGCTTATCAAAGCAATCAGGATAATGCTCTTGGGTTTGAGTGGATTCTAATGACTCAGATGCCAGGCACAACATTGTCCAAGGCTTGGAGATCAATCGACATGGAGGCGAAACGGAAAATAGTTCATCAGTTCGCACTGTATGCGTCCGTTTTGTTCAAGAATCAACTGCGCGGCATTGGCAATATCTTCCTTAATCCGACAGAAAAGTCTCATGGCAAGGCCAAACTTACTGAAGTGGGGAGGATTAGCTCGATGCACTTTTTTTGGGGGAGTCGCTTGCAACAAAGCGTTCCGCGGGGACCATTTCGATCAAGCAGAGACTGGATCGCGGCACGTTTGTCTCTCAACGAGCATGAATGCAAATCGACATTGGGCAATAGTCAAGACGAGGATGACCTCGAAGATGCGCAGAGGACCCTGCAAATTATCCGAAGGCTCCAAAGCATCCTCGAAGGTCTCTTTCCCGAAAATGGCGCACACCGAGAGCCTTCAATGCTTTGTCATGACGACCTTTCTCAGCATAATATTCTAGTGGACGAAATCGGTACGTTAACTGGAGTTTTAGACTGGGAGTGCGTGTCAGCGGTTCCACTGTGGAAAGCATGCTCCTATCCTTCTTTCTTGATCGGTCCAAATAGGACTATAGTGCCCGACCGGAGCAGCTACCGATCTGATGACAATGGCAACCCAGGAAGTCTATACTGGGAGCATTTAATGGAGCACGAGCTGACGCTCTTGCGCTGCTTCTTCGTCGAAAGAATGCGAGTACTTCAACCGCGGTGGGTTATGTATTTTGAATCGAGCCGTTTGCAACGAGACTTTGACTTGGCGGCGAATTGTTGCGAAAGTGAGTTCTTAGCACCACACATCAATGAGTGGATTGATGCGATAGTTGCGGGAAGGAAAATGACGACCAGTTTGTACGACCAGATATATACGTCTTGAATTCAGACTGGGAATATACGAATTGGCTTGCAATCGAACCTCTCATGCCAATGATGGTAGATAGTGAATTGAGGGCCAACCCCGTAGCCGTCACGCGGACTTGCTCAACGGAGAGGCCGATTTCGCCTCTGCCTACGTCACTACAGCTTGCGTGCCTCACATCGGACGCTTACAATTGCTCTCTCACCTCCATTGTGCCGTTACATGTGAAAAGGCAGAACTCACGCACCCGCCGACAAACCGTGTGGACTGGTGTGCTTCGCCACTCCGCTAGCTGTATCGAGGACATGACCTCAAAGTCCCGTCTCGTGCACGCCACCGCATGGGCCGTCATGAGAGTACACGGATGAGCTAGCCGCCTGCTAACGAGTCTAGATATGTACAGCTTAGTGTATGTGGTACCGAAGGCTTGGCCCAGGTGCTTGAGTCATAACTTATTGAGACCACCTACCTCGACTTGCTTCCCAGTACGAGCTTAGGAGGGTATATCAAACTTAAGGCTAAGTTGAGCAGGCGATCAAGCTGCGCAATCATATCTCATACCCGGTTCCTGGCCCGCGCCGCAGGGAGGCTGCGGATTCCTAGCCTGTACGCATCGGCTCGCACTCTTGTGCCTACGAGGAATTTGGCCACTCATGATTTTGGTAGAGATAGCGAATCAGCTTAACATATAGGTGGGCGGAGTATGTAAGTATAACCTATTCATGAATGACGTACTGTATTTAGGACATATAAGCCAGCATTACAGCAGCAGTTTAAGGGCTTAGCATAATTTAGACATTTATAAGGAACTTTTATTACACATAGTGTTCTTTTGCGCAAAGTCCATCCTATGGAATAAATATCTACACGAACATGTTCTTTAGGGTGGCATTACAGGCTAAGTTTATCGTGTCGCCTCCATGAGCCCTCCCCGGGCCATGCGAATATTGCGTGATTGGGAGCATGACCATTGGTCAAAGGTTCTTCAAGCCTTGTAGAAAAGGGTCCGAGCTCCAGCTCCGGCGGCTCTGGACATAATACGTGATTTTTCTCCAATCTGGGTGCATTGTCGGCTAGAAGAAGGCAAAACAATGCCGGGAGCCTGGATTGATACTGATGGCACGAGATGGTGGCACTGCCAACCATGCTTTGTCAAGAAAAGGTCCAAACGCTACAAGTATTCCGGAGGATCGTCAACAATCATCAACCATTTGCGCAAGGAGTATAACATTATGATCTCTGGCAAGCATAAGGCGAGCCAGGAGGTCACAGACAGCCGGCTTGGAAAGATGACGGGTTTTCTTGCCGGGGAAGCTTCTTAGCTCACCAAGAAACGCAAAGTCACCAGTGAGCAGGATGCGCTAGACTCGGCCACCATGCGCGAGTTGTATTGCCGCTACACCGTATCTTGCAGCCTCCCCTTTGCCCATGTCGAACAACTGTCTTTTCGTGACTTGATCCGATATATTCGACCCGCTACCGATGACCTGCTCCCAAGATGTGCCGACACCATCAGGAACGACCTACAGCAGGGCTATGAGGGCAAGAAAGAGTTTGTTAGGCGAGCCTTGCGAAATGCACTTTTATCTATCCACATCGTCCCTGACAACTGGATATCGCTAAACTGCTTGGGCGTGATAGGGTTCATAGTCCAGTTCGTGACCGAAGATCATGGTCATCAATCGCCCGTGGTGAGGATAAAGGAGCTTGATGGACAGCACAGCGGAGAAAACATGGCCGAAGCCATTATGGAGTTTGTACGTTATCAATCTGGCTGTAATGGAATTCCCTATCGGGAAAAGACCAACGACAACGGGCCCCTACCGTGGGCCACCCGACGACCAAGTTGAGCAGTGGAGGAAGCGCGGGGCAATTGGCAAGCTTCATAACATAGTGGTCTACATCACCTCGACACCCAAAAAGCCTCGAGGGCTCCTCGACGACTCGAATCGCGTCTTCACTCGCTCACGACCCCAATTCGAACACCTCAGCGCTGCTAGCTTTACCATCGCCACATCACATGGCATTGCAAACGACGGAAGTGGTGATCAAACAGATGCTATCAACGAACTACTTTCGAGTGCGGTAGGATACCCAATCTTTTTCCCTGCGGGCATCTACCAAGTCAAGGGAACAGTGGCCATACCTGTGGGTTCCATCATAATAGGCCATGGCTGGTCTCAGGTAAGGTGCTCCTTTTCATTCCGACTTTTTTGTTGCAAGCTGTTGATTTGTCGAAAAAAAGATCCGAGGAACCGGTCCGTACTTTAGCGACGCCTCCAATCCGCAGGTGATGGTCAAGTAAGTCTTTCCTAGAGACGTCGTCTTTATGCTTCTACGTGCGCTGGTGGCGGTGCTTTCCTGGTTCTAATCAGTGAATACATGAACAGAGTTGGGAAACATGGTGATAAAGGCGTAATAGAAATTTCAGACATGCTTTTTTACTGTCAAAGGATCAACAGCGGGAGCTATTCTGATGGAATGGAACGTCCACGAAAGCACTCAGGGAAGTGGTACTGTCAAACTCTGGCCTTGACCACCCACCCCAGTCCCCTTTGTTTCCTTTTCCACCCTGAAATCGCGCCCTATTTGTTCAGTTTGCGTTGACGCGAGGGTTGACTCTTGCCATATTAGCTGCCATGTGGGCCTCCCATTTCCGCGTTGGCGGTTCCGCCGGTTCAGACTTGCAGCTGGACGACTGTCCCAAGACCGGCTCCAAAACCGAAGCGTGCATGGCGGCGTCTCTGATTCTACATGTCAGATCTAGTGTCTCGGGATATTTCGAAAACGTTTGGGTGTGGACAGCCGATCATGACCTCGATAACCCCAAGAATGCACTCACAAAGCAAAATCCCAGAGGCGTACCTGTCAATGTGCAGACGAAAGTGTAAATCTACACGGGGAGGGGTATTCTGATTGAATCCAAGGGTAGGTAAAGCCAAGCTAAGCTGCTGGAATTCTCAACACCACACGAACACGCGAAGAGCAAATTAACACATGCCCGCACAGGTCCAAGTTGGTTTTACGGCACTGCGTCTGAGCACTCCGTCCTATACCAGTACCGGCTCCATGGCGCCGAGACTATTTTCCTCGGGCACATGCAGACGGAGTCAAGTCAGTGGGCTAACGGGATCGGAATCGGTTTTCAAGTCACGACATCTGTGGTCAGCTTCTGGCCCTGGTCAATTTCTGCTCAAGAGACTTCAACGACGTCTCATGTGTCTTCTAGCTTGAGACCACCGCCAATCGCAGTCACGTTGGATGGAACCACGACCAATCTGACCCTGCCAGCTTACACGGGTGTCGGGCCAGCGCAACCCTACTTCATCTCCGGCAGGGCAACGCCGACTACCACGGAGTCCACGATCATTGTCTACCACAGCCTTCCCACTACTGTGGTGACTTCAGGAACAGTCACGCAAACGTTCAGCCAAGCCCAGGTGGAAAGCCTCAGTCGCCTGCCAACACTGACCGAGCTCACCACGAGCTGGCCCCGGAAAGACAACACGGCCACCTCGACCACCGCGACAACAACAACAACAACAACACCGGTGGCATTCTGGGTTCAGAGCGGCGGATTCTACTGGAGTCCTATTCCTGTACCAGGCCCCACGCCATTCCCACTGAGGCCTATTGACTTCCCTGATCTTCCCAAATTTTCTCCGAATCCCACGCCGCCATGCTTCAAACCGTTTGGCCTGTTTTCCATCGACTGCCTCCCCGATAGGGCCTAGCCGATAACACATTTCACGATTTACGCACCAACACCAACCTGCTTGGAGAATTGCGGGACGCTCGACAAAGGCGGCGATGAGGAGGATACTTCGACATGCGAGACAGAAACCAACACGGACTGCCACACCAGATGCAGGCCGAGGAGCCCTTGCAAAACCGTCTGCAACACATATGTCAGGTGCGCTTGTCCAACCAATACGGCTACCGACTACTGGGTGTCTTGCTCACGTAGCTCTTGCACTACCACCAGCTCCGCCGTCGTGACGGGCTGCTATGTGAGGGCCACGACGACGACGACTGGACCTTCGTGTCCTATCTACAGCGACGTCAGCCCCGGTGACCCTCAAAATGATCCGGCCCCAGCCAGCGTCCTCCACAAGTATCCTTGGACGCAGACCTCGATCCCGGGGAGCGTCGTCATCAATGTCACCCCGTACGTCGTTTCTGGGGGGCTCCGTCGCGGTTTTGGGCACCACTCTCGGCGTGCTAACCGATGCACGGGGGCTCGTCACCACCAACATCGGCGGCTATTCATCAATGATTATCGTGCCCGGGTACACTGGTGCCCAGATTGTCGCCAACGAGACGGTGACGGTGACGGACTGGTACTCTGGGACGGCCACGGCCGCGACCACTTCCGTGACGAGCGCCACACGACTGTTTTTCGACGATGACCTAGATTGCGCGTATCTCGGATGCAGTCATGGGACTAGGAGCAGTTGTACTGTCCCAGACGGGAAATTCCACGCCAGAGGCAGCTGCCAGCCAAGCAACCTCACGAAAGAGGACAAATGATTAGAATAGCCTTGACTTGCTAAAAATAATGTAAAAGTAGAGGTGAGGGGGGGGGCAGGTGTTGGTAATTTACACATCCTAGTGTCGAATCATTTGACTTGGGAGACGGCGGACAACAATGGACTGGATGACTTTTGATAAAAACCAACGTTTTATTTCTCAAAACTGTTCCTCTATCTCAGCCACCGCAACAACCACTACTTGGCCAACTTGGCCAAGCCATGGCGTCTATGATGGAAAATCCGACTCCCCCTTCTAGCTGGACGGCACAAAAAAGCACCGCACACAAACACACCAAGCCCACAGAGATTCCAGGAGCTTGTCTAGTTACTGAGAATATTTTTCCAGATCTTATAGGCCAAGAATGTTTTTATAGATCCGAGGGGGGGCCCTCAGTCAGCATCTTTTCATGGATCCGAGGGGTCTGCTGTCTTCCAGCCGCCGGCTTGGCCTTGATTCCGTTGCTTCTGTCGAGTTGACCAAGGGGGAATTTGGGTCCTATGACCCGCGACGCGCGCGTCGAATTCGCAGCGATTCCCAAAGATGCCCTGATTTTTTGCCCGATCCCATGATAGTAATCACCGGCCACGATTTCAAACTCGGGATCTGGCTCAATTTCCCCACGGCTATTTCCACGATGAGTGTAGCATTGCAGCGCGCCGTCTCGAGAGAAAATGATGCCGTCTGTTACCGGAGAGGTTAGTCTTGCAGATTAGCCTAGAAATTCTCAAAACTCCCAAAAAAATGTTTTCCACACAAAGACTGACCGAAATTAATGGAATTATCAACCAACCGGCCGTTGTCATCTTTGCACTTGCAGTTGTACACTGAGTCGTGAAGGGAGGCCTTGGGCCAATCACAATCATTTATAAATTTTATAACTGTGTGTGCATTACTAAAAATACGATTTAGTAAATGAAAAAAAAAACAGCCCTCTTTTGCGAAGACAGATAGCAATCTATCTATTGGAGAAACTTACCCATTTCCACCTCGTAATACGCCGTTTTCGATAAGCAGGCATGTCCCGAAGACTATGCGCGTATTTTTCGGCTTGCCATCTAGGCCTGGGCAACGCGCAGAAAGAGCCCAATCTGAAAGAGATCCTAGGAAGGGTTTTAGTTCCAGATCACAAACCTTGAGGCTCTGATGCCCTATTTGGTCAAGGCCGTTAGTTTGGTTAAGGCCGTTAGTTTGGTTAAGGCCGTTAGGGCGAGCCTCTGAGCCGATGCTCAGAAGGGCTAGTGCGAGGGAAGAAGAGAGGGAAAAGAAACCGCTTAACTTCATGGTTAATGGATTCTGAAGGATGATTCTGAAGGATGATTCTGAAGGATGAGGATGACGCATCGAAGGATGGGATCATGGCATAGTTTATATAGATATGCTTCTTTTCTTTTTTTTTTTCTTACATTATTATAAGCTAATTACTTCTATTAAGATCCACACTCCTATCAATGTCGAATCTCCTTATGCATGACCACGGGCTATACCTTCTGCTATTTAGACCCCGTTTTGCTCCTCCGCCTGACTGAATCAGCGTCTCTTCGGGGGCCAAGGCCGAAAAGACCGGAAAGACCAAGGCGAGCTAACAGCGCTAGCATGAATAGCTACCGCTCATGAATCCGTCGTCAAGCGCATGAAATATCCAACCCCACTGCCGACAGGACTCGGTACATACAAACCTGATTCTTGTCAGTGCTGTTGCACAACGATGAGAAGAGGCCTGCTGAATCGAGTCGCCCATGTTGCTGGCGTGATGCAACACAACTCAATTCGGCGCATTATCCATGTCCCCCCACCAAGATCCGCAAATGTCCTCCGATGAAGCTCGGATGAGTTAGATCAGCCCGGGAAGCTTATGTATTTACCTACATATATCCGATGCTCACGTATTAGCTACAACGCATTCATCATCATGCCTTCTCCTTGCATATATATAAACGCGAATATATAGGCTATGTCTTGTCTGAGATAAACCTATGATAATCTATCCCTGACTCAGCTTGGTCCGGTGGGAGATTTCAAAGCGCCGGCGGGAAATTTACGCAGCCAATGTGCTGCACGTCATGTCATGTGCAGGCAGGGATGGGCCGGCACGCTGCACCGACCTTCTTGGGGAATCCTTGGCACTCACGCGAGTTGGTTAAACGCTCATCCGTCTGAGGGTGGGGTCAGAGCGGGGCCTTTTCTTTTCTTTTCTTTTTCCCTCCTACAAGATACATGGAAAATATTACATAAAACACGAACTAAAAAAAAATTACGAGAGGCGATATAATAAGCACGCCATATTATTCTTCTCTGATCCCCAAACCCGCCCGCAAAACATACAACACACAAAGTGCCACGTGGCCCTTGCGAGGGATATTCATGCAACCGCCTTCTACTAACACCGTGTGGGCATGGGTTCCAGGCTTCCCTCGGGTGAGGCACAAGAATTGTGGCAAGTATCCTCATACTTGAGCGATTGATGCATATTTGCTGGGCTGCTTTAATCTTGTCATGCCCAGAGACAACTCACGACGTCTTTACTAAACACGCCTATTATCGACAATTTTCTTATACTATTTGGGTACCGTGGCATGGTAGCCCGAGCCGACGATCCACCAGGCCAGGGAAATACGTTTACTCCGTGCTATGGAGTGAGTGTCACTACCTTGCCACGTTGGATCCCAGTTCCACGTCGCTGAAAGGGAAGAAGAGAATGAAAAAAGGAAGAACCCCGAGTTTTATTAATATAAACATGTCAACTGGTTGCCTATTGTTATGCAACTTTATACAATGCGCTCAGGGCTCTCTCCTTCAGCAACAACGGGAACACTCAGTCCTCGTTCTGGACTCTGGAGTACTAGTTGTTCGTGTCGTCGCGCTTTCAACAACTCAGCTATACTCTTGATCAGTATAAACCAACCAGCTACCATGAGAACATATGCCATCCACTCGCTCCCAGTAATCGTAGCAGGGCCGCCGTCAGTGACTTCGCCAGACGTGAATTCGTGTGAGTTTGGGTCCGGAGGATCCGCATATCCGTCTGGACCGCGCATGACGGGTGCGCCACCGCTTCCAGAATCTTTCATGTAGAACCCATATTGAATCAGCGTGATTCCCAAACCGGCGCGTGAGCCATTCTTGGCAGCGTGTGTCGAGTGTAATAAGTATGTGAGCAAGAAGCCAACCAGTTGAAACGATGTAGAAATCATGCCGTTCCAGATGAATGAGAACACGGAGCCGACTGGCATTCCATCAACGTACACCTCGTCCAGTCCGCCCATTCCTGGGGCGAGGATGGTGGTTTCCCAGTATGGCGGCGCTGCATCAGCTGCCGCTTGTTCGTAAGACTGCCTATCATTAGCGCTCCTCTTCATCGGGCCCATCAACAGATTACGACATCTTACCGGAGGCATTTCGTCCTTTTCGGAGTCTGTTCGCTCGGGCTTCGCAGAAAGGTTTGCAAATACCCCGTCAGACCCGGCACCGCCTCCAACGACACGTGTTCGAGAACCTGAAGATGCATTCTGTTGTTGTGCTGAGGGCGGCGGAAGATGCCACGACCTATCATCAACGGCTGGAAGAGCTGACGAGCAAGATGTTGTTGCTGTTGTGTTAGTTTGTCTCACCAGGCGTTGTCGGTCATCAGCGTCGTCGTCGCTTCCATCACCCTCGTCATCGAAGGCATCAGCTAGATCAGGATCCACCTGATTTCGTCTGGTGAGCGATGAAGCCCGCGAATGAAACGAGGGAGGCGGAGAAGGAGGAGTCGGGTGCATGGGTTGGGGATCGAGGGACGTGTGAACGTCATCGTCTTGGTCGTTGACCTATTCATGTGTTAGAACAGCACCTCGCCACTCCCCGGCGAACTCGTCGAAAAAATTTCAAATACATACCCTCTCGTATCGTCCGGGCCCAGGCATCATGAAATGTGATGGAGCTTGGTCCGGTAGAGTCTGGTCCTCGATGGAGAATGCTGGCACAACGGATAGACCCAATCGACCAGGAAGGCTCAGCGACGACAGAAGGAGGGCGAGGCGAAGGACAGAGGAAACAAGAGTGCGAGCATCAAATCAGGACAAGGTACAAGTACAAAGGCAGACTCGGATGAAAGGGAGGATCCGAGCAGACGTCGACTTGGTCGCAAGGGTAGTTTGAATAGACGAGGGTCAAGAGAGAGAGTCTGGGGGAGGCCAACTCGAGCGATGGGCAACCCCCATCAAACGGTTTACTAATTAGCGGACGACCAGTTGACCCGGGTGGGTTGCACGCTACGAGCACTGTGCCAGAGTGGATTGGAGGCCCCTGGAACATCTAATGTTCCCAATCCGGTCATGCGTGCAAGAGGAAGAAACAACCAATCAGCAGGCAAGCCCGGCAAGAAAGACGTGGCGCGTTATTGTACGGACTACTCCGTACGGAGTATGCATGTAGTCAATTCACACAGTACGACTCATTGAGACCCGCATGGCATCCCTACGATTTCTCTCTGATAATAATACACGCATCCCGAGCACACCTGGTGCCATCAGCGTCGGCCACAATGTCTCGCTCAATAGCGGTAAGGTCTTTCCAAACAATCCGAATTCCGCCTCGCCAGCATTATGGTCCAGCAACTCAGCAACTGATGAGGAGGCCCAGCGCCGTATATATGTCGATGCCTTTGCCAAATGGCCCAAGCAAGATTTGCGACCAGATTACCAACTCCAGGATGTCCTTCGCGCAGCGGTAGAAGAGCGCTACAAAAGCTTCAAGCCTGAGATGGAGGCCGAGGAAACCCTGAAAGCAAGGGCGTTGCAGTTTCTCGTGCAAAACAAGTACAACGACAGGGTACGAGCTAGTCACTTGCCCAGGGACAGCGCATAGCCGGCAGATGTTGAGGGCTAACGTTGTGCGCAGTTCAAGCTTCGCGGGCCAATGTTGGAGCCTAAAAGCCAACCGACCTACTTCCATGACTTGGTAAGAGAGATCGAAGAGGCCCCAAGAAGGACATGGCTTGAGCGGCTGGGCAAACGGCTGTCCGGCATGATTCGGTTGCAATGATCACCCCGTGCGTGTGCGTGTGCGTGTGCGTGATTCGATTTTCGGCGGCGAGACGGTACGGAAGCAGGTCGATAAGCGAACCCTTTCGACCAATACATGAAATAGCCTCCCAGACTTGGGAAACACGCGAGTTTTCTCTCGATTCCGCATGATGTAAAATGTACGACATAAGTGGATATAGCGAACAGGATATTGAACCTGCTTGATGTTGCATAAGTCTATAGATGGATGCATTAAGAATCAGTAATCATGAAAAGCGTCTTCTGGTGCGACAATATTTCAGGCCATGGCGCTGCGACATGGTAGGTATATAGAAAAAGCTACAACGCCGAGACCCTGGAGCGAGGACCAAACGAACACAAGACACAGCGCGCCGTCTATCTATTCAACTAAATGTATTTCATCTCCGGATCCAACTTGTCAAATAGATCCATGCTCTTCTCATACATAGTGAACACAATTCCACCGCTTAGGACCAATCTGACCAATCTGGGCAATGCGCCGCTCCAGAACGTCAACACACCTTCCTGCTTAAAAATCATGCCGGCACACCTGAATGTGTTGCCGTACTGCTGTCGCGCCTCGATACTTTGCATACGCGTCTTGATCGTGTCCAAGGGTTGCGTCACAAAGACAGTGATGAGGCCGGCGACACCACCGATGCCAAATGTGCCGACAGCACCCAGCTTTTCCCCCGGCGCCGTGTAGGACTCGGCCATTTGCTTGAGGAAGGTGTATGATCCGAAGCGAGTGGCACTGTTGGCCGCCTGGCGGGCAGTGGTGGGAACGAAGCCTTGAAAGAAGCCTCGAATGCCACGCTCGCGAGCGATGATGGGCACGGCGTGAAGGAAACCGCGCAGTCGTGGCTTTGCAGACTTCCTGTCATCTATGCTGATCAGCTGTTAGTAGTCGCTCCTAGCTCCGCCGAAGTCTCAAACATGGCATACAGCGTCGTCTTGATGCTCTCTGTCGGCGTTACGGCCAATAACGACTCCGTCACACCAGCGCCAAATCCAGCGAGCACCGTTCGGGGACCGGACAGCTTGCCATTCTCATCAGCCAACAGCTTCTTGTACTGGTCGAAAGCGACGAATCCTGGTCACACATTAGCGTTCGGCAGCAGGTCTACAGCGCGTGTCACGCGCCGAAAACGTCCAACGTACGAATGCCTGCTTTGGCGGAGTTTCCGATGATCAGAGTCGTGCACCCAGCGTACCATTGCTTTCCAAATGGCGGCCACGGAAGTTTCTGGCCTTCCGCCAGTCGCCGGTTGAGCTGGGATCGTGTCTTGGCAACTATTTACACGGAATCAATGCTTGCGCGGTCCAGGCGATGCGCATCTAGTCTTGGTCTTGAATGCGTCGCGAGAAGGGCCATACATACACTCGGCAGGATAGGTGATTGCTTGAAGATAAGGCTTGTCAGCATATTCAATGTCAAAAGCCCTCGAGTAGCTTGAGGAGGAACAGATGAGACGTACCGATTTCGATGGCTCCAGCCGTCGCGCCAGCCAGCACAGATCGCGTGGCACTGGGGCTCATCTTCTTCCCCGGATTGGCAGGATCCTGCGGTAAAGAGGCCATGGCTGCGAGGAGGTCTTATCGAAAACACGGCGCCGCGATCACGGGGTAGGGTTTCTTGAAATTCAATGGCTTATTTTGATGTACTGCTGACGACCGAAGTTGGCCGAGCACGCACCGCTCGGCAGAAAACTGGTCCGATGCCGCCCGCTTCCAGCGCACACTGTACCAAGGTCGGCCTTTGTATTCTGAATATACGCAGACTTTCTTCTCACAACGTTGCCCGCCACGTCTGACCCATACAGTCCTGTGGCGAAAGCATATATACGTCATATGAAGAATGCCCGTAGAGATGCCAGACAATGTCAAAATATTTTCATCGATGACCCATCTTGCGCCGGGCACCCACCCTACGTTCCCTCCCCTCAGCTTCAAGTTAGAGATTCGAGCAAACACGTTCCTAGCCTGAGCTGTAGTTAAAGGTCGAAATCCCTGAATTCAAGATATTCAAGATATTCAAGAACCATGATTAGCGCCCCACGTGCGCGAGTTAATAATAATACAGTCTGCAACCCATTCTCAATCCTTGAATAGATGTTAATGTTATGCAGCACTATAAAGGCACATTAGCAGCGCCTCGATTAACCCAGCGGCCATGGTGTAACGGTTAGCATGGCTGATTTCCATTCAGCCGACTCGGGTTCGACTCCCGATGGCCGCAGCGACGTAGCGAATAGTAGAATCCAGCGACGCTTTTTTTTTTATCAGCTTTTACTCTCTACCCTAGAAGTACATTCGTACTGCAGCGAGAAAGAGCTCTAACTCCTCAAGACAGATGAATGATTAGGGAATGCTTCGCCGCCCTTCCTAAGGTTCTGTGTTGCTATTAATTATCCCCATATCCTCATATCCTCCTAGTTTTTTTAAAAAAAAAAAATGAAATTCACTACATCTTTTGTATTTGCGCTCACTTACACATGTCTGGCAAGCCCATTAGCAGCTAGACGTGAGATGACAGATGCAGAGGTTGACGAACTTGTACAAGAGGTTTCACATCGTGCATTAGTACGAGAATGTATAAGAGAGTGTGTGAGTCATTACTAATAAAAGACAGCCAGGCCAACTAGGCCAAAAACGGGATGCGCATCCCTTATAGTGACTGCGATAAACGAGCATATATAATGCTCAACAATTTTGGCCTGCGGCGCTGCCAACATACCAGGCCCAACAATACACTAATAAGTGCCCTTATAGGTTCTGCGGGATCAATTATCAGAGGGGTCACGATCAGGGGGATCTTAAACGATTAGTGATCAGAGATGTCATGATTAAAAGAGGTCAATGTCAGAAGAGATCGATGATTGAATCATTTGATTAGTGACGGAAGACATGACTAATCAAAGGACTGAAGACCTGTCTGACGATCAAAGGGCTTGACGATCCAATTGATCAATGACCAGAGCTCGCTCCTAACGATATTGATTGACGGGATAATCAAAGGAGACACGTCGAACAATATTGATAAACGGGATAAATTCTCGCAATCAACTTGGCATGGTTCAAAGTCGATGATGCCAGGTCCTGCTCGCCGCTCCACTCAAGCGCCCCTGCAAAGAGCAGAAGGTATTGGACGCTGAAGACATCTCGCGGGAGACCGTCGGCTATTATAGCTGCTTCCACTTCCGCTCTGTGGGCAACCAGGAAGTTAATGCAATATGCACGTTTATCGGGTTCCGTGTGAACCAGGCATATCCTCGAATGTCCTTGAGCGCCCAGAGGCTTGGCGGGGGGTTGGCCGTATCCGTCTCCCATAAAAAATTAGACTGTCTGGCCCGATAGGATGACGCTTGCCTTTGGGTGGGACTGCCCCGAGTATTTGTGTCAATTGACGGCATGTGTCACCGTGGTATCGTATGTTTTCCGTAATTCACATGGTGCTGCTGACTTGCCCGGCGACAGGATCACTCTTTTTTCGGTACGAAATGCGGTCTTGCTGGTTCCAAATCGACGAGTGTAATATAGGGTCCAATGGGCGTGGTTCTCGTCACCACGAGACACTACGACGGTTAAAAGCCGTTGATCTTCCGTAGTATAGTGGTCAGTATGCAAGCTTGTCACGCTTGAGACCCGGGTTCAATTCCCGGCGGGAGAGATTGCTTTTGGGCCAGATCCCGGCTCACATTTTTTGTCGCCCTTTCAGTTTCCCCGTAGCAAGACTTGACACGTGACTCCATCAGCACGCGCTACACTTTTTACTTTCCTCGTGGCTATTTGTGGCATTATGGCGTCTGACGCGAACGCACCTGGACATGAATGAGACTGACCGTTCACCAAGAGCAAGACCACGCAGCTGCGCCGCCCAGTTCTCGCCGAAAACATGGCTCTAATTATCCGCCAGCATTGGCCTGGCTACATACATTCTTCGCCTCTTTGGCACACGCTTACCCAACCCCATGTTTACCGTCTTTCAACCATTTGTTTCAACCATTTGGCACAAGTATTACTGTTACTGTACGACTTGTCCGTCCAGGCGCGATTAGAATTGGCTTAGGCGCAGCACGTTGTTTGCTATCCCTTCGATAGTTGACCTTGAACGTTATTTTAGATAAGATAGAAAAGCTTGCTATCACAGCTAACTAAATTAGCGCTTATGTCTCTGCACGCGTATGTGCATCGAATCATTCTTCTTCACCAGGTGTTGCAAAAAATGGGTGACAGACAGTGAGACCAGGATATTAACACGACGTATCCCCACCACCGGGTCGCGGCCATCATGGATGATGCCACGCCACTTGGTAATGGTTTAGGGTTACAATCGGCAACACCAGAATTGACAGGTGGGCCACTGAAAAGCCAAATCAATGGGTCGTGCTTACAGAAATAGATCTGTTGACTTGCCCCTGCAAGGAACGATATTAGCGCGCAAGCAGCGAGGCGGTCACTTGAAGTGCCAATATTTCAAAGCAGTGGTGAAGATGGAGATGGAAAAGAACGGCAGGGGAAACGGATAGGGGAAAACAAACAAGTGTGTAGCCATGAACTAAAACTCAACTTTCCATCAAATCGCTGGCTCGGGGAGTGCGCGAATTTTCCACTGATGGCGCATGGCGACAACAGCCAGTGGCAATAAACGGACCGAACTGTGCCCGGTTCCATATTTCCATGGTTTCTATCGATCTTCAAATACGTTATCGATTTGTAGTGTTTTCACGTGAGGACCAGGCAGCTAGTCAAGTCGGTCGGCGTATTGCGTGCTGTCATGGTATCCGCCTCGTGACATTTGGTTCACGGCCACAACAAGACTTGCCATGTTTGTGGCGGCCATTGCACTACTGCACCTCGGCACACTGCCGCCACCAAAGTTGGAAGAAACTCGGGAGTGGGTAAGGTGACTTGTCAAGGTTTTCTTCGTTGACATATCTGCCTCGCCACGGACATATTGTTCCGCTGGCGTCCAGAGAAGTCGAACCCGGCCAGCCAATCCAAGCGCAGACATGGCTCCCCCTTTTGGTCCATGTCTAACTGGATCACAAACATCACTCGGCACGGCGGCGAGATGCCGAGTGGCGGAGTGAAAGTGGCCCCTAGGGCGCGTCATCGTCATGAGAATCGCATGTTCTTCATGCTGCATGCTGAAACACCTGGTCAGCATACTTTACGCCCATCCCCCCTGGTTCGCACTTATCAACTCCTGGCTTCGGGCTGTAGAGGAGGACGGCTTCGTTGATCAGCGAAGCTCTTCGCGCCATCGTGCCGTACTAACTCGACCACGGCGCACGTGACAGTTTGGGAACATTGACGAGTTGCCACAAATTGGTCCAGAATGCAAGTGGAACGAAAGAAACTTTGCGAAGTGAAACTAAGAAGACAAGGTTGTAAATAACCTAAATCGCAGTCGGAAAAGTTTCGTCCGAGCCAACAGGCCATTTTTTTTGGCCTTTTCTCAGGCATAATGCTCAAGTGGAATTGTTGTGGTGGCTGTTGGCAAGGAATACGACGCCTTCCCAAGTTGTCGCCATCTAAGGGGTGTCTCTTTTGATATTGCGCTTGCGGCTGGTGGAATAGATAGATTTATGATACCTTCGCAAGCCTTCTTTCGAGTATATAAAGTGTCGCTTTGCCCATGGAAAAGACAAATCAAGGCATTCATCCATTCAGTTCTACTCC
Organism: Epichloe elymi; assembly: GCA_023658475.1. Lineage (NCBI taxonomy): Eukaryota > Fungi > Ascomycota > Sordariomycetes > Hypocreales > Clavicipitaceae > Epichloe > Epichloe elymi. Next base: position 2,785,653 of record CP098279.1, on the reverse strand, counting down.
CCCCCCCCCTCACTTCAACAAGCCGGCCCTTTCTCGCCGCCGGTGACCACATACCATGGCTTTGGTTACCGCGCTCATCGGATTCGGTTCCATCGTCGGCACAGCCTCTACCCTTTCGTTCTTCACTGGTACCAGCCTGGGCTTTGTCGCATTCGCGATTGACAAGGCTGTGTTGCCTCAAAAACATGTGATACACTACACTTTCAAGATTGGTCTTGACGGCGCAGGCAGTAACGAAGGCCACGACCCCCTCGAGGGCGCCGGCGGCACCGTGCCGCACATACGAGTCTTTGACAATCACGGGAAGTACCTTGGAAGATCAATGGACCGCGTCATTTGTGAGGACGGTGAAGACAACTGCGTTCACAAAGTCCACCCCATCAAGCAGCAGCCTGCGTATGCGCTGCTCTCGGGACGAACAAACACAGTGTGCCTTGCTGCAGTCGGCGTCACATATCCTAGTGGTGATCAGTATGGCTGGGTCGGAAATTGGGCACATAGCTGCTGTCAACCATGGTGAGCCGGCAGCCATGTTTCCCTGCAATTGTCCATGTGGCGAGCATCATGTTGTGACGGTTCTGACCCCGCGATGACTACTAGGTACTACTCGGACATTGACGCCCAGGTTGAAAATGGTACGGTGAAGCTTGATTGCGTCTGGCTGGGTGCCAAGGGCTACAAGCGAGGATACTCCACGGGCATTCGAATCCACTTTCCCGAGTTCAAGAAGGGCTTCTCTGGCAACGGAAACGATGAGCAATAGTATGTGTCTTGTCTTGTGTGCTTCTTTCAACCCCCCGAGAATCATCCATGATCTGGTCATGTCTAACAGCAAACCAACCTTCAAGCTACTGCAAGGGAAACAACACGGCCCTCGCCTTTTACAACAACAAGGATCCCAAGTACTTTGATGGCACCAACCAGGAACACAGAGACGCGCTGAAGAAGGCCGAGAAGAAGGCCAAGAAGAAGGCCAAGAAGGCCGGGAAGCAGGCTAAGAAGGCCGGGCAGGCCGCGAAGGACGCCGACAAGGCCGACGACGACGCCGAGACGGCCGAGAAGGAGGCCGAGAAAGCTGAGAAGGCCAAGAAGGAGGCCAAGAAGCCTCAGACTGCACAGAGAAGATCAATGGTCATGGAGACGCGCTCCATCCAGTCCTACCATCATGGTCATTCCGCCACCTTCCTGTGCAAGAGCGAGACTTCTGTGGGACCCAGCTTGGTTTCGTTCCCGGAGAGGACCTTCTGCCACATGCCTGACAAGGTGCTTTACAAGTTCTGTGAGGATGTTGAGTCTGGCGCATGCTGGAACGAGAAAACTCACAGCTTTGACGCCAAGGGCCCTGGAGCAATTCATGCTCGGGCAGCCCTTCCAGCCATCAAGTTTGACGCACCACTTGTTTGGGGTAAAAAGTAGAGTGTTGTTGCGTTTGGAACTGCCTCATCTCGAGGCTTTTTTTTTTGTGTTCCGCACAGAAAACCTTCCGGGCAGTTGGTGTTGGTCCTGAAGATTCTCTCATTCCTAATCGGACAACACAACATGTATCTCTATCATACTTTGGGCTTGTGCTTGCCAGGCAGAGTAAGGTGAAACTCTGAGGAAGCAAATAGCATAGCCATAGATTAGAGTCGCTGATGTTTTACCTTTTACTGTTTACCTTAATAAGCAATATTTTACTCTTGACCTTAGCCTCAGCCTTGCACCATGTAGACAAAGTCTAGTGTGACGTGATGTCAACAGTAGTGATGGAAGTTTTGTTCCACGAATGCGTCAATCTATTCGTAAATTACTCAAGCAGGGGTGACTCATATACAACCGTACAGCGCCCGACGCATCTTTGAGCGGAACACCCTTCCCCCTCATATGTGTGCTCATCAGACATTCGCCAATCTCTCATGAGACCTGGCGTACTTTTATGCCGCCCGTGCTTCCGAAAACCACTGCCACCAAAACTATCCCGGGCACCACCAAGTCATTGTTGCTGCTGCACGGGCCTAGCACGGGTTGAGGGCTCAGCAGGCCAGCGTTTTCTCCAATCAGCTCCCCAAAGATAAATGATGGGGATGAACAAGATGAAGGCTGCGAGGACGCCTGCGTATATGCAAAACGTCTTCAAATAGCCCAGATCGGCGACCCACTCGGAGACTCGGAAGGAAAGCACAAACGCAATAAGACAGCGAAAAGACGCAATGTTCACAAGCGCAGGGCCGGCCATCTGGGGATGGGACTCCAAGACGTACACGATGCCAATGGTGTTTGTGGCGAGAAAGGCGAAGGCAATCAGGCCGATACCGAAAAGGAACATCATCCAGTGGAACTTCTCGGGATTGTCGCCGGCAAACCCAAAAAGAAGACAGCCAGTCACACCCATGACACATGGGAAAAGGAGATTGAGGGCCTGGATCTCGGGATCGCGGTTGCCACGTTTCTTGGCCAGCCAGTTGGCGAAGCGGTCGGCTCCCCATCCGGACACGACGAAGGAGGCGACGGCGGCGACGATGACGGGGAACAAGCAGAACCCCAGATGATAGAACGGCCAGCTCCACGGCGCAGTCAGCAGCTGGGGGGCGATGGTATAGCCGGCCGCGAGGGTGGCGGCAATGACGGCAGAGTTGAGCATGGTGATGAAGAACAGGTGAGGATAGAAGAAGGTGCGCAGACTGTCCCACAGGGCCGAGAGCCCTGCGTTCCAGTCGGCATCTCCCTGGTACAGCTGAAGGTCCCCCTTCCAAGTACGGGCGGGATACTTGCCATGGTCAATGTCTGGACGGTTTCGACCGGGTCGAAGACGGGTTGCGGGAATTCCCTCTGGAAAAGAAAGACGGGGGGGGGTTAGTTTCCATTATCCCAACGTACTACCCCTTACCCGGCCCCTACGTTGCAGAACTGAACTCACTGTGTTCGTCATCCGATCTCTCGAATTTCGTCTCGGGCAGGACAAAGAACATGATGATCCAGAACAGCAGACCGGCAGCCGCAGTCACGAAATAAATGACCCTCCAGCTCGCATGTCCAATGATGTACGGAGCGGAAATACCGAGAGTCACGACGATCAGGCCCTTGGGGGGGGAGTAATTAGCTTTGAAAAAAAAAAATAAAAAAAATCCAAATGTACGTGAACGCAACTCCGTGTCGCCCCTCGTCTCCTTGTGAAGAGATTGAGAGAGTTGGGGTCTCGCATACCTGCGTGGCAAAAACAACGCTAATGGCGGCATTTCGTTGATGGTAAAACACCATGTCCTGGATGATGAATGGAATCAAGCTTTCGACCGTGCCGGCACCCAGCGCCTGGATCACACGGCAAGCCAGATGCGCCCCCAGAGAATGCGTGAAGCCCGATGCTACACACCCAGCGAGGGCAATCATTCCAGTTGCCAGCAGGATGGTTCGGCGTCCGAGGGCGATGGAGAGCGGGACGAGGAAGAAGTTTGCCACTCCGATCATGAGAATGGGCAGAGACCCCAGCAGGTAAATCTCCCAGATGGGCGGTCCTGGGAACGCAGACAGGGCGGTAAGACCGTTGATGCCGCTCGGTAAATGGATATGAACTAGAATCTTGGGGTCGATATCGGCATATTCGAAACTGAAGACTGGCAACATGGCGCCGAGGATCAACTCTGCCGCAGCGGCCATGGATCCAAAGAGGCATAGAGACAGAATCGCCGTGACCTTTCTCCAGTCGGGCAAGTTCAGTGGATCTGGGTCAACAATCAGCCATTACATGATACAACTACCATGAACACTCGTGCTCTTTGCGGCTTGCTTGCTTGCTTGCTTGCTTACCTTTGGGGTCAGCCGTGGGCATAGGTATCAAGTTGACCATGCCATTTTCGAACAAGTCTTTTTCGACGGGCTGGACGTCGCGGCCATTTTCCTTTGACGAGGAGCTATCGGCACGATGCTCAATCATGGCCAACTCTGGCTGAGAGTCCTTTGTGCAGCCACGATTCAGAGCAGCGTCTGCCTGTGAAGCCATTTTAATCGGTGATGACTCGGACAAACCGAGAGGGAAAAAGGAAAAAAGAAAAAGGAAAAAAGAATAAAGAAAAGAACAAGAGCTGCGAGCAGACAATCTCGTCTCAAGGAGAGAAGCGAGGACGCGAGAACGTTTTGAACCAACGGTGGAAGCGCGTAAATATATCGGGGTTAGCTAATACTTCCGTCTCATTGAACTCGATGACAGAGATAATGCACATGAGAGACAAGTTGGCACGAGGGGCCTGAGCGATTAAAGTGCCGCGTCGCATCGGACAAGTGACGGCGAACTTAATGTCCCCATCTCCACGTGTCCCGGACATGCAGAGAGATAGCAGGCCAGCCAGAGCCTACATGTTACATGTACTTACTATTCACATACATATTAGCCTGCCTGAGTGTTTGTGATCAACATGATTGGCGCCATTCGTCCGGGGTCAAGGCTGAGACATCCCATCCCTGTTCGTCCAATGAACCCATGTCGGGATCTAATCCTCGGGCTGGCCGCTGAAGACATGTGTTAGCGGACAGGAGTTTTAGCTGGCTGGCTCGACTTGCCATTTGATACGTGATGGATATGCCGCTATAGTTTCACTCCCATCCATCTCTCATCTACCCAGGCATCGAGCATCGAGTTGTTGATTGCTGTACTAGGTCCCGTCCTCCGTATAAGACTCAAATGGATCTGGATCCCCGCACTGGGAGCAGGGTCAGGGGAAACCGAAATTACCTGCTGAAATTTCGGGAACCACACAGACACAGACAGACAGACAGATAGAAGACTAGTCCGTAATCCGTGGTCCCGGACTCTACAAGGATTGGGAAAGCTTGTCTCTGGTTGTGTAGTATTTTCTGCGTCCGTGTGTTTCGCGGCGGAAAAAGGCGGGCACCTCAGAACGCCACGACACATGTGAGATTGGTACATACTTATTGCACATGTACTAGGATTCGGCAGACCAACGCGATACCACGGAAAAGTGGCAAGATGACAATCGGTCATGTCGTGGTTCGGAACTTCGCTAGTGTCACGCGATCAAAGACTAGTAGTAGCAGGGAGGCCTCGGTAAAGTAGAAGAAAACCCATGGGATGGTATGGATTGGTATTATAAAGAAGTAAGCAGAGACTAGTACATAGGTATTGACTGAGCGGACGATTTCTGTTCTCTGTTTGGAACCAGATTTCCAGGCATGGTTGTTTCCTTTTTTTTTTCTTTTTCTTCACCCCCTCCCCCCTTTCCCCCCCCAATATCTATCCCATGCGTCGTTATTAGGCTATAAAGTTGACGACAAATAAAGCGTGCAATTCTTCACTTGCCTCGCTTCGCACTTGATTCTTCCGCACCTTACAATCAGGAACACATGAAGCTCTCCGTCATCCCCCTATGCCTTGCTGTCGAGGCACTGGCCCACGATGCATTCCCTCTGCTCAAACGAGACCTGGCGACCATCACGGATGCCCTCGACAATGTCAAGGCCGGCATCCGGAAGCTAGACACGGCAGTCAGCACAGCCAACGATCCTGCGTCCCTCCTCTTGGCTTCCAACGGCCTGATCTCGGCGCTCAAGACGGGCGCAAGCAGGGTCAACGACACGACCCCAATCGACTTTCTCGACTCCGTGCGCCTCATCCGGCCGGTTCACGAGCTCACAGCCCTGGGCCAGGGCCTGACTGGCAATCTGAAGTCCATGAGGGCCAAGGTCAAGAAGCTGGGCCTGTGCGACGTCGCCCTTCTCCAAATAACAACCATCAATACCAAATCTCAGGATTTGATCCATGCCGTCAATGGGAAAATCCCCCCTGAAGCTCAGGAAATATCCAAAGATCTTACCTCCGGCCTGACCAAGGTCCTTGAGCAATCCCAGGAGGAGTTTTCTGGTCAGAATTGCAAGATGGCTAGTGATGCAGCCGTGAGTAGCAGATCGGCTTCTCTTTCCGACGGACGCTCAATCATCGTTGGCTTTGCCGCTGTCTTGTTTGCTGGTGCTATTCTTATATAGAGTTGGGAGCAATGGAGATTGAATTCGTATAAGACACCAATCCGTCTTGCCATGTCATCAACGCACTCCACACACGTGAAAGAACAGCATTCTGTGCTTCTAAAGGTCAAAAGTCAAAATTGTGCCAAGCTATTACTATTCTGTCATTCTACATATCATGAGTCAAGAACTGGATGGGGTACCGGCCAGTAGATGCAAACGGTGAATCGGTAGGCTTTGTGCCCTAGAAAGCTTTGAAGACGGCCATGACAGTCCGTTCCACTTTGGGGGTATTGTCCATCCCGAAGAGAACTGACTGAGCTGCGGAGAGAGAGGTACAGACGATCATGTCAAAGAAATTCAAGTTCAAGGTCTTGTCTACAATCCCATCTCTCCTTGAATGATAGTAGATTTCAGGCTGCTAGCCTGGCGTTGTTTTGCGGCAATGCTAGTTGTGCCAGCTATCTCAGATGTACACGCGTGTCATCAGAAGGAGCCGAGGGTCGCGACTCACTCGTGTTGTCGTGTCATTGATTATCGAACCAGAGGGTCACAATTGGGGTGTGACGACCCCCAACCAACTTTCATCACATGCGTTCGACCATAGTAATAAGGATTAGCGCAAGTCCCTTGAGCTATGAACAGGTGATATTCATGTTATTCATGTTACTCAGCATGTATCAAGTCATGGACTGGCAGATTCGTGGATAGTATACACCTTTTATATACACCTTTTTTTTTCCTAGTCAAATCCAGCGAACCTTGCTCCCTGTTTCTACGCCTCGTAGATTGGCAGAGAAGAGGATACAAGGGACATTTTCTTGTCCACTACATATCCCCAGGGGCTCTCTCAGTTGATTGCCATCGTTTCTTCATCGTGCCCATTTTGACTCATAAAGGCCCATCTCGCGGCATCATCTCACCGGAGAACCATCTAGCCGAACATGTCCACCTCGAAGCCAAGTCCCGTCGTCAGCCACCAATCCAGGGAAAACCACAAGTCTCGGGCCGCCCTCAAGAAGCACTTGAAACGATTCTGGGCCTGGCACCTCGTGGCGTGGATATGCATCACTGTCCTCGTTGTCTGCATCACGTAAGTGTGGCAACGGGAGCAACATGCACCCAATTGCAAGTAACGACACAGGTGCGCAGCAAGAACAGTTTTTCTGACCATTGCGAGACGCAGCATCTTTGTCATCGTCCCGGTTTCCGCGCAAGACAAGGTCGACGATGCGCACCTCGAGATCCAGGGCATCAATGCCTTGGAGTGCAGGCCCGACTCGCTTCTCATAGAGATCAATTCAACCATTACCACGGATGGAGCGGTCAAGGCCAATCTCGATGCGTTCGAGGGGAACTTGACGCTCTCTGGAGTACCCAATGCCGCACCGTTCATGTCCCTTTGGTTTCCTCCAACGAGCGCCGACAGGTTTCAGGCAATCAACATCAGCCAAGTGGTCACGATACGTGACAGGGAGGCATTCGCGCAGTACAACCGACTGTTCTTCCGAAGCGAAAGCCTGGCAATAGACGTTTTCGGACGAACAAACGCCCAGCCAGCTGGTTTGGCCAAGAAGTATCCCGTGGAGTTTCGCAAGACAATAGAGCTCAAAGGTCTCAACATGTTGAGAGGAACGGAAATCAAGGACACCGGAATTTCTCTCGGGGGGGGCTTAGCCTTGTTGAATGCGACAGCCATCATCACGAATCCGTCGTATTACACTATAGATATGGTCAGCGTTTCAAACAACACCAACACTGTCTGCTGCTCTCGGGAATCAATCGCTAACAAGAATTCTCAAACAGGGCAACGTTAGATTCGAAATCTTGGCGAATGACCATTCCACCGGTACTCTGGACGTCAATCATCTATTGCTCCGCCCTGGAATCAACAACATCCCCATAACTTCCAGGGTAAACCAGACGCAGGTCTTGCAGCTTGTAAAGAGTCCACAGTTTTGTGAGAAGGGCATCATCCCTTTCCAGCTACGGGTCCACGAGGTTCGAGCCAACGGCGAGGGGATTCCCTGGTTGGAGTCTGCGATGCGAGGCGCGACCCAATCCGTGGACATCAACATTGGCGAGATACTAGGCCGCAAAGACACCAACTTCTGCGCGCCTTGATACCTCCCTCTGGCAACTTTTCCATCTGCTGCTCAGCAAGGAACAATCAGCAAGCTTCGGGCCAGATTGAGATATGCCCGGATGGACTTGGCGACGGAGATTCTTTCCATCCTTAAGAGCGACGGAGGGCATCGTCATTCGATCGACATCGTCATTCGATCGACATCGTCATTCGACATGGTCGAACCTACTACTACCATGGGAGATGGGTTTCCGGGGGCCTGAATGAGGGATACATACTGGCACGCATAGTCATAGGAAACACTTGGTATTATTTAAGAAGAGGACGGCGTGCTAGGGAATTGTTTGACGTTGTTTTGTACATTGCTGTCAAAACTGAGCAAGAGAATAACAACGGACGATCCAGGCCAAAGATGACAGACAAGGGCATAGATCTGCCGAGTCATGAATGGAAAGGCCCAGAACCCCAGTTGTGTCAAGGTTCGGGTTGAGCGGAAATTTAACTAGACTGCTGCATGATGGGAGATACATACACCTACACATCCCGGAACGCACCGTTTGTAAAGCCGCTTTCTTTTGTTTTGTGACTAGCTGTTCGTGTTGATGACTGGAGCGGGGGAATCGATAGGGCCCGAATCTACTGCTGTTCTGCTTCATAGAATGCTACTGGAACACCCTGGCCTGGACACCCGACTAACTCTGCCTTGTGGAATTGGGCGTTCCAATCACCGCGATACTCAAGCCGCTCGAATTTCTGCAACAGCCGAACCACTATGATTTCTTGACGTCAGTATCGAGTGATGTGGCGATGCACACTATCCGTGGAAGTAAGTAAGCTCACATGTAAACCCCATTTCAGTGACCGCAAAGTTTTGTCCTACATGGCGAAATCAGAAAATGGGAGTCGATTAACAACGGTCAAGGCAGGAGGCCACCCACCGATACATATTCTAGGGCCGCCATTGAAAGGGATATAATGCCAGGGTTTAGGCGTCCAGTGTTCCCATCGATCGGGACTGAAAATCGCAGGGTCGGCAAAAGTATCAGAAACAGCAGGGTACAGGTCTGCTCGGCGTTGCATCGCCATGGTGCTATAGACAATAATGTCCCCCACCGAGGTCGCAATCTCGGGCTGCCCTCCCGGCATAGGCAGTGTTGAATCCTCGACTACGTCACAGAAATTAGCTCCAGCTCGGTGACGGCGCCTCGCGCATGTGTATTTGGGGTGAGCCCACGTACTGCATCCGCGAATGTTGAAGGGCACGGCTGGGTACAGCCGAAGAGTTTCATTGATGGTATGGGTCAAATATGTGAGGTTTTTGAGATGCTCGTAGGATGGTGTTTGAGTCGGACCAACATGTTCCAGTACCTGGGCACGGAGCTTTCGCCAAATCTTGGGGTAGTTGGAGAGCTCGTAAATGGCCCATGATAGAGTCGCCGCAGTCGTGTCGCGCCCTGCTATGAGAACGGCAAAGATTTGATCACGGATCACCTTGGGATCGCGAGAAAATAGGGCGATGTTGTGCAGAAAGGTAAAATCCTTGTCCGATTTGGAGCGTTTCTCAAGTTCCTCGATGGACAACTGCAAAGTGGAGTCAATGTATGGAGTGATGAAGCGCTCAATGGTCTTGATGCCGTCGTGATATTTTCTTAGTGGAAGTACACGACGGAAAGTACTATGAAGTGAGTCAGGAAAAAAAAAAAAAAACCCCCCAATCATGGCCGGCTCAAAAACAGTCTTACATGCAGATGTAACTTGGAGGAAAAATTACTTACTACAAGATAACACGAATCATCTGCATGCGCTGCACGTCTGTGAAAGCACGACTGAATTCAGTGTTGGGGTTTTCCAGTGCGCCCACAGTCTCGCCCAAGAGGAAGTCCGTGGACACGTCTAGCGTCATTCTGTAAAATAAATCGCAGATGTCAACGGTTTGGCCCGATGGTGGTAGCTTGGATATGAGCATGTCTGTCCATCGCGAGAAGATTTCGATATCCCGCACTCGTGCGGTAGAGAACATGGGGCGTATCAAAGCCCGGCTCTTTTGCCACAGTTGTCCATCAGTTGTGAAAATCGAATCGCCCAAGAAGGGACTGGTGGCGGAGTGCATGTATTCGCCCTTTCCATACTGGGTGAACTTGGTGGTGAGGATGGTTTTGATGTGCTCGTGATCTCGAGTCAGGATGATGCGCCGACGGCTAAACTGAAGTTCGGCGACGTCGGGTGTCTTTGAGTCCCCTCGGGCAATCATGTTGTTGAAGTGCGCAAGCATACGGTTATTGGCCTGCATATAGGCGGCTTCAAGGAACATGTACAAGACTGGTCGCAAGGATGGATTAGAAGAGATGGACACATGACGATGATGATGATGATGATGACGATGATGATGATGATGATGATGATGATGATGATGGGCCAGGGAGAGCCGGGTACGAGGAGGCGATTACCATGGAACGGATTACTTGCCAAGATGGGAGCGGTGACACCAGAGCTCTTTCGCATACGGAATGGTATGTAGAAGAGCTGGAAGATCCAGAGGACCACGAGCAGTCCTGGCAGGGCCAGAACTGCCGTCCATATACTCACTGCCATCTGCAGCATGGCGAAGATAACCTGAGCTTGTCTGTCGCAAGAAGTAACCGGTAAAAGGTTATGATGAAAGATTGCGGCTGGGGCTGGGGCTGGGGCTGGGGCTGGTCGCCTTGTTGAAGGGGAAGCTGGACAGACTGGCAGACTGGCAGCGGGCTCCGAGCGTCATCTTCGTCCAGCATGCGAGGGGTCGGGAACGAGGAACTAATAATGTTGTGTAGGAACTAAGCTCAAGAAGGGGAAAGGGGAGAGGACGCGGCATAGACGGGCGTTCATCTCCAGAGTCTCCACCCCCGCACCATGTTGTCCCCGCACCATGTCATGTTGTCCATTGTCTGGTCAGTTCTGGGAGTGAGGGCCAATTGACCAGCCGTACTGAGTACGGGATTACTCCGTAGATGGAAAAAAATCACGATTGGAGCATGTGACGAGCAGAGTCTTCATCTCCGTTGTTGTTTTCACCATGTTCATGCTTTTCCTTGAAAGACGCTCTACATCCCTTTGAGTGCCCGAAGGCGCCAACCACCTCGGCTTCTGCCCCGTCATGGTTTCTTCCGCCCAATCTACAGGATTTCTACAGGATTTCTACAGGATTTCTTCAGGCTCAACGACCACCCAGTTCTTGTCCGCCCAGACAGGCAGTCCTTCACGCTGCTGAGCCTCTGCGAAATCCTTCCTCATTTTGCTAATCTGCTGCCAGTACTTCTCTGTGCGATTGACCCAGAGATGGATGCCACCACGGCCGACATCCACGCCCTGGAATTGCATTGGGCCATCACTGTCGGGGGTATCGCCGCCGGCAAGAATGGGTCTTTTCCACGGGTCGATGTAGGCCAGGATGGCAGCCCATTTACCCTCTTTCCACACGGCCGGTGTCCACAAGGTAGGCGTCATGACCAGCTCAAGGTTATCCTTCTCATTGTAGTTGCCGTCCTTGATTTGTTTCCGTGCGCAAGTGACGTTTCCGGTCTCGAGATGCCTCATCAGTAGAGTGACGCCGATTACGTTCTCGGGCTTGACGTTGTAGCCATATTTGGGGTCCGAGGCAACCATGCGCACCAGTTCCTCCGAGGCGGCGCTGACGACGTACACGTCGATGCCGTTTGCCATGAGCTTATTGTACAGCTCGACCTGGCCGCGGAACACCTTGGGCGGGCTGACTGTGGAGCTAGTCAGTGTCCCTCCTTTTCGGTACGTGACCGGAATCGTCTTGTTCAACGCCATCAGCTCGTCAACGTGGACCTTGAGCTGTCGCAGTGGGATGCCACTGAACACTTGCGCGGCGAAGGGGTAGCCGACTGCGTCGTCGATTTCGCAGAGGCGGAGATAGTAACTGTACAGAGTTTCATTGTACGAGGCAGAATCTTCGAATGGCACGACTCTCAGAGAGGGATCCAGCTTGTCGCGCGAGAGAACACCCTTGGCCTCGAGGAATGGAAGCAGCGACTCCTCCAGATCGAATCGGTAGCTGGTATTGTCCATGTCGAAGACGGCGTAGCGGCCCCTGTGGGCATTGCGCGCAATCATGTCGTTGAGAGCCTTTGCTGCCTGCGGTGGCCAGTGGGCCAGACGCGGCCCGGCGGTGCATTTCGTCCTTGTCGAAGCGGGAGTGGTGGCATCGACGAGGCCGATCAAGGACGCGACACTGAGCGCCGCCCACGCGAGTCTCATTGTGCTGAGTTCAGCGGATCACCATCAGCCGGGCTGCTGATTGTTGTAATTCCCGCGCGCGCGCAACTTCTTCTCTCGAGGCTGGAAGGACGTGACGAGCACCCCGCAACTTTAAGCGGGCCGACGATATTTGAAGAAATCGTCCTTGGTAGTCCGTATGTACATACTCTACATAGATCGAGGCCACGCCGCGGATAAGTCCAATCACGTCCGGCGAGTCTCCTCACCTACCCCACAACTACCCCACTCCCCACGAATTTTTCAAAGGTGGTGGTCAAATTTTTCGTCACTCCGCACTACTCCGTAATACTCCGTATGTACTCCGTATGTACTCCGCATGTACTCCGTTTCATCATCTCACGTCGCTCCTACTTCCATACGCTTGCTCGGCAAAGTGAAGACGAAGCTTGACACCATCAGCCGGACAATTCGTCAATGTCAAGCCGTGTTTCACAGGACCAGCGGCAGAGCCGTCAACCTCGTCGATGCGCTGCATCATTCGCACAACAACGTAAGCGATCTCAGTTAGTGCGAATTGCTGTCCTATAATCAGAAAGTCAGTAAACGAGAGTAGAATGACGGTGATGACGGCAAGCGGTCACCCACCAATGCAGATTCTAGGGCCGCCATTGAAAGGCAGATAGTCCCATCCAGGCTTTCTCGACTCCCAGCGTTCTGGTCTAAACACCTCGGCGTCTTCACCCCAGAGGTCTTTCCGTCGGTGCATGATGTAAACCTGAGAGAGAGAGAGAGAGAGAGAGAGGTGGTCAATACTATTTTCGTCACAATGGTTCCTAATGGTTCCTGGACACTGGACAGCAAGCAAGTTGCGAGGAGGAGGAATGAAATAGCGCTCACCGAGTATCCAATGTCTGTGCCCTTGGGCACAAAAACCGGCCAAGTGCCGTCAGGGCCACCGCCCATGGGCAAGGTCGTATCCGTCAGTGCTGTGCGAACATTCAAGGGTACAACGGGAAACAGTCTCAATGCTTCATTGATACACCATTGCAAATATTGGCAATTCTTCATTCTCTCGAAAGTTACTGAACGAGGATCAGAATACGGCCCGAATTCTTCCACAATGATTTTGCGGAGTCTCTTATAGATTGGCTGATATCGCTCGTCGGCCAGAGTATGGAAGAACCATCCCAGCAGCGAGGCGGTCGTGTCGCGGCCAGCAAGAAGGATGTTGAGAAGCTGCGACCGCACCTCGGCGGGATCCTGCGTCTGCTCCGCTAAAGCGTTCAGGAAGACGTAATGATCAGCCTTCTTCTCCGAGGGCTTGTTCATGGCTTTCTGGACAAAGTAGTCCACAAAATCATGAACTCGCTGCACCATGCGGCGGAATTCAGGGGTGTGCATCAGCCAGTAGTTGTTGCTAAGCCGGGCCGCGATGGCCATGATGAACTGGGAGCGATCGAAAGCATATGCGAAGCTGCCGTCGTCCTTGCCAGTGTTTTTGATGCTATGTTGCTGGTCAATCTGGCTGTTGACACTCTCGCCGAAAAGGAACTCGGTCGCCGAATCGAGAGTGAGGCGGAAGAATAGGACCTGAAGATCGACGGTGCCGGTCCAGCCGTCGCGACCAAGATGCTGATACAAAACTGCCATCATGTTCTTGACATGTCTTTCCTCCAGGTCCAGGTCGCTGACTTGGCTGCGGACAAATTGTGGGCGGAGAAGAGCGCGAGAATGTTCCCATTGCTTGCCATTTGTGGCGAACTGAGTGGCAATCAGTCATCATGATGCATCATGCTCGTGCTGTTGTACTCGCCGGAAAAAAAAAAAAAACCTTACAATGCCGTTTCCAAGCAGAGGCGCAAAGTTTTCCGTTCGATTTACACCTAGTCCGAAATCCTTGAATTTCAACGCCAGCATGGTTTGGATATTCCGCGGCTCGGCTGTGAAGATGACCTTCTTGAAGAATGGCGACACGAGAGCTGAAGTGCTGACGGCACGACCTTGGCGTTCCTGAATCCCATTGTAAACTTCCTGCAAGAAGTCGGGGAACCTCTTGGCCTTGGAGGCTTTGAAGCCGAGGTATAACGCCCAGATGCCGCTGGGATCCAGGGAAGACGTCCCGACAAGAGGTTTGCAACCCAGCTCTTTCGCCTTGGCCCTGTGCCGGAGTGACGTCAGAATGGAATTGACAAGCATCACCATCAGGGCAGCCCCGAGGGCAATGCCGGCCAAAACAACAGACATGTGCATGACGGCGCGCGAGCAAAGCGATGTCAAAACCGTTGCGGGGTGAATGCGCAGCAGTAATCCCGTATGTCCAACCTGGCAAGTGTTTTTCGTCGGGCGTCGGGCGTCGGGAGAACAAACGATGCCAGGCAAACGATGCCGAGCAAACGATGCCGAGCAAACGATGCCGAGCAAACGATGCCGGGCAAACGATGCCAGCCGAGGGCGAATGCAGCAGCTCCGGGCTCCACAGCCATCATGGACTCGCCCGAGTGCCTGCTCTGCCACCTCGCCACCCCCTCCACAAACTCCTTTGTGGCACGTGGATGGCTGTTTGGGAAGCCAAGTCCCCGCGGGGCCCCGGGATTGAGAAGTCCGACATTTTTCAATCCCACTTCTGACTTGCCAGTACCGTTCACCGTTCACCATTCGCCATTCATCATTCATTTTCCAGTTGTTATCGAGTCTTGGCTGGGCACGACTTGCCGACTTGCCGACTTGACAACTGCCGACTGCCGACTGCCGACTGCCGACTGCCGACTGCCGACTGCCGACTGCCGACTGCCGACTGCCGACATTGAACAACCAGTTTGTTCGTGCCGCTTCCCAGATCGACCCACGGAGCGCAGATCGACCCACGGAGCGCACGGAATGGCTGAATTGTGCACCCAAGTACGGACTACTCCGTACGGTGTATGTATGTAATAACAAGTGAATGCTACCATGCCAATGCAATCTCATGATCCATCCAATCTACGGAGTATTCACGCGCGGAGTACTCCGTACCAGCGTAACCTCCAAGGTGGACATCCCAGAATCAACCCCTTCCTGATGAAAATTGTCTCAAAAGTCGCGGGGGTCCACTTTGGAGTGATACCGGCTGAATACGGAGTACATTGTACAAGAGATGGACAGCAAGATGGACAGCAAGATGGACAAGCTGCTGTGTTATCATTGGGCTCAGATGTTGGAGGAGTGCTCCTCATGCATCATGCACGGAAACCCCGGGAGCATGTTCCGGATTCGTCTGCTTCCCCTGTCTGCCCTTTCACCATGGTAATACAAAAGGTAGCACCCGGCCCAGGCAGAGTGCTTCTTGCGGTTGGCACTTTAATACATCATCATCTTGGTACCGCGGCGCAGCAGAAGGACCATGCCGACCTCAATCGTTCTCGTCTGGCTTTCAGCCTTGTCGACGCTGAACCTCTTCCCATGCGCCAATGCAGAGGAGCATGCGGGACGTTTCGATCCGCTCCAATACGTTGATCAACTCATCGGATCAAACAGCGGTGGAAATATATTCCCTGGCGCCACCCTGCCTTATGGAATGGCCAAAGCCGTCGCCGACACCAACGGTCAATCCAACATGGGAGGCTTCACTCTGGACGGCAGCCACATCACCGGGTTCAGCGCTCTACACGACTCCGGGACTGGCGGAAACCCATCACTGGGAAACTTCCCTCTGTTCCCGTACAATGGCTGCCCAGGCAACGACGTCAACGCGTGCGTATATCCCAAGGTAGCGCGCGCCAATTCTTTTGGCAGTTTCTCCAATTCCAGTATACACGCCAAGCCGGGATACTTTGGCATCACTCTCAACAGCGGGCCGCAGGTTGAAATGACGACGACGCAGCATACCGCGCTCTTCAAGTTCACCTTCAAGGGAGCCAGTGACACGGACAAGCCGCTCATTCTCCAGGACCTGAGCGACCTCTCGGATTCGCGCCAGGACAACGGTACGGTACGGGTCGACCCGAAGACTGGTCGGATCACGGGCGACGCCATATTTGCTCCCAGCTTCGCCCAGGGCACATACCGACCGTACTTTTGCACCGACTTCCACGGTGCCGACATTGCCGACAGCGGCATCTTTGCCGATAGCCGTGCCAGCGCCGAGGTTCATGAGCTCAAGATATCACGCTCCATCAATGGCTACCCCCTGCCTGGGGGGGCGTTTGTCCGCTTCGTCAATGGAAAGAAGCCAGTGTACGCCCGCGTCGGCCTCAGTTTCATCAGCAGCGCCCAGGCGTGCGCGAATGCAGAGCGGGAAATGCCAAAATTCGACTTTGAGAAACATGAGGCTGATGCGCAAAGCGCCTGGAGGGAAAAGCTGAGCCCCATCACGGTTGATCCAAAGGGTGTCGATGCGAGTTTGGTCAAGAATTTCTATTCCGGCATCTATCGCACCATGGTCAACCCGCAAAACTATACCGGCGAGAACCCGTTGTGGAACGACGCGGAGCCGTATTTCGACTCGTTTTACTGCATCTGGGATACGTTTCGCACCCAGTTCCCCTTGTTGACAATCCTGGACCCAAAGGCCGTGGCCCAGATGGTGCGCTCACTGATCTCGACCTATGAACACGATGGCTGGCTCCCCGACTGCCGGATGAGCTTCAGCAGAGGCTACACCCAGGCCGGCTCGAATGCCGACAACGTGCTGGCGGACGTGTACGTGAAAGGAATAGAGGGCGGCATTGACTGGAAGAAGGGCTACGACGCCGTAAAGAAGGACGCCGAGGTGGAGCCGTACGACTGGTGCTGCCACGGGAGAGGCGGCATTGATTCATGGAAACGCCTGGGCTACGTGCCTGTCCAAGACTTCGACTACAAGGGATTCGGAACAATGACGAGAACCATCAGCCGCACGCTCGAGTATGCGTACAACGATTTCTGCATTGCGCAAATCGCAAAGGGCCTCGGCTACAAGGAAGAGGAGGAAAAGTACATTGGGAGCAGCGGAAACTGGCACAACTTGTACAGGGCTGATAAGAATTCGTTGTGGCGTGACGGGTCAAGCACAGGCTTCACTGGCTTCTTTCAGCCGAGACATCTGAACAAGACTTGGGGATTCCAGGACCCTCTCAGGTGCAGCTTCGGGGAACCATGCTCACTTACGAACAATGGCGCCGAAACATTCGAAAGCAGTGTGTGGGAGTATGGCTTGTAAGTGTGTGTCCCTTTCCGTTGGAGAGAGAGAGAGCGAAAATCTCACATGTGTAATTCATCTGTACGGCTGGAGCTGATTTCATCCCGCAAGTTTTGTTCCCCACGACCACGCTCGCCTGATTGCCCTCTACGGCGGACCAGAGTTGTTCGTGAAACGTCTCAACTACCTCCACGACAAGAAGATTTCGTCCATTGGCAATGAGCCTTCGTTCCTGACCGTGTTCCAATACCATTACGCCGGGCGCCCAGCGGAATCCGCGCGACGGAGCCACTTCTTCGTCTCGCAGTACTTCTCGCCCAAGCCCGAAGGGCTGCCAGGCAATGACGATAGCGGCTCAATGGGCTCCTTCCTAGCATTCGCCATGATGGGACTGTTCCCCAACTCGGGCCAAAACGTGTACCTGATCACTCCCCCGTACTTCCAGAGCGTCAAGTTGAAGCACCCGCTCACCGGGAAGACGGCGACGATTCGGAACGTCAACTTTGATCCGACCTACAAGGACATCTACATTCAGAGCGCGACCTTGAATGGCAAGCCGCACACGAAGAACTGGATCGATCACTCATTCTTCACCGAGGGCAAGGAACTGGTTCTTACGCTGGGGAGCAGGGAGAGTAATTGGGGGACTTTGGTGAAAGACGTGCCGCCGAGTCTGAGTGCAAACACTGGGCTCAATGGGGCGTAGAGCGGGCTTGACATGGATGTACGACTGCTTACCGAGGGACTTTACATTCATGTCCACGTGGCGTCTCTGTAGAAAGGGGGGGGGGACCAGGCTGAGATTGGTCCACAACCTTGGTCCTCAACCTTGCACCGCGTTGCACCCGACGTTTAAATTTAAATTTTTATGTGATAGTTTCTGCAGTGGGTGCACTAGTCAACTTTCCCTGGACCCTGTTCTCTCGGGAAAGTCGGGAAGAGGCCGCCCCTGACCAGCCAACTTGTTCAACGTTGTGCTCGGACCCTTGCATTGTCTCACCCCTGAATCCGACGAAACATGATCATCATGGTAGTAGCCGTTGCGATGATCATCTCACGCCTATGTAGAAGACGAAGAGCAAGCACGGTTCTTTTGTATTTTTTTTTTCAATTCCTTTTTTATTTTTGCTCTTTTTATTTTTCATTCATTCTTTGCATGTTCCGGCAGGGTCTTCTACACGATGGAATCGAATGCCAACGACGCGAGGTTTGTTTGAATGGCGTTGTCTTTACTAGCATAGCACCTTTATTCAGTGACTCCTGGCTAACTTCTGTCCAGCACGCGGTCACCATCCCTGAACTTTGACGGATTCGACGGCATGAGCGTGACACCCGGGCTCGCAGCAGAAGGTTCACCTCGTCGTTCCCAGATCTCGCCGGCAAGGAGCCTGCGGTCCCAGATGTCCCATGTCTCGCTCGCGGATTCGGCGGCCGACTCCACGGCGACGAGCGCGAGCGCGAGCGCGAGCACGAGCACAAGTTCAGTTGTCCCGCTGCCGGCCCTGCAGATCAAGGGCGAGTTCGCCGAGAACGGCCTCCTCCACCCTCTGCCCGAGGAGGAGCTGGACCCAGGGAGCTTCGACATCGTGGCTCCCCTCAGACAGGAGCCCAAAGTGTACTCTCTCGCGAAGCGATCAGAGGACCTGTTCTCAAAGGAGCACATGGGCATCATCCTCGGCGACGCGCGCCTCCTCGGCCAGTTCAGTCACTTCCTGGCCAGCGTGAGACCTCGCTCTCTCCCGCTCCTGACATACTACCTCGACGCGGACAAGGCAATCAGGGCCATCGACTACGCCAACTCGGTCGCCGCGGGACTGGAGAAGCTGGACGGATACGACTTTGCATCCGGCCCCGCCGACAGGGTGGCGAGCCGCACCCTCGAGGCCAGGCACGACGCCGCATTCGAGGCACTGGCGAGAGAGGAGCTGCCCATGTTCATCACCCATGTATGGATCCGCATCGTCAGCCTCTCCATCAAGCAGAGGGTCATGGGAACCATGCCGCCTCACCTGCGGGAGGCGTCCAGCGGACTGGCCGAGGTCTTCTGCCTGACTGACCCGTCCCGGCATGACAATCCCATCATTCTCGCCTCGAGCGGTAGGTTCATCCCAAAATCAAATCTACATTAACTTCACCCATCTCGAAGCTCCAATTATTTTTATTTTTATTTTTCCAAGCCCGTCTGGTAATACTGATATTAACCCAGCCCCGCAGAATTCCATCGCACAACGCAGTACGGCATCAGCGACGTCATTGGCCGCAACTGCAGATTCCTGCAGGGCCCGGGAACGAATCCCTTGAGCGTCAGGCGAATCAGGGCGCAGCTCGAGGCGGGGAAGGAGCACTTTGAAACGTTGCTCAACTACCGCCGGGACGGGTCCCCGTTCATGAACCTCTTGCTGTGCGCGCCCCTGATTGACTCGAGGGGCACGATCCGGTACTTCCTGGGAGCCCAGGTGGACGTGTCGGGGCTGGCTCGAGAATGTGCCGGGCTCGACGGCCTCAAACGACTGGTGCGAGCCAGCGGGGAGGGAAGAGGAAGAGAGAAGAGACTGCCCAGCCTGCCGAACCATGACGAATCCGAGAGATCAATGGGCAGCGCCCTGTCTTGTCGCGGCGAAACGGGCGATGAAGACGACGAAGACGACGGAAACGTCCAAGACAACAGCACAGCCCAGCAGGGGTCTTCTTCCTCCCACGAGGGGGACACGCCGTATCTCGTGCTCGGGGACGGCGCTGCTTCTTCTTCTTCTTCTTCTTCTTCTTCTCCTCAAGAGTCGCCCGCCGAACAGCAGCAGCAGCAGCAGCGGCCAGCCAACGGTCGTCTCACCGGCGTATACGAAAACTACCTCCTTGTTCGCGCCTCGCCCGGCCTCCCCATCCTCTTCGCCTCCCCCACCCTGCGCGTGCCC
The DNA here is from genome assembly GCA_023658475.1 of Epichloe elymi. Lineage (NCBI taxonomy): Eukaryota > Fungi > Ascomycota > Sordariomycetes > Hypocreales > Clavicipitaceae > Epichloe > Epichloe elymi. The sequence continues at coordinate 2,765,327 of CP098279.1, read as the reverse complement.
GGCATGCTGCAGAGCGCCTTGCTGTCGCGCATCGGGGGCTCCGGGCGCGTCCGCGACCAGCTCGCGCAGGCCCTCGGCGAGGGAAGGGGAGTCACGGCAAAGGTGCAGTGGCTGCCGTTCTCGTCGGCGCGCCGCTGCGCGTCCGCCCTGGCTGCCTCAGCTTGCCGGGGGAGGCCGCGCTGGCTTCACTGCACCCCTCTGCGCGGCATCGACGGCGTCATCGGCGTCTGGATGGTTGTCGTTGTCGACGACGACGACGACGGCGCGGGCTCTGCGGCGAAGCACCCTGCGGTGGGTGCCGCATGCGCCTCCGGCCAGCCGTCGAGGGTCGCGCCGGCCATCGAAACTCGTCCGCGTCGTAGGACAGCGGCACCTTTTGGGCCAGAAAATGATCCCTGGCCGTTTGTGTGGCAAGGGTAGATGGATGTTGTATATACGGATTATACGGACTATCCAGGGAAGGTATAGGATGTTGTATACGGATTATACGGACTATCCAGGGAAGGTATAGATGGATGTTGTATATATAAGGAAAGTACAACGTGCTCGTACATAGGGGGTGTTTCTGCATAAAATGGGCGTAGAGCTAGCATTCAATTCTTCTCTTCTGTTCTCGGGAAACCGAGCCGGTCATGGTCCGATTCATCCGTCGTTTCGCAACGCATATCAAGGTGCTGTCACAGTACGTACGGCAGAGGTACAATTCCTTGGGGGGGGACATGCATAGAGTAAGCAGTAGGGTATTAAAAGTTTCTTGTTCAAAATACATCTGTGCGTTCTCAATGCATGAAGCATGTACAGGATGCCCCTAATAACAGAACAATATCGAGAACCGCTCCTGGCTGCCGAATAATGGCCCGGCGGTTTCGTGTTCTCCCAGTGCTCGACTCCAGTCTGTGTCTTCACGCGGTCGAGGCGAGTCCTTCTCTTCGGACGGCAGGGGCCATTCTTTTTCAGATGCACTGTCCGCAACCGACGGAGCTTCGGCTCCGGCTCCGGCTCCGGCTCCGGCTCCGGCTCCGGCTCCGGCCTCGGCTACCGAATCTGTATTCACCGACGCCGTCCCGGTCCCGGCCCACGTGCTAAGCGAGGTGTCTGCCGAGATCTTCTCGCGGTGCTGGAAAGAAGGCTTCCGCGGCGAAGGGAACTGGGCCTGGGCCTGCGCTTCGGCGGCGCCCGGAGAGCCCGGGCCCCTGGGGGTGGTGGCCAGCTTCGACATGCGCAGGATGAACAGGCGGAGCGTGGGGAGGCAGGCGCATAGTATGCCGACGCTGATCTCGATGCCGGACCACAGGACTGCTCCGTACTGGTCGTGGGTTGGGTTCGACGTGTCGGCAAACTTGGTGAGGGAGCCGAGTCGCAGGATCGAGATGGCGGTTACCCTTTTTTTTTTATCAAGTCAGGGTTGAGCTGGTTCCTTGTTTTCCCCACCATGTATGTAGATTTCACTTACAGAAACCCAGTCATGAACATCAGGGCCACGGCCATCTTCTTCTTAAACCGCAGCTGCAGCTTGCGTATCTCGAAGAGCGGGATGCCAATCATCCAGAAGTCGACGGCGACGTTGACGGCGGCGTGGACCCAGACGGACGCGCCGATCTGCACGCAGTGGCCCCCGACGCGGCCGGCCTGGGCGCTGTCGAACCTGGTCCAGCTGTAGCTGATGGGCGTGCACTGGAAGATGGTCTTGACGACGAAGACGGCGCAGAAGGCGACGTGGAAGACGATGGTGCCCAGGAGGAGCCTCCGCGTGACCCTGCCCGGGAAGATGGACATGTAGAAGAAGGTCAGCGTCAGCTTCACCATGGTCAGGGCCAGGAGGTACAGGATCTCGGTGATGTACAGGTCGATGCCGTACCGGAGCATGTCGCCCGCCGGCACGGCCCAGACGCTCTTGCCCAGGCCGCGCGTCCAGAGGCCGCGGAGCATCAGGACCATGCCCGTGATGGCCATGGGCGCGGCCGCCACGATCATGAAGTCGTCCCAGCCCAGCCGGAACCGCTGCCGGCCGTAGACGAGCTTGTAGACCAGCCGGATCGACGTGATGACCGTCGTGACCATGCCGAAGGTGATGATGAGGATGATGAACTCTCGTGACTTGTCCTCGACGGGTTGCTGGCACACGACGCCGGTGAGGTTCCTGGTGACTTTTTGTGTCCCCCGAATATTAGTCTTCTGGAATTGATACTGATACTAGCACCGGCACTGGCTTTAACTCACATATGGCTTCCGGTGCAGTGCACGCATTCAGGACGCATTCAATCACCGTCCCGTTGTCGGCCACGGCGGGACATGGGATCCTGTCTGCGGACAATATGCCCATGCATGATTTCTAGACCGCCGCATCTGATCGTCAACACATGGTGTCTTTCACGCGGGGGGGGGGCATTGAATCTTACGGCGCAATCCGGTATTCTCCCTAGCACGGCAGTGTCCCACTGCACCGACTCGTTCGAGTGTCCGGCCATGATGATGATGAACCTTGGGCAAGGCAGATCAAAGTGGTCGGAGGAGGGTCTTTTTTTTTCTTCATGCTTCCTCGCGTCATGGAGTTTGGTATTATACTCTGGACGGGCTTGCCTGTTCCATCTCATGTGGCGGCCTTCTGTGGCGGCCTCTGTGCGCAACGAAGAGAAATAAGGCTCGACGCTTTGACTCGATAGACGCCTCTCTCCTCGTCCACTTGTCGACGCTCGAGCTTTTTATGCGAATAGTCGCGTACCCGCTACCGAGTACTTGGGCGAGTGGGCATACCCCGCGACACGGACCTATGAATCTGGCATGGTTCGTTGGAGTTTTGTCGTTGCCGTGATCATCCCATCCCATTGGATGGACAAAGTCGGGCTATACACCTGAAATAGTGAAACGGCGAGCTCAATCGCCGATTATCACGATGCAACCCACGTGTCGAGGAGTGTGACATTGACGATGACCTATCGAGGTTGGCCATAACTTGGCGGGCATTGTCTCTCCACGTTGCTTCCAAGATGATACCACCATCGTCTTCTGCCCGAGATGCAATCTCTGCGATTGAGGAGCGAGCGCACAGGCCGCCAAAATTTTCGTGCGCGAAAATTTCCGATTAGGTTCTGCCCCGCACTTGTGGGGCCGCCGTGATTTGCGTCAAAGCGCCGGCCTCCCACCTCGTGAAGAAAGAGAACAGGACAATCTGAAGTCGTTGCCTTGCCGCCGTCACGCCCAGACCAGACCAGACCAGACTTGGTGCACAACCAATGCGACTCCTGCCATCATGACGAGGATCCGGTTCGAGCCGAGGTCCGCACGGTAATCTCCGGCCAAACAACTCATCCCAGAAAGGATGCCTGTGCTCGGTTCGGAAGCTGATTGCCGTCCCACTGCCCCGGATCCTCGCATCAGATATTACTAAGACGACTGCCGAGCCTTGGCTTTCCCCCCGCAACTCTGCGGGGTAATTTCGTAATTGGCAACTGAACCTCCGATCGTTTAAGATGATGCCGAGGCTGGACAACCGCCGTGTCTCAGAGTACTTGAATCGAGCCCAAAGACAAATCATTCTCTCCAGCCTCATCACTCCTGTGCACCGTGTAGTGTAGCCCGCCGCCATGATCTACAACAGTGGAAATGTCGCGCAGTTGCCGAACGTAGATTTGCTGACGTTTCTGTTCGGTGCGTTGAACCCGTCATCTCCGGAACTTTGGAACTCGCGCCCGCTGCCCGCAGCGCCTTCTGGGGAAAACCTGGATCTGACAACAGCAAGCGATAACTCGGTACTCCGTACAGACAGCCCGGAATCTCGCGCGGCCGAGGATTCCGCCGTCCACGCAGAAGCGCACGATCCGAGCCACGTCATCACGAAGGGGAGAGCGCGCGCCCTGACGCGGCAGTTTGCGCATTTCCTCCGCCACAGCTACGGCATCGGCGGCTCGGGGCCAGACAGGGACATTGTCGTGTGCGTGTCCAACGGCCAGTGTGCGCTCCCATGCCTGTTCTGGGCCGTCGTTGCCGCCGAGGGCATCTACTCGGCGGCGTCGTCCGCCGGCACCCCGGCGGAAATCGCGAGGCAGATCAGGGACGGGCCCGGGGAGCTGCTCGTCTGCACCGAGGATCTCGCTCCTCTCGGGACCGCCGCAGCCGAGGCCGCCGGCATCCCGAAAAGAAATCTTCTCCTTCTCAAGTCGTACCCGCGCGTGGAGCTTCGCAGCGCGGACGGTGCCCTCGCGTGCGACTTCCAGCATGAGCTCGAGTGGCCGAGGTTGACGGATCCGAACGAGCTTGAGAATCGCGCCGTCTGTATCCTCTACTCCTCCGGGACCACTGGCCTGCCAAAAGGTAACATGTAACTCCGCAACTCTGTATATATTACGGCTCTCCCTGCGGAGAGAGAGAGAGAGAGAGAGAGAGAGAGAGAGAGAGAGAGAGAGAAACCTGGGAGAGCTGACCGGAAAATCAAAGGAGTCCGGGTATCTCACACGAACATGGTTGCGGAAGCCGTGCTGCCTTCCCACCAGTCCCGTCCCGTGTTCGACAGATGGGAAAAGGAAGGAAGGCCATTCGGCCGGCGAACGCTCGGTCATCTACCCACGGCTCACATCGCCGGTGCCCAGGGCTACTTCGTCACGCCCCTGTACGAAGGCACATGCGTCTACTGGATGCCCAAGTTCAACTTTGACCATTTCATCCAGTACTGCCAGCGCCTCGAGATCTCGCACTTCTTCAGCGTGCCGCCGATATTCATGGCCATCGCGAAGCACCCCGCGGTGAGAGACCAGCTCAGGCACATCCGGTTCGCCGTCACGGGCGCCGCACCACTGAGCGCCGACACGCAGGACGCGGCCGAGAAGAAGCTGCCGGACGGCGCGTACATCTCGCAGGTCTGGGGGCTGAGCGAGACGACCGGGACAGTCACGAGTACGCCGCCCGATGTGAAGCTCGCCAGTGCATCGCTCGGGTTCTTGCTGCCAAACGTGACCATGCGGTGAGTAAATTCCGCCTTGTTTTCGAAAAAAAAAAACCCCTACTATAGTACCCTGTAAAAAAAAAGAAAAAAAGAACACACACACACACACACACACACACACACACACACACACACACAATTCTGACAGGACAGGCTCGTCGGTGAGGACGGAAACGACGTCAAGCCCGGAGAAGCCGGCGAATCATGGATCAAGGGCCCCGTCGTAACGAAAGGCTATCACAACAATCCGGGGGCCACCAGATCCTCCTTCACGGCCGACGGATGGTTCAAAACAGGAGACGTGCTGCGCGTTGAGAACGACCAGCTGTTCATCATTGACAGGAAAAAGGTAGCAAAACCCCGAGACAAAACAAGCTTGAAATTTTCTTGCACATGCTGACCACCCCGAGGAAACAGGAGCTGATCAAGTACAAAGGCCTGCAGGTCGCGCCCGCCGAGCTCGAAGGCATCCTCATCGCGCACCCCCATGTCACGGACGCTGCTGTAATCGGGATCCCCCGGGACGGGAACGAGCTGCCGCGAGCCTACGTCGTGCTGGCCCCCGACGCGAGGGGGAAGGTCTCCGAGGAGGATCTGAAAGACCTTGTGAGGAGGCAGGTCTCGGGGTACAAGCAGCTGAGAGGGGGCGTCGTTTTCGTGAATGCGGTTCCGCGAAGCCCTTCTGGGAAAATCCTGAGGAGGCAGCTTAGGGATCTGCACAGCAGGGAAGGGGAGCAGTCCAAGTTGTGACAGGTTTTGCCGGCAAGAGTCCTTTACACCTTGTTCCCATGCCACCGTACTACTGTCGCAAGGCAATGTAAGGGATAATTTACGCACAAATTAGTCGACAGTCGGCTGCGCCTCTTTTTTTTTTCCGTGCAACAAATACGTGTCCCCATGGATGCGGTAGCACAAACCCCACCGGTGGAACGATGCAAAGAATGGAAGAAAGAGATGTGACATGGTGGACTCTCTAGGAAAATCCATTGAAAGGGAAAAGGAAGCTTTGTATAAGCTTTAACATCCATTAATAAAGAATGAAACCCCTGATTAAAAAAAAAAGGTTTAGTTAACAAACAAAGAGAAGTCTTTGGATCAATGAATAAAAGAGCATAACATAGTGTTGGTATTACAGAATACCTGCTAGTAGGATTTGTTGTTGTTAAGGAGGATCAGACATTGATGATTCAGAATTGGACACCCCATCGCCAGACCCGCATAGTGATGAAGATTTTGGGTGGATGGAAGGGATGAATTGATGGAGCTGGAGAGACATTGGGAGGCTTGAAGTGTCGTTTTTTATTTCATTTTGTCATTTTGCCTTTTTGTAGTAAGAAAACACAGCTCCGAATAGCAACGCTCTTTGCGAAGATAATGTGAGGAAATTGTGAAACCTCAATGTGAGGCAATTGTGTAACCTCAATGTGAGGAAACTGTGTAACCTCAAGGTGAGGAAACTGTGTAACCTCAATGTGAGCGATCACAATTCAACCGCTCACGGTTTCTATCGGATATAGAGCCTTAGTTCGGCAGGAATGAATATATAAACCCCATTCTCTGCGACATTGGAATCTTCTTTTCCCCCTTCGTTCTTCATCCTATCTATTCAACCAGTCTCAGTTCCCTAACAGTTATCCGCTACTCGCACCACTAAACAATCACACAATCCCGAAAAATGCGCTTCGCCCCGATTTCTGTTGTTTTTGCTGTAGCTGCCACGGCCGCAGCCACCAGTGTGTTTCTTACGTACTCCTTCGCTTTCGAATGCTGCGGATACTAATCTGCTGAAACAGATGTTCCACCGAACGGTGCCGCTGTCAAGCAGGTACAGCCAGCTGCAACTTGTTTCTGGTCTGGCACCTCCCCATTTTGTGCTGGCTCATGCCCGGAGGGATATAAAGAGGTGGCAACGAACTCTTGCGGTGATGGAGCTTGCTGTTGGACTGGCTACAAGAAGAGGTGCTGCAAGGATTAGGCCAGGGGGGCATTTTGGTGAAGCTGGAAATGCTATAAATATAGAACGTCCGCTCAATAAATAGTGTTCAGCATTCAAGGACCTTCAATTCTCTTTCCCCGCATCGTTAGCATAGCAATTCCAACAATCCCAATGAGGGCTTTTGGAAAACCCACTCGGGGTTGCGCACTGTCAGGTCTTCTGGCGTCAGGATCAGGTCAATCGCTGACGTGAAGCCGAATTCATGACCTCCTCGGTTCTTGTCCCTGCAGGAAGAAAAGTGTAACGGGTGACCTCGTTCATGAAGACAACAATATCGACCCTCTTCTTTCTTCTCAAGACCCATCATCTCCACCAAGACATGGTGGCGGCTAGAGAAAGGTGAAGCTTGGCTTGCCCTTTCATCGTCTCAACAGCGCTCAGTGCCGCAGCACCGACCCCGTACTCCGTTGGAACAAACGATGATGTTCTCGCGGATCTTTGCTAGATTGAATCCAGCACTGTCCGCGCATTGGTAGTGTTTCCCTCCGTCAAGGTACAGGAACGTTAGCATATCCTGGTGCTGCATAATGTGAGACGGTGTGGAAAGTGATGATAATGTATTCAGCTATCTAGGCTATCCACATATATAGCATAACAAGGCTATATATATATATGTTAAAATAATGCTATTTATAGCACTATTTTATAGACCCACTAGTTGCCTAGTTGCCTAGTTGCCCAGTTGCCCAGTTGCAACGTTGGTTACAAGGCGTTGCTTGCAGCGTTGCCTGCCAACCCACGGCTGTATGACTAAGCTGACTAGGTTACCCTATAGGAAAGATATCGAGATAACGAACTTACTAGTAGCGTCCCCAGAGAGGCTATAGCACCTTGTGGTTATTATAGAAAATCGTCGTTTTATTACGCCAGGTAGGATATCAACACATCCCTGGCCCTCCCCCACAAGTTTTCATGAAGCTCGTGTCCCGGCTTCCTCGTCTTCCGCAACTCTGAGCTCCTCGAATGATTCCACGGTCGTTGTCCATCCACGTCTTCCTTGGAGAACCAGCTCCCGTGTAATCCATACGGCACCCGCTGCGGCAGCCGCACTCTCGCAACAACAGCGCGCATCCCCGTCTTCATCCTCGGTGCATCGATGATCCACAGCTCACTCGCGGCATCAACGCGCACGTTGCCACGCTCATCCAACTGCGACTCGTCAAAAACATACGTCAGCAACCACCCGTCTTCCTCGCTGCCACCATCCCGCGGCACGAACCGCGGCTCTTGCGCATACCAGCCCGCTGGTAGTTGAAAGACGCGCACAGGGTCATTTGGATCGGACGACGATGCAATCTCGTCAATTGATCGCGTGTCGACGCACCCCGTCACCCGAGCAGGCGGATCGTCAATACCCCGCGCAATGAGCTGCTGCACGTCAACTCGGACAAGTGCGTCGATCTTGACGGCCCGGCCTAGCGCCGCGGAGAAATTCGACGCAGAGCTGCACCCGTATATGTACCGCGCCGGACTCATGGACATTGCATCCGGTAACGAGGGGAACTCGAACGGCAATGAAAGGAGAGCCCACTCGTGTGTGATGCTTTGGGGAGAAGCAGCGTCGTCCCCACGGCGTGGAAACTGGTAATAGTATAGACGGCACTGGTCATCCTTGACCGGGGGAACGGGAATCCCACCAGCCGCAAAGATGAGTGACGGCGACGTCAATCGACATGCCAACAGGTGTACGGCGTCCGGGGAGTCCCACGTATTGGCGGTATGGAAGATGCAGCACGGGTCGGTATGGAACCACCGCACAGTCTGGGGCGAGTAGCGCGGGAAGATGCCGAACCTTGAAGGAGAAGACGCATCGTATGACACGACGGGCAGATTGCGCGCGAGGTTCTGCGGCGCAAGCGAGAGGGGCAGGTCCATGATGATTGTGTGTGTGGGCGAGACGCCGAAATCGTGCATCATCTTGGGCGATGAAATGCCCGGCACAGCAGCGTTGAGGAGTCGTCGTCGTCGTCGTGGTGAAGAAGTCTTGCGAGAATCTTGTTCGGGAATGACAGAGTACCGCACAAAGGGCGGGATGAATGTCGAGTGGAAGAGCAGCAGTTCCCCCGTCACAGGATCGGAGCGAGGATGCGCCGTCGTCCATTCGCGCATCAACGACAACGGCCCAGTACCACCAATCACCTCGTCATCCGCCCCGGTCCCAGCTTCCGTCATGGGTTCATGTTCTTCTTCGCCTTCGCCTTCGCCTTCTGCGTAATGCCCGTTGAACCAGCCAATGGTATCCAGCGTCGGCAGCGCAATGCGCATAGGCGGTCCGGACTCACACGTCGCCAAAGCCCGGCCATCATGATACAAAACACCCGTGTTCGCAACCGAGATCTTTTTGATTGGGTGCAATGATCCCGGTACGTGCGATAGCACGACGAGCGAGACGGTTCGTAGAATGCGTGATGCCATGGTGTACAAGGTTGAAAGAGGGTCAATGAGCGTCGTGATGGACGGCAAGATGGGCGTTTGAGGCGGTCTTGTCATGGAGGACAGGCACAAGTACACATCGGTGAGGATGAATTGATTCACGAAATGCGGTACGACTGTGCCGTTGCTGTCGCTCTCGATGAAGGCTACGCCGCTGAGCATCCCGTCGCCGTCGAACCAGTGCGCATCGCGGCCGAGATCGTGGTTGGCCACCGGGTTGCCGCCGTTGCGTACGTATTGACCGCCTCTGAGCTCGCGAGGGAGTGTGCCTGTGTATTTGCAGGGTGTTAGGGGACGAGTCGTTTGTATTGGCGCAAAGTTGCCTTGTAGGTATCTGCGTACATTGTCAATTGTGCTCAGTTGAAGCTTGGGGTGAGTAGATGGTGAGAGGGTGAGAATTGTGCTTAGTTGAAGCTTCGGGTGAGTAGATGGTGAGAGGGTGAGGAAGGGGGAAGGAAGACTCACGGATGTGGGACGGCTCTTTCTTTCTTGTCTTTGCCTTTGTTGACCCATGTCCATGTCAGTATACTCGATGTGATGGTTACGCAGATGAACAGGGCGAGTGTAATGGCCGAAACGAGGGACAATGCCTCCGAAGGATGATGCATCTTGGTGAGCAATGCCTGCGAGCCCCCCCCCCGTTTGGTCCTGGAATAAGCTCAAGCTTGCACTTCAAGAAGATGTGGACGAGTGTTCCACGGCGTCAATGTAGGTATTACAATCGTTTTTGAGATGCACTACCTGTGCGACGAAGCATGGTACGAAGAAGTTGCAATAGCAATGTCTTGCGATAACTTTGTGCTAGGAATGATGCGTCATACCTCCCCGACACTTCCCGATCGGCCGTTCACGCTTTCATCTCATGTTGCTTATCTGTGGACTGTGATGATGACAACACACGAGTAACCGTACACGAGCCTAGCAATGCAAAGTGAATCACAAAGATCTAGGCTACATACGTGCTCGCTTCAACATTGCTGACGTCGTCCATCGCCAAGCGATTGACGATGAATGGCCCGACAGAGCTAGCGCTCGGAGGCGCGGAAGTGCGCGAGTTATCTACACGCCCTGGTGTGCATGTGCAGTTCAAAAGAGTCTAGGTCGTCACGACTTTACTTGACGCTAGATGCCACACTCGGTCATTTGGTTATCCATGGCGGAGTCAAGACGTCTGGTCTTTCTCCAATTTATGCTCCATAGACATGACCACTTTGGAATCGCAGGCAGTCTTGATCCAGCTGGCGTCTTGGTGCGTCTTGACCATCTTACAGCACAGAACAGCACAGAACAGAACTGAAAAGTTCCCGTCGTCGTGATATCCATTGTCGCGGCGCTAGTCTATATCATGGGCTTCGAATATGCCTTGGTGTAAGTTGGAGTGCATACAAACCACGTATAGTAAGTACATGCTGAAAAAAAAAGGGGGGGAGGGCAGACACCTCAAATATACTATTCCGCCAGCAGTCATTCTGACCTATTTCTACCGCGGCATCTCTACTCGGCTGGATGTGTACCGCGTCGCATTTTTGGTGTCGATTGCTGTCATCTCGACGATACCATGGGACTCGTACCTCATACGCCAGCAAATCTGGACGTACCCGCCTCACGTCATTGTTGGTCCCAAGCTATTCGACATTCCCGCCGAAGAGCTCTTCTTCTTCGTCATACAGGCGTACAATACGAGCATTCTGTACCTTTTTCTCAGCAAGACTGTCACGCACGCAGCATATCTACTTCCCGCTCAAAGGTCCAAGTCGAACGACGACGGCACTCATGAAGCCGTACTCAAACACGGCATATTTGCTGCCATGGCCGCCGTCATTTCTTTCGGAGCATGGATGACGGCGCACGGGGGCCAAGGGACGTATCTCGGCCTCATTCTCGTCTGGGCTGGTCCTTTTGCACTCCTGCTCTGGGGCCTGTCGGGCTACATGATCCAAAGGCTGCCATTGTCAGCTACGCTTCTCCCGATTGCCCTACCGACGCTGTACCTCTGGATCGTCGATACCATGGCCCTGCGACGCGGCACCTGGGTCATCACCAGTGGGACAAAGCTGGGCATCTACATCTGGCGCGGCCTCGAGGTCGAAGAAGCCATCTTCTTCTTGGCGACGAATACGCTCGTCGTGTTCGGACTCGTGGCATTCGATCACGCCATGGCAGTGCTCGACGCCAACTCTTGGATATTCCCACGCGTCGCCGCCACGCCGTCCCCCGCGCTTCTCATACGTGCATTGATGTTGCGTGGCGCGCAGTACGACCACGGGCGAATATATGCCATCCGCGACGCGGCGGAGCGATTGCGCAGGAAAAGCCGCAGCTTCCACCTTGCCAGTGCCTTCTTCAGCGGGCGAACGCGGATTGACCTGATGCTCCTGTACTCGTTCTGCCGGGCAGCGGATGACTTGGTGGACGATGCCAAGACGTCAGGAGAGGCGTCCGAGTACGTTGCCAAGTTGAGGGAGTATCTGGATGCTGTCTACGGGAACCGAAAGGAGATGAGCAGAGCCGCCCCCGTTCTGGAACAAGGCGTCGCGTCGTTTCCCGAGAACACGCGCTCTGCACTCTTGCATGTGCCCGCGTACTTGCCCAGCGCGCCCTTGTACCGTCTGCTCGACGGGTTCGAGACAGACTTGGGCTTCAACGACGGCACAGAGTGGCCCATCCAAGACGAGGCACACCTCTCTGAATACGCGGCGTGCGTGGCAGGCACGGTGGCAGAGCTCTGCATTGAGCTGATTCTACACAATACCAATACGGCGACACCGACATCACGGAAGATGCACCGTCATCTTGTCACATCGGGACGGCGCATGGGCATCGCCCTCCAATACGTCAACGTGGCGCGCGACATTTCCGTCGACGCGGCCATGAACCGCGTGTACTTGCCCACGACGTGGCTCGCGCAGCAGAAGCTCAAGCCAGATGATGTTTTGGCCGATCCCACCTCTGCCGCGGTACTGGGCCTGCGCGAAAAGCTGCTGGATGAGGCGGATGGCATTTATCGCGACAACAGGGATGCAATCGACGCTTTGCCCGGCGAGGTGCGCGGGCCGATGCGCGTAGCTGTCGAGAGTTACATGGAGATCGGGCGGGTGCTGAGAGGGGGAGAGGGAGAGGGAGAGGGAGAGTGCAGAGTGAGAGCTGGTCGTGCGACGGTGCCGGTTGTGCAGAGGGTGCGGGTGGGTTGGCGGGCGTTGCATGCGTAGTTAGTTACAAGCGTAGTTACTAGCGAGGCAATCAAATCTCACCCGATTGATTTGCATGCTGATATACAGTTGGGGGGTTGTAGTACGGGAAAAATGTATGACGACACGACGAAAAGTGCCTTTTGTGGTTGGTGGCACATCAAGTTCACATCGATTTATAGCAATTTGCGCTACTCTTGCAGTGAGTTGACCCTGGCAGACAAAAAAAAAAATGTAGCCGAGTCCAACACCACACTAAATTAGTAACTGCGACCACATTTTCTTCCATTAAAATCTCCCCATTGTTTTTTTGTTGTCAAGCGTTATCCCGTCGTCGAGGGAGGGGTGACATGACGCACCAAAAGAGCATGGTGGACAAGAAGTCTCTAGGCGAAAAGCCAACTGCCATAGTAATAGGTTTGCAGAACTCCAGTCCCCGTTGAATCATTTCTCTTCTTCAGCAGAAGCTTCAGCATCTCATAGCTAACAAGAGTAAGGCGCCGGCATTGGAGGCGTCTCGACGGCAGCCCGTCTCGCCAAAGCAGGCTTCGCCGTCACCGTCTTTGAAAAGAATGAATTCACAGGGGGCCGCTGCTCCTTGCTTCACCACGACGGCTACGTAAGTTTTCACAAAACCACATCCGTCCAAGAAGTGTCTGGTGAGTTAGCCGTGAAAAGCTAACACGTACGTTCCCAGCGCTTCGACCAAGGCCCCTCGCTACTCCTCCTCCCACGCCTCTTCGCCGAAACGTTCAGAGATCTCGACACCTCTCTGGAGGCCGAGGACGTGCACCTTGTCAAATGCGAGCCAAACTACACTGTTCACTTTCATGATGGCTCCAGCTTCCAACTGTCCACTGACCTTGCGCGGATGAAAGGCCAGGTGGAGAAATACGAAGGAGCAGATGGGTTCGAGCGCTACTTTGCCTTCCTGGCCGAATCGCATCGGCACTACGAACTCTCAGTGCGACATGTTCTGCATCGGAATTTCACCTCACTGCTGTCTATGCTACGGCCGAGTTTTCTTCGGCACGTGCTTACGCTACATCCTTTTGAAAGCATGTATGCGCGTGCGGCGCGGTACTTTAGGACGGAAAGGCTCAGGAGGGTCTTTACCTTTGCGAGCATGTACATGGGCATGTCGCCATTCGAAGCACCGGGAACGTATTCTCTCCTACAGTACACGGAGCTGGCAGAGGGCATTTGGTATCCCAAAGGTGGGTTTCACAAGGTCATCGAGGCGCTCGTCAATGTCGGCGCGCGATTAGGCGTAACGTATCGGATGAAGACGCCCGTGGCACAGGTGATGCTCGATCAAGATTCGAAGCGAGCGAGAGGCGTGCTTCTCGAGTCGGGCGAGCGCGTGATTGCCGACGTGGTCATCGTGAATGCCGATCTCGTCTACGCGACAAAGAATCTGTTCCCGCCATCACGACGCGCGGAGCGACTGAACAAGCGGAAAGTGTCGTGCAGTTCCATCTCGTTTTACTGGGCGCTCGACAGGCAGGTTCCCGAGCTTCACGCACACAACATCTTTCTCGCAAACGAGTATCGCGAGTCGTTCGATGCCATTTTCGCAAGACAGGACATGCCTGACGAGCCGTCGTTCTACTTGAACGTTCCGTCGCGGGTTGATGCCACCGCCGCGCCGGCAGGGACAGATGCGCTCGTCGTTCTTGTGCCCGTGGGCCATTTACAACATCAGAGCAACGACGCAGTGACGGGCCAAGACCAACGAGACCAACAAGACTGGACCGGCATGGTGTCTCGCGCAAGAGAATACGTACTCGCCACCGTGGAAGCACGCACCGGCACCAGCTTGCGAGAGTGCATCCGCCACGAAATGGTCAACACGCCTGCGACATGGAGAGACGGCTTCAACCTAGACAAAGGGGCCATCCTTGGGCTCAGCCACAGCTTCTTCAACGTGCTGAGCTTCCGGCCGCGCACGAAACATGCTGACTATCACGCATGTTATTTCGTCGGGTCGAGCACGCATCCTGGTGCGGGGATGCCAATCTGTTTGGCTGGGAGCAAGCTGACGGCGGATCAGGTGCTAGAGGAACTTGGGATGCCCAAGCCGTGGGAGAGGCAGAGGGAGAATGGGAGTGGGAATGGGAATGGGAATGGGAATGGGAATGGGAAGGAGAATGATGATGCCGACATGGACGTGGAGCACGATCTGGTGGGGCGAGGGTTGAGCCAATGGGGGGGGGCAATGGCGTTGATGGGGATGTTGATGTGGATCTGGATGTGGATGTGGATGCGGGCGGGCGTGTAGACGTGGGGTGCGTGGGGCGCGCGGGGTGCGAAGTGCATGGGTGTGGGTTTAGTAGAGACAAAAACACCGGCTTTAGCTCCGAAGTCGATCGAGGAAAGTCGAGACTTAACCTTTGTGATGATTCATGACGTCTTTATTTATCGCCTTTTCACTGTGCCGTGCCATCTCTACATGCTTCAATCTTTCAATCATCATCGCGTCATCGTAGTCGCGTGTCGGCACCACACCGCCACAACAAGATGGCATGTAGTCTCTCATCAACGACACGGATCGCAAGTGCCGACCGCCCTGCCAAGCCGGCTCCATTAGCGATTGGCGAGGTTCAGCCATGTCTACGAGTGCGCCCTCGGCCTCATCTCAACATGAACATGGTGCAATGCCGAGCGGTAGACCCGGTCGGCGGGGTGCGTAACGATCGGTTCTGGATCGTATATATGCAATTTAGGCTCGCGACCTACACATGCATTGCATTGCATGGATGGCGGGGCTGTTGACTAGATGGAGAGGTCAAGTGAGTTGCCCAAGTGAAAACGGATCGACTTATCGGTGGCATCATCATATCATGTAGTCGACCTGACCTTTTTTCCGCTCCAACTCTGTGTGCCGGATGTCCCGCTATCGCCATGCCATCATCACATACACCAGACAAGTGCCATACCTGAGTCGTCTGGTGCTAAAAAAGCGTACGACGTCATGGCCAGCAAACAATCCCCTCACAAGGTACTACTATCCATTTTCAACGACATTGACCTTCATTAACCCGGCAGACATGATTAAATAGTATCACCTGTTCCTTCATGCACGACGCCAGATTTTCAGCTCCGTCATTCATGCCCATCATCCTAGCATAGTCACATCTTCCATCTTCATCTTCATCCTCATCTTCACCCTCGCTCTCACCATTCCGTTTCGCAATGGGAAACAAGGCCCTAGAAGCCAACGGTGACACCGTTGACGGCTACACATCCGACATTACCATCACCGTCCGCGGCTCCGATGTTTACTGGGCCATCTTTGCCTTCATGGCCTTGATGACACTGCTCTTCATAGCCCATAGCTACACCAAGCCACGCACCGAGCGCGTCTTTCACTACATGACCATCTCAATCACCCTCGTTGCGTCCATTGCCTACTTTGCCATGGCATCCAATTTGGGCTGGGCATCCATCTTTGTTGAATTCTTCCGTGGCGGCAAAGTCGCAGGGAATACGCGCGAGATCTTTTACGTGCGATACATTGACTGGTATGTCTCATCTCGCCAACTGACGACTTCAAAATGTTCTCATTTGTCTTGTCAACAGCAAACAAAGCGTTGTTAACGCCAGCTTTTTTTTTTTTTTTTAGGGTCATTACTACGCCACTGTTGTTGCTCGACATCCTCCTAACAGCCGGTATGCCATGGCCTACTATCCTCTTCACGCTGCTCCTCGACGAAGTCATGATCATTACGGGCCTGGTCGGCGCACTAGTCAAGTCAAGCTACAAATGGGGCTTCTTCACATTCGGCTGTGTTGCATTCCTCATCATCGTGTGGAACGTTGCCTGGGTCGGGCGCCGGCATGCCAATGCGCTAGGCAGCGATGTCAGCAAGGTGTACATCATCACGTCGGTTTGGACTCTGGGGCTGTGGTTCTTGTATCCCATTGCGTGGGGACTAAGCGAGGGTGGAAATGTCATTCCGCCTGACTCTGAGGCGGCATTTTATGGAGCGCTGGATGTGTTGGCTAAGCCCATCTTTGGCGTTTTGTTTCTCTGGGGTCATAGAAACATTTCGGCTGGCCGATTGGGGCTCGCCATTCGTGATTATCAGGAAGTGCCGCGCGCGGCGTTGCATCATGGGAAGGGTGACCCTGTGCCTGGGGCGCGTAAGGGCGTTTATAACGATGCGGGTGCCGAGCCTGCGGTGATTGGGGGCGCGTAAACTTGATGAGTTGGCGCAAATATGTGAAATTGGTGTTTTGTCAGGCATGGGTTGTGTCGATAGGTGGAGGTTGTGGGTGTTGTGATGGCACGGGGAGCTGGAGGTTCGGTTTGGCTGTTGACAGGTTAAAGGGTTCAGTGTTTCAGATGAAGCTTTTATACCCATTTTTTTGTATGCGTAATTCGATATATATCATATGTTGGTCGCGGAAACAATAAAAACTTGACAATGCAAACGACGTTCCAGCTTAGAATTGAAACTGTCAAAGCCTCCAGGAAAGGCTGGAACAAGGTTGACGGTCTCAACCGTGGCTCATTCTTGGTGCGGTTGTTTAGTATGAGCCTCTTCAAACTTGGCAATCTTAAAATTCCCTTCCAATCCACCCAATTGCTGGGGCTGGAGGACGAGCGTCTGGACGACGTTGTTGCCAAGGTGGTGGCTGATCACAAGATGGGGAAAAAAAAGAAAAACCGTAGTGTAGCGGAATTGATGTGAGAACGCCAATGCCCAGAGATGAGAACACTGTCATTCATATGCTTTCTTCGTTGCAGCAAAAAAAAAAATTTGACAGTTATTAAACGGGCACGTGAATAGGAGCAAAATCAATCAAGTAAACCCACGCTAAAGCTGGGCAAATGGGTTGGTACACCGCAAATTCCAACGCTATCCTCATCCTCGCTCGCTCTAGAAATCGTGAAATGGTCATGACAAATGTGCTCAGTTCCGAAGCATGCCCGTGTATGCATAAGTCATCAGAAGCTCTTCTCCCATGCTCCCCACCATATGCCCATGTTTGCTGCCACCACTAGATCAAGCATTTTCAATCCCTCGTCGTGTATAATCAACTTGCCCAGCTTAGCTGTTTTCCCCCGATTACCACCGCCAGCCCGCTCGCTACCCAGGTTTAGTCCAAAGGGGGAGACAGCTCCATCGTCTCTTGCATTACAACTGTTGTTACCCAGCGATCCGTCGTCTTGTTTGAAAAGCTTTTCGAGATTACCTTTCAACTGCTCCCCACGTTCTACGAAAAGCTCCGAAGAGGGAAGATTAAATCGCAACTCGCTCACCGTTTTCCCCGAAGACGCCAAGAACTTTGCTGGACCGTGGCTGGCGACCAGGGGATTGTAATTGCTGCTGGTGCCGAGCTCTTGGGGAGTGTGTCGGCAAACGAGACTGCGTCCAGCCTGACCTGTTTGAAAATCACATTTACCACCCCACGGGCTCAAGAACACGTATCCTCGAGGTTTCATGCCGGGTGGGGGTAGTCCATCAGTGGCAACAGCTTCGTCCGACTTTTCACTGGTATTCGATGCGACTGATCCAGCGCTGTCACTTCGATGGCGGGTCAACTTGTTGAGTCCAGTCTGCTCTAGACGCTGAATCGTCTTCCGCAACTTCTTGGCCAAACTCTGCGAGTATTCCATGAGCAGCTGCCGTGAAAAGACGCCAACCTCGCCTCGGGAGGTGTTACGATCACCGGCGTTGCTGCGTGTCATTGCGGCGAGGGCTGCGTCCAAACCGTTTTCCGCGAGGCTGTTCTTCGTGCGGGACATGGTCCGGAATTTGGCGTAGCCAGAGTTCTCGAGCTCTATATTTATGGACGGATGGGGATGCAGCAATGGAGTCGATAGGTGACCCCAAGTCGAGGCCGACTGAGCTTCTCGTTCATCGCCAGCGTCTACAGGGTCGAGCTGTCGTGAGGAGACTCTACCAACATTCCACTGACTTCTAGAGCTCGGATCCCGGCGGACAATTGTCAGGGTGAATGGCGTGCCATTCCCATTGATTGAAGTAATGCTGTCATTTCGGGGTGATGGGGAACGACTGGGTGCAGTATTGGCAGCCCGAGACCGGATCGCGTTTGAATGTGCAAACGAGCCTTGGACGCCTCCGGGCTGTGGGACAGGCGTCTCCAGAGGTAAGACTGGCAGTTGTTTGTCCGGGTGCTCACGTGAGCCATCGGCTGTGTCTGCTGAAGAGAGGTTGTCCAGCGGTTGCGTAGGTTTAGAAGAAGCCACATGAACTTCTGGCATTGGACGAGGACCAACAGGCTTTCTCGTGGGCATTCCAGTGTGTAACCCGGCGGCAGTTCGTTCATGCACTGCTTTTCTATTTGGAGGCGGATCCCCCCCAGGCTGACCATGTATTGATGGCAGTGTTGATACGTCGGGGCTCTCGAGTGAGGGGCGAGTGTCCCGACCAAGTCCATCAGCAGCACTCAAAGACTCGACTCGTGGCGGGTTCGAACTCGTGGAAATGGCGGGCTGTAGAGGTGGCAGGCGTGTTCCATTTGCCAGGCCATCCGGCGTCAAAGCACGAGCTTGGTCGGCGACTGGTTTTCGATGGATCGTGAGTGGCGACGAGCCGCTTTCTTCACTGGATCGCCATTTGTCGTCCTCGCAGGCTGATTCGGGAACTTTGACGTGGTCGGCGGGCATCTCCAAATGAATGTAATATAGAGAGTTGGTAACATCCTCGCCAGTCACGTTCCGCTCCTGGGGTTTCACCGTGGAGAGAATAACATCTGGTAACAAGACGTTAGAGAGAAATGAAATCAATCACCCCGGGGTTTGGAAATTAAACCTACCTCTGGTGCCCGGCACCCGAGAGATGTATAGAGTTAGGGGGTCTTTTGCCTCATCAGCTGGCTTTTCGGGATATTGAGGGGGGTTTGCGGCAAGCTCATTGAGGGCGGTCAAGGACCTGGCCTCCATGATGGTCTAGTCGGGTCCAGCGAGAGCAAGAGCGTTGTGGTGAAGATGAAGAATTTGCAGAATAACCAAAGTTGTGCATTAACTGAAATAGGCTGGATCCCGGGCTCAGGACAGAGTCAGGTTCTGCTCAAAAGTGCCATGCGAGAAGAAACGAGCGTCTGGTGAAGCGAGGGGAACACGAAAGAGGGCAGAGGGACCAAAGGGAAACAAACGTTGCGCTACCACAAGGAGGTGAGGATGAAAAATGGAAAAAGAACAAAGGCAGGAATGCGAGATGCTAGCAAAGATGGCTGCTCAGCCCTCCTTTTCCGTGTCATGTCAAGCAGACCCGAAGCTTTTGACACGAAGAGAGATCAAGGGTCCAGACTCCAGCGGTCCAGTGGGGTGGTCCAGGTGGCCCAGGTGGCCCAGCTGTCTGACTTTGTGCTTGACAAGCTGTTCAGGGAGTGCAGGGACTTACGTCACTGCCCCGGCCTACCGGCCCCAAGTGCCCCTCTTGCCGCGTGGCAAGACAACAAACAATCTCTCGCTTTCTTCAGACGGTTTAAGGGCGACAATGTTACAATGTTGCGCTGCACTTACTAACTTATACGCTAGCAAAAGTCGAAGAAATGAACGGACGAACAGCCAATGCCATATCAGACTAGCCGTCACGTCGAGTCAGGGTGCATCCATCAATTATTGCTGTGCTGTGACGCACGCGTCAAGTGCCGAGATGATGCCCTCGACATGCATGGCATGCAATTCAATTCAATTCCCACCAAGGGCGCCCTGTGACTTGCAAGCCTGGAAACCCGGGGGAACCCGCTCCTGTGGCTCAATGCGGATTATCGTCACCATGAAGTATTACTGTCTTGAGTGGCATGGCCATTCGTAACTCCCCGCGGTCCAACAAGGGCCATTTGTTCGCGTTCATATTAAGAGATCCCGGTGTCCATGTCAGCGCCGTGGCTGCGCTCTCTTTTACCCTCGTGCATTCCTGTGTGTGCGTGGTCGTCTCGAATTGCTCCATGACACTCACTGCTCCTTGAATTAAATTGCTGCTCGCGCATTCGTTTCATGCAAACCCTCATACATGACGGACGCAAACATGAGGGAAGTACTGCTCACTGCTCAGTGCTGATGCGTAGTGGCTAGTCATGCCGCAGCCTGGGTAATTAATCCCCGTCAGTAGCGCCCAAGCCGTGCCGATTTTGCTTCAATCGCTCCATCGCTGGATTGATTGGCCAGGGCATCTAACCACCCATCTTACGGATTACACAACGTCGTCTATTGATAACCACATGCAGCTTCTAACAACAGTCGTGATGCTGGCAAAAAGTATTCCACATTCCATGTTCCATGTATGTTCAGCCCTTGCTCTGTGGTCGCTGAGCTCCTGACCAAAGCCACCAACTACCCATGAGTTTACTTCCAAAATGTAATTGTATTAGCATGCGGTCCGTTCATATTTTCTTCTTTGCGTTGCAGTCTCAATCGTTCTACACACCTTACAAGAACTGCTGTTGACGGACAGATGACAGCACCATGACTACTTGACTTCAGAATAACCTCCCACATTGACTTGTACGGCGTCATTTAGCAGCTCAAGTTTCGATGAGATTGACGACCGCGCCATTAATTATTTGACTAGAAGCCTTCAAAGAGAGTGTGGGAAGAAAGGCATCCGCACAAGCTATTGGAACCCAGCAAGTTCCCCGAAATCGCCTTCAATCACATAAAAGGGACGGACAATCGAGAGTTGATATTTGTATTGTTTTCCATAAAAAAAACAGCCGGCACTCAATTTACGTCGCGGAAAGTTGTCTTAATTTGAAGCGAACAGTATTGAGATTCAGAATATGGCACGTGCCAGATCACGTGTAGAATGGCCACCAATCACGTCCCGATCAATGTAATCCCGTAGCATCAAGCCTCCCAGGCCAAAAAAAGAAATCTAGCACGTCAAACTGTCGTTGACAGGCCTCAATCGCTGCCACCTGCACTCTCCTTCCCTAAAGCCGCGCTACTGGCCCTGGGTCCTTCGTCACACTGCACCTTTTAGCATAACGACGTCGAGTTGAATCATGTCGCCGGCTCTGCAAGCCTCCGCGGCCATGTTCGCGCGACGAGTCGCCGGAGCTCCTCCGACCAGCACGAGCTCACTTGTCGTCGTGGCCAGTCGACTGATGGCTACGCAGCAGCACCAGAAGCGAGGATATTCTACTCCTATGGGACCACCTCCTAAGAAGTTTCGAACGAGCAGACAGGTTGAGTGGCCGTGGGACAAAGAGGGCACCCTGGATCGACTGGGAAAGTACTTCCTCTTGACTGAGATGGCAAGAGGAATGTATGTTCTGATGGAACAGTTCTTCCGACCTCCGTACGTGGAAACTTTCGCAATGTTGACCAAGGTCTCAATTGGTCATCTTGCACAGTGCGATAAGCTAACCATCGATACGCAGATACACAATCTATTATCCCTTCGAGAAGGTAAGAACACTATCGACACACATTAGCCTTCAGCAGCATCCCCAGATTGGAAACTAACAAGTGTATCAGGGTCCCATTTCTCCTAGGTTTCGTGGCGAACACGCCCTTCGACGGTACCCCTCAGGTGAAGAGCGATGTATCGCCTGCAAGCTTTGCGAAGCTGTACGTTTATTCTATGAGTCACTCTGGAGACTGAGCTGACAACATTTGCAGATCTGCCCTGCCCAGGCTATTACCATCGAAGCCGAGGAGCGTGCCGATGGCTCCCGCCGAACTACCCGTTACGACATTGACATGACCAAGTGCATCTATTGCGGCTTCTGCCAGGAATCCTGCCCTGTCGACGCGATCGTTGAGAGTCCAAACGCCGAATATGCCACCGAGACGAGAGAAGAGCTACTGTACAACAAGGGTGTGTGGAAACATTCTCCGTGCCAATTATTCCCATGTGAATGCTGACCTAACACCACAACAGAGAAGCTATTGTCCAACGGAGACAAGTGGGAGCCGGAGTTGGCCGCAGCCATTCGCGCCGATGCCCCATACCGATAGACCACAGACAATCAATGACGAGCCACCACATATATGTTATCGCTGATTTCCTTTGTATCAATAGTAAAAGGCTGGATGAGGGCGCGTCGTGAATGTAGAGCGGTGGAGCGAGGTCCCAATCGGGAAATGTACATAAAGTGGCCAAGAGAGCTATCATCACTGCATTGTGCGCGCGTAATACCAGGCGATAATGTGATTTTATGTCCGCCTTGTGAAGACATACAGCACTATTCCCAAGTTGTTTTGTGAAATATTTGCAGCTCAAATCAGTCTTCAGGCATTGACGTCTGCCAATTACAGTTCTATTCATTCACCCTAAAAATGCGTACGAAACGCATCGATCCGAACAGGCACAAGTCTCGGGCAATCCCATCCCATCGAAAAGTCAACCAATCACGATTCCTCAAATCCAATCAGCCCCTCCCGACTTACCCACCCATCCCGTATCACGTGACAGCAGCTCCAGCCCAAGCTCCAACCTCCCTCCGTACCAAGTTGCTCAACAAGCCGCCAGCGAGAAATTTATCACCAACTCCATCCTCGCGTTCCGTCATATCTAACCCGCGCCATCCCCCATCCCCCATCCCCCCGATCTTCTCCACGCCAGTCAATCGCCAATTGAGTCAACTCGCCTCCTACTCTCTACTCGGCCCATTGACAAGATCCCGGACCACCACCACCGACAACAACACCATGTTCCGCACCGCTTTCCTCCGCTCAGCGGCCCGCGCTGCCTCCCGTCCTGCCGTCCGGAGCTTCGTTGCTCCCCGTGCCCGCGCCCGCGCCGCTCCCATGCTGCCCAAGCTGCCCCAGGTCCTGGGCACAAGAATGTACAGCGCTGCCAGCGGCTTGAAGAAGGAGGAGGTCGAAGGCCGAATCATGAGCTTGTTGCAGGGTTTCGACAAGGTACGTCGTACTTCCATGGTGCTGTCTGTCTGTTGATCCGCCAGGTGACCCGACCGAGCCATGTCGGGCCGCCCGTCGATTGGCTGTTCTGTGCTAAATTTGGACCTCTCACGGACGAAGCAGCTTCCTCGTCACACCGGTGCCAACTAACATTTTATTCGCAGGTCAACGACGTTGCCAACGTGCGCTATTCCCCGGGATCCCCGCAATATAGGCAGGCCGTCATGATTTGATAAAAGAAACTAAAAAAAAAGAACGCTCTCTCCACACAGATCAAGCCCACCGCCCACTTCGCCAACGACCTCGGCCTCGACTCCCTCGACACCGTCGAAGTCGTCATGGCAATTGAAGAGGAATTCAGCATCGAGATCCCCGACAAGGACGCCGATTCCATCCACTCTGGTGCGTTTCCCCCCTTTCCCTGCCTCAACTCAAGCGCGGAACCTTCACCCTTCAATACCTGTGCTAACCCCTTTCTCCTCTCCGCAGTTGACAAGGCCGTCGAATACATCCTCTCCCAACCCGATGCTCACTAGGCGATTCTTTTTTTTTCCCGGAGAAACAACGGAGGCGTCGAGCAGTGAAACCCGAATCAAGGCATATTTTGTACTATTAACTTGCTCTACTCCCTGGCTACAAGGGAGGTCCAACTTTATCGCGTGGTGGGTGTAGGGTTTTAATTTTTTTTTATTTTTCCTGTCTCATAGAGGAAAACGGATGAATCAAAAGAACAATTTCCAGCATCCCGATTTGACGTCTTGACCCGTGAGTCTCCGTACTCTGCCCGCTGAATCAATCAATGGTCAATGGTCAATGGCAGGGTTGTCGTTATCGTGAGATTATAAAGATGTGGTCAATGGTCAACGCCAGGGTTGTCGTGTCGCCATTATAAGGGCCGCCAAGTCAGGCATGACGTACGTCCATCGACTCGTAACTAACTACCTAGGCACTCAGGTACGTACGTAGATACATGAGTACAAATCAGACTGCCAAATCACCAGACTTCGTAGACACAACGGACATGGGAGTCCTCAAAAATTCAACAACACCAGACCATCAACTCGTCGGCGCAGCACACGCTGCAATGAATTCAATTGATACGCCATAAGCAGATAAATACCAGGAACACCTCTAATTACGCGGAAAAAAATGACAATATGTGCCAAAAGCGCCCCCCAACCCCCAACCCTTTTACGTGCCACACTCCATCGTAACCCGTCTGCGCCTAGGCGACGGGTGTCATCTCATCGTCACTGAATCTAAGACTCCCTTCGTATCATTGTACATTACCGACCTCGACGCCATGGAAATCGCGGAGACGTCCATGGCTGTGCCCAGAAATTCATTCAAGATTCGTATGCCCCAGCTCTCGGAGGAAGTACGAGTATATGGATTTCATTCGTCAAGAGCTTAGAAAAGTTGATGCTTGTGAAACAAGCCACTGCATCTCCTTGAAATATGAAGAAACAAAAGGCGCCCGAAAATGAATTTGCGTGTCGTCCAAATGCACAAGTTGGCTCCGTCGGGCGTCGTATTTGGTTTCGCTTTTTCGGCTCAGTTGGAAACAGGCGCACTGCAAATGATCGGACACCACATGGGACACCACATGACAGAAGCCAAACCGTTGTGTTCAAGGGGGAAAAAAGACGGAAAGAGAGGAGCAACGTATAAAATTGAAACCAAACTGTCCGCGCCAGAAGTTCTGGACAAATAGATTTTAAGCACCTTCACATGAGCCTCCTAATTATTTTGTAATGTTCCTTTTTGGTATGCCGTCGTCATCTCGCCTCGGCATGGCAGAGGCAGCCGATCCGACATGAGTCGCTCGTGGCGTTGTATTCGGGGAAAAAGCAAGTATGTATGAAAGCATTCTATGCCATGATATGCAAGGTCGTTGAAGCTCTTCTTCAATCATTCTAGCCACTTCTTCTATCGCAGAGAACCGCGCTGGTGTGTAGCAACAACGAACGCGTTTTTTGGGGGCCTCATGAAAAATCGTCATCAGCGTTGGGTGACGGATAGCGGATCTCTGTTCTCCTTGGAACCATTGTTAGACGCGTTTCTGCCCGCCGCAGCGCTGGCGTAGCTGCTCAAGGTCCCAATGCTCAATCCTGCCGAGATTCTCTTGCGCATTCTTGCGCTGGATGCATCGTCCTCTTCCTCCATGGCAAACACAAATGCCGGATCTTCTTCGTCGATGGGCGTAGTGAACCGACCAGTCACGGATGAGCTGATACTTCCGCTGGAAACATGACGCTCCATCGCACGGTCTTTCCCGATAGGAGCGAGACCGCCAGAGCCCAGTCTTGCGCTTGTGGGATGAAGATGCGGGCTGGAGCCCGCGGCCGTGCCCGAACCGCCAACTCCATCATCAAGTCTGCTTCGCTGCAGCTGCTGGGAAAGAACCGACATGGACTCGCTTGTGGTCCGAGCACCTGGAGGACGGCTGCTTGACCCCTGGCTTCTGTAGTCATCGCCCATCTCCTGGGCCAAAGTCGATTTTCGAAGGGGACTTCCCACATGACCAAAGGCTGACCCAAAGCTGCGAGCCGCTCTGGCAGCATCCTCTTCCTCCTTTTGACGCTGAAACAGGGATCCCCAGCGACTCGGGCTGGTGCCCATGGGACTTCCACATTTGGTGATGCCATCGATGACAGGATCGTCTGCTCGCATGGATCCTCGTCTTGCCTTCTCGGCAGGCGTCAAAAGCTCCTGCAGGTTTTCAGGAACGTAATTCTCGGGCAGGTTGTCGTCATCGAAAGCAAATTCGGCCTCCCAGTCTCGATCCACCGAGGACGTCTTTGGCATGCTTGAGCTCAGCATGCGGGGTTTTGCGTATCTGGACGAGTGCATAGCTCGTTTGCCGAAATATTCGTCGCCAATGGCAGATTGAGAATTGGGAGGGCTGCTTGCTGTTAGGGTCGCCAGGTGCTCTGATGAACCAAAGGCCGAAGTGTGAAGCAACTTGAGCGTTTCGGACGTTCGGGAATCCTTTGCATTGCTGAGGGAGGGCGTAGGGGATTCGAGACTAAATTTGGATGGCACAGAGGACGGCCAGGGCGCTGCAGGGAACCGGGCAGCGTTGGAGATGCCGTTGGAGTCAAACGAGGCGGGGAGAGGAGCATCTAGTATAGACAATCCTTTGCCATTCATTGGTGAGAGGCCAAACCCCAGGCGAGTTGCGTCTTCGTCTCGGGGCGAGCCATAGTTGCGATGGCCGTAGGGTGAATCAATCGACGGGATGCCGTTGTCGAGACTTGCCTGGCGACCGGGATGGTGAGACGGCTGGCGGTCATCCCGATCAAAGATGCTCGCGTAACCGGGCTGGTCGGCACCGTAGAGAGAAGATGTGAGAGCACTGGCGGACGATTGTTGATAGATGGTAGAGGATGAAGATGTCGGGGATGCAGGGCTCGGCGGGGGTCGGCCGGCGAGATTGACCGAAGTCGTGCCTATCGTGACACCATTCTTGCCGTAATTTATGCGTCGGCCGTCGGGTAGGATGTGGATGTTTGCGCATTTGGGCCCGAATTTGCAATTGCCCTGGAGCGGTCCAGGCCATGTTAGTTGCAGCACAGACATGCCAAGTGAGATAGATTTGTCTGGGTCTCGGAGAAGAACGAAGAGAGAAATGCCACCAGACCAACCTTTGCGAAATACTTGCAGATTGTTTCAGATGCTGCACCGAGATCATGGCTGAAGGGACAGGCATTGCCAGCCTGACAAGCGCCTTGACGGAAGAACTTGCATGGAACATGAGATGTGTCTGTATAAGTGAACGAGTGTTGTGGTCAGCATACTTCTGGTTCTTGGAATGCCATTGTAATGACAAGAGCAGGCAAATTTTCGCAACATGTGAACAAATCAAGAGCTCGGGGTCAGGCTGGAGGCACATGGATTTGTCGTGGTTATTATTGTGAGGTGGGGGCGGGACTTGGAGGTCAATTGCAGCACGACTCAGAAGGAGCGCTCGACTCGCAGTAGCAATCCAAGACGCGGCTTCCTATGGGCAGCGCCGGGGGGGAGGGGGGGGGGGGTGTAAAGAGGCAGAAGAAGAAGAATAACAAAGGCGGCCGATTCGCCCGACGTACTGGGAGGACTCCGGGGCATCATTGCGGAGGACGGGTTGGCGGCGGCAGCGCCGTTGGGGATATTGAGGCTGCCGCTGCGGACGTGACGATACTCGGGCATGGCGGCGGAGGGAATTGAGTGTCGCGTGAACGCAGGACGCCTTTTGCCTGGAGAAAGAAGAGGAGGCGATGGAAGACCAGCAAGGCCGGATGGAGGAGAGGCGAAACCGGGCGAGACGGGAGGCAAGACGGTGGAGAGAGGGGACATGGCCGAAAGACGATCCATGGTGCTGAATTGAACTCTGCTATGGAGCCCAGCTTGTTTTGGTGCCGAGTCGTCTCGGCCTCGTCAACTGTGGTGGTGTGGGCAAGGTGGGCGCTGGCGGGCGCTGGCGGGCGCGCGCTAGCAGCTGGCGGTTGGCAACTGTCTCAGACGGTCGCTGGGTCGCTGTCGCTTCAGGATTTAATTAGTAAATGGGGCGGCACAGCGGGGGGAGACTCTGGTCGGGTCGCAGCCTCAGGCCGGCCCAGGGTGGCCTCAGGCGTCTGGTGGTGGCCCTGGTGGGCTTGACTAGGTGGTCGTGGTCAGCTGAAGATGCAGGTCCGGCAGGCGCGCAGTGGGCGGTGGGCGGTGAGCGGTGGTCGACCCGGCCCAATGAATTCAGGCCCAATCTTGACTTCAAGGGCTTCGTGTTACCGAGATCATGCAGCGACGTCTTGGCTGTCTTGAACCGGTGCTGCCTTGCCTCATCCGAGCTTCTTCCAAAGTCGGCAGGTTAGTCATCAGATATCTTCTAAGACTGTTTACCATATACGTCAGATGTGTATCGAGAGGGAAAAGGTAGTGAACGTCAGTAGGGATAGAAAGCAACCGACCCGACATGAAAAGAAACTCACTTGTACCGTAGGCAAACGCAGAGCGATCGAGATCGAGGTTGCAGGTTTCTTATCTCACCAGGTACAACTTGACGACCCACGGATATAAAACAGGGAGCATGCGGGAAAATGTGTAAAAAAAAAAAAAACGAAGACAGCATATTCCCGAGAACAGATGGCAATAACTGGCCATCTGGGGGTGGGTTGCCTTCTTATGGACCACGCATACTTGAGTAGGTCGGATGGTGCTACTTCACACACACACACGCACGAACAAAGCCATGCACCAGATCATGAGTTCCCGCCTCCCGCCAGGCATCCACCGGTGTAGAAACATATGGCACCAGATTCGAGCACCAGATTCGAGCAACATGGTTTCATCTTGTTTGTGCATACAAACGTCATGTACATGCACGCGCGCGGGAATACGGGCCTGCAACACACACACCGACATGCCATCAAATGTCATCACGTTCTCCATCATGGTCTCCCAACGCTGGCTCACCATAGTCCAACTGTGGGCGATAAAATCTGTTTCTAGACGGTGTATTGCCCGTCGGTCCCCCCATCTTGATATCTGCTGGTTGGGGACCAGTCAAGCTACATAGACTCACCTTCTCATTAGCGCGAGACAACTAGTGGCTGCGCCGGCTTGTTGGCAGGCGAAGAAGGTCGTCAAGTGCAAACGCCACTCCGTCGTCTGATGGGCGCGACAACTAGACGGGCGTTTTTGCTGCTAACGAATCGCCAGCGTCGGGTCTAGTTCACGGTGTTGTCGTCCAAGTATAGCTTGCTTGACTCACATTCCAAGGCGGCAGCGCCGTTTGTCTGGTTTGTCTGGAGTTCAGGGTTGTGGACGGACATGGAGGTGATCGGGTGGCTGCAAAAACCAAGCCGCCACATGGGGTGCGACTCACTTCAGCTTCTTAATGTCACGCACGCGTCACGCACGCCTCATTCTTTTTCGAAAGAGAAAGCCTCTTCGTCCGTACACGCAAGGTATCTAGGAGGTGATGTGCAGTGTGTAAGAATAATGGAGTGCACGAGATCTTGCCTCTGGATCCCCCGAATGCAACCCAACCCAATACGCCGGCATGATCGGCCCGTGATTGCGTCAGTGGATGCATGGTCATGTCCAGTAGCTACGTAATAGCTGTACATTACATGACCTGTTGTAGAATGCTCCTGCCCTTTTCGCCCCGCGTAATCTCCAACTTTTCCAC
The DNA here is from genome assembly GCA_023658475.1 of Epichloe elymi. Classification (NCBI taxonomy): domain Eukaryota; kingdom Fungi; phylum Ascomycota; class Sordariomycetes; order Hypocreales; family Clavicipitaceae; genus Epichloe; species Epichloe elymi. The sequence goes on along the minus strand of CP098279.1, from coordinate 2,735,756 downwards.
CTCGGATTGCCATGTTTGAGGCCATTCTTTCCATGGCCACGTCCTCACCACATCGAAAATCACTTGGATGCTCTGAGAACAAAGTCGGCCACGAATTTCGATGCTGCGGCTGCGGCAGCATGTCTCACTCCGTGGTCGCCTTGAGGCAACCGTACGTACGCTGCCAAGATGTACGACACTGCTGGATCGGTCCAACGATATAATACATAGATAGGTATGGGTGGCAGCTGGCAGCTGGCAGCTGGGTATGGCAGTGGCAGGCACCTCGTGCTCCACCCCAACTCGACAATGAAGAAACATGGTGGCATGATACGAGTGCCGAGGCCAATCAAGGCCTTGTCCATCCCTGTGCATGCATTTGCTGCACCCCGCGTTCGTTCGGCTTTCTGTATCGGGAACATGTCATGTCTTGGTCCCTGCACAACGCCTGCGGTCCGTCATGCTTGCATTTGAATCTCCGTCATTATGTCAGCTGATGGGCCTTTTTTTTCCCTTATCGGCGGAGACATACGGACTAGTGACTTATCACATCACATACATCATACATTTTATCACGTCACAGCTCGGTGTACTCGGACGCAGCCCTAGACAACAAAATGCATATGCTGCGCGGCGCGGCGCTTGGCTGAGCAGTTAGGAGCCAATTCCTGGCGCCGAGGCCAACGGCATCATTCTATTGCTTTCCTTCGAGGCCGATTCCTTTTCAATCCCTCCGGCTCACAACAAATAGTGAGACGCTGGCCAAGAGTTTTCCAGAAAGAATCACTTCAAAACAAAACAGTGTGTTATGGTCTCTATTGGCAATCCGCATCTCGCTACGCAGGCTCCTCATGATAATCTCATATCTAGTAGCTTTCTCAATACATGGATGCCGATCACGCCTTATTCCCAATCAATAAACTCGGGATACTGTTCTTGGGAAGAAAGTGGTATATCATTAGGGAAAGCGGAGCTATCCCTTATCAAATCATACAGACAGACCAGGGAAAGTGGGAAGCTCCTATATGGCTCGCTATTCCGAGCCGCTCGAGCCCTATTGAAATAAAAAAATGGCCTATAGTAAAGCTATCCTGGAAAGATGGGGGAAATCCCTAATGATAAATCCTCTCCCTTCCATCTGAAGACTGAGTCGCAGCCAAAACGCTTCCACGACGGGGATTGAAGAATTGATTCCCGAGTGTATCTATAACATGATCCATTGCGTCCCTCGTGCACGCGATATCCGTGGCCTCTCAAGCAGGGATTTCCGATGTGGGTTCCATCCAGGGCTAAGAAACCGGGGCCCCAACTACACCGAAATCATTCGCTTTGTAGTGGAAGCTTCTCGCGGAAGAAGGCCGCCAAAGCCCCCATCAACCCACCGAGCAAGTTGTTGCTATTCCTGTCAGCGCCCATGCCATCGCGGATCCATCCGGGCAGCTTGCTCTGTATCCGATGTGTAGTATACCTCCTATCAACAAGAACAATGGCCGCATAATCACCCCTGTGACGGATGGCCCGACCAATGCTCTGGTTCACAGCCCGCATGCAGGCATTTTCGTAAAAATCTCTAGCCGCCCGTTTTGCCTCAGCCATTGCCTCGTCCTTGGCCGTCGTCGCGCCCGTCGAGCCTGTCAAGCTTGCGAGCGTGGTTGTCTCGATATACTCCATCTTTGCTTTCCATTCCGGCGAGGCAACGTTGGGGTACGGCAGACCGACTATCATGACGCAGCGGCCGAGGCGGTCCGAGAAGTTGATTCCTTCGGACATTTTCCCGCCGACAACACTGAGGAGCAGAGCACCACCACCAACTTGGCCGGTCAACGGCGGAGTGGTCGGGGTGGCTGGGTCACTGCCAAGAATGGCTCGTGTGTATTCCTGAAGGACTTCGTCGCTCGGGCAGCCTTTGGTTTCCCGAAATACTCTCTTGCGAGCTTGCAATCGATCCCAGATGGTCGGCTGCCCGCTGTTTTCTTGAGGCGATCGACTGCTCCATGCTGCGCTGACTTCGTCCAGGTATCCGTAGCTGGGAAAGAAGACGACCACGCCGTCGGGCACGACGGAACAAATGTTGAGTATCGCCAGTCCTAGGTCCTTGATCATCTCTTGATCCCCTCGGCGTTGATAGCTAAAGTCAAATGTGTTTCCGCCAGGACGAGCACCGGCAAGAGTCCAGACACACAGATTTTGGCGTGGTATAACGTGCCCGCAGCTGAGCGTCGTGATCTTCGCCTCGTCTAACCCCGGGAAGAGATGATTTCTGTAGTCGTCGAAAGGCGACATGGTTCCGCCAGCTAAGATGATGGCTCTAGAGGATGATACGATTGATGAAAAGGCATGCGTTGGCGACACGAGTAGGTAGGAAAGTTGGATATCTGGCGGTGGACCGCCGATCCTCTGGTAGAATATTCGACCCTCGGAGCTTGGGTTCGTGAGGACCACCAGAAATGATGCCAGGGCATGTAAAACAGGCGAGCTGGATTTTGCTGTGCCTTTCTTATTGGGATCGCTTTCCCTCCCGCCTTCTACATGTGCTGCGTAGCTCTCGATTTTGTAGGCCAACTTGGACTCTTGGATGTACTGAATGAGCTCAAACATGTTTATTTGATCGATTCCTTTTGACCGAGTAAGATCATTCGTGTCCACAACCCCGAGCTCCTTCTGTTAGGGAGATTAGCCAGTGCGAACAGACACAAATCGAACACCCCTTCATACCTTTGATCCTTGTGCGTTCTCCATCCATTCACATAATCCATCAATGATTCGACCAACTCTCCCAACGTTCACCCGGTTAACGCCTTTCAGTTTCTTTCCGAACCTTTTGACATACACCCCCAGCATGACACGTCCCTTACGCAGCTCACTTAGTTTGATATCCGCCGCGTGGACATTGGCAATGGCGTCCATAATATTGTGTGCTTCGTCAATGATGACGACGTTGCCCTCCAACTTGATGCCCAACGCCTCTCGAGCGCCCTTCTGTAGGAGCAGCGGATAGGGAAGCGTGATGATCTCTGCTCCTGGCAAGGCAGAGCGTGACGCATAGTACGGGCACACGGACAGAGATTTCCCCAGCTGATGCAGGTCTTCAATGTCCGGTATGGTGGCCAAAGCCGTGTCGCGGAACTGATGTGTTTCGCTGAGCAGCTCCTCCTTGGGCACAAAGGAGCATTTCTTGGTTGACTTGGACTGTTGGAGCTCAGAACATCGGTCGTTGATTGCCTGGACGGAACCGAGTCGCGCCACTGACGGATTGATGCAGAGTCTTTGGCGGGAAGATAAAGGAAGAAGCTTGACGGGTTCTGTAGCAGGCGCTTTCCCATCAGTAACGGATTGTGGTAACGACGCAGGGAATGCCGGGCGACGTAACTCGGTTATGAACTGAGATAGCTGCGAGTGCGTCCTTGACGTATAATAAATCTACTGAGGTCACTAACTGCGTTGCGCCGCGGAGTGAATGGGAGGAATACCCTCGCACCTTGATCTCCTCATCCAGGATTCCATCATCGTCGTCTTGTTTTTTGCGAGGTCCGCCAAGACCAAGGCGTTCTAGTACTTCGCGAGACTCTTTACTGAGCCCGGACAGAGCATCACGGGGACCGGCATCGCGGGCCTCCCAATCGTCCAGTAGCCATTCGGCTTCTTCAGCCTCTACATCCTTAATACTACCTGCGCCTGAAGGGGCCTCTAGGCGGCGTCGCTTCCTTGCACGGTCTCCGAGGGCTTTCTCTTTCAGTCTAATGGCCTCAAGTTTCTTCTCTCTATCTTCCCAGCGCTGAACTAGCTCATCGCGCTTGCGTTTGAGGAGCTGGTCAATGAGCCATGCTGGCTCATCTTTGAAAGACTCTCCTACCTCGTGAAGTGATGTCTCGAACTGGGTTGACTTGTAGTTTCGAAGCCACGTGAGTGATGCACATATAAGGGAAAGGGATTTGCCCTATGTATTTCAAATTAGCCTTCCCCAGCCTCGGCGGACACGACGAAAGTTGCCCCCGTCCATCAAACAGCGCACAGATGGTCCTCAGATGAAAAGGCCAACTTACAGTTCCTGTTGGGCTCTCTAGAATCCCAATCTGGCCTTCACCTTGTTCTAGAACACCGTACACGGTTCTCATGAATTCCTCTTGAACATTATATGGTGTGTATGGATGGTGAAAGTCCAACTTCTGCAAATGATGCATTGCATCATTCACATCGACCTCTGAATCCATCATGAGCCCATACTTGCAATATGGTGGTGGGTCATATTGTCCGCTTTGCTATTACATATTTGCTATTGGGTAGTGTGGTTGCTCACCGAGCGTCTTCACCACGGGTACATAAAACTTAGAGGTCACCTGACGTGACCAGGACGACCCACCTTACAATCGGCATCCAGCAAGCCCACACCACACCAACAACAGATTCCTTAGGGCTGGCCTGCCCTCTCGCTAACAATTTTCCGGTTTCCGTACCAGCGAGTCAAACGCCCCGTAGGCGCAAAATCACCACCACCCACCTTCAGTCTTCGATATAACACTTCGGAAAAGCGACAACACCACAACCGTCGCCATGCCTACCCGAACTTCGAAGACCCGCAAGCTGTACGTGTTTATGACATTCCCCGGATGAAGATGGGCGAATTCGAGAGAATTGAACGTGGCTGCACATTGCCTGCCATTGGCAATATTCGTGCTTGTCAGATGGATGTTTTCGTCGCCTCGAAATTTTGACAAACCAATCGGCCGAGAGACGGGAACAGATACGCTAACGCAATTTTTTTTAAAACCTCTTCACAGTCGCGGCCACGTCTCTCACGGCCACGGTCGTGTCGGCAAGCACCGCAAGCATCCCGGTGGTCGTGGTCTGGCTGGTGGTCAGCACCACCACCGTACCAACATGGACAAGGTTCGATCAATTCCAAACAAAGCGATCATGGCACGAAGAGAAGGCGAATTGCTAACAAGACCACTGAAAACAGTACCATCCTGGTTACTTCGGCAAGGTGGGCATGCGGTACTTCCACAAGCAGCAGAACCACTTCTGGAAGCCCGTCATCAACTTGGACAAGGTAATTCTCCATCCTTTTCTCCCCGTTCGCGATGCGAGATGAATCCGCCGACAGATGATTCCGGGTACACTATTGAGAATTCGGTGAGGGATGAGATGCATTTCTCAGAGTCTCGTGATGTAAACGAGAATCCATAAGCCATCAACGACAATTCATTAAGAATCAAGAACGAATGCAAGAAGCATGTAAATACCGCTTCACCACTAGACTAACATGGTTTTTTTTCTTCTCAGCTGTGGGCCCTTGTCCCTACCGAGACCCGCGACGCCTACGTCTCCGGCTCCAAGAAGGACACCGTCCCCGTCCTCGACCTCCTCCCCCTCGGCTACTCCAAGGTCCTCGGCAAGGGCCGTCTCCCCGAGATCCCCCTGGTTGTCCGCGCAAGATGGGTCAGCAAGCTGGCTGAGAAGAAGATCAAGGAGGCTGGTGGCGTTGTCGAGCTGGTTGCTTAAATATGAACAAATAAACAGAAATCATGCCATGTTCATGAAGCTTCTTTCGCCACGCTCTGTGCTTTGAACGAAACTGGTACGCTTACGGGAGTCGGGAGTGGCGTCAAGACAATCTTGGGTCACACGTGGAAGGGATGCATAATTTTTTTCTTCATGCCACCTTGTGCGCCCAAGGTGGATAAAAGGGAAACGGGACCTAGGGTCGGGTTTTCGATTTCAAAGCATTGCATTAGGGAACTCTTTGATATTGGAGTTTTGACGAAGAAAAAAAAAAGAAATGGATTTTTCGCCGTTGCATGTTGAGATTTGGGACGCTGCGTGGGAGGTTGGCGTGGAACGTGACATGTGCAACACCACAGTTCGCCTGTTTTGAACTCGCAGTAACGGATTTGTACGAGTGCTTTGTAGTACTGTACCCAGATGGCAGAAGTGAGTCAGGTAGTTCGCGGCCGTTGCCGGAAACATGCGACAATACTTCTTTCGCGAATGAGGTGCATAAAGTCGCGTCCTCTAGTTACAACACCCACTCAAGGATCGCCTAATCGTACGCCAAATATGCTTTAGTTTTACATACATGAGATGCCAAAGGATCTTGTCACCTGGATGAAACCTGGTATCGAGGAACACACAAAACTGCACGCTGTGAAGCTCCTATACTAAGCAGCCAGCATATCCACCTCATCATCATCGCCAAAACCCTGGCGCTGCGGCTGATCGATTTGTAAAAAAGGGTGCTCCAGCGCCTGTTCCGCTGTTATCCTCCTGGACGGGTCCAAATCCATACACCTCTCCAAGAACCGTACCGCCAACTTCTCTTCTGCCGTCAACGGCTTGTCATCCGTCCGACACGTGCTCCACAAGATGATTTTTTCCATTGTAAATCCCTGTTGGCCGATCGTAGGAATGTTGGTTTCGAAAACACACCCGTGTAGTAATCCTGCAGCTTTCATACGCTTGGAGCCAAAGATGGTTGCTATCTCAATCATGGCTTCTACATCATCTGCTGAGTTGAAGAATGGAAATCGTTTCGAGAGTATGGTCAACAAGATCACGCCAGCAGACCATATGTCAATCGATGTTGTTTGTTCAGTGCACTTGAACAAGACTTCAGGGGCGCGGAAGCCCCGCGTTCCTGCACGATTGGCGCGTTTTGACAAGCGTGTGTCTGACTTGGGATAGCCGGGCTGTGACGATGTGACTGTTTGAGCCCAAGCCGAACTCATTTGGCGGTGCTTGCGTGTCTCGCGATGCTCGTGGCACAGACAGGGCTTCGACTCAGTACCTTCGCGTTCCGCCAGTCCAAAATCCACGAGAACGCCATGCTGAGTCGAGGGGTCGTAAAGAAAGTTGGTTGGTTTGATGTCGCGATGTGATATTTTGTGCTCGTGCACGCTCTTAAGGGCAGTAAAAAGGGATCTCAAATATATGGCAATATCATGGGTCGTCATGTCTCTAAAATACGCTCTGAAATCGCCATGGCGAAAATATGGCAGGATCGCAACCACCTGGTCGGTGTTTCTGAAGGCCGTGATAAGGGGGCACACAGACGGGCAATGGCGCAAATCGTGCAACAATTCAAGTTCGTTCAGGATTCTTGCTGGACTTGAGGTGACGTAAATCTTTTTGACGGCGACAAATCGCGGTCTTCGTCGCTGGGAGTGTTCTGACGAGGGGTGGCTTCCATGTCTCTTGAGCGGCGGGGGCGTCCATTTGGAAGAATCATCGTCAAAATCCCAGCTGTTGTCGTATATATCATACTGGAAATCTTCCGCTTTATATACGGTTGAGAATGTCCCTGTGTCGGTGCACATATTGTCAGCTACCATCGTCGCGCGTTAAAAGAGTTGGGCTGCCACCTACCTTCGCCAATCCTCTTGATTAGGCGATACTTTCCACGAAACCCTGGGAAATCGCTGGCCAGTTTGTCCATGTCGGATTGTACACTGCTCTCGACTTGTTCATCGTCTGAAATGTCGTCATCCTCGTCCTCGTCCTCCCCTTCTTCCTCGTCAAGTTCTTCCTCAACTTGGTCCATCAAATCATCGGTCGCAGCAGCTCTGGCTGCGTCATTGGCCAAATGATCGGCATCTTCATCTACCATCATCTCTGTCTCTTCTGTTCGTACATCTTCATGGATATCGAAGGGATCGTCGGCCCTTGGGCGTACAACGGCCGTAGCCATGCTCTCAGGTTGAAGTAGTGTGGTTTTCCAGCTTCTGTCGTTGGAGAAAGTGCCGCAAAGTGATGACGACAGGTCTGGTTCAATCTGGAATTACTGCGACGTCAATTGTGGCAGTAAACCTTGCAAGCTTGAACTGCAGGGCTCTTTGTCCGGTTGCATGGACAAATTGATTGGAGGCGTGAGGCGCGACTTGAACAACTCAACTAGCTTTAATAATTGGCTCAAGAGTTGGCCATGTGGGGTCCCATGTCGCCTTTATTAGCTGCGGGTTCGAGGGGCGATGGGGGCGATGCGCGTGTGTGGTGCAAACAAAACAAAAACAACCGTTGCTGAGGGACACAAGACAAGAACACCATCATCGACATGGACCACATGCAGCCTCACGCTCATCTGTTCATCGACATTCCACACTCGCAAAGCTAGGGCTCCTTGCTCGCCATCCGCGAAGGATTACTAACATCCAAGCATCAAGTCAAATATCGCTCACAGCTCATTACACCTTCATCTGCGCTTCTACCTTTTCCGTCCCCGAGGCGACACGATTGCCTGTCATGGCGACACTCAATTTCGATATCAACGATGCGCTCAAGCATTACATGTCTGATCCATCCACAATACCGACTCCAGAGGCTGACAGCGCGCTGTTCGATTGCGAAAATGAACCTAGCGCGCTCACAAATCCGGTCATCAACCCGGTGCTGAATCCTATCATCGACGCAGTCGCACATGATCCAGATGCGATCTTGCGACCGGCCAATATGGACTCATTACAGTTTCTTCTCAAGTGAGTTCCTCTACAATTCTTTTCCCGCCGACTTCGCCGTTTCGTACGCATACTTACGTGGTCAATCTCCCCAGATATACCTCGTTCTTACCCACACACGCCCTGAGCAAAGTATTTGACCTTGTCATGAGCGGCCTCAGTGCTGAATGCGATTACATTTACAACGACATGGACACACCAGATGAGCAAGATTCAGTTCCGCATCACAAAGAGCTACTCGAGATCTACGGCTTCTTGCTACAGTGGACAATTGCCGCTGTAGAAGCCAAAGCCGCCGAGAAGTCATCAGCTGCACCCGCTGCTCGCGGTCGAGGCAAGCCTAAGAAAGGAACATCAAACGAGGAGATTTGGGACTCTGCTACACAACTACAGGCCGCACTTGAAATCATGTGCAAGGTCTTGAAGCAGAAATTATCAAAAATCTTCTTGACCACCAGCGAGAGAGACACCTTCATCGGGCTCCTCACCAGACCCGTTTACATGATATTAGAGAGCGAGCAGCGCGCCAAGACCATGCCCATTCGCATGCACTGTTTCAAAGTCCTGTGCGTTGCAGTAAAGCATCATGGCCATGGATATGGTTAGTGTTCCTTTGTAAAATCTGCGATGCCGATTTTTTTTCGATCTTCTTTCCCCCCACAGTCTAGGGTCTAACAATCTGCCAGCTGCCCAGATCAACGTGATTCAGAATCTCACATATTTCGAGCACTTGTCAGAACCCATGGCCGAGTTTTTGCACATTTTGGCCGAGACGTACGACTACCCACAACTTGCGGACGAGGTCTTGCGGGAAATCAGTAACAAAGAATTCAACTCAAATGACACTCGTGGTCCCAAGTCTGTATCGGCGTTTATTGCAAAACTCTCTGAATTAGCGCCGCGGCTGGTCATCAAGCAGATGACCATGTTAGCAAAACAGCTGGATAGCGAGTCGTATACATTACGATGTGCGTTGATTGAAGTATGCGGAAATATGATTGTGCATCTCAGCCGACAAGACGAGCGAAGCGAAAACCTCAAATCTCAGATCAACGCATTCTTTGACGTATTGGAGGAGCGTTTCCTGGATATCAACCCGTACTGCAGATGCAGAACTTTGCAAGTGTACATGAAACTTTGTGAGCTAGAGCAGAAGTTTCCCAAGAGAAGACAAAAAGCTGCGGAACTGGCGTGTCGCAGTTTGGAGGACAAGAGCAGCAACGTTCGAAGGAATGCCATCAAATTGTTGGGAATGCTTATCAAGACCCATCCGTTCACGGTCATGCATGGAGCACAGCTGTCTCGCAAGGAATGGCAGGACCGACATGACAAGGCGGAAGAAGAACTCAACGCATTGAAGCCACCTCCCGGGATGCCAGGCTTTGGGGGAGAGAATGGTAATACCACGGTTGACAACGACCTGCTGGACGAGGCAACTCAAATCAATTCTCCCCAGAAGGCAAAGCCAATGACTGACGAGGAGAAAATTGCCGCGGTCAAGAAGGCGCAAGAAGAAGCCGCGACTAGCGAAGCCATCGAGAAGCTGACGTTGACTCGACGATACTACAGTGAAGCTCTTCGCTTCATTGATGTGCTCCACGACGCCACAGGTGTGGTGTGTCAGCTGCTCGGCGCTAGGAACAAGAGCGAGGTCATCGAGGCCATTGACTATTTTGAGATCGGCGATGCCTACAATATCGAACAGAACAAGGTGGGCATTCGGCGCATGTTGAGACTCATATGGACCAAAGGCAATAGTGATGAGGGCAAAGGTGTCCAGACACACCTGATCGAGTGCTATCGACGACTATTTTTCGAGGCTCCAGACTCCTTCAGCCCCAACGATGCAGCCAACTACGTCGCTCGCAACATGATTAGCTTGACATTCGGTGCCACTCCCGCAGAGCTTACTTCCCTGGAGCAGTTACTTGCTACTATGATGAAAGGTGGCATTATTCCAGACGTTGTCATCACCAAGCTGTGGCAAGTCTATGGGGTGCAGAGACGTGAGATATCGAGGACCCAGCGCCGAGGAGCCATTATTGTTCTCGGAATGCTCGCAACTGCCAGTCCCTCCATTGTGGTCGATGAGATCGAAGCCATGCTGCGCACTGGCCTGGGCTCGCACGGTCGCAACGACTTGCAGTTGGCCAAGTACACATGCATTGCTCTCAGAAGAATCAATCCTACCGGGCGCCATGCGAAGGAGTCCACAACCACGTTCAACAGACTTGCCAACGATCATGCCGTCTTGGGACGTCTTGCGGCCATCGCTGAAGTACGATCAGGAAGCAAGGAGTGGTACGGGGTTGCAGAGCAGGCCATCAATGCCATCTACGCAATCTCCAAACACCCAGACGTGTTATGCTCTGAGATCATTAGGCGCAAGACCAAGCATGTGTTTGCGCAGTCACGCCCTGCTTCAAGGCCTACATCAAGAGATGAAACCAAAGTGCCCGACATGATTGTAAATCAGACAATGAACCAAACGATACCAGTGGACAAGCCCAAGACGCGAGACAATGCAGTCAATTTGTCACAACTTCTTTTCATTGTCGGCCACGTTGCCATCAAACAGATTGTGCATCTGGAATTGTGTGAGCTCGACTTCAAGCGTAGGAAGCAGGAGAAGGAGAAGCGAACACCCGCCAAGACAGACAAGGACAAGGAAGAGGTGGACGAATTGGATCTGATCGGAGGTACAACCGAAGATGATTTTACCGAAGCCATGGCCCACATCAGAGAACGAGAGCTTCTGTACGGTCCGGATTCATTGTTGGCCGTTTTCGGTCCTCTTGTATCCGAAATCTGTGCCAATAACACCACATATGCAGACAAAGGTCTCCAGGCTGCGTCTACGCTCTGCCTTGCCAAGCTCATGTGTGTGTCTTCCGAATACTGCGAGACCAACTTGCCTCTGCTCATCACCATCATGGAGAGATCCCCTGATGCCACCGTACGCTCTAATGCGGTTATTGCCCTTGGAGATATGGCTGTATGCTTCAACCACTTGATTGACGAGAATACCGACTTCTTGTATCGACGACTGGCAGATGACGACGCATCTGTGAAGAGGACATGTCTGATGACCCTGACATTCTTGATCTTGGCTGGTCAAGTCAAGGTCAAGGGTCAGCTTGGAGAAATGGCCAAATGCTTGGAAGACGAAGATCGACGAATCGCGGATTTGGCGAGAATGTTCTTCACTGAACTCAGCACCAAGGACAATGCCGTGTACAATCACTTTGTGGACATGTTCAGTTTGCTCAGTTCTGGTGGCAGGATGGATGAGGAGAGCTTCAAGCGGATTATTCGCTTCCTGCTTGGATTTGTGGAGAAGGTACGTGACAAGGCAGATTCTTGGAAGAAGGCTTATTATGCCAGATTGACGATTTTGCTGACACGACAAACTAGGACAAACATGCCAAACAGCTCGCAGAGAAGCTGGCGGCGAGACTGCCACGATGCGAAACAGAGCGACAGTGGAACGACGTCGCATTTGCCCTGGGGCTACTGCCGCACAAAAATGAAGACATCGCCAAGACAGTGTCTGAGGGTTTCAAGGTGGTGCAGGCTGCAGCTTAATGTAGATCAAGACCTTGTTGCCGCTTACATGATGGCGTGAAAATGCTTGTATGATATGATACCATGGAAAATATACCCAATCATGACGAAGACGAATCGCACAGTACTGTGGGTGATGATGATGATGATGCGTGTCGAAGAAAAGCCCTCGTCCTGCCCCGCATTTAGAATTAGACAGACAAGGCTCCTCGTTTCGTTTCGTTTCGTTTCGTTTCGTCTCTTCTCTACCAGGTAAGTGACGTAAGGTATACGCGTCACGGGCACTTGTCGACGTGTTGTTTTCATTTGGAGCCGTGGGATCTGTTGGTGGTGGTCTCCATATCGCAGACACGAAACACGCAGTGCACCACGTTTAGAGAATGCGACATGGAGAAGGGCTCTGTTCTCATCTGGGGCCAAGTGAAATGGATCGCTCAAGTTCTTGTCTTGTCTTTCTTTGCTCTTTCAAAGCAGCTTTCCGAGCCCTCATTTTTTTTGGATTTCCCCAACTGCTGTGTAGGGTAGCTAGCTCAACGGACCACCCCGCACGTTGTCGCGGCGACATCCCTGTTCACTACCTTTCCAGCCACGTGATTGTGATTTTGGCCACCGATCCTCGACAAGACAAGGAAAGCACGGACCACTCGTCCCTTGCTGTCCTTCCCCCAAAAAGCTGTCTTTGCCGCTTGCGGGTAGGTGCGTCACGTCGCTCGCCTCGTCCAACAGACACAACTGCGCAACTGCGACGTGGAACCTGTATCTCCTTCCCAGACGCTTACGGAGTACACCGTGCCTACACCGTGCCTACACCGTTCCTACACCGTACAGTCAACATTGCATCAGAGCACCGCCAGAGTTCTATGCGCACCACCCGCGGAGACTTTGCGCTGCGTCAAAGAACAATCAGACGAATTGCGCCACCGTGCTCGACACCATCGCCTGCTCGACAAGTCCACCAGCGGCTTTGCTCGTCTCTTTCCGGAGCTCTACGTTTCGTTGTAGCGAGCACTGGTGCAGGTGCAGCGCATAGGCGACCGAAGCTTCATCAATGCGAATACCAGCGGGCCATGGGCTTTATTGGAGTTGATTACACGACAAGGATCGAGATTGGGGGAGACCTTTGAGTAAGTAAGTACTTGGTCATGGCACCGAGACGACTAGATAGCTGGCCCTCCGTCTCGTACCTTTGCATCCTCTGTCCTCTCTCCACGGTGTCCCAAGAGCCGGAATTGTCGAGACCAAACACGAGACGTTGAAGCTGATTGATTCATTGATAGCTGTTCTTGTGGCATCGGATGGCGGCAGATTGCATTTTGGAAACCCTCCGAATACATACTTGCTTGCACCATTGACAAGCGCGCAAACCAGCGTTCAAAATCGCAACACGCCCCTGTCGTCACCATAACATGTACGACAAGACCGTCTCATTAGGCTCGCGCCTACATTACCCCATCACCATCACCAAGCTCCTCAAATCACCAGGGGACTCCATCAAGAAACAAGAAACAATCATCGAGTACAAGTTCACGTGGCGACGGAAAGTTGGCGACGATGAATGGGTCGATGAAACAACCTATACGGAATTCGATAGCCCGGCAGAGGGCAAATTGAAGGAATGGCGTATCAAGGAAGGTAGCGTCATCAGCGCCGATACCCCTTGCATGCTGGTCGAGGAAGCCTGCGGCCATGAGGTCCAGATCCAGGGATTGTGCAGCCTATGTGGCGCTGACATGACCGAGGTGAACTGGGCCAGCGAGGAAAAAGATACAGATCGCGCCATGATCAACATGACACATGACCAAACGGGGTTGATGGTCAGTGAGAGCGTGGCCACCAAGGCTGAACATGACGCACAGAAGCGGTTGCTTCGGCAAAGAAAACTGAGTCTTGTTGTTGATTTGGACCAAACCATCATTCATGCGTGCATAGAACCCACGATTGGGGAATGGCAGCGTGATCCATCGAATCCAAACCACGAGGCCGTCAAGGACGTCAAAAGCTTTCAGCTCAACGATGATGGACCACGCGGATTGGCGAGTGGCTGTACCTACTACATCAAACTAAGACCGGGCTTACAAGAGTTTCTAGAGGAGGTGTCGCAAATGTACGAATTACACGTGTACACCATGGGCACGCGCGCGTACGCCCTCAACATTGCGCGGATTGTGGATCCCGACCGAAAACTTTTTGGAAATCGCGTCATCAGTCGAGATGAAAATGGCAGCATCACGTCCAAGAGCTTGCAACGACTTTTCCCCGTTAGTACAAACATGGTGGTCATCATCGACGACCGCGCCGACGTATGGCCTCGAAATCGACCGAACCTCATAAAAGTTGTTCCGTATGACTTCTTCAAGGGCATTGGCGATATCAATTCGAGTTTTCTTCCAAAGCGCACGGACATCTTACCAGCGCCACCTCGGGCCAACGGCGCGCTGCTCGCTGCGAACGGCAGTGGCCAGGCCGCCTCGAATCCGAATGGCTCGGCGACAAGGGACGAAAAGGCATCACCACTTGAGGAGCTGGCGAAAATGAGCGGCGCGGATGATGAGGCCAGCCTCAAGATACAGGCCGAGGAACAGGAGAAGACTCTGGAGAAGCAATTGACAGATCGGCCACTTCTGCACATGCAAGAGGAATTGGACAAGAAAGACGAGCTTGCAACTCAAAGTCAAGAGACTGGCGGTTCATCCCCCAACCACGCGAGACAAAACCTTCTTAGCGATGATGACGAGGAGCTCATTGCTCTGCAAGATCATCTCACAGACCTCCACTCATCATTTTACGAGACGTACGATCGAAGGCGCAAGGAAAGACAACAAGAAGAACCTACACACCCACCCGGCCACGGCAAAGTGCGGCGTATATCATCATCTGTTGATGACGGCGTGGACCTGTCCATGGTCCCGGATGTTGGAGACATCCTGGACGAGCTGAAGTCCAATGTCCTGTCCGGGCTCGTCATCGTGCTTTCTGGCTTGGTGCCTCTTGGGGTCAATATCGAGGATTCCGAGATTGGCATACAGGCGCAAAGCTTTGGTGCTCAGGTGCTGGATAGTATATCCCGTCGCGTCACCCACTTGGTCGTTTCGCTCGCCCGGCCGCGCACCAAGAAAGTCCAGCAGGCAGCCAAGATACCCAGCATCAAGATCGTCAATCATCACTGGCTCATTGACTGCCTCAGCCAGTGGCGCCGATTGGATGAAAGACCATATTACCTGAATATCTCGGCAGACTGTGAGCGCCCTGAAGATACAACAGAACCAGCATCCGAAGCCGAAACTGCGGAGCCGCAAGCCCGGGACCTCAAAGATTTTGACTGGGCTACAGCAGACAAAGACCTGGAAGACTTTCTTGGCACGGACAATGATGAAGAAGACGAGGAGGAGGAGGATGAGGCTGGGGACGGAGATGTCCAGTCAGATGCCGATGACGTCGTCGACATTGGAACGGATGGCGACAGCAGCAGGGAGACGGATGACCCTGACAAGCAGAGCAAGAAGCGGAAACAACCTGTCGAGGACGAAGACTCTGATGCTGAAGGGGCAAGCATTACTGGCGAGAGCATCCTGGCAAAAAAACAGCGGTTATCACGCAATCGGGGCGCATCGAGTCTGAGGTTGGTGCGAACGCCGAACGGCGACATTGTTGAAGATGAAGGCGGAAGCCTGCCCACCCCTGGGCCCACCAGTGATGAGGCAGCAGCAGCAGCAGCAGCAGCAGCAGAAGCAAGGGTGAGAAGTGAAAAGGGACAGGGAGATGAAGTGCTGCTGCCAGCTCCGGGTCATGTTGAGGAAGATGATTTGGATGTAGACGACGCAGAGCTCGAGCGAGAGCTTCTGGCCGAGCTCGAAGCTGCAGATGAATGAGGCCGGGCACACCTGAAATCTTCCCATCCTGCATGTCGGTTGGCAATCTTTGTGGCAAAGACTTGATTTCGGCTACGTGCGCTTCGATCCACGGCCAGCCGAGGACCCTTTCAGGGCCAGTGTGCATAATGATGAGCGGCATGGATCATTGGTATATACATGACTTATTTGTAAAGGAAGGAAGGTTCTTCCCTCTCCGTTGCACATGGGACGTTTTGGCAAGGAGTTGTTTGTAAGGATAACATGTAGGGGACCATTATTTGATTGAAACTTGCCATCACCGCCTCCCTCCCTCCAAAATTGCTGTCACTCCAGCCACTTGCCGAAATTGATGTATTGGTGAGACGAGCATGAAGCAAGTACGTGTGACGCACCCGGGCTGCTCATTCTTCGGCCGCCTCAAGTTGTTTGCTTGTTTTCTGCCCATTGGGTTCCGAGTACTCGGTATGAGCAAACGAGATGCGAAGAGTACTTTGTTCCCTCCCCGTGCCATGGTAATCTGTCGTGGGCTCCGTGGGGAGTATCTTGGAGCATTGACAAGTTTTGGCTCGCGGAGATTTGAACATGATGGGAGGATGAGCTGAGCTGACAATCACTTGCATCGGCGTCACCTACCGTGTCAGAACTCCTGAGAACCTTGGTTAGCTTCGATCCCTAAAGACGAAGTTGGTACTCAAGTTGGGGGGTTTCCTCCCGTTACCTTGCTGGCCGCGACTTGCGAGGTAGTAGTGTGAGTGGACAGGACCGAGTTTGAGACGAAGATGTATGGGATGTATGGGGTTTCCTGGAGGCGATACTTGGTGCAATCTGGGTAAACCGTGCTTGCAACGGTGTGGCGACAAGGACGGCTGTGACCTCCTGAAGTGAGGTACTGTGTTGAATGGGGGATTTTTTTTGTTTTTTTTTCCCAAGGAGGAAGATGGGGGGTTGCCAAAGTGGTGAGTGAGCACTGAGCACTGGGGTCTGAGACTGAGGGGGGTTTCTTACTTTTAGTTTTTCCCCCTCATGTTGGTCTGCAAAGGGGAAGACGAAGTGTATGATCGATCAGATTGGATAAGAGTGCGGTTCCCGACCATATGGAGTGATGCGACGGCACGTAGAGAGTAGTTAAGTAAGTAGTAAGTCCGTAGTAACGTCTGACTGATGACAGCCGACAGCCGACAGCCGTTGACGAGCCGTTTCCATCCTTCAAAGCTCGTCATGGGACCCACATCACATCACCTCAGGGCATAGCGAGCGTTGGATTACAAAATAAAAGTTGTTCAGTTTCACCCAATTACGATACGATACAAGACTGCGTCTTGAGGCTGAAATGTCTGGTGGATCTACGGACTACGCGCTCCCATTCTCGTTTTTGAGACGTGGTTTCTCCCTGATGGACAAGCTCGCCAACCCAAAGTCGAGACCGGATTCCTTCAGTCGCGTCTCGAGATACCCGATGACAGTCATTAAACCATCTTTCCCATCAGCGCAGGCACCAGACTCGACGTGTGCTGCTAGCCCGGCAAGTGTGCTGAACGTCTTGCCATGGCCGGATCCGACCAGCGCAGTCGGGCACGAGTAAATGTGCTCCTCGTGGGCGGCGGATCTCAGATGCCCAAGGAGAGCCGCCTTGGACTTGAAACGCCGACGCGTATCTGGGCAAATCGGGCAACGGTTGTCGGGTGACGACTCGGCAAGACCAAGGATGTAGGATGCTCGGTCTCGGCCTTGCTGTACCGAAGTGCAGGGCCCGAGAGACGGAGACAACAATCTAGATGGGATCTCGACACGGTAGGATGTTGCTGGAGAAGCCCGAGGAATGGAGGGAAAGCTTGGCGTCACGGCCCCTGAAGAGCCGAGCTGCATGTCGTTTGAGAGGGCGATGCCATTCGTCAGCGAGTCTGTCAGCATCCAAGAACCGCTTCCCAGCGAAGGGATGCCGCCGCCGCCGCCGCCGCCGCCGCCGCCGCTTGTTGTAGGTGTCAGCAGGGCCAGGGCTCCGGCCCCGTCAGAATCATGTTCTGATAACTCGAGCCCGTCCTGTATTATTGACGACGAGGCTACATTCGGCGAGCTCATCTCGGACGCTGTGTTCAAGGACACAATGTCGCTCGCAGGACTCGGCACCCAGACGGCTGATGATTCCGAACTTGGCGTGCTGCTGCCGCTTTGAGACGTACAGGGCTGCGGTGCCGATGTCTCCAGTCGATCATTGACACCCAGCAACACGGTCTGCACCCGATCGACCCGGTCGACCGGCTTCGTGATGAGTCGGTCCGTGTCGTGCGCCTCGATGAGTGCCCTCACCTTGTCCCGGTCCATGCCAGACTTGCAACTTCCACTCTCGACGTGAGAAATCATGCCAGACGGACTGGAAAACGTCTTGTTGCATTTCGGCGCCCCGGCACACGTGAACTTGCCCAACGGTCGATGCTTCAGCGAGTTCAGGTGATCTAGCAAAGCGGCATGACTCTTGAAGCACCGGCGGCACAGGCCGCAGGTCAACTCGCATGTGCCCACGTGAACCCTGCGGCAAGCCCGGCTCAGGAACCTGCGCGAACAGGTCGGACACGGCTCAATATCCTGACGCGCCCTCGGGGAAACGCCCCCGTGGTGTCCCCTCAGCCTCTCGGCGTTGACGAATTCCGTCCCGCAGTCGCAGCAAACGAAGTCGGTCGAGTGCTGCGTCTCGGCAATGTGCTCCCTGTACTTGTCCGTCGAGTCAAACGTCTCTCCGCAGTCGCCGCAGCAGGAATGGCCGAAGATGACCTGGTGCCGACGGACCTCGTCCGTTCCCTCGAAAATGAGAGGGCAGTCGGGGCACTCGACGCGGAAGCCGTGCGCGTGGATGAGGTGTCTTGGGACTTTTCTCGGCGACGAGAGAATCTCGTGGCATTTCGGGCATTTGCAACAGTGCGCTGCGAGGTTATGAAGTTTGAGGGCTCTAGTGTCTGGGACTGTTTGTCCGCATTGCTTGCAGGGAAGCATCGTGATTGATGTTTCCGTGGTAAGATGCCTCGTGGGGGGTTTGTTTGTGGAAACAAGGAGGTGCGAGAAGTGGATGAAGACGAGAAGGGTGTTTGGTAGAGGTTGGGAAAAAAACATATGAATGAATGACTGACTGGTCGAGGTTGCAAGGTTTTGAGTCGCTTGTAAAGTTGGGCGTTTGTCGTGTGATTTTTTTCACAGTGCAGACTGGCTGAAACTCAATATCGTGGGGACACGCTGATCCATCCGTCCGACTTGCCATTTTCATTTCATTATTCTATTGTAAATTCTTCTTCTTCTTCTTCTTCTGCTTCTTCTTCTTTTCTTTTACATCAGTTCGAACGACATCAAGTCGTGTTCCATGGATTTTGTACACGACGTGCGCTGGTAGTTGGTCACGTATGAAATTGCACAAGTCGTACGCACGTGGCAGAGCTGATTGGCCGCACATCTATGCAACTCTCACCAAATCGAGACCCGACGGGCATATGTGCCAAGTTGAGGCGTTCATCTGCGGCGCCAACGTTGGAAGCGGGAGAATCCCGAGGTGGTCCGAGACTCGGTCATGTTGCAGGAGCTGAAAAGTAAGGCCGTTTGTCTTGGCTAAATAAGCCGTGTTGCACGCGTGAGACAGAATAGGAGACTTGGGCGGCAAGTTCGGGATCCAACGTCAAGGACTTCACCCCCCTTCGCCTCGCAGTCTACGACGGGTTCCGGGCCCACCAGGATGTCGGCATCATGGTGCATACATACGGTGGAGGTTCTACGGACGGCGGCTAACCATCTTGCTGTCAAGGCTCACATCTGGGCCACAGGCATGGTTGACTGGAGGGACGATCCGATAAACATGGCAAGGAGTCAAGGACCATCAGAAAGGGGACCAGCAGAAAAAAAGAATGAATAGTCCAACCTCTCGTTTGAGATCGCTCACAGCACAAAGAATTAACCTCGTAGAAAAAACTGTTTGTCATTTTCCAAGACAAACCAGCAATCACATTTAAGCCGTTTCGGTTATGCCTTTCGACAATCGGCCGTTGGTCGTGATGAGAAAGCTATCAGCAAAGGCAAGAATGGCAATGAAGAGGACAGCGACACGGCTGCAGAGTCTCCCCATCGCAGGCTGCATGTGACGATGGATGCGATCGCCAAATTGCAATCAAGGCGAGAATGATCAAGCTAGGATGGCAAATTAAAAAATAAAACACTAAAATCGCAGAGTCGCCACTGTATTTTTCTCATCAAGTGGCTTGAAAAATGCTTTTCTTGCCCAGAATACAAGTCTTCCAGCCTGTGGGGGCGGAGAATGGCTTAGGTAATCAAAAGCAGTATTAGTCAGTTTTCCCAAAGCGCACGGGTTGCTAGATAAGATGACCGAGGAATACAAGCATCATTATTATGATTATTATACCTCCAAACTTTTGGTAACACTTCAAGCCAGACCAGTGAAGACTAATCCTGTTACAGTTTATTCGTCACCCTTGTTGAGAAACCCGAAGCTAAACCGATCTCGTCATAGGCAGTTCATAGAAGGAGAAGGGCTATCCAGCCCGACGAACCTCGTCAGCCGGATATCCGAATCATGGAAATTTCCTCCAGCACCAGATCGTTTGGACGTACATGATGCACGATGACGCCTCACTGCTACCATGGGTTTCATTCACCCGGGGCCTGGCTGCTCTAATGACGAGGCCCTATCCCCCAGGGTAGTATGCCGTTCGCGCGTGTGCATCGGGATCTACAAGATCCGACTGCGCTAGGCGCGCACAGCTCAGCCTCGACTTCTCCAACGACCTCGAATTACCAATCTCGATTCCTGATTCGTTCAACACTTGATGGTTTGTTTCTTTTTCCCTTTCCCCGGGGGAGGCAAAGCATCGGGGTCTGCTCTGCCTCTAGTCAGCGATGCAGTGACAATGGCTGACTAGAGGCAGAGCAGATCCCGATGCTTTCACGCTAGAACTAGTGGGCGCATTGTTCTTGGTGTCAGAAGTTGAGGTATATAGCTTTAGACAGCCCATGCTATCGAAGAACCGAAGAAGCGAGGATATTTTAACATGACGTGTCGACATTCGCCCCGACGTCCTGCCTCTCAAAATATCTCGTACTGAAGTTTTTTTTTTTTTTCACATAGCCGACCAAAGCAACAAAAAATACAAGGCAAGAATCGCACAATGATGCAAGTCCTGACATCTCTGGCTTTCGCCCATCTGGCGACTGCCTGGCCCTCGCTCATGAACCGTAAGGCAAAAACCGCTTGCTCACTCTTTTGAGAATGGAGAGAAACTGACAAACTAATTGATTAGGCCAAGCTGTCCCACCAGTAGTTCCGTTCCCAGATCAGCCAGGACTGCCAACACACGCCGTCTTTGACGACTTTGACCCCGTGGCGCAGCTAGTATCCGTCCATGGAGACCACGAATATCAAGACCCTGGTCCCAATGATATACGAGGCCCTTGTCCAGGATTAAACGCTGCCGCTAACCATAACTATCTCCCGCGTAACGGCATTGCCACATACGAAACCATCAACTCTGGGCTATGGGAGGCATTTGGTCTGGATCAGACCGCCACGCAGGTCCTGCATCAGACAACAACCTTCTTTGACGGTGACCCTCTCTCGCAAAAGTGGTCCATTGGCTATGCCTCGCACGATGTTGATGCGCTAGGCCCCTTGGGTGAGGCCTTGCTAGGCATGCCAACAGGCATTTGCGCCTATGGACATCTCAAATCAGAGGGAGATGCCTCCATCACCCGAGGTGATTTCCTCGCCCCTGACATGAATTCGAACTGCGCTTCCTACCCAGTCTTTTACAACGAGCTGCTCGAATTATCCAACAAGCGAGCCAACGGACTCATTACTGCTTCCGTGCTCGCTGAGCACCAGCACAACCGCAAGGAGTATTCCATTGCCAACAACCCCAACTACTTCTCGCCTGCCTTTGCTGGCGTCGCCTTCACGCCCGCTGCCCATACTTTCGTCTGGGCTTTGATGTCCAATCATTCTGCCGACAACCCCCGTGGCTTCCTCGAGCACAGCGTCCTCGACGATTTCTTTTCGTACAAGGTCCAGCCCGATGGTTCCCGCAAGTATGCGTACGGCAAAGAGCGTATTCCTGAAAACTGGTACCGTCGCAGTCACAAGGATCCATGGGGATTGGCCGACGTTCTCCTTGCTGTGGCCTCACAGTGTCTCGCGTTCCCTTCCACTTGCAAGGTGGGTGGCAACACTGGCACGGTCAATTCGTTTGAAGGCGTCGATCTTGGGGATATCTCAGGCGGTCTCGTGCACGCGGTTGAGGATTTGCAAGACCCAGCAAGGCTCGGTTGTTTCATTTCCCAGAACATTCAGGCCGAGGCGCCGTCGTCGCTTGAGAAGATCTTCCATGGCGCTCTATTAAAGGAGGCATTGGGCCTCGTGGACAAGAAGCTGGTGCCCGCCCTCGCTGGTCTCGGTTCCTGTCCCAACATGCCGCCTGGCAAGGGCGTCAATCAATATGCTGCCAAGTTCCCCGGTGCTCGCGCGAGAAGTGGCTCCCGTGCTGAGACAGCCAAAGACTCCAAGGGGTATCCCAATGATGCGCCGAAATAGATGGATCGTCAAGTTCCCTCTCGCCGATAGGTCGAGGTTTTAATAGTATTAATTCAATGTTGGATCTAGGAGGTGTCCTACTTATACGCGAGGTCATTGCCTGATTGCCAAGTCAGTTTCGTTATCCAACGGCAAAAAAGTGAAACGAAATAAGCCAAGGACATAAGCCAGAGATGCTTCTGTAAGCCACGACGGTGAATGCATAGTCTGCGTTTCTCCAGTGGACGTCACCAAGAGGAGAAACGCATTCATGGCGTCCACTGGAGAAGCGTATCCATTCGACGGGCGTGCCAGGTGCCAGGTGCCAGGTGCAGGCTCATGTTTGGTTTTATTTTTGATTTACAACCCGGCCAGAGTCATCGTTACAACGACGACGACAAAAATGCCTTGCGAACGAGCTCGGAAATATTCTACAATCTCATTGGTTCTCGCAACAGACCATTCGATACCACGATGGGTTTGAAGTGCATGGATCGAATGGATCGAACAAGACAATGACCCTGTCTATACCCTCAGGGGTCTGTTCCCACCGGGGTTTCCCTCGAGATAGCCAACGACATCTATGGCGGCAACTTCCGTCAAGCTCTGGTTCTCCGTGGTGGAAGCCGCCATGCGCGACAGGATGATGCCATATTCTTCCAGAGAGGGGAGAGGGTGGCTCCCATCACCATAGCACCGAGTCCCGCGTCAAATAGCTTACCAGCTAAAACTTCTTCATCCAACGGATCGTTGTCCGGGACGGCGGGACAGCGGGACAGCGGCTGCCGATGATCCTGCTAATCACCCTTCCTCGTCGCTCTTGTGGGATATCATGACGGATTGGCAGTACAACTCCTTGTGCTTTGCCAATGGGCCTAACACTGCGCCTACCCCCTGCTTTGCAGCTTGTGGCGTTTGCGCGACCCCTTTTTCATTACAACTGCACGCATTGACAAAAGGGTCGATGGGCTGAACGTGCAGGATGTGAAGGCAGAAAATACTCGGACGAAGAGTTGCGAAACAAGTTACAAAGTAGCCATGGCTTCGACGTTTCTACGTTGTCTAAACAACTGAAACCGCAGTGCCCCGATTCTCATGCAGCGCGACCTGCACCCCATTCTTACTCTCAGACACCAAGCTGAAGGCCTCGACGTACTCCAAGCACGGATCCCGATTCTCCAGAACCTCAAACTCCCGAGCGAGCCTCACAAGCAAATAAATTGTCTGAGTGATGACCTGCTGCTGCGCCGGACATATTCTAGGCCCACCTGAGAAGGCCACGAAGTCCCACTTCAGTCGCCGACCCTCGAACCGACTCGGCCTGAATTCATGCGCGTCATCACCCCAGACAGCAGGGTCATTGAGCTTGGCATAGAGTTCCAGCATGACCCTTTGGCCCTTGGGGACGAGAACGGGGCTCATGCCGTCTGCACCCCCACCGCGGGGAACCACGGTATCGCGAATCGCCGTACGACTCAGACGGCCTGATGATCCATGCATTCGCAGTCCCTCGTATATGACGTTGCGGAACGAGTGCAGCGACTTGAGAAGCTCAAAGGTAACCGGCTCGTCCCCCAAAGCAAGGGCTTGGCCGCGAAGATCAGCCCATACATCTGGGCGCCGAGCGAGGTGGAACAAGACTAATGAAAAGACGTTGGAAATGCTTTGAAACGCCGGTATGAACACGTGCAGCATCTCGAAACGCAGCATTACGGGATCCGGGGCCACCTTGGCCAGTTCATCAAGCAGAACATAGTGATGTCGGGATCTGTCGCCGAGCGCGCCTGCATCATGGCTGTCACGAGCTCTGTCAAGAGCGCGCGCCACCTGACGATCGACAAAGGCGTGAAAAATCTCGACATTCTTCTCAAACTCCGTGTCACGAAAGAAGGGGAGTCTCGCTCCCACAATGCGACTCTTGCCTAGGCTTCTGCGGCATTCTTTGAAGGCGGCAACCATTTCTTCCGCCTGGGCGGATTTTCCGGCGAGGCAGTCAAACGATTGACCAAAGATGAAGTCGGTGCCGCTATCGAGAAACTGGGCAAGTTCTGTTAGTAGGAAGAGAAGAGGGCTTGTCAACTGAGAAAGATTCGATGAGAATGGAAAAAAAGGTGAGGCGGTCCCCATCTCCCCCTCCCCACGGTGTCTTCCAATTCCCGGGGACGACTCAGGGCACACAAAGGGGGCATACAAGCTTGGTCATCCAAGGCATCAAGTCGACGGTCTGGCCGTCGCGCGGAATCACACGCAGCAGGCGGTCAACATGTCTCTCGAACCGATCCACGTCATTGAGCTCTGCCCTCACAAAAAGCGGCTTGATCAAATCCCTCGACCTCCGCCATGCCGCCCCTTCATTCGTCAGGATCCCAGGCCCGATGAACCGCAGCATGGGACCCCCCTGCATCTCCTCCTTGTTGTAGTCGTCTGCCTTGAGGGACAGGATCGTGCGCCAGTTGTCGGCGTCGGTCGTGCAGAGCAGCGCGCCATGTGGCGAGCGTTCCTCGAACGTGGGCCCGCACTCGAGAAACTGCTCCTGGAAAAGTCGATTGTATCGGCCCTTGGCGACGCCTTCGAGGCGCCGACGCTTGAGGTCGCTGCCCCAAGGGTCGAGGATCCAGGGCAGGCGATGAGGGTATCTCCTCGGTGCCTGGCAGCCGAGGCGGCGCAGTTTCTGGCGGCGCCTCCATCGAACGAGGATCGCGCGAACGACGAGAATGCTGGCGAGGGATAGGAATATGGGAACCATGTGTCCTGTCATTATGGCTGGAAAGGGCCCGTCAAGGCAATAGGAGCAAGTCCCTTTTCCGGGGTAGGGTAGGGTAGGGTAGGGTTACTTATAGTTGTGATGAAATCAACGACGAGATGAAACAAGTCATGGACGGACTAGTCAGGCAAGCCAGGCACGCCAGGGAGCTATAGGAAGTAAATACCTTGTATTAAAAATTCATACTGTGACGTTTAGCATATGCCCACTATGTACTCCGTACGCCTCTTGTTATACGCCAGGGTGGCTCTAGTGATGTAAAATCTTGATTTTTTGGGATTTGGCACCGTCTTCCGTGGAAGCCGGGCCAGGATTCGTCGCCGTTGGGCTTCAACTCTTATTATGCCCGCCCAACACTGCCTAGCCTCCAAGTAGTGTCGGATGGGACGGGACAAGTGGGACGGGACGGGACGGCATGAGCCGAACAAGATGGACTCTAATCAAGGCAGAGTTGATTGAGCGATGAGCATAGCGCTGTTTGGGAGGGAATAGGGCCGGATATAAGCAGATTGTCACGAACCATGGCTCAAACCCGTCACGCTGGGGAGACCTGCGGAGTAGAACATCTCGGCTAATTGACCATGTAAGACATGGTGGCATTGCTCTAAGCATACTCCGTAGACGCGCCTAGAACAAGGTACTAGTACTAGCTATTGTCAACAGTGAGTGGACAAGTGGACACAGTGTCTATCAGGGGCCCGAGCCTGAGCCATATGCTGAGATTGGTTTGGTTGTTGGTCCATGTGCTTTGACCGGGCGGCAACGGATCTGTTGGCGTTTACCGATATGTCAAGTACCGCACGGAAGGGACATGCCGAGTTTACCATATGTGCGGCATAAAGATGAAACCACTGGCACGCCCTCGAGAAGCTGATTAAGAATATCCTCATATTGATACATCATCTAATGCATATTGCTTGTTTTTGCTTGAGGTGCCAAGTATTCTCTGTCTTGGCCCTCTTTGACAACGATATCTCTTCGTCCATCACGATTGATTGAGGCGATATCTAGGCATGCGCAGGAGCCAGGGATGGTGGCTGAGCCAAAGCCTCGCCGGTTCAGTCCCACCTTCTTCTTCTCCTGTGTCTGAAAATCGGGACAGGTGACAGCTCCGATCCCAAATCTCACAGTCCACCGGACAAGACACTTCTTTCCCAGTAACGGCTCCACTTTCAAAATAGCTCGCAACCAGAGAAGTGGTGCATTTACTGTAAGCACTGCCCAAAGCCGTGTGACCTATGCTGTCTTGAACCACGACTCCCGATCCCGGATATTGCTGAGCCATCTTGCGAGCAGCTCGTAGAGGCGTGATGGGATCCAGACGAGAAGACAAAAATAAGATGGGCGCCGCTGGAACGCCCGGCATCACCTTTCCATCATGCTCGGGAGATGTGAAGGGGCCGCTGAATCTCCAATTGGGCTTCAATGGCCAATGTGAGCATTTCAGTCGGTCTAAAGCCCAAGCTCGTCCAAAAACCTTGGATGTTTTCTCTTGCGTTCGGGCGTAATCGAGCCACCAAGATACACTCTTGTCCACAATGTCCTCACCATCAGAGCAAGAAACGGCGTGTTGGGATTCGGCTCTCGAAGACGGCATTTCCAAGTAGCTGTGTTCCGTGTAATTTGCGCTCTCCTCCAGCTTGGCTTTAGTGCGGCAAACATCATCTGATGTAGGTGTGTAAGTGGATCCGGACCCAATGTCTTCGAGTCCAGCGTCATTGCCAGACATGGCAGCATAAAGAGACCGGGCAAGGATGGGGAAAAGTTTCTTCGGGGAGTAGCTCACGAGGCCAATGGTTTTACGAACATCGTTTCCAGTGATGATGATGGAATTGTTGACATGTCCTCGAATGATGCGTGGAGATGTGTCGAGATTTTCAACCCAAGACCAAAAGTCCTTTTGTGCACGTTTTGCATTGGTAAATTCCGTGCTGTTTGCCAAAGGGCATACATCAGGGCCGGCTTTGAAACATCCTTCCCAGAACTCATCAAAAATCTCGTCAGTTTCTGCGGTATTTTGAAGTCCACCCTGTGTTTTTTGGTTAGTCTTCGATCATTGCAACTGAAGTATGCTGAGTCCTGACTTACAGGTCCATTGGCATAGTCATCGGCATCTACAACCCCATCGAGGACCATTCGGCCAACGCGGCCCGGAAACATGGACATGAAGGTGGTGCCAAGAAGGGTACCATAGGAGAATCCCAAATACTGTAGCCTTGGCGTCGTCTTCTCACCAACATAACCGTTGGGGTACTCTTTCTCGCGGAGGAGGTTAATCTTGTCAATCATTTCAACCATATCTCGTGCCACGTTGGCCGTGCTGGAAAATGACATTGCCCGACCAAACTTGACCTCGTTTGCGAGGCATTGTTGATTATAGGCCTTGTTCATGGCAAGAGCGTAAGCCATAGGGCCTTCTGAGGGGAAACCGTGACCGATTCCGCTGTAACCACCAGCACCGCGCAACTCGACTTGCCACATGTCGCGCTGGCGCGCATCAGGAAAGCAGTTTGATGCAGGGGTGGTAGAACCTGTGCCTCTTGGGTCGAAGCCAACGATTTCATAGTATCTATGACCAGGTACATCAATCATTTTCTGAAAACTTTTGGCATCGTCCCGGGCAAATTCGACGCCAGACTCGCCAGGCCCACCAGGATTGATGAGAACACTTCCTGCAAACCGGCTATCATTTGCTGGAACCTTGGCTGGCAGAGTCATGATAGCAATGGCAGTTGTGCGGGGATCTGATTTGTTGCGCCAGTCCAGTGGAACGAGAAGACGAGCACACTTGAACTCTTTGAGGCAGTCGTGGTAGACGACATCGTGACTAGGTTTGATCTCGGCCCAGTTGAAGAAAATATCATCCAGAGATTCAACGTCCGAGTCTTCGGCTGGATCTTCGGATGAGCCATTCCGAGCGGGATTCGGCGAACTGGCAGTCTGAAGGTTTGATAGACAATCACTTCTCTTGTCTTGCTCCCGGCATCCAGTCGTGATGGATCCGCTGTCTGAAGAGCTTCTCGTGGGGGCGGTGAGGGAAAAGGTGACGAAAGTAGCAAAGACGAGAGCTCTTGAAAGGCAGCGGGGATACATGGTGATGATACTGGATAGTAATAACAAGAATATGGTGGACGGATGGATTGCGTTTAAATCGGCTCCGAGCCAACAACATGCGAGGACTGAAACAGATGATGTTGCCGGTACCAAATATGGGAGTAGAAGACTAAGAAGAGGATGAAGTAGGAGCTAAGGAAGGCATCTCAACAACAACCAGGCAGGGGGCATAAATCCGGCAAGAGCCAGCCAGTCTCAGCCTGGGAGCCTCAGAGATGGAACGGGATATCTGGACTTGCCATCAGACTTCGTCCATCATCTGCAGGTGACACACCATGGCTCGGCACTGGAGGCAGCTGCGAGCTCTGGGCTACCGCCGGTCGGCTGGTCGTTAACCGCCAACTGGTCTGGTCCAGTCTTTGACTTGTCATTGTCATGGCTTTCCTGCCTCCTTCCCCACGGCCACCACGGCCTAAGCAGCTCCCTCTACGGCGCTCCCTTTACGGCGCTCCCTCGACGGGCAACATGAGATGCCACTGCCGAAACCCTTTGTACTTTCCAACCCGCGATGCACGCGACTTTATATACGAAATCAACCGCGCAGACCCGCTTGCCTGCATGTCTGCATGTCTGCCTGCCGCAAGTCAGATCCTGGCAAGAAATCCCACTGATGATTTTACTTGGCCAAGATACCAACCTAGGACCGCAGGCTTCCGCAACAAACGCGGGCCATGCCATGAGCCGGAAGTGTCGACAAGAAGGCTTGAGTTTGCACAATACACGGAGTAGACGACTTGAACATTGGTGAAGACTCCAGTACTACTTATCCTTACCGACTTGACGACCCGCCATCGTTGCCATCCATAGTGTGTTCAAAGCGCAACCGTAGCAGCCTGCTGTTGACCAAGACCAAGACTGCATCCTCAAGAAGCATCGAAAGCGCGTGTAAAACGAAATCGTGACATCGTCTCTCCGAGGGCCATGGCCATCATACAAGCGCCGTCTTTGTATGATATTTGTCTGTTAAATGCCGATTCCATGTTGCCCCTTTGTTGCCCCTTTTGGAAACACCCATCTAAGACGGATCAGTTGACTTCAATGAAATGTTCTCTACCCAACGTCAGCACGCGCAAATGTCAGTTTCAGGCAGAGTAAATTGGTCTTGCTTTCTAGACGCAAACAGGTCCAGGTCGTTCCTGTCCTTCCCCCCCGTTCGACTGAATACATATGTACAAAGACGTGGCGCCCAACATTTTGCTTCATCGCCCTTTTCCATCTCGGTGCCAAGCTCAACACCTCTCAAAAATACCCCCACTATCCTCTTCCAGCACGTCACCTCACCTCACGTATTCTATTTCGATGCCGCAGGAGACACAGCAAATGTCGGGCGTATGAATCGACTGTGACAGAAAAGGTTAGTCGATCACATTACTTCCAGGACAATCAAGCAAGTCCTTGACAGAGAAGGGGGCGTTCACGAAACATACCTCTCGTTATTGTACACCTTGGTGTTCTCGCCCATCAGCTCCTTCTCCCGCTTCTGGTCGGCCCAGTACCTTCGGACTTGGTCGCGGTCTTCTTCGGCTTGCAAGAGGGGGATCAGGTGGATGCGAGCCCACATCTTCTCACGGGCCAGCTCGCTGTGGTTAAATTGGTCAGTCAAGTCCATACTTGTCCGAGTTACGTGACGATGCTACATATTTCGTAGCTCAACTCCGCGGTCCTCATCAGATTCGTTTCGTCCGGTTTCCTCCGCAGCGAGAAGGGGAACAACACATACTTGGCCTCACGAATGCCACCGATCAGCTTGTACCAGCCGAAGCCCATGATGGCTCCAGCTCCAAGCAGTAAGATACCGGGACGAAAGCCCTTGGCTGGAAGGTTTCGCTGTCCATCGCATACGTCGGTGAGTACTTCATCTATTCAAATATCCTCTTGTTGCCGTTCGGATATGGCCCTTGAGCTCGAGCAAGAGGTGTGCCGTGCCCACATGGTCCATTGGGGGGGGGAAGCAAGCATTGCGCAAGCTCTCGATCGTGCAAAACTAGCTCTCTGGAAACGTGTAAACACCGGGGCCTTGCCTCCACGTACCTTGTACTGGACGGGCTCGTACCCGCCCTTGGGGGGCATATCCTGTGCCATCCTGAGGGTATTTCGTCTGGACGATTCGAAGTCTTTATCGGCGGTTGGAGGTCAATGAATCGAGGCTGGGTGCTGTGTCGAGGTGTAATCGCAGAAGGAAATTAGGCTTCTGATCCGATGCCGCCTGCCTCCCAAGTTGTCCGTGGTGCACGTCGTCGCCAGAAAGAGTGATTCAACGATTCAACGTCCCGAATTGGAGATGCGAGGTGCGACTCCTTTGCCTGAGCACTGACTGGCTGGAGCTGGTGGTTTACGTAAGAGTACGGATCTGGCTACGGCCTACCCTGTAGAGTCTGCTTTTTTCTGCACTCGTGCACATCTCCATTTGCGATTTAGGTCTAACTGTGGCCAATTCACAATTGGTCATGTTTAGAGTGAGGTATGGGATGGCTAATGTTGGTTTGACGTTTGAGATGAAATCACGAGGGGTCGTAGCTTGCGAACACATCATTACACATCGTCTCCCCTAATACCCAATACCAATTGAGCATTCACTGCAAGGCCCTCGACACCCTTGGCTAAAGCACCACCTTCTCATGCTTTCTTGAAATGAGCGTGGAACCACGCAACTGCCTGGTCCTCAGCTTCATCAGCTTGTTTCGCAACATCGGGGACCTTGAGATCTGCGCGGACAGCGAAGCCATGACCGGTATTTTCATAAACACGAACCTCACCTCGCGATGCGGCGGGGAGCTTTTCGACAATCGATCTGATCGACTCTATCTTGGGCGGCGTCACCTGATTGTCATTCTCCGGGCAGGCAAATGAGACAGGGACCTTGATCTTTTCAATATCGCTAGGGATGCTGAGGAAACTGGGATGCGCCGTAAAGGCAGCATCAATAAGCGGCGTCGCACCATTGTCGACACCGTGAGAAAGTGTGACGGTGTGTTTGCCGCCCCAGCAGAAACCCGGTGCTCCGACGGACAACTGAGCGCCTTCCTCTTTGCGAAGCTGTTCAAAGAAGCCCTTGACGCTGGGATACGTCTTTGACGGTCTGCAGCGAATGAAGAAGGGGATTGCGACGACGAGAGTTCGAACCAGAGCAGCACTACCGACCGAGATTAGCTGAGGGGGACAGAACATGGCTCAAGATACGGCGGCACGATCTTGGGCACCGTGCGGATAGTGCAACTGGGCTGAGTAGAGCAGGGAAAGGTTTGGCTGGTTCAATCGAAGGGCTCGTTGATATCTGTCTGTATCTTCAATGGCCGATGATCAACTTGAGCTTCCTTAGAGCCGGTGAGGCTACAATTTAGTACCGACCCACTCTTTTTCGCTGACACGAGGGGGTGACCTTGAGTAACGATTCTTCTGATTGGTCTAACATCCCGGTTGGGCACGAAAGTGTAGCCTTACCGGCTCTGAGGAAGATGGGACGGACAGTCACATGACGTGCTTACGTTCCCGAATCCTAGTAATAAAACGGAGATGAAAAACGCAAACTCCGCCATTGGATGAGCCGACAAATCACGACAAAAAAAAGGGCAAGAAGCCAGTTTGACGCCGATGATTGTTTGATTCGGACGCTTTCCCCCCATGATATGCAATGCAATGAATGCAATGGTATGCAAACCCCGCCTTTTGATGATCTGACAGAGTTGGGCATCGCATCGCACCACAATCAAATCGATCGGATGACATAACTGTTCTCGTGGCATGGGGCGAAAATGTTCGAAAATTCTCCAGTCCTGTCTGCTCGAGTTGGTCCGATGCGAAAGTACTGAGCGACGTCGCAAGCATCGAAGGTGACGTCAAGCTCAAAAGCGACAGCAGCAGCAACTCAACATTGACGAAGACGTCCTTTTGTTCCAACATTTGAGTCTCAACAATCATACGCATCTGCAGTGCTTGACTAGCTGTCTCCCTGCCTGCGGATCACAACCAGACACGTCACGTCGGCCCAGCCCAGCTCAGCCTGACAGTCTCAGCCCGACTGAGGGGCGCGCTGTGCTGTCCTGATGCCTTCTTCACATGTTGTCGTCGGCCTTGGTTTGACGGTATGCAGGAAGGAGGAAGGAGGCACCAGAGTGACCAGACCATCTGCAGAATGGACCGGAATGGACCGGTTAAGCGGTCCCCTGATCCCCAGACCCTGCAGGGGCCCTGTATTAACATGCCCTGCATCGCCGTCCGTTTCGCCGGCTTCAAAATTTTACATTTCGAAATTCCTTCCAAGTTATCAAGACCCTTTGAGTTGATCACCTGTGTTACGCTCGTGCCCTCGGTCGCATGGAGCAAAGGCTCCCACCACCCACCGCGAGCACCACCGCTGCTGCTATTGCCGCCAAGGTCACGGGGAACAAGGTCTGGTGTCGGTGTGCCTGGCAGGACGGCGACCCGCCAGGCCGCGAGGTGATTGTTTCCGTGAGCCTGCCCAACTACCTAGGTATCCGATCTGTTGCACACTTACCCGAGTACTGTCCGGAGCGTCGTCTCTTCCTCTTGTGATCCTGTCCCTGGTCGCTACTCCGGTTATTCCCTTGACCTCCTTTTGTTATGATTTCTGCTTCCTTTCCTTAGCCTGCTACATGATTCCAGCTCTAGGGAACTCTTAGCCAAGTACGCAATAGGTCACCTATAGATTTACATGTTTATCAATAGTCTTGACAATGCTACAAAAAAGCAAGCACCCCGAAGGGAGCCGAAGGGAGGGCCAGTTGCAAGAGGAAAGGGGCCAGTGTACCCCCGTTTTCTACTCGCATGGAATGGATACATTATTGCTGCATGTTAGCATAACATGCTACATTTGTTGAATCTATTACCTGCAGGAGCTGAACAGAATCAACCAACACGTCACAGCCATGAACGCCATGTCTTCGGAAAAAATAAAAGGATAAAGAGTAGAATTGAATCAACTACGCCCGCGTCTATCATGCTTTGTAATCTATGCTGAATAAGACAAGTGTTGCATCATGTCGAGTGCAGCGTCCGTGGCTGCATTGATTCAATGCCACCCGATTCATTCCAAGAAATCCCGTCTTCCGACCCTGACACTCCCGAAATCGAGTCATACTGTTGTTGTTGTAGTCATGTTCCTATCCATATCTTGTACCCAATAATTCGAATTCGAATTCGACGCTTCGGCGGTTTAGACATTAACATCATGGTTTCAAAATAGGTTGCCATCCACCCCCTTCTCTTTATGTCTTGGTGACTTTCCTTCCTAGGCTCTTCTGTTCACTCAAGCCCACGCCACCGAGTCCCTCGCTAAGTTTCTTGGTCACCATGTCCGGGTCCGGCTCGTCGGATCCTACGAATGTCCAGCTTTCTTCTGTCTCGTCGTCTTCCTCGGCATCTGGTTGGTCGTTGGGGCCCATCTTGCGCTTGATTAGGCTCTTTGCGTATTCGAGATCGCGATAAATGTTTTGAATAGCAGTTTCAACTCCTTTGTCCTGTGTTCCACGACCACATGTCAGCATCACTTTCTTCGTCAAGCATTGAAGGCTGTCGTCCATTGACGAATTTGGTCGATACATACCTTGCGAATCTGCTCTCCCAAGATACGGGCCTTGACAATCATGCGCTCGTTTCGAGTAGCCTGCCATAACGCTCTGCCAAAGCTGTTGGAGCCCCATCGCTTCAAGCCTACTCCTACGCCAAGGTCTTCGACGCGACTGGCAAAGAAGAACTGATCGCCAAAAAATGGTCGAATAATGGTGGGGAGTCCAGCCCTCAGACTGGCACCCGTTGTGCCCGAGCCACCATGATGGGCTGCCGCGTCAATCTGGTTGAAAAGCCAATCGTGCGGCGCAGAATTGATGACCATGATTTCGGCAGGCATCTCTGGCTCTTCTGGGCGCGGCTTAGCCGGATCCTCTTTCGGCGAGATGCGATCCGACCATCCCTTGGACAGGATGCATCTAACGTCGGCTTTCAGCACGGCATCAATGACCTCTTGCGTCATTTTGGCCGGGTCATTCACAATAATCGAACCGAAACCGACATACACGAGCTTCTTGCCGTCATCCCTCGCCTTCTTGATAAAATCAGAGAGCGCTTTTGGAGGCTCGTATTCGTCACCCTCGTCCAAGAACCAATACCCCGTGACTCTGATCCAGTCCGAGAAGTCAAGAGGCGGGGCGACGACACTGGGGCTGAAGTTGTAGAGGAACGGCACCTTGTTGGGTTGCATCTTCTCCAAGCTTGTGTTGGGCAGGCCAAGCGTCTTGTTGCGCCAGCGATTGATTTGCTGCGCGGTCGCCTTCCAAAATATGTTATCAAACATGACATATGTCATGTAATTGTACGCTCCACCCATCTTATGCTCAGGCATGATGAAAGCATGTGGGTAAGCGCGGGTTCTGGTCCAGGGCATGGTGAAGGCCCTAAAGTAAGGAATGCCGAGCCTTTCCGCGACGTGAATGCCAGCCATCGCAGATGGCGACTCGATCAAGAGTTCTGATCCCTCACATGCTGTATAGGCTGAGTCGAGCAGCTCGTCCAGCCAGCCACGGAAGGCAGAGCTGGCTTCACGAAGAAACGAGAGCGTGAAAGTGCCATTCTCAATGCACAAGCGCATGAGCTCGCTTGGGTCCCCCTCGACCTTCCTGAACTCGATTCCGTGAGACTCGATCCAGTCCTGGAACTCGGCGTGCGTGGCGATGCGAGGCTTGTGTCCTTCAGCCAGCAAGCCTTTGCAGAGTGAAATGTACGGCTGCACGTCACCCCTGGACCCAATCGTTAAGCATGTGATCCGCATGGATTGTGGGGGCTTGAAGTTAAGAAATGAGCCATCCGTCTCGTCCATGAGTATAGTCGGCGCGTTGGGCTGCGATTCGGCTTCTTGCGGTGGCAGGATTTCATGTTGGGGATACTCTTCCTGTCTTGCAGATTTCAGGGCATCTCTTTCAGCCATGGCTGCTTCCTGTTCCTCCTTCTCCTCTTGATGCAGAATCCCCGATTCTCTGAGATATCGACATGTTTCCAGACTTTGTAGCAAAGTCACCGTACAGTCATCGCGGACATCCACCTGACTAAACTCAAAAAAAAGCTCCTCGTGACCACGAATAACAACTGTAAGTCCAGAGTATCCCAGACGGAAACCTTTCTCCTTGTGAGCAGTTTCAATGTCTTTCAAGGGCAGAATCAGCTTGGTTCTCGTGCCAGGCAAGAGACTGCGGAAACAAAACGACTTGTCGCTGATGTAGATCTTGCCGTACAGAGGCAAAACCCGAATGATGCAGCCGAAATACGTTGCTTGAAGTCTTTCCGTTGCGGGCAATGCAAAGTGAGCACGGAAACGTTCCATTGAAGTTTGAACTTTTCCATCAGAGTCCTCTTCCAGCTCGTCTTCGTCTGGCCGAAGCCCCGCAGGCTCACCGTAATGTCTCCGACCACCCTTCCACATACCCGACACCTTCTCGACATACCCCATAGATTCCGTTGCTAGAAGTGAGCTCATGCGCTTACCGGTCTTATTCAGGTAGTCTGCGAAAGCGCCGGCACGCTGGAGGGGATAGGAGCCCATTTTGGTGATGCTCTGAAGCGTCGGAGTAGCGGGGACTGCAGGCTGCCGCGCGTTTTTCCCGTGATATCCAAGCTGGCTGATGTGTCCCGTGGTTGCTGCGTGCTGAGCAGGAAGCGAAGCGCCAGGAAGAGACGGCTCGGACTCCCTTGGCAAATCATCGCCCTTGTCGTCCGTGGACTGGCTTGATGCATCAGATCGACGCATGGTAGGACTGTGGAAAACTTCACTGCCCTGAAGTATTTGACTCGCTGATGGATCTTCGGTAGCAACAGATATGGTCAGGTTGGAAAAGCTGGGATCCTCGGTAGACGACTGCAGGTTGGAATCAGACGACTCCAAGCCTTGCTTAGGCCCCTTCTCCTCCAAACGACGAGTGCTTGGGGTTCTGCGGTGTCCGCTGAAACTCCTCCTAGGACTTTGCTCTCGCATCATACTCGAAACCTCGTGGCTCCGTCTACCCATCTGACGCCAAGCATCCATGCTGGGTCGAGACGAACATTCCACACTAGCCCGTGAACTAGGGCCAGTTGCGTGCGGTGACATGAATGCCAAAGTAGCTTTGACAGGCTCAGGGAGTTTTGGCGTGCGACTTTTGTCGACCTGGAGGCTGTGGCGCGCTGATGACTGTGATGGCACAGGTGGGGTCTGACGGGAGATCTGCTCGCTATTCATGCCTTGCTCTTCATCATAGTGCAGTTGGTGCCCTTCCTCTGCGATAAGCTTTCCAGCGGTCCTGCTGTTCGATGAAGCGCCGTCTACGAGTATCTTGAGAACATTGATGGCCTCCTTACCAAAGTTGAAGAAGGAAAAGAAATACTGCGCGAAAGAAGATTAGTCAAGTCTTGTTAGGATCCGCCAACTCTTTCCATGTCAGGGGTACGTACCTCATCGATCGCATAGGTCTCGTCGTTGTCAATGACTCGGATTTTGCATGTGTCAGAAAATTCAATCATCTGCGTCTCCTCCACGTCGATTATATTGTTGATGGGAAGTGATATCTTGACGCTGTCGCCTTCGTTGTGACTCGGAAAAATGACTCGCTGAAGGCTCTTGACCCATTCCTTTGCACTTGGAGCACTGTCGGCCTTGAAATTGTAGGTTCGATGACTGGTGACCACGTTGAAGTGCAGACCATCCTTGTCCTTGTCAACAACGTTGGCTGAAATGCCGAATCTGAGATCAATTTGTCCGTGTGGAAAGTAAAGATTTGTCGAGTCTCGGTAGTATGATAGCACATCACCCTTCAAACGAAACCAGTATCTATGATACTTTGGGTTCCGCTTACCGCTCTTGGACATATAACCGGACTTGGCCACGGTATTCTATGAAATGGTCAGCCAGCTGTTTAGTGATTCGATAAAGACTTGGGACCGAACGCACGGCTTTCTTTGGGAGATAGGCGTAGAAGCAGACATGTTTGGCTGTGATATACAGGAAGCCTTGGAGGAGCACGCTTTGCAGTAACCAGCAAGGATATTCTAGAAACAAGGGCATCATGGTAAGTCAAAAGATGCCACATTAGTGTCTTCCGGAAACCGATGTCAGGACGCACCTTCTATGACTTGTTCTGGCTCGTCAAATTCGAATATCTCCATGAGCCGCTTAGCCAACGCCGAAGAGTCGTCGCCATCGTCACTTGCTGCGATATCGCTAGATCGCCTCTCCATGTCGAAGCTGGGTCTTGCGGTCATTTCAGCCCTGGCCTGGAGCATGCGGCTCATTACAGGGGCTGATCGGTCATCCTCCCCGTCGAGAACTACGGCTGGTGGTTGGGAGTCCTCGATGGACTCGTTTGCATCGTCTGAGGACTCCAATGGCGGAGCAGATAGTTGACCTGATCTGCGCTTCTTGCTTTTACGTTTCGGAAGAGTGGAAAGAGATTTAAGCAGTCTGCGTCCAGATGATAGCTTCTTGTTGTGCCCACGTCTCTCGTCCTTGGCTCGGGGCGGGAGTATAACGGTTTGGGAGAGGTCTCGACTCCCGGAGCCCTCCGCATTTTCCCCATCTTCTTCGTCGCTGCTGCCGTCGTCGAAGCGTGTGTTGAAATCAACCCGAGACCCTGCCGCAGCTATAAGACCGAAAATACTTTGATTCATATTGACAGACACTGCTCGGCCACGTCGGGAAACGATGTCATTCGGCGAGTCCTCGTCGTCACTATCGCTTTGCTTCAGAGGCTCTGGCATATCGAGGGTGGCGCCTGTGGGATCATCGGGTTTCTTCTTTTGGAGCTTTCGACTGACTCGTCTCCGAGTGCTGTTGCTGCGTTCGTCGGCACGGGTCAGTTTGCGGTCTTCAGCATCTCCGTCGCCGTTTAGCGACAAAGACGGGAAGCTGTCCATGCTAAATAGGATACTGGGAGGCGGGGTGGCGGCGGGGAATTGGGTTCGAGCTGGATCTGCGGATAGAAAGTAAGACGTAATAAGGTTCAGATATGCTGCTACTTCGTGCTGGTGCTCAAAAGGTAGCCTGACTGCGCTGTGACGCAGCGGAAAGGCAAGGCGATAAGATGATGCACAGAGAGAAGGGACCAGTCTATGGAGACTCCGATATGCCCAGGTCTGTGGACGCAACGGCAAACGCAGCTCCCCTCAAGCGCGAGGATGGAGAGGACTGAGTGCGAAGACGGAGAATGATGATGAAGGCTACGTCGGGATCATGGCTCGCCCAGGACCCTAGCCCAAGCTTGTTGCCTGGCATGTTGCGGCTAGCCTAGCGGCCGGCCTGGACGGGCCACGGGTCTGGACGTGCATGTGGAGTGGAGGGAGGATGGAGCTATTACGGAGTAGATGCCATCAGACATGCAGCCAGTAGGGAGGCCCCAATCTGCTGAGAACGACAGGTGCTACGAGCAGGTGCTATGTATGAGCTGTTGTTACGGTGGTCCCATGGCTATACAGTAAGGGAAAGCGCGGGGCGGCAGGGGTCCAGTCCAATCTGACGTGCCCAAGTGAGAGTGGAGCAGACCTCACTAGCGCAAGTGGGCTGTGCCTTCTCACAAGGCCGCGCCGTATCTTGCTTTACATGTATTATTCTCAACCGAACATGAAAACATTTGATGTATATGATGTATATCCTTGGCTGAAGCTTAACGCACAGGAAGAACCTGCATCTGGCTCGTCTAAAAAGAAAATCGAACGAGCGTTGGGGCAGTTCCTCGCCATGACACCCTGCACTGCCAGTATCGCCAGGTCACATGCAGCAGGAGCGGCGATGCTTCTGGTCAGTCAGATCAGATCAGAAGGTTGGAAGGGGCGACATGACTAGGCCTAGTGAGCGACAGCCAGAGAGAAAGGCAGAGAGGCCGTTAATCCCGAGGGGAAGGAGAAGGGGGGGAGGGGGGCGGTGACGAGGGGCGAATCATCAGTGTTGAGCATAGAATAGATATGCTCATTTATCGCAGCTACTGTTAGGTAACAATGTTAGGGGGTGCGCGCTCCGTTTTTGGCTGTTCTGGCCTAGCTGCTTAATAATCATCAACCAGGCTCAAGCATGCTGCAGTAATCAAGGCTGCCATTTCCCGCCCGCCAACAATTGATCCTTGAAACTCGCACATGTCGACATCCAACCGGATCAGATTGTGCACATCTGCATGCGTCATATTCCAGTGACGGCCCAATGATGACTATCCAGTGGTATACGGAGTACGAAATAACCACGTAAATCGCCACCAACAACTGTACTCCTTGTCCAGGTTTGGTCTAGCAGACGCGGCAAAGTCGGGCGGCAAAGTCGGGCGGTTCGCCGGGTTGAGGATACAAATACAAATGATATTTCACAGGGGCGCAAAGACTGGGAATTTTAGAGACCAAGGACAAAAAGGGACTGCAAGAGGAAAATATCCGGGGTTGATTAGCTCAAGAGCAGAGAAGCGCATTACGATTTGCCGACAATCAAACCGCGAGTCACGGATCTTGCCGTGTCAACGGGTCTGCGCTGTCCGTCGATCCAACCTTCCGCGTTAATCCTGTGAAAACCTAATGTTTATAGGAAACGTGGGGCTTCAAAACACCCATCAAACCCCGTCCAAGTCCAAGTCTCGACTCCAGTCACTCACCACCTTATCTGACTCTCTCGGAAGCTGCATCCATCTCATTTACTCATCTGCTTCACCTGTCGGCAGCTCAGTGTAGGAACACAGAATACACCAGCCGGCCTCGTTACCCACATACCACAAGACGACCACCATGGCGCCGCTCTTTCCCCCGTCTCTCATCTCGGAAGATGTCTCCTCTTCCATGCCCCAAGGATACACCATCCGGCCTCTCGAAAAGAATGACTACGCCAAGGGTTTTCTGACATGCCTGCACGATCTAACCTGGACCGGCGACCAAACAGCCGATGAATTCGGCACCCGCTACGACGAGATGGACACCCAAGGCAAGGGGCCTTACTATTACATCGTCATCGAGCATCATGGTCGTATCGTGGGGGCCGGTGCCGTCATTATCGAAAAGAAATTGTAAGCCAAAACGTTCATGCTGAGAATTCTCGTGGTCCGATCTGTATGAACGGCCACCTCATAAAGGCCAACAAAAACCATTCAAGTGGAACCGAGACTAACAATATTCAGCATCTGGAACCGCGCACTGGTAGGCCACGTGGAGGAAATCTGCATCTCAAAGGACCATCAGTCCAAAGGTCTTGGCCTGAAGATGATGAATGCTCTCGACAGTGTTGCCAAGAACGCCGGGTGTATTAAGAGCTTGCTCAACTGCGACCCTGCCAAGAGCGGCTTCTACGTCAAGTGCGGGTATACTGATACTGGGATGGAGATGCAACACTCGTTCAAGGAGCGCGAGCCGTGAGGAGAGTTTTTGGAGCCGGAGAGATGAACTTAATCCGCAGAGTTGCTCGACATGAGCGAAAGTGGCTTCTTTCCCCGCGCTGGCCACGATGAGCACAGAAGAGGAAGGGACATGCAGAAATCGGTTCAAGTTCAATACTAGACAGTGTGGAATACTCGTGCGACGCTCCGCCTTACATTAGTGCTTTGCAGACTGCCCTTGAGATATTGAGCCCGGAAGGCGAGTTCAGACCAGCGGTCCCCTTTTCTGCCTGTCGCCGAGACCGCCGTTGTTCCCAGTCGCTCGGCTGGTGACAGCGCTGGATCACCACGGGTTCGCTGGACTGCCAGCTGGAGAAGAACGCCGACCAGTTGAGGGTTTGAAACTTTGTTGGCGGAATCGTCTTGTACCTTATCCTAAGAGGGTTTCTTACCTACGCGGGATGGTCCTGAGAGTTCTGTGCATGGTTGCTCCTCCTGAGTTCCTTCTGTTTCCATACATGTACTTCATGTATTTCTCGCCAAGATGTGGGTGATTTCAGTCCCCAAACTTCATCTGCCCACGTCGGTGCCCACGGGCGACCCAAGAAAGGAACATCTATCCCATCATCCACCGTGGTAGTGTTCATTGCCTATCGACTTTCCCGCGACCAGATCGCCCAGTCGCCTTCGCCGAGGACATCGCACTCGTGAGCGGTGCCATCCGCGAAGTGTAGCGTGACAGGTCCGTCCTCCTGTGCTGCTCTCTCCACACGCGCCAGTTTCCTCGACGCATGCATTCGCTCTGGAGGGACGCCACCGAGGAGTTCTCTCAGAAAAGCAGCGCGGTGCACGATGCTTGTCAAGCGCTGCCGGCCGTGCGGATGTCCATCCGTGACCTCGTCAATCATCTTGTTCCGTCCTTCGCCCTGGGCGAGCATGAAACGCACGCCCCGTTGGGCCGCGGTGCCCGCACGCTCAAGACATCGGGCGGCCGAGGAGCCGATGAGATCAAGAGCATCGAGGCTGTTTCGAGGCACCCCGATGGCGGCACCGGCTTCCTTTAACTCGGCGGCCGACTCGAAAATGTGCACGTCCAGGTGAGGGTGGTTGAGCAGGGCGTGCAGGAGAGAGGCGCCGGCCAGACCTCCTAGAATGGCGACTTGGATGGATGAAGACATTCATTTGCGCGCGCAATTGGAGGCCTCGACTTTGGAAGAAATCAAGATCAAGCGCTGCCCTCTGTCGGATGTTGGCTCGCCGCCCTCAACTGCGTAACAACATGAGCCATTGCGGCAAGTGTGTCGAATCCATGCCGCTCCAGGGAGTCCAAGCCCCATGCGGTTGACGACTTGATCCTGCATGATGAGATCCCGCAGGTGAGCTCACCTTCCCCCCCCTCAAATATTGCGCACTGTGTTGCTTCGACGGACAGAAACCCCTGAAAAAGGAGACACGCAGCCAGCGCTCGGCCTTGCAAGGCGCACTCGCGACACGAAGACGAGGGATTTTGTTTCGGTCACACGGGTGAGATGAGGTCACCCTGGCTCCCTGAATTTTGCCTGCAGGCCCGTCTTCTTTTGGCATGTCGACGCCGGCAATCTGTATGTAGGTGCTGGGGACCCCGGATTCATGTTGAGAAAGCAGGAGGGCCGACTGTAGGTGACGAGGTTCTTCTTTGCACTACAAGACCTTGCGTCAGGCCAGGACACTGACATGATGGTCAAGATGGCTTCCTGAGTCTTGAGCGCAGATTCGACAGTAGTACTCCTTGAAGTTGAACAACACACTTCTCATCTACAACCTCACGGGCTCCCAAATCAGCTTCGAGCATGATCTCAGCAGCAACATGGGCGGAAAGACTATTTTTGAGTCCCAAAACCATCGACGGCTGATTTGCTCTTCGCACACCGCCATTCTAATAACACTCACCGCTGACCCTTTGCACAGCTCCCGCACGATCCGCTCTGCAGTACAAGATCAAGATCAACGAGTCCCGCAAGACGAACAGCCCCTTTGTCTGGGAGCCTCGGCCAGAAATTGACAAGGCCTGGTCGCATTCACAACGATGTACCGTACACGAGCAATCCACTGCATCGAGAGACGGAATATCTAATGGGGCCTCGTGCAGCGTCCATGATCAAGCTATCCGAGGAGGAGCTGAGAAGCATGAACAAGACCTCGATCCCGCTACGAGACGGAAGGCATGTACCGACCGTCCCGGCAGAAACGAATGTATAAGTACCAACACCAAGATCACTACCCCGAGCTAAAAGGCACGGATGCGTTCATGCCCGGCCACTGGGATGAGTGAGCCTGCCCAGTGCCCACTAGGAGTGCGAGGCGCTGCCAAAGCTGTGTGTACCCTTCCTAGATCACTACCTCCAAGTCCTCCGTGAAGGCATCATGTGTAATGCCGACGTGGCGGTCAACACGTACCACTGGAAAGGCGACGACGACATCAAGGGTGATGGATCAGGGCCGCGGAAATGCACGGATTGGAGTCGTGTTCAATCATGGCTCGGGGCGCGGGCGATTGAGATTCACGACAAGGAGGAATTCCTCGGCAGATTGGTGAGAAGAGGCGAGCCTGGATCTGTAGGGCCTGTATATTCTCGGGCCCAATAAACTATAATGACGCCAATTGCTGATGCGCGACAGCTTCAACCTCTGTATTCGAATTGGCGTCGAGACCCGGTCCACGTGAACGAAGCTCTTCAGCTCGCCGGCCGCACAAGCATATCCGTACTTGCACTTCTGCCCAACATCCAACTATGCAGTTTCTCCCAGTTGACGCATTTCTGCAACCCCGGAGCATGACGTGTCGGAACATCCTGTTGTCGCTCGCCCCAGTACACCGTGTACATGGAGTGATCGACGCGGCACATGATACTCTGACGTAGATGGTCAAGACAGTGATCTGGCAGACGTCAGAATTGCTCAAGATTCTTTCCATCGACAAGTCACAACTGTCTCGACGTACCTGCATGAGATTGAGTGTACACGAACTCTGCGGCTTTGGGATCCAAATCCGGGTAGAAGTCATCCCGATAAAGGAACTGTTTAATCTTTCTCTGCCGAGAAGAGCGTTAGAACCCGTTGAACTTGATTTCCCATAGTTACATACCACACAATGAAGATCATGCGCAACTCCCAAGCCTGCCGCGTATCCACCGCCGCTGAGGGGTATCGAATCCCTGCCATGTAGCTTCATTTCGTCTTCAGATATCCGCAGTAATGTGCCTGCCTCTAGAGTCAGCGCGTTTGAGAGGGCAACATCACGGGGCTCAGACAGCATGAGAATGTATTAATATGTTACATGCAAAATGTCGCGGCTCCTCCGTGTCCTCATCAGTCTCAGTCACGTTGGCATCATCGAGAAACGTTCCTTCTTCGTTGGACGACATGGCTCCGAGGTGGAAAAAAGACACGAAGAAAAGGGGAAAAGGGAAAAATGTATGCACAGTTTGGAAATGACTTGCGTGTGCCACATGCTG
The DNA here is from genome assembly GCA_023658475.1 of Epichloe elymi. Lineage (NCBI taxonomy): Eukaryota > Fungi > Ascomycota > Sordariomycetes > Hypocreales > Clavicipitaceae > Epichloe > Epichloe elymi. Next base: position 2,691,667 of record CP098279.1, on the reverse strand, counting down.
TGTGAGATGGATGGGCCGACTTGAACAAGTCGGCGGACCTCAGTCGGCTCTGTCAGAAATGACAAGTTGACGCAAGCGGGCTATACTGTTGCTATGCGACTATGCGACTATGAGGCACGAGTCGTCAGAAAGCCGCAACGGGAACCATGCAGTCCGGCGCGAGACGGAGAAGATTGTCCACACAACAAATGTTCCTCGACTGCTAATTTCCCAGGTTACATGTTCGTCTAGAAGGAAAGAAAGAAGGAAAGAAAGAAAGAAAAGAAAGAAAGAAAAGAAAGAAAGAAAAGAAAGAAAGAAAAGAAAGAAAGAAAAGAAAAACCACCCGTCTAACAACCGTTCGGCCACCGTCCGTCCGTCACCATGAGGCAGCTTCTTGTTCTCACGGCCCTCGTCGCAGCTCTTGCTGCTGCCGCGCCCGTCACCACAGGTATATATACACGTGCATGCCTCCGTGGATTTCGAGTTGGACTCGTTCATTTCGGCGCGCGCTCCGTGTCATAGACTCAGCAACCGCGGCTGCCGTGCGCCGAGACGGTTCAACCGAGTTCGATCCCGAAAAGCCCCCGTCGTCGTCTTGGAGAGCAACATGGCCTGAATTCCGATCTTGAAACGAATCCCGATCTTGAAAAAAAAATAAAAAAAATAAAAAAAATAAAAAAATAAAACCCAGGGCCCTCCCATGCTTCGATTGATACGGGCTGGCTGACTTTAACCGGCGACGAGCAACACGACCCAACACGACCCGCCCACACGCACGCAAACCCCTCCCTGGTGCAACATATGTATAAAACAAACCCAGTTTGCATGCGGCCGCACTGGCAGACAGCAAGAACACCCATCTCGAGACGTGTCACAGTATGCAGTTGTCGGCCGCGCCACAGTACGTCCTGCTGCGTGTTCGTTGTTCAACAAGTCTCGCTTCATGTACGGACGTACAGGTCCTGGTTATCGAAGAAATCTAGATCGATGGCCATTTGATGCCGTAGCTTGGCGAGCTGGCGCCGCCATCTTTTCCTCTTCTTCTCCGCATCTCTTCACCATCTTCATCACCGATCTAATTGTTGAGCGGTTCCGGTTGTCCATTGACTCGCCCGCAAGCCGAAATGGCATACGTCAACAAGGGCAGCGAGCGTGACGGCCATCGGCATCATTTTCCCCGGCCCTCGCAGATCCCGAAATCATCCAGCGAATTCTGGCCAATTAGCATTTGTCAGCATAAAGCTACGACCCGCTTTACCATGTCTAATTGGGGCGGCCCGTTGCCTGAATTTGTGGCCCGCACCCTGAAGACCTAGCTCCTAGCTTACTCTTGTTCACGGCCGACATGACAGGTTGTTGTGACACCCCCCTGTTGGGGTGGAGAATGGATTAGGTAATGGATGGGCATAGTTATATGGGGCTACGCGAGGGAGAAGACTGATAGAATACAAGCATCCTTTACCCCATCAACTTTAGGGTCAGCTTTCACCCCCTAGCGACAAGCACACATCAACTTGCCAAAGCTGACTCAATTTCCATCACCGGGTGTCGTCTCCCCTGATCTTGCTCTGTACTCATGTCGAAATCGGCGTTGCATTCGCCCTTCGCCTGCCCTCCCGCCCTGCGCCGCCCCTCTGGACAAGTCCCTCGACAGCTCCCATCTGTCGTATGCGCTCTTTGTCATCGCTCAGATTCTTCTCATCTAAATGGAGAAGATCAGAGGCAAACACTGAACTTGGCAGGCAAGCGTCAGGGTTTCGCAAACCTTCTTTGACGCAGCGTTCCGAGGAGAACATTGGATTGGTTCCACGTAGGGAGGCTGTGTAAGGGCTCGCTTTTGCTTTCTTGGCGGATGTGAGAACGAAAGAAATAATTTCCGGCGTGCTCTGCCTCGAGATTCAAGACCTGGAGCCTCGTGTAGTATTTTAGCCAGTGTTATTCGCGAGCGTTGTGATTTTTCTTTCCGCATCTATACACCACACTAAAACAGTACCCACGCTCTCTGTTGTTCCAGCCTTATCAAAGCCCGATCGCCTCCCTCCGTATTCATCATTATAGCGACATATCGAACATATCGAACACCCCCCCCCCCCTCACTGCCACAAACACAGCTTTCCACTCCCATTGCCGCCAGCAACCCAATCCATGGTCGGATGGAAATGCGCCACGGCCGGGACCGCCGTGATTCCATCCCCGTCCAACTGAGCCAACTGGCTTCCGTCAGAGGCAAACACGTCCACGAAGCGGTTCATGTTGGCAATGACCAGCTTTTGAATCCCGTCATTAGGCCGCTTCTGCCACTGAGGCTTGAGGATCGTGACCCACCGCCCGGTCTGGTTGTTATGGTGGACCTTGTGCTTGGGCTCCATGGCCTCGGCCGATATGTCGTGGCCGGGTTCCCAGCTCGCCGCGTCGGTAAAGTCGTAGATCTTGACCAGGTCGTCGTACGACGACGTGGCCACGTGGCCCGCCGGACTCCACGAGGCATGCGAGACACTGAGTCGCGACTCGTGCTCGCCCAGCAGCGCGGGGTGTCGCAGGTCTCCCTTGCCGCTGATCCTCCGGAGATCCCAGATCTTGAGCGTCCTGTCGAGCGAGGCGGTGGCGAGCAGATGCGGCTGCAGGGGGTGGAGCGAGAAGCCCCCGATCTTCTGCTCGGACAGGGCCCAGATCTCCTCACCTCCGGGCGCGCGCATGTCGTGGCGGCCGACGCCTCCGCCGAGGGTGGAAAAGTACAGCACGTGAGGCTCGGAATGGGCCATGTCCAGGGCGGAGATGGGCATGTCGGTGTCCATGTCTGACGGGGCAAAGACTTGCACGGACGTGCCCTTTTCCAGATCCATTTTCCGAATCGAGCTGTCGTATGAAGATGTGTATACCGCGTTCGCGTCGGTGGGGGAGAAGACGAACGAGGTGATGGTTCTGGAATGGGTCTTGAACGCCGAGATTTCGGCATCGGCCGTCGCATTGGCGTCGTCGTCGTCGTCGTCGTCGTCGTCGTCGCCGAGCTCCGGCGGCGTCTGGGAGCCATCGAACACGCCAATGGTGCCTTCCTTATCGCCGGCGAATACCACCGGCTTGTCTTCTGTCGGATGGAATCCCAGCGCGTACACTCTCTGGGGGGTGATTTTGATATCTAAGTTCTTGTCAGTAAAAGTTGCCAACGACGGGGCCACGGCCGCGGCTCCGAGGAGCTTTACCATTCGGTAGCCAGTGCTCATAGAGCTTTAAACTGCCCATTCGCTGCCGCAGTTCCTTGAGGCTCTTGTCCGTCGTCTCCTTGATGTCGTCTTCGGTGAAGGTGCGAACGCCGGGCTGCGCACCTCTCACGATGCCTCGCAGGCTGTTCAAGCCGGCCGCCCACTTCTTTCCCTCGACGGCTATATCGCCAAGGTTTAAATCGTCGGCGACGCGCAGTTTCTTGGCCTTTGCCTCCTGTGCCTGATGCTCGGCCTCGACCTCCAGCTTGCGCTTCAGAGTCTCATTGTCCGCCTCCAGGCCAGCCAGCCGCGAGCTCACGCGCGTGGGTCTCGTAGATTCGCGCTTGATCCAAGGTTCGGATCGTCTGCTGCGTTTCGGCGCTGGTTTCGGCGCGGGCTTGGCCGGTATGACTTTCTTGGCGGTTGCGGAAATGTCTGTCAAAATCGCGCGGTTCGCCGCAATATTCTCCAGACGTTTGCGCTCAAAGGCGCTCATCTCTGCTGATTCTTTCTTCACGGGCATTTTTGATCGTTATTTTTACTCCAGAAACGAAGAGCACGTTGAGAATGGCCGAACAGAGATTGAGGAGGCAATTGTACCGCCTCCGAGGGCCGTAGTCGTGGTCAAAACTTGCAACTGCAGATATTTCAAGTCAAAGTCGCCTCCCACGTCGCAAGGCACGATGCCATGCGACCGACGCACGCGCAGCCCGTCGCGACTTGTTTAATGAATTCTGGCGCCGAGTCACGCGGCGGGAAGGGAAGCGCACCTCCACCAAGATTACCCGGATTTTAACCGATGGCTCATTTCTCAGGGCTTCCCCCCCCTTTTTTTTTTTCCTGAATCTTCGTTATGAGCATCCCGGCGCAAACCCCATCGATGGAATAAGGGACGAAGATAAAAAACACAATTCTTCTCTCAGCATGTCGTCCACCCTTGTGCCGTTTTTGTATCAAACAAGAACGCTGCAGAGAGCCCTTCGCAGCCGAAATGTAGTTCAATTCACTCGATCCGCCCATGTGCCTCCTCGACGGAGCAAGCCTCGCAAGCAGGACAACTCTATTCCCTTCGAATGGGATCACGACACGCCGCTCGAGGAAGTAGGCAATGCTGCAGAAAAGCAGTCAACAATCACCCCTTCCGAGGCCGAGGTGTTCAAGGGCATATTCGATGACATTGCCCAGGGCCGCATGCCCTCTGCCAGAAAGCGTCCCGCGCATTCGGGAACCACGCCTCACGTCTCGTCGGCGCCGTCGTCAAGGAAGCAGGCACCGGGCATGGCAAGGTCCATCGTCGAGCAAGCGCGCGTGACGGAGTTTCGGGATAAAATCCTGCGCCGGTATCCTCCGTCATTGCGGCATGCCGCACAAGTGGCCCTGGGTCTGTATGAGCTGGAACCGAAGTCGAACAATGGCGCGGCCAGCAAGATGATGGAGCTGGACGAGGCCTACCGGGCTAGGCGGGAGGAGCGAGCAAAGTATGAGGTCGCAAGAACGGAAGAGCGCGAAAGGGTGGATGCCTTGATGGAGGCGTGTGACACGGATGCCGCACTCTGGCGCGTCATGGAGACGGAAGTCTTCTCACTGCCCGCCAGACTGGGCATCGCGCAGGGCGCAAAGAGAAAAGGCAAGACGGGCAAAACCCGCCAGCGCAAGTCTGCAACGGAAATTAATGCACCACCTGCTACGCATGCCGCCGATGAGAAACGAGTCATGGACGTACACGGCCCGCTGTACCCCCATTTCATCAACCGCGGCCTGGCCTTGTTCGAGACGTCCCTTTCCCGCCCATCGGATTACGCCTTTGAGATCCTACCTCGTATCAAAGAGCTCGGTCTCCCGTCATATGTTCTCGGCGTATCAAGTCCGTTTTATAGCCGTCTTGCTCGCATGCACTGGAATCGCTTCGGCGACGCCTCCTCCGCGTTGGACGTGCTGCAGGAGATGAGCTCGGCCGGCCTGTACGCCGACGAAGGCGTTCGTGAGCTGCTGATGACGATGCGGGACCATTTGCACGGGTGCGCTTGGGGTGCGCAGGGCCCGTTTGTGATGGGCGTGATGGAGGCGCCGCCTTACGATGGGACGTTGACCCAGAGGTTGGAGGACATGGAGAAGCACGCGGTTCGGTCGATGAGTGAGAGGGCAGCAGAATCTGCATCGTCGACGTGAGAATTCGGATATCGAGTGGAGGCTTGTACGATTGTATGTACCATGTTGCGCCTCTTTACTGTACTATAACTGTATGCAGCTGTTTTCCTACTTCAACGCACTCTTGGCTTGTTTCCGCTGCGCTCGCCTCGGCAAATGCCTCTCTCACCTTGTCGAGAAGGTTTAAGATGAGGTCCACCCGCCTGAACAAGCTTGGCTGCCAGGTAGTAGGCCAGGCTGAACTTATTGTGGCTCTTGGCGTGCACCATTTGGGCACTGGATAAACGGTCTGGGTGAATGAGGCTTGTATTTATGTGAACTCGGCACACTGATATTTATATATATATATTTTTTTTTGGAATCTAGGTCGTCCACGACTTCCATGGGGTCCATCAGGTGACAGCCCGGCAGGTTCGCCATGGGATGTCCATCTTCTCCCAACCCCGTCCATCACACCACCGAACAAGAACTCCCCCGTCGACCAGCAGGATCTCGACGACTGGAAGCGCCGGTTCAGCCAAGTGGTATCTCGCCCCGGCGAGGTCGTCAACTCCAGGTCCCCCGAGGGTTCGCAGCCCTGGCACGCCGGCTTCTTGGACTGCTTCAACCCCGTCGATACCTGCCTGATCACCTACTGTCTGCCATGCATCACTTTTTGGCAGGACGCACCACCGGATCAGAAAGGACGGCACGCTCAAGGGGTACGAGCCCATCAATGCTTCTGTATGTTTTGCCCCCTTTGCTTCGTACATGCAAACTCGACAATCTGATCGATGCCGATTACCCGCTTGAACCTGCTCGCGACGGTGCCTCTCCCTCTCGCATCGAACCGAGTCAACTGACCCTGACCCTGACCCTGACAGTACCCGCGCGAATCCTCATTGTCAGCCGCCTCCTTTACGAAGTCCAAGTTGGCATATTCTATGCAGATAACATTGATTGTGTCTAAAGCCCCTGTGTCGCATGCATGATGGAACTCACAACAATTAGACTCGCTCAAGCGGGCGGATTCTCCACCCACCCATATGAAGCACATCCCGATTTGGACATTCACTCGATAATGATTGGGCAGATGACATTGCACATTCACCCCCTCTCCTCTCCGACTCTGAGGGAAAAGTGAGTCACCAGGTGGCACCTGTGACCTGAACGTCGGTGACGTGGCTGAAGCACAATGGCCTGCAGACCAACAGCTAAAGAGAGACCCGAGAGCACAATTGTGTCCTTCTTCACAAAGAAGAAGACTCTGATCTGTGATTCTGGCTCTCTCTCACTTCCACGCCAATGCAACACGGAGGAGCAAAGTCCATGGCAGTTTTCGCCCCCAAGCAGCTGCTGCGCACTCGTCACGTCCCCAGGCTCGGCCGATCAAACAGGCCTCGCAGTTGCGTGAGCCCTTTTTTTTTTTTCCTTCTTTTTTCAAAAATCACCTCTGCTTCCCTTCCCCCTTGCTAACCATGGCAGCTCAAGGTCCCCCCCGGGCAGACAGTTCCGCCCAGTCGACGAGAGACTCCCCCCCGCGCTCCATCAAACGAGACGCGCGGTCCGAATCCCCCATCTACCTCTCCTCGTCGGTGCTCATCACCCCTCGGGAAGCGAGGCAGGCTCGCCGGCGGTTCTTCGACGACCTCGGCGCGGGCGCCCAGTACCCAGGCATGCCCAAGCCCATCTCTAGCGCCGACCAGCTGACAGAGGTGCAGCTCAAGAAGTGCTTCGACATCCTGCACGCGTGCGGGACGGCGACGGACGACGGCGCCACGCTGGAGACGACGCGCGCGAGCATAGACGGCTTCCTCGTCGCCGTCTTCAGGGACTGGAAGTGCGATACCGATACAGAGGGCGGCCTGGTGAGGCCCGAGCTGGAGTTCATGGTGGAGGCCGAGGTCGTTGCCGGGACCATATGCAGTAAGTTTGCCCCCCAAGATATATATATAAAAGGGAAAAGAGGGGAAAAAAAAAAAACCCCCAAGATATATATATGAAAGGGAAAAGAGGAGACCCCCCCCCCCCAAAAAAAATCTTTGATGCTGATCATGCTTGGTTCTCAGCCGCTCCTGACCAACACCGTGATGCGTCGACTTGTCGCGCCTCCAACACCTGCAAGGCCGACATATCGGCCGCCGCATCGTACAGCTGCAATCCCGCCATGCTCAAGATGGAATTCACCATGCTTGACCCCTTTACCGGGCTGCCCGAGGCCTTCTGCCCGCTCGGGAGGGCCGACATCCGATGGGCGGACGCCGAGTGGCGGGAGTCGCTGCGCCGCTCGCTGGCCGCCAAGCTGCTCTCCAGGATGCACCGGTACAACAAGCACTTGGCTGTCTGGCAGGCGAGGAAGCTGATACGGGCGTGGAGCAAGGGGAGTGTCTGCATGGGACCGGGGTTGGGGGAGATGGGCTTCATGGGGGAGAATGCCATTTCTCTGATTCTACTGGCGCTGGGGGAGTCGGATTAACGAGAGGGGGTCTGCAGAGTTGGAAACGACGCCGGTTTTTCACTACGAATTTCATCTTTATGCGACAGCGCAGCAAAGTAGAACTGCTTGATTCATTTCGTACACCATCAATCATGTAAAACAGAACATGCAATGAAAAACACCAGACAGGCTATTTGAAGCGCGCCCGACAAGACAAGACGACCACGTTTCGAAACAACCAGCTAAGAACTCGACATGGCCTATCCTTATCCCAAGTGAAAAAAAAAAAAAAATATAAAAAAAGTCCCATCTTTGTAGAGAACCCCAACACCCGGCAATGGCCGGCCCCTACCCTCCCCCTCCCCCCTGCGCAGCCTCATGAATCTCATCCGCTCCCTTCTCGCCAAGCATGTACGTCGGCAGAACGATAAAGTAGCCGGGAATCTTGGGGAACGCACTCGCGTCCACGACACGCAAGTTCTGCACCCCCCTGACGCGGAACTTGGAGTCCAGCACGGCCATGGGATCATCGTCTCTGCCAATGGGACACGTGCACGAGGCGTGATGGCCCCAGGCTTCCCTCCTCGCAAAGTCGGCGAGTTCCTCGTCCGACTTGGTGTCCGACCCGGGCCAGAACTCGGAGAACTTGGTCGGAAAGGGAGGGATCTTGTCAATGGCGCTCCTGGCAACCTTGATGGCCTCCACCAGGGCCTGGGTGTCCTTGTCTGCGGCGTCGGACCCGGACCCGGTGTCGAAGTAGTTGAAGTTGATGTCGGGCGGCTCGCGGGGGTTGCTGGACCGCAGGGTGACGGTGCCAGCCGTGTTGCGCGAGTACGCCTTGAGGATGAGCCACGACAGCTGCTTCTTGTCGCGCGTGGCGTCGACAGAGTAGCCCGGGTAGTAGCCCTTGAACTGGAACGGCGCCGGGGTCATGAAGATGTCGGGGACGTCGTTCTCTGCCACGGCCGACTTCCTGAGGTAGCCTACCGTCAGGCTGGCCGGGTAGGCGCCGCGCTGGCCGATGTCCTTGTCCTTTTGCTTCCACTTTTCCAGGCAGGGGTCGTTCTCCTGCTGCTCGAAGCCGCAGCCGTCGAGGAAGTTCCATTTCTCGGGGTTCTCGGCCATGACGCCGACTTCGTATCGATCCTGCATGTTGGTGCCCACGCCGGGGAGGTGGTGGACGAGCGGTATGCCGTGCTTCTCCAGCTCGTCCCGGGGGCCGATGCCGCTGAGCTTCAGCATCTGCGGCGTGTTGTACGTGCCGCCCGAGAGGATGATTTCCCTCTTGGCGCTGGCGCTCCCGGATCGTATTGGATTTCTGCCGAGGTTGGAGTTGGGGTCCGCGCCGTAGAGGCTTCCGCCCTGGATGTAGTCCACGCCCGTGGCTCTGGGCGTGCCGCCCCCCTGGTCGAATTTGACCTTTGTGACAAGCGTGTTTATCAAGATGTCGAGCTTTTTCGAATTGTCGTCGACGAGGGCCATGAGATAATCTCGGGGCCCGGATCTTTCCCCGTTCTTGGTGGAGATGGGTATGAAGAAGAGTCCTGAGCGGTCCTTGTTGTCCGCGGCGTTCGTGTCCTGGAGAGCGTTGACTACGTCAGGCGTCAGACGGCTGGCCAACCCGACGAGGTTCTCGGCTAGTGCGCGCGCGACAGACAGGGCGAGGGCGTAGATCTTGCCGTCTCCCAGGGCAAAAGCAGGATTAACCAGACTCGTCCACAACCAGCCGTTGAAGCCGTGTCCGTTGGGGTTGCCGCGGACGTACGTGTTCTTCTCTAGTCGTTCAAAGTACCGGCGCATGTTGTCTGGCTGCCATGTCTTGTCGTTGGTGAGGTTCGCGATGTACTGCCAATCGCGGTCGTCGGGCAGAATGCTGACGAGAGCGTTGTGAACCGTACATCCGCCCAGTGCTCCTGCGCGAGGATAGAGAATACCCAGTGGTTCTGCCCCGTCGGGAGGACTGTTTCCAACGTATAGTTGCCCGTCTTGTTGCCTCCACGTCATCTTGGAATCCTTCTTCTGTCTCTCCAGGTCGCTGTAGTGATTGACGTAGAAGTTCCATGCTGTTTTCGGGTCCTCGCTTGATAGCAAGTTGAACAACGGCACCTGGTAGTTGTTAGTGTCGCCGTGGTCCTCGCCGGCCTCGATTAATAGCACGCTGTGGCCGTAGTCTGCGAGTCGAGCTGCCAGGGGACCGCCACCGGCTCCCGAGCCGACAACGATGTAGTCGTATTCAATGGAAGAATCCGGTCTTTGCACGAACTTTCTGTCGAGGAATAAAAGGAGAGAAAAAGATGTCAGCTCGTTTTCTGTTCGAGTACGACGGAAACTACAAAGCAGACTGACCCTTGAATTATTTGACTGAGGCCGAGCAGGATGACTGAGAAGCTGCAGCGCATTTTGTCGGCCGCCCAAGTGGAATTGGGGAAAAGAAGAAGAAGACGAAAATCCCCCGTCGACAGCTAGTCGGGTTTTCGAGGCGCAATGGTTTATCAGTCAAGCGATGAAGCAGCAATGTTGCCACCACGAGGTTCCAACCCCACGCATTATCCAGCCGTCTCCATTGGCAGCAACCGACACATTCTCCAGCTCACAACTTACAAGACATGACAAGACATCTCACCTGCGCTCCTGGAAGACATTGTCACCAGGTAGGGTTCGGCCAATGGCGCAACGAACCAAGCCATCGGTTTCTCCACTCCTTGTCGTGTCTCGGACCTCTGTAACGGCATCATCATTGCTGAGGCTGCGGTGGCGTGCATTCCTGCATGTCTTGCAGCCTTCGTGCCAACGTGCGATCGATCAAGTCTGCAATGCGATCGCAATTCCCAACGTCCATGTTGCGGATGCCGATCGGCAATTGGCTGTCCCGCCTTGATTGTATCAGCGGAGGCAATTGATCGACATGTGCTCAAGCACACGTTTTCCCCTCGTTGTTCTTTTTTTTTTTTTTTTGAATGGCAAGAGCAAGGCCACCCCACCCCGCACAGCAATAAATACACCAAATTCCGTCCCATCGTAAAGCCTGAGGCCAGAAAGTGAGCCTCGGTCGATTCACAAAGTGTATTATTAATACCAGGCAGGTAACGCGGGGTCGTGTTCTTTTTCGTTGGTGGCAAGTGGGACCCCGCCTTGCATTCGGATCATTTGACAAGCAGCATGGCAAAAAGCTCAACGAATTCCTGAGTCCTGGGCCTGTTGAGTTGACATCATTCAATCGTTATCCTGCCAGGCTGAGCCCATTCTTTCTCTCAGTAGTGGCGCTATGTCAGATACCGCCCAAATCACATTGTTGGATCTTCCCAGCAGGGAGCCATGCTCTACGTGGTCCCTCAATCCGTGGAAGAGTGAGATCATTTCAGTCCTTGATTGGCGCGTTGCGACATGGGAAAGCCGCTCTGGCTGACTAGATTGCAGCTCGACTTCTACTCAACTACAAAGGCCTGGATTATAAGACTGAATGGGTGAGATTTGAATTCCGGCCTTCTCTCGGCCATTTGACCATCTAATTGGTGCCAGACCGAGTATCCCGACATCAAAACCAAGGTCCAGCCTCAGTGAGTGGCACCCATCGCTTGAACCCACGAGAATTCGAATACAAGAAGGGCTGTCATTAATCAATGCAGCCTCCCTCCTAATGAAAATGGCACGCCGTACACCATCCCAACCGTGAAGCTCGCCGACGGCACCTGGATCATGGATTCGCGCCAAATTGCCGACGTCATTGAGAAACGTCACCCAGAACCCTCTGTGCATCTCGACTCTCCATACCTCACCAAGGTAGGAGATGTTTTGTCTAAAATTCTCGAGCACATTCGACCGATGTTTTACAGTCGCGTCCCCGTCAACCTTCTCAACGAAGCATCCGTTCAATACTGGTACGACACCCGCAAGGAACGGCTTGGCATGTCTGTTCAGGACTTTGAGAAGAAATATGGTGGAGAAGCAGCATATAAGGCGGCCGAACCGCACTTGAAGCAAATGACGGACTTGCTCAGGGAGAGCGACGGGCCATTCTTCATGGGCACTGAGCCGTCGTATGCTGATTTTGTGTGGGTGGGTGCCTTGGTCTTCTTTGAGAGGGTAGACACGGAGGTTTTTGAAGAGGTTCTGAGGAGGACTGGCGATGGGGCTGTCCATAAGTCGCTCCTGGATGCATGTGCGCCTTGGCTGAAGAGGGACAGTCATTGAGGTTTTGCCTCAGCAAGCCACAAGCGAGACAGATGCCAACACACAACAAAGACGAATATCTTGTTATATAATTCAATCAAAATACACACCATTCTTTCCTGTTTATCCGTAGCGAATGCCACTCTTAAATACAATCTTGTCAACAACTGGAAACTATTCATTGAACCCAATCTGTGTCCAAAGTTGCTGCTGCTTCTTCTTCTTCTTCTTCTTTTCCTTTTTCTCAGATGCTGTTGGTTCTGTATCCCAATGACGACGCCATCTAGTAGCTTCTAGCTCTAGCTCTAGCTCTGGCTCTGGCTCTGGCTCTGGCTCTGGCTCTGGCTCTGGCTCTGGCTCTGGCTCCGGCTCCGGCTCCAGTAGGCGCAATGGCATAGCTAATTCTCCTAGACTGTGGTGCAACTCGATCTCTGAAACTGGCTCCGGCTCCGGCTCTGACTCGTTTTGCAGCTCAGCAACCAAAGGTTGTCGAGTACCCAAGCGCCTCAGCTCCTTTTTACCGCTTTCAAGAATGGCAAGCTTCTCGATACATCGCTCTCGCTCTGCGCTGGCGCTCTCAGTTTCGCCAGCCAGCAGCGTAACCTCTTCGTCTTTGAGATCAAGCACGCTTTCGGCCTGGAAGAGATGGGGCAGTCTGTTGACGAGGCAACGTTCCACTGCCAAAACACTGACGTCGTCAATGAACTTCTTCAGGGCAACCTAGAACTGACGTTAGCACTGCTGTCCTCATTCCTGCGCCGCCAAAGATGCACTAGCCTTGTAATAAGCTTGCATGTAGTCAATTGCAAGCTCGCTTCCAAATCGCTCCATGTCGACTTCGGTTTGCTGGCTCAATCGATTTACTAAAATCCACGGATGAATTTCACACAACCCTCCACTCTCAAAACCGTTCTCACCGAATATATCCTTCAGCTCATTCTCCAGCTTGTGCTTTCGCCTTTTAGCCTGAGCTTTCTGCACACTTTCTGTCAAATAGTGGTTGTACGTAATCGGGTGGCCCTCAGTGTGTGGAAGGAGCAACTCCTCAAATTTCTCACTCAATTCCTTCTTCAACCCGTCCATACCGCCCCCGATGATGTACAAGATGGCAGTTTTCGTTTCTTTCAAAGCGACATGATCAGCGATTGCATGCGCGACATCATCCACCACCTGCAGTATGTTGTTCTCGACGTCATCAGCCAATGCCTTCCATGGCTGGCATTGTTCGGCAAACAGCTCGCTGATGATGAGAGGGTTAAATGTGCCCGGAAGCTCGCGGGCCCTGCTACGGCTCATCAAGTGCTTGACATCGTCGATGTAGGTTGATCTAGACACCTGTTTAGGTCCGAGGGACGACGAATCACCCAGCTTTGTTTCGACTATGGATCGATAATGGCCCTGGGCGCGCATCTTTTCCTCAAACTCGGCCAATGTGTTCTGGACTCGAGCTCTCAATCGCCTTCTGTACCCTTCACCAGTTCTAGCGCTACCGAAGAACGGGTTGCTGTATTCTCCATCCACGGCCGCTTTCATGAGCAACGTGAAATCGCGACTGACTTGGAGCAAGTACTTGCGTTGTTCCATCAAGGTGCTTCGCGGAGTGCCCATTCGCTCCAATTGCGGTTTGCACATGGATATCTCGGTCTCGACGTCATGGAGAAGGTCTGGAAGCTGTTGCAAGATTTGGTCTTTCAACACGTTGCTCAGCCGGGGTTTCAGCGACTTGACACCCATATGAGATGGTTTCAATGTTGTCCACGCGCCAGTGGAAAAGAAGTCGGCCTCTGCCTCGTCTCTCTCGGCAGAGGTGGCTTCTCTCATTTTATAGTCTCTGTTCTTGAGAACGTGCCACCCAAGCCGGAACACCACGTCCTTGTTCTGAGCCAATTTGATGTATGACGCTTCGCTGTCAGATCCAGCGTCCAGGGCATCCGGTTTTGTGATCAATCCCAGTGTACGGACACCTCCCGGATCAACCTCACGAGCCACTTCGGTAATCTCTTGTAAAGCAAAGTCGCTTTTGGCCGATACGACGGCTAGAATAATGCTCCGGGGTCTTTCCACGTACCCACGTACCAGTTTTCTCACAATCAGAGCATCCTGAACAGACTGGTCGCGATTGCCCGCCCTGAACAAGCCGGGTAGATCGACCATTGTCAGATGTGGCTGCGAGGGTCCGCACAATTCCACACGAAGGATGTCAGAGCTGAAGACTTTGGTGTCAGAAAGGCCCATTGCCTCTCGGGCCTTGTCCACCACGCTGCCAATGTCTGGTGCGTCAGCATTGACCTCGACGCTGAAATGACTGAGACGCTCCCTTTCTTCCACTGAGCGATCCGGCCCAGGATTGATGGAGACCTTGACAGCGTGAGTGACGTGGCGTCGAAGCACCAGTTCTGTTGCAAATCGGGTGCACAGGTTGTCTTTTGTGGGAAAGCTCATGCCGGAAATTGCTTCCAACACTGAGCTTTTCCCCGCGGACTGGTCGCCACAGACGACGATCTGGGGGAGGTCCACATATCGACTGATGCCTTTGGACCGAAGCTTGTCGATGATGTCGAGCAGATCACGGTGATCTTTGGATGGAAGAGCAACGGAGGCCATGGCTCTCTGGCTGCTTTCTGGGAGGTATGAAGTTATGAGTGGTCGTCAGATGGCCATGGTTCAAAAAATGATGAAACTGGACTGGTAGACTTGATTCGGTTTCTTTTATCTGTTGTTGAGAAACAAGAAAAAGTGCCATGAATCAGACTTGTCCCGTTTCGCCCCAGAGGTGCAAACGGCCAGCAAACGAGGGCCTCGTAATTGCGGCGTGAAACTGACGATACGTGTTGGAGTTCCCTCAACACATTGAACGCGGTTTTTTTTTTGTATTACTCGGTGCCATTGTATCTAGTGTGACTCCATCTGCAGCCTCGTATCCGAATGAATGGTTCCCAAGTTCCCAAATTCCCAAGTTCCCAACCTCCACCAGATGAGAGTGACTGCGACTCAACAAACGTAATGCACGAACCCGGACCAATAAACCAACAAACAAACACTGCTGGTATCTTCCACCCTGGTGAAACTACCCAAAAGCAACTACCCAAAACCTTCTACTGTCCGTTCTGCTTCTCCTGTGGCTTCATCATTGATGCGCAGTCCGGCTTGCCTTTATTATTTCCCTTTGAGCCAGCGAGTCCATCGTATTCTGGATCGGGGACCACGCAATCCAAGCCAGGAACCTTGCGCAAGGATCCGTCAACGGTGACGTCAATTCCGTGCCCCAGTTTCTCTATGTCCTCGAAACCGGCTTGCACGGAGGCCTCATCTCGCTTCGCATCTCGGTCGGTGGCGAGCGGCGCCGCAATCGCAGCTGTCGCGAGTAGAGCGAGCATCGTGGAAACCGTGAGCTGCATGTGCATGGTTGCGTTGTATGCGGTGTGGCAACTTGTTGGCAAGGCGATGAGACGCACGTGCAATACCCCTCGAAAGAAGAAAGAAGAAAATTGAATTTTAAAACATTCACTCGAGAGGAGCATCACTAGACAGAATATTTATGTTGCACCGAAGTCTCGACAATAAAAAAAAAAAAAAACACATGGCGACCCAGGTGCTCGGGTTTTCGGTCTCAGATTTTGATCCCCGGGGCGTCAGCATGCCTCGAGTGCATTCCAGCGAAGTCGGGTCATGAGTGTAGCCTGTGTTGGGGCTTTCAGCCATCTCGTGGTAGGATATGAAGTCATGAGCGGATTGCTTCTCATCGAGGATTGGCTCGCTTGTCGTGTCTTGGGGCAAGGGCAGGCAAGACGCAGATCTGCTAAGCCGCAATTCCTGAGGAACGAGATGGGATCGGGTTCAGGCCCCCGGAGTAGGCTGGGAGTCCTAGTGACACGCCTTCCTAGTCGATGTAAACTGCGTAGATGGCCGAGGATCAGCAATTATGAATGCGAGGGATGGAAGCTTGCATCTCCAGAGCTATTCCCAGAAGTACTTGCGATACCCAGAACGTCGTCAGAATCATCACAGTTTGTGCGCAACTCTGGGTGTGCCGAATCTAAGAGAAGGGAAATACTCGCCACGACTCTAAAAGAGAGCGTCATTTTTTTTCGCCAGTTCATTCGTGGAGACTGGAGAGCTTGAAATCGTGTCGAGTCCCGAACAGGAAAACTTTGAGGAACCCCGAGGAGCCTTTCAGTTGCGCACAGCTGAACCCGGATCCAAGCCTTTTGATTTTCACAGAGCCAGAGCTAGATGTGGTCAACTTGATATGGGTGTCTTTCTCAAATTCCTTGGAATCTGGGCCTCGAGGGGGTACACAGGTTCTCCGTGGAATGTGCGAAAGCTGTCTCACATTCCGACTCACTTGCGTCAGCTTGGGCTACAAATTCTTACGGAGCGGATGACCATGGCGGACTTGTCGTATTTCTGTGTCTGTTTTTTTTCTGAGCACTTCTTTTTTTTTTGCAAACTACCGAGGCAGGAAATGGTGAAGAAAACCATCGCTGGCATGGTTTTATATTAGACATACTCGTTGACAGCACCAGCATCTCGCGTACCCTACGACGATGTTGCTTCGTACTTGAAAGAAAGTCGTCGTAACCCCGGCTCTCGGAATAATCAATGAGCTCAACTATTTTTTTTTTTTTCCCCATGCAAGATGATCACGTCCAGCTTGGGGGCGGGTCGGCTTCATGGCCGTGATTGCAACGAGGCTTGCCACGAAGGCGATGGGGCGCAAATCCCGCCTGTGGCTTCTGTCACGATACGGGATGCATTGAGCGAAGATAGGATTTTGCACATTGGAAAGCTTTCGCTAAGTGCATCCCGTATTTTGTGACCTTGTTGTACCTGGTTGCCGACAGGATCAAGCGAATCCCTCCGTTCTTTTTCATCACAAGGAAGTATGGATTCCTGTAGGAGCTCTCCTCTGGTGGAGGAGATGCCTGATGTTGAGAGCCGCAGTCCATACCTCGTTGCTTCGTTTGTTCCGTCCGTTTGCTCTCTCGCGTTGGCCGTTATAACCGTGGCACCTGACAATGGGTATGCGCATTAATGTTGGCCCGCGCGAACTAACCTACCCATGCACCCATGCTGCATGCATGTTATTGCATGCTTGGTCGTTGCAACAGCCCCATCGCATTCACTTCCAACCCCTTTTGCGGCAACAAGACGGCATGTTCATGTTGAGCCTCAGGCATCAGCCTCATTATCCTCTCTGCTCCCCGCATCGCGTTTGTTGTCGCGTTTGTTGTCGCGTTTTATCGTAGGCTTTATTTAAAGACCTAGATTTATTAGATTAATAGATTTAAAGCTTACAATAAGCTTCCTTTTTCCTTACTAGATTCTAGAATTCCTAGATAGCAATTCTACATCATCTTCTTCTCTTTTTGATCACTCTTTGCCACCGCCTACATCCCTCAACAGTTCAAATATTCAAATATCCCTCGCTGGCAATCGTTGAATCGAGACTCCAATAACTCGTCCTGTGAATAAAACAATCCACCGACTTCCAACGCCCCCACACTTCTTCACCACCCACTTCTTCACCGCCCACTTCTTCACCACCCACTTTGCAGACTACGTGATAACCCTCCCTCTCCTTCACAACAGCCCAGATCTGCAACCATGTACGAATGCGACACGTGCACGCGCATGTTCAACACCTTTCACGCCTGCTCGCAGCACATGAACGCCCTGGACCACTGGGCCCCGACAGTTCCCTGCGAGACGTGCGCTCTGAAATTCAGGACCGAGGACGACGCTCACGAGCACATGAGGGACAGCAACCATTATGAGACCTACTGTCCATCATGTGACCGTCACTTTCAGAACAACAACAATCTCCGCATGGTGAGGACGTGAAAAGAGGGCCCGTTTTGCCTAAATCAGGTAATAAAGAAAAAGAATAATATTAAAACACTAACATTTGTGTCACAGCACTTGAGATCGCATATTCACCGCGGGACAAGCGTCAATTGCCCCTTTTGCAAAAAGGGCTACACCACGTTCAGCGGTGTGAGCCATCATCTCGAAACTGGGTCGTGTTCCCAGGCCCCGTCTTTGAATCGGGAGACCATTCTTCGCGCCGTCCGTGAGCGAGATACGCAGGGTCTCATCACAAACAGGCAGATTGAGTGGCACGACGCCGAGAGTGTCCGGTATGAAGTGTCGACGTTGTCATACAATGGCTTTAGCTGGGAGTGTTATCTTTGCCATCAAGAATTCGCCACCCAGACAGCCTTGACTCAGCACGTCAACTCGCCTCGACACAAGCAAAAAGCGTATAAATGTCCCAACGCGCGAGGTGGGTGTGAGAGGCACTTTGTTACGCTGGCCGCCCTGTTTAGCCACTTGGAGAGTGAGCAGTGTGCTTTTATGAGGTTTGAGAATGTGCAGCTGCACGCTAGTGAGGTTTTGGGTGGGCGACGGATGATTTCATTTTAGTCAGGGGCTTCATTTCTCCCCTTCTGTGCTTTGTACAATGCAGTGCTGCGGGCGTGGCTGAGCAATGTCAGAGTCTGAACACGTCAAACTGTGGCAGTGTGATTACATCTCGCCAATCCACGTTCCGCCCACTGCCTGAAGATCCGCGTCGTGCTGTCCATAGAGACTCAATCATTTCTTCGAGAACCACGAGGTTTCTGAACCCCAGCTTTCTCTGGTTTTTGAACCATATTCTCATCTTGTCTTGCATCTTGGTTGTGTCACACTCGGCTCCGAGAACGATGACGGGCCACAGCATCATGTTGCCTAGCTCGCCCCTGCCGACCCTTTCAGTCGCCACCAGCTCGTGTATTCCGAGCTCCACGAGCGACTGGACTGTGTCTAGCCCGGCTCTCCGTATGCTGCGCTGGAAAAAGACCAGGCGGGCATAGTAGAAGACCTGTGCGGTGTGATGAAGAACCAAGCCCTGGCATTGGTCTGGCGACATCATCTCCTGAGGCGGCAACGTGGGGAAATCCAGATATTGTTGTAATTGGAAAGCATCCAGCTCCTTTTCCAGCTCTGGTGTCAAGTCTCGCGCCGCAGTGCCCAACTTGGTCATTCTGTCGTATGCGTGCAGGAATGATCTGGACACGCCATAATATGGAAACGTGAACTCTAGGCTTTCTGCAGAGGCTTCATTCTCAAGGAAGGACTTGAGATGTTCTGGTACGGGGATCTCGCACAGAATAGCCATTGACACCATATGTCTCTGAAATGCAGCCACCACGCCTGCATCTAGGCCACGGGCATGCAGCTTCGCGAGGTAGGCCAATCCACCTGTGACATGCGTCCGCCATCGACTGGTGGTGCCTGAAATTGCGTCTGCAGCTATGCAGGCCATGATTGCCATGGCGAATGACTGATCTTGATGGCTGTCAGCCTCGGATAGGTTATTGCGAAGGTGGGCAATTGCCTGTTGGTCGTGGTTGAGTGCCAGGACCCGATCTTGTTCATTCTTCAGGTTGCCCAAGTTGTACAGGTTGCTGGCCGCCGAGGCGCAGAGAGCGTGGAAGATGGCAACGTTTGCGCTGGACTCTCCTGATCTTGACATCAGGCCTTTGAGGGCCATGGGCAGCATCATTATGCGGCAGGGATTGTGTGGCTCGTCGATGAGCACGAGTTTCCGGCTGGTGAAGGTGACCCAGTGATGGATCAGCCTTTTCTGATCCGATGGCACGGACAAGATGTCGAGGTGACGGGGTACGTGGCTCTCTGAACGTGTTCTTGGCAAAAGGAGGCCTGAGATCGGCGACTCGGCATATTCGCCGTTCGATCCGAGACTCAGCAACGTTTCAGCGGCCGGCACTGTGTCCGCCGACCTGACGTCTCCCGCATTAGCGGGCGGTGTCCATGTCTGGTCGGTCTCGGATGCGTGCGCTGTATGAACAGCTGGAGAGAAGGGTATTGGCGAAGCGTGTGGCCGCTCGAGCTCCGGGAGTGGTAGCTGGAGTGGTAGCTGGAGTGGTGGTGAGCTGATGGCAAATACAGAAAAGCCGCCGTGATCTGGTTTTTGTTGTCCACGGTCCCATTCATCGATTTTCGACAGAGCCAGATCAATATCCGGAGAAGGAAGCCGAGGAATTGACGAAGCTCCAATGCTTGCCAACGAGCGACGAGTCACCCTGTTTGTAAGAGAGTCTTGGTCCAGCTCCTCCGACCCATTATCGCCGAGGATGATGGTGGAAGGGTTCAGATGGATCCAGTTCAAGCGAATACCATATCCTTGGCATTTGACGCCGAGTCGGCGGCATCGTCGACATGTCGGGGCTTCCCTATGGGAGCCGGCTGTTTAGTATGTAGGCAAATCCAGAACGACATCGGCGGTAAGGCCTCTGACAGTACCCCATGTCAATGCTCATTTGTTGTTATGTTGGACAAACTCACTCATCGCATTTAACACGGCGCGCACGACAGGTCCAACAGCCCGTGAACGTTTTTGTCCGACTTTTCGGTGTCGCGATCATCTGTTTCGTCCCGAATTCTATTACGGAAAGCGGCAACCGGTTGTCGTGCCTGTGCGGATGCGAGGTTACGAGCCATCTGCGCCGACGCTACCGCACAGACGACAAAATGGCGGGCGTCGCTGTTGTTTGCGGTTTATTACGAGAAGTTGCACTAGCAAGACCCACCTTCAGACCTTCAGACCCGCAGCGATTGGTTCGCTTTAACTTTCCATCTCTATTACGGAGAATTCATTTCCATCCCAGATCCCACGCCTTATCTGTTTATTTTCTGTGAGAAATAGAGAGAAATAGACAGCGAGGTACAAGTTCGCTCGCAACCAACGTCAATTGGACCTCGCCTCCTTCCTCCATCTGCAGGTCCCACGTCTTTGATTAAAAATGTGACTCCCATTGTTTCCATGACTTACGGATTATTCAGCTCACCGTGTTCTCAAGTGCATATATGAAGCTTCTCCCCCGAACGACGTAGCAATGCCTCCGTTTCACCCTGTCAGGAATCCCAAGTCTACCTCGTCCAGATCAAAGTCCGTTGTGGCCACTCTCCGCCCACGCATTCGTTGGTGTGAGTCCGTTCAAGCAAACCACAACCAGAATGGTTGTTCGAGCCAAAGTCGACGGCAAGTCAACAGCCGAAATGCCAGAAAAGAACAACAATCCCGCCACCTACAATGACGGTGAAAGCGACGAGTTCGAGTTTGGCGGCTCCCTCGGCACCCTCGGCCTGATGATGGGCTTCCCTCTGCTGATGTGGTACATGTGGATAGGCGCAGTCTACTACAATGGCAAGCTGCCTCTTCCCGAGGAGGACGAGACCTGGTCGGCGTTTGGTCGTCATCTCGCTCATCTCGTTTACCGGGGCGCTTTCCCAACTGCCCAGGCCTGGGCCATCTACTGGGCGTTTTTCGTCTTTGAGATGGCCATGTACTGCTATATGCCCGGTGTGCTGATACAAGGTCGGCCTCTTCCTCACCAAGGCAACAAGCGTCTTCCATACTACTGCTCTGCGTACTCAAGCTTCTACGCGACCGTCGCCGTCGCCGGCGTCTTGCACTTCACTAACGTCTTCCCTCTGGATACTCTGGTCGACGAGTTCGGCTCCATCATGACGGTGGCCATCTTGTCTGGCTTCCTGAACAGCTTCATCGTCTACGTCCAGGCCATTGTTCGTGGACGCACGCACAGACTTACGGGTTATCCCATCTATGACTTTTTCATGGGTGCCGAGCTGAATCCGCGCATCGGCATTCTTGACTTCAAGATGTTTTATGAAGTCCGCATTCCATGGTATATATTATTCCTCATCACCTGCTCCACTGCCGCGAAGCAGTACGAGGCTTATGGCTATGTCTCTGCAGAAGTCATGTTCTTAGTCATGGCGCATTGCATCTATGCCAACGCTTGCGCCAAGGGTGAGGAGCTAATTACCTCGACCTGGTACGTCTCGTCACACTGCGGACTATGAAGCATGAATGCACCCTTGGCTAAACCCCCCTTCAATAGGGACATTTACTTTGAAAAGCTGGGCTTCATGCTCACATTCTGGAACATGGCCGGCGTCCCCTTCACCTACTGTCACTGCGCCCTCTATCTTGCCACCCACCCTCCGTCCGAGTATCGCTGGAACCGATACGCCCTCGCCGCTCTCTTTGCCGTCTATCTATTCATGTACTGGATGTGGGACACATCCAACAGCCAAAAGAACTGTTTCCGCCAGATGGAGCGCCAGGGCAAGCTGATCAAGCGAAACACGTTCCCGCAATTGCCCTGGCAAATCGTCAAGAACCCCAGGACATTGGAAACCGCCGCGGGTGATCGCATCTTGGTAGATGGGTGGTTTGGGATCGTAAGAAAGCCGAACTATGTTCCCGACATGTTCTTCTCGTTTTCCTGGGGCTTGATTACTGGGTTCAAGTAGGTGCCTCTTTGAAACATGGCGCAATGCCTGCCAGCTGAAGAGGGGTGAGTTTTTTTGGGCTAACGGTGTAGCTAGGAGCCCGTTCCCGTGGTTTTACCCCGTCTTTTTCATGGTCATGATCATTCACCGTGCAAACAGAGACATAGAGCGCTGCAGGCGCAAGTATGGGGACGCGTGGAAGCAGTACGAGAAGGAGGTGCCATATCTTTTCGTACCAGTAAGTGAACTCAATGGCCAATCATACCGAGATCCATACTGACTTGACACAGTACCTGATTTAAAACGCAATGTGGCCCTCAGAGGCTGGCGGTTCACGAGTTTCAGCGTCGCATTATACTCGAGTTGGTTCGACGATACGAAACATTGCAAAATCGTTGATGTGCAGATGTTATGTCCGTAGCCGGTGGAAGGCATGAACGGGTACTTGGGCATATGTAGGAGAGTGGATGTGGGTAGTCACGTGGTTATAGCCACGTATGTAGTTAATTATAGCGAATCATAGGTGTGTATTGTAGAATAAGTAAGTTGTGGGCCGTCTTTAGCACCACGCCTAAAACCCTTTTATAGCTACGGGGTACACCTAATGTTACCATGTTCTTGCGGGGTAATTGATTCTCCCCTGGTGCTTTCAGTATTGGAGCTGGCCACATCCTTTCTGCTTGGCATCCAACGCCTCAACGAGCCGTATTACCAAAAAATCTTTCAAATATCTAGGTACATGAACCCTGCTTCATCCGTTTCCCTGAGCCACCACGCACCGCAAACTGAAGAATGTCGCAAACAAATACCATATCTCACCATGACATCTCGCACCCGCCCTCCAACATGGTAGAACTAACTCGTCTCCCGCCCTCGGCCTCCCACGACCAAGCAACAGCGCCCACGGAAGCGGACGTCGGAATGTCGGATGCAGACGACGAGCCACCGGCCGGTGCACAAGGCCTGGTCGAACGATGGAATCGTCCACGGTCGAACCTGGCCAAATTGGGCTTCGCCTGTCTCTCGGCTGCCATTGCGGGCATGAATGACGCCGCTGTCGGTGTAAGAATCTCCGAGTTTCCCTGCTTTCACAGTACTGAAATCATTGATGGTAAAGCATACGACATGTACAACTTAGGCTTTGATCCCATACGTACGTCGTCTCCCGGCTTGTCCAGACTCCAGAGCACATGACGCCATCTAACGACATGCTAGCTCGAAAGCTACTATCATCTTTCCTACTCCGTCATTTCGCTCATCTTCCTCACTCCATTCCTAGGCTACTCCCTCGCGGCAGTCACCAATGCCCGCATCCACGTCTCGCTGGGCCGGCGGGGCGTCGCCGTCATGGCGCCCCTCTGCCACATCGTCACGTACGCCGTGCTGGCGTCGCATCCCGCCTATCCGGCACTGGTGGTGGCCAATGCCATCAGCGGGTTCGGCAACGGCCTGACGGACGCGTGTTTCTGCGCGTGGGTTGGCGCCATGGACAAGGCGAATGCCATTCAGGGAGTTTTCCACGCCTGCTACTCGCTTGGTGCGTTGTTTGCGCCGTTGATAGCGACGAGTATGGTTGTGAAGGCTGGGTTGATGTGGTGGAATTGGTATTATGTCATGGTATGTTCTTCATTGGTTGCTGTTGTCCCTGGACGTACAATTCTGATGACGACGAACTACTGACAAGCCAGGTTGGCGTGTCTGTTCTCGAGCTCGTTGGCTTGACCATCTCCTTTTGGGACAAACCTGGCTCGGTGTATAGAGCTGAGCACTCTCGTGACAGCTCGGATGGTACGGGCACCAGAGATGCCATCAGGTCGAAGGTGACGTGGCTGTGTGCTGCTTTCTTCTTCGCATACATGGGTGTGGAAGGTACGTCTTTTGCCCTGTTTCGTCTCACCGAATTCGTGCTGCGGAGAGTCTGTGAATTTGACTGAGGTGTTCATAATTTTTCCTTTTTTTTTTTCACAATCGTAGTTGGCCTCGGCGGCTGGGTCGTAACCTTTATGCTCAAAGCACGCCATGCAACCCCCTACGCATCAGGCATATCTGGCTCGGGCTTCTGGGCGGGCATGACGCTCGGCCGAGCAATGCTAGGGTTTGTGACGGAGCGGTTCGGGGAGCGCCTCTGCCTCACAATCTACCTTGCGATCTGTGTTGGGCTCGAGCTCCTCTTCTGGCTTGTCCCGCAGTTTGTCGTGTCTGCCGCGGCGGTTGCCTTCCTGGGCTTCTTCCTCGGACCCATGTTTCCTGGCGCGGTCATGATGACGGTCAAGCTGCTCCCGAAGAAGATTCACGTGAGTGCCATCGGGTTTGCCATGGCGCTGGGAGGCACGGGCGGTACGGTGTTCCCGTTCATCATCGGTGCTGTGGCGAGCAGCAAGGGTGTTGGGGTGCTGCAGCCGATTGTGCTGGTGTTGATTGCGATGGTGAGCTTGGTCTGGTTGAGTTTTCCGAGGATCAAGAAGACGGAGTAGGGTTTGTAGATGTTTTGCCAGGTTGAAACAGAGGTAACAGTATCTCGCTACTTGATTTCCCTTGTTTACCATCACTGCACAGTACCCCAATTCATCGAAATGGCTGCCGTTCAAACTGCAGTGGCTGTGGACATGTGCGTCTCCGCTCCTTGAATCCCCTCTAATCTTGAGGTAAGCACTGATTCGATTTGCATATTCTAGTAATCGCGCCAAAGGTCTGCCCGGAGTTCGCAATGTTTCAGTCAATGTCCCTTCCAAGCTTGGAGTTGTCCTGTGACAGGTGTGGTTATCCAGCCTAACTATCCTGATCGACAAAGAGTCCCATGTGGGCTTGGCTCTACGGAATATTCACAACACCCCCTGCTCTAAGCACACTAAAAATAAAGACCTGTTCTGTTGGGTCGGGAATGGTCCGTGGGCACCGATCGCCGAATCATCGTGGTGCCTGGGACAGGGCGGAAGTGTCGCGAGGGATTAGCGGGCCGAGTCCAGTTCGGGCGACAGAAGTTGTTGCAGTTATGCTGAAAGAAGAACGAGCTAATGCCTTCGGGGCCGAGATCTGTTACACCGTACTGGCGAGTCCGGGATAGGATGACAGGGTCAGAGAGTACTATTTCACGCGAGTAAATGCCACCTTGGATGTCGCACAGGACAAAATTGCCCCCAGAGAGGTGGTAGCTGAAGTGGCTAAGAGCTTGCATGACTTCCCCCCATCGCTCCGACTCGTCGTTCCATCCAGAATTGCTGTTGAACTTTTGGTAATTTTGGATAAAAGGCTCGCATAGAACATTCTGGCCTGACCAATCTCCGGAACAGTCGTTGAAAGACCATACCGCGGGTACATTGATTTTGACGAGTTTGCTGATCATTCCCAGCTCATTGAACTTGTTGACAAACTCCAGGGCTTTGTCAACGGCCTTGATGTCGAGCGTGAAATAATCGGCTGAGAAGACGGCGCCAGTCTTGAACCACTTGACAACACATGCTTGACCATCGCGAGGCCCTGAAACATAGGTCCCTCTGGCCACCCAGCGAAAAGCACCTTGTGCAAAAGGCCTCTCCAGAGCTGAATGCGGCAAACTAGCCCTGCTGGAGTTGTTGAATCTGCCACCGTCAGACTGCGTCAAAGATGGGGCGTCGGAGTGGTGGCCGTGGACGCAGCTCGCGCATCGCGATTCACCGGCACCCCTGGAGTACTGGTTGGCCGTGTAGGATGACTGAGGAAGGCTACGCCCACAATCGGCACATGTGCGCATGGTTGGAGACGTGGAGGAGATGTTGGACGAGTACTATAACTGAACAGTGAGCACCAAGGAAGGTTAGATCAAGCAATCATTTTCCGCTTTTCGCGGTATTTAATCTTTTTGTGGGATATTTGAGACGGCCCACTAGCGGGGTTTTGATTGGCTGTTACCCGCAGCTCGGGAGTTGGAAGTTTCAAGGATCCCACTGAGCCAACAGCTCACTTTTCAATCCTTCCTGCCCACGATCTTGCTCTGATGAGATGGCTATCTGTCAGAAGGTAGGGGTATGATAAACCTGGTTGGTGAAAAGCGTTCAATTCATTCAATCAGAGGTGCAGACGGCACCCGACTTTTGTACCTGAAAGGTACACAGTGCGCTATGGTACTATCTAGCTAAATCCGGTACATGGTCAATGCAGCGTCCAACATAACCCAAGGGGCCACTTTTTTCGACTTGCCGTCTGCCCTGATCGGACACACAGATCAAAGCCAGTGTGCAAAAGTCCATGGAGCGTCGCAGGACCAAAGATGACGGAAAAAAGTCACGGAAAAAAACGACGGACGAGATCAATGTCTTGCTGAGACAGGGCATTGCCGTCACAGGAAGCAGCAGTTGGCATGACATACCATGCATGACTCAAAAGGTAATGTGACGTGTCTACTATTCAGAAGGAAGGCTTGTTACCATATGATTTCATCACTAAAGGGAACCCAATCGCTTGGAGGTTCATGGCCAGAAGACACGATGGTAGAATATATTTTGAAAGAGGATACATGTTCCGAAATACGCTTTATATATAAACCTGGATGGCGAAAACACCAGGCACCGATAATGACGTGATATACCATGGCGAAGCCCATCTAACACCCGTTTTACACCCGCTCCTTGTGATGAGCCTCATTATCCTCCACAGCCTTGTTCCCAGTCGGCGCGTTGGCTCCCAGGTTCTCGTCACTCTCATCATTCGCAATGGCATCCAGATCGACACCAGCCCGCTTCCTGATGCGGGCCATGTCCTCGGCGGGCGGGGGAACCCATTTGGCGCTCTTCCTGGGGCTCACGTGCTCCAAGTACATGGTGTCAATCTCCTCAATGGTCCTGCCCTGGCCCTCGACGACGAAGAAGTAGACAATCAGACCGCCGACGACATTGCACGCGGCAAAGACATAGCCGTACTGGAAGTCGATGGCGTTGAAGATGAATGTGGAGAAGAAGCCGATGCAGAAATTCCAGATCCAGTTGCTCGCGGTGCCCAGGGCCATGCCCTTGGCTCGGTAGCGGGAGGGGAACAGCTCGGCCTGGATGGTCCAGATCATGGGGCCCCAGGTGGTGGCGAAGCCGAGGATGAAGAGGCAGGCAAAGACGATGAGGACGATGCCCTCGGTGGACGTCTTCTCGGGGTTCCGCTGGTCGAAGCGGTAGTGGCCGACGGTGGCGAAGATGATGAAGCAGACGAACATCCACGCCGAGCCCGCCATGAGGGACTTGCGGCGGCCGTAGTGCTCGACAATGTACAGGCCGATGAAGGTGACGAGGAAGTTGATGGTGTTGAGGATGATTTGCGTGATGAAGGAGGAGATCTGGACCGACTTGAAGATGGTGGTGCCGTAGTAGAAGAAGTAGTTTGCGCCCGTGAGCTGCTGGAACATCTGCAGCGCGACGCCGAGGGCGATGCGGTACGCCATCCTCGGGGCCTTGAACATGCTGACAAACTCTGCGACGGGGCCGACCTTGAGCTTGTCCTCGGCGCGCAGCTTCGACTCGATCTCCTCGATCTGCGTGTACACGGCCCAGTGGTTCCTCGTCGCGCCGTAGACCCTGCAGAGCGTGTCCTTGGCCCTCTCGGCGTTGCCGTTGCGGAAGTCGTACCGCGGCGTCTCGGGGAAGGCCAAGATGCCGACGCCCAGGACCATGGTCCAGATCCAGCCGAGGCCGATGACGATCCTCCAGCTGGCCGAGCTGCCGCCCTGGTGCCTGTCGGTGCCCAGGTTGAAGCAGGCGGCGAGGAAGATGCCCATGGTGATGAACAGCTGGTACGCGCAGACCATGGCGCCGCGGATCCACGGCGGCGCCGTCTCGGCCTGGTACATGGGGACGAGCAGGCTGAGGGCCCCGACGCCCAGGCCGGCGATGAAGCGCCCGATCATGACCTGGTACCAGGCCGTCACGGCGGCAATCTGCACGACGAAGCCGACGGACGTGACGAGGCACCAGATGGACACGGACGGCCTGCGACCGATGCGATCGGCCACGGGCGCCGCGGTGAGCGCCCCGAGGAGCGTGCCGATGGAGAGCAGCGAGACGATGAGGCCGGAGCGCACGGCGGAGAAGTACCTTTCGCCGTTCTCGGGATGCGTCATGCCGAAGCGCGCCACGAAGTCGCCCATTTCGAGGAAGCCCGAGATCTGGCCCGTGTCGTACCCGAAGATGAGGCCGCCCATGCTGACGAGCAGGCCCATCATGAGGGAGCGCATCGTCAGCCGCGGCAGCGGCGAGTAGTCCAGCCCTGCGAGGGAGCGGCGCACATCGTCTCTGTTGGCCTTTTCCGAGTTGGGGTCGACGTGGTCGAAGCGGACCGTCATGAAGCCCTTCATTCTGCGGAGAGGATACGATGACGTTCCGGCGACGAATTGACCTTGTTGTGAGCCGTTGACCAACGTTGGACCAAACAATGGGGTGATCAGATCAACAATGGGATGTCCCTCGTTCGTTCCCGAGGAATGGAAATGTGTGTGTTTCGCGGCAAAGACGTCTCGGAATCAGGTGCGAGACTTGTTACAAGCTGGTCAAGGTCAAGAACTTGTAATTATAATCACTGGAACTCGACTCCAGCTCCCCAATTTTTTTTTGGCGACATGAACCCCCCGGGGCCCCGGGTTAGTTTCTGCAGTAACTCCGTACTAATGCACTTGTTGTTGACTAGACTAGACTGTTCTTGTTTTCCCCTTTTGGCTTTTTGGCGTGGCATTTGGGAGAGATGCACCCCATCGAGATGTAACTTCGTCTGAACCGCGGACGGAAAACCCGGCAAACTACTCCGTACTCCGTAATGATTCGGACCGTCCATGTTCCCCCACTTCTCCCCCACGGGATGTTCACTCCTAGGTTGATCGGGATACGCAACCGGGGTGATTGCTCAGCGCGTCCAATGCAGTTGCAAGTTCTTCGTGGTTTGGGTTCGTGCACGGCGGAACCGACTCCATCATGACGTAGCATGGCGCCGTCGAAGCACCGAGTCTCCACATCGAGTCATAATGTACACACAGGAGGGAAAAGACATGACGGATATCTAGGCCGGGGAAGTACTGAGAATGGGCGACATCCAGATCATCATCGCAGATGCCCCATCCCCCCCCGGTCTGGACTTCTGCTTCAGCCTCTCTCCTCTTTAATTCGTCAGATGACCCGGCCGGATGCGACGCGGATGCGCTGCCCTACGTCAACAAGCGGCGCCAGACCATGACGTCGTGGATCCGGCGCGGCCTAATCACGTGTCGGACAAGCTGCATTTGAAACGACCCAATGACCAAATCATCAGCGGAACTAGGTCATCCAGCGTGAATAACCTGCGTTGGAAAATCCGGCACGACAAATGGGACGGATTTACCCTGCTCGCGACGACGCCCATATTCTTCTGCCTCGTTCAAATGCAGATTGTGCTTGTTGGCCCCCAACCGGGTTGCATCTCTTGCGTATGCTTGTAAAAGCGCTGTAAACTAGATCCCGACGCGTACATGATGACCTTTGATTCAAGTTGAAATACTACGACTACTAGCTCGCTAGCTTGCTGTACCTAGCCACGGGGATCATTACTAGAATATGTACAAGAACCGCCGTAAATTCCTAGTATAAACGCGGGATATAGATAACCTAGCGTAGAAATTAAGCTTTGATGCTGTGGGGCTACTGCGGGGCTGCTGCGGGGCTGCTGCGGGGCTAGAACCGAGTACGGACTACGCAATAAACTTTATAATACATACAAAAGCCACGTTGGCGCGAAAGCTTTGCGAAAGCACATGAGTCATAGAGTCAAACTCAAATCCTCGCCAAGCATAAATTGACGTTGATTTTCCCCTTCCTCTGCACCTGTCTCTCTCCATCCCTTCCATCCTTTCGCACTTTGCGCAAGGCAGACTAGACACACAGAGTTGATGAAATGGGTAGAGATTGGGGCTATAATAATGAGAAGAAGCAGTTCTCGCTCACCTCGGCTGTAACAATGTGAAGCATTTTCACCTCTTGCTCGGGAGAGATTTTTGGAGGTGAGCAACAGGTAAAACTGCTCATCGCTATTATAGCCCATTCTCTAATCATCTTCATTAGCTTCACGTTTGCCATCTACAGTCTTGCCCTTCCCTCTCCACCCACGTGCGCCCGCACGCCCCCCCTCCCCCTTTTTTTTTGTTCAAAATCTAGTATTTGCACGTCTATCTCTTGTTGTTCTCCTGTAACTTCTACCCGTGCCCTCATCTCATCACCTCGGTACTCGCCGAGTCGATTTTACGACCCCGATGTTTCCGAAGCGGGGATGTGACCTTCTACCGTGCTTAATGCTGCCAGGTTGACTTCGCCCATTTGCATCGGCCCAGATGCATCCCCGACACCTGCCAGCAGCGCCACACATTCAATCACGTCTTCTGGCTCGAGCAGGTGCCATTTTGCCAGCGTCACTTTGGTGCTGGCACCCACAGTCACCGTGAACACGTGGTCGGCGTGCAGCACTTCTCCAGTGGCGCCGTTCAAGCTGCGGAACATGTCTTCGTCGGTGAAATCGTCGCCCATGCATAGTGCAAACTCGACTCGTCCAGGGTTGGGATCCAGCTCTGATGGTTCGCCACCTGGGTTGTGGTACGTGGCAATTAGTCGCTTCGCGATTTCGCCCTTGTTGATGAAAGTCGGTCGCACCTCCACGTTGGCTTTCCCTGGCATCACCTCGATATCCCATTTGCTGGCCACCCTGGCCTCGAGCTCCCTATGACACTCTCCGGCCATGTGTATGCCTTGCTCAGGGTCCGCAAGCCTGTAGTGCCATGTGAGAGCACACCGCTTCCGCTCGATGAAAGAACCTATTTACCAAAGTTGGACCATGACGTCAATCGAGACAAAGATTAAGTAGAAGGGAAAGAGGGGAAGAGGGAGAGAAAAAAAAAAAAAGACCTACCCGAGACTTGATCAGTGTACTTCTGGAAAACCTCCATCACCTCAGCCTGCCAACCCATGTCAAACTTCTCCGCCAGATTGATCCACTCCTCCGAGCCTGGGTTTCTGAGAAAACTCCCATGCTCCGCTGAGAATCCCAGCTGCGAAATGTGACCCAGGTGTTGCTTGAGAAAGTCTTGGTCCCGGCCAGAAATGATCCAGACCAAGTTCTTAGGGTCTTCAGCCAGTCTTCTGAGCGACCGGATAACGCGCTCTGACGGTATGGCGGCGCT
The DNA here is from genome assembly GCA_023658475.1 of Epichloe elymi. Lineage (NCBI taxonomy): Eukaryota > Fungi > Ascomycota > Sordariomycetes > Hypocreales > Clavicipitaceae > Epichloe > Epichloe elymi. The sequence continues at coordinate 2,660,274 of CP098279.1, read as the reverse complement.
GGGCTCGCGTACAATCGGTGTTAGTGTGCCGTCATAGTCGAACATGAATAGCCGTTTCTCGGCGGACCTGTACTTGGACAGCAGGACAGCACGGTCGAGCAGCGGCGTCGCGTTGGCCGTGTTGGACTCGCCCAGCACGTTGTAGACCTTGCGGATGAACTTGTTGATCCAAGTTTGCACGTTATGCGCCGTGACATGCTCGTACAAGTGTTGTTGCATTCTCTTGCGCTCACCGTCCGACATTGTCAGCGCACTATTGATCTTTTCCGCAACCCCACTCAGATCCCAAGGATTGATGTGAATCGCATCGCCCAGGCTGCCGGCAGTTCCACTGAATTCAGAAAGAATCAGGGGCCCGTTTCCATCTTTCTGGCACACAATATACTCCAGACTTGTCGTGTTCATGCCATCTCGGACCGAAGTGATCAAGCCAATATCGCCAGCCCGGAGTAGGGCAAAGTACTCGTCCTGGTTGAGATACTGCGGGTAATGCTGCACCGGGGAGAAGCCCAAGCTGCCAAACTCGCCGTTGATCTTCATGACAAGCTCATTGACCCGTGTGGCAATCTTGGTCTCATCGCCATCTCTCTCCGTCTCCAGGCTGGTGGTGGGCGAGGTGACCTGGATCAGAACAACCTTTTCTCTCCACTCGGGGTACATTTCGAGAAATCTTTCGAATGCCTGCAGCTTCTGTGCCACGCCACGCACACTGTCCAAACGATCACGTCCGACAATGATCTTTTTGCCAGCATACATCTTCTTGAGCGCGTCGTACTTCTCGTCGACCGAGTCGGCCCAGGCATGCCGCTCCACTTTGGTGACATCGATTCCAATGGGGAAGACACCCACTTGGACCCTCGTGCCGTAGGCATCTATCCCCAGAGTGTCAGAGGGAAACCCGAGGATGCGGGTGCAGCAGCTCAGGAAGTGTCGTGAATAGCTGTAGGACTGGAACCCAATCAGGTTGGCGCCAAGAACCCCTTCCAACACTTCCTTGCGACGAGGAAGACACCGTAGGAACTCACTGCTAGGGAACGGTGAGTGCAAGAAGAAGGAGATGTACATTTTTGGATTCCGTTGGCGTAGCATGCTGGGAAGAAGCAGAAGGTAGAAGTCGTGGACGATGACAATGTCGCCAGGCTTGTAGATCTCGATGATTCTGTTGGCGAATTTTTGATTCATGCGATGATAGTCTGCCCATTGAATGCGCTCCTTCCTGCCATCCGTAGGTTCATGCTGCTTGTAGTGGAACAGCGTGTACAGATCATGATGCGCGTATCGGCGCCATCTTGATTGATCCTTGAGCATGATACCCTCGTCTGAGTCGTCGGCCTCGTCCGAGAGCCAGACAGGCACTGTTCGAATCGTTTTGCTGTGCGAGAGAGCGTACTCGAGCTTGTGCTGATCTTCTTTCGGTAGCCAGAGACCGTCAACTGGGGGCGGTGTCGGGAGCCGTGTGCTTGCGTCGACAGGAATGGGGGCTGAGAGAGCATTCAGGGAAGAGATGCCAACTGTGGTGTGGTTGGCCGACAGACTGCCATCTGTCATCTGTTCGGGAGGCTCTGCGGCGGGGGGTGAGAAGGAAGATGAATCGTGCGCAGACTCGACTTCTCCAGTCCAAGCCACAAGTGTGTGATTCCATGGTGTCGCGTCGGACGAGAGGTAGGTAAAAGAGTCGAACAAGGCGGATTGACCACGGCGAGGTCTCAAGGCCTGCCAGTGACGAAGCTGTCAGTTAAGTACCTCGGTGTGATCCGTGTGATCCGTGTGACCCGTGTGATGATACTAGATAGAGGACTGCTCTGATAAGAGAACAAAGTATAGATGAGAAACTGCATGCCCAATCTACCGGCCAACGCCAACTCACAACTCACCCAGTCTTGGCCCCTACGGTATGTGAAAGAATAGGGGATATTGAAGGCAACTGAGATGATGTTGCCCGTGAGACCCAGATCCGGGTTGGCGGCCCGAATCTCGGACAGAGACTCGTGGCGCGCCATGACGGTGGATGCAATTGCGTTGGCAAAGGTATTCTTGTCGTGTCAAGAATATCAATTTTGTCAAAAGAGAACTCTAGGTTTGTAGGGGAAACTGTTGATCATTATCTTGGTAGTCCGTACTGATGACGAGAATGAATGGGGTTGTCTTTTTTGTGGATGATGAGGGGGTTCACATGACACCGCCAAGGTCTGGCCTGGTCTGGCCAGTGGGGGTCCCACTTGAGGTAATAAGATGCGGTGGGACACGGTGCCAGGCAGCCAAGGAAGTTGGGAACCAGGGAACCAGAGAACCAGGGGGACCCAGAGAGATGAAGAAATATCTCATCTCAGTTGAAACGGGCAACAGTGTGCCCGCACTTCCCTCCTCTGTGACCATACATACATAATTCTGCGACCCACTCCCAATGCCAGAATGCTGTCATTGTCGTACGGTGTCGCATCTGCCACATCCCGCGGTTGGTGCCACTCCATGGCTAAAGCCTCAGCAAAGTCCAGCAATACGACCCGAAGTCTTGGATGTAATAATCCCACAGGACATGATTGATTGTTGCTCGCAGTTTAAATTTTCGCCATTCCCCCTTCTTCCATGGCCATATCATTCCCTCTCTCATTTAGGAGACGTCGCTTGAAAGCGAAGTTGATATAATTCTCGTCTGTCTTGCTTAGCTTCTTGTTTGTTTTGCCTTTGCTTTTATTAAGCAAGACAGACGAGAATTATGTCACCCTGATGCATCCATTCAAAATTTAAGACTAGCACTGGTAGGAAAGCAGGAAAGCAGGAAAGCAGCGTAGCAGCGTAGCAAGACCACGTGACTCACGCCTGTAGAATTGTTCCAGCTAGTTTCCCTTCCTTGCTGGCTGTCGGCTTCACCTCGCTTCAACAACGCGAAACCAAAGATCCGGAAATCCGCCGACAATCAGCCATCACGACCTTGCGTAGTTGCTCAATGTCAGCATCTCCATCTCCATCTCCATCGCAGCACGCGACAGCACACGTCTACGCCAGCAATGGGTTAGAGATCCTCCAGGCCGCCAGCGATGCCGCCCAGGCCATTCAGAATCCTCAAGCTCTTCAACATGCCGCCGCCGCTGCCGAGGCCGTGTCCCAGCAGCAGCAGCAACAACAACAACAACAACAGCAGCAGCAGCAGCAGCAGCAGCATGCTCAGATTGCAGGTGCCGTAGCTGGGCTGACGGGCTTGCCGCAAAGCCCAGACATGACGCAACATATGGTGCCTGGGGATGGAGCTGGTGTGATGCGCGATCCAACCATTAATCCCAAGCTGACCCGGCTACGACGCGCATGCGATCTGTGCAGCCGACGGAAAGTGAAATGCGACGATTCCAACATTCCCTGCAAGCCGTGTCGCGAACTAGGCGCAGATTGTACGTGGGAGCGGGAGACGAAGCGACGAGGGCCGCCCAACAAGCACGCCGAAGCCGCCAAAGCCGCGAAACGGGCGCGGTTGGAAACAACGGTTGTGGCAGCTGGCGCCGGTATCTCTGCATCACCTTCTCCCCAAACAGCAGCCAAGACGCTGATGAACATCTCGTCTGACGGGATTCTCGACGCAGAATCGATTGCTCCCATGCCGGTGCTGGAGCTCCTGGTGGACGATTTTTTCACGTATATCCATCCGTTGGCACCGTTCCCGCACGAACCCACATTTCGTCAGTCGTTTGCGAACCGAGAAGATAGAAGTAGACCCGAGTTCCTGGGCTTGCTTGCCAGCATGATCGGTGCCTTGGTAGCGTCGTTTCCCAGAAGTGCGAGGGAATATTTAAAGGCCCAGCATAGCACGCACCTGTTCCCCAAAGCTATTGTCCTGGTGGAGAAGTGCAGAGATATTGCTCTGCTCACGCGGGGCAGCAAATGGATCCTGAAGCAGCCAAAGACCTTGGACGATGCATGCACAAGCTATTTCCTCGGTCTCATTGGTGCGCATACACTGCAGTCGAACGCCGCACGACATTTTCTGGCCGAGACGTTGATCCTGATACGGGAGCTGGGGTTTCAGAGACCAAAACACCCTGGAGAGTTGCCCGTGTTCGGAGCAGATCCCTATTCGCAGGAGCCGTTGCCATTCAACCAGGTCAAGGATCAGATTGGAAAACGCCTGTTCTGGTGTCTGCTGCTGTGCATTCGGTAAGTGAAGTCTGGCGCGTGAATGCATTCATTGATCGGGGGCGTGATGGACGCGTATTGGTTTTCTTCAATGACTAACTTGCAATAGGTCAATGGCTCAGTTGGGCATGTCTGGAACTGACATCGTCATCGCGCCGTCTACACCGAGTCTGCCGTATCCTGCTTACCCCGAAAACGTGGACGACATTTGTGTGCTCGCAAATGAAATCACCCTTCAGGCCGAAGGGAGCGTGACTCTATTGACTGGGTTTCGCTCTGGTATCGACATTTACACTACCATGAACGGCGTGGTGAGCCTGGAGCTGGCGTATGGTATGAGCACGCTTCCATGGGCGGACCAGCGTATTTTGCTACGAGACGGCTTGATTGCCGCAAAGAGCATCACCGACAACTTGCCCCCGGAATTGCAACTGGCGCCACAAGGAGAAGATGCCAACTCGCTCGCCACGCTCGACGAGTCTGGTCTGCAATATGTACCTCCTGTATGGCCGAATGCCCAGCCGTCGCACGACGTTCGCAACGTGATCAAGGTGCAGCCAGCGCAACGGCGCCGTCTGCAATACGAGATCCAAAAGGCCAACATCTTCATGTCCCAGCTTGCCACACGATCATACTTTGTCGAGCTCTACTTTAATCTCCGCGACGTCCATCTCGCCGAACAACAGCAGACCAACCCGATGGAAAACCGGACCGAGGAGGAAAAGGCCCTGCAGGACGCAGACGACGAGGAGATCCACGCCCTCATGGCGGCGGAGCGGGAGCTCACTGTACAGAATCTGCTAGAAGTGATTGGCTCTATTTCACAACGCAACATGGAACCGAACGGTCTGTCGCTCATCAACAAGATTCGACAAGTGGCGTCGACGCTACTGAACAACTCGCAAGATCGAAAGGGCCCTGTGGCGATGAAGTCGGAACAGGCGCTCTCGCAACTGATTGACATCTTGACCAAACTGGAGAAGACGGGTCCCGCGGCAGCGAGCAGGGCAGCGGATCCGAATCAGATGACGGCGGAGGACGAGGTGGAGGAGCTACGACACTGGGCTGATTTGCGGGAGTACCAGTTGCGATTTGCGGCCAGTGCCGAGTACGCATCCGACTTTGGTGTGAAGACGCCAATTGATTGATTGATTTGAGGCCGAGGATTCATTTTGCTCAGCATCCACGAGCGATGGAACTGGTGGATTGCACAAGCACAATCAATGCACGGGGGAATAGAACAGAACGAGTCGAGGATGGGACGTCATCATGTATGTATAGTCTAGAGGACAAGATGAAGGATGGCTAATCCGATACCAATACCCCACCGAGCATATACATACATCTCGACTGCGTTGCTCATGTACAGATTTGACCATTCATTGTACGGCGTGGCGTGGACAAGACCTATATAACCAGCCAACAAACTCCCTCTTCCGTCCTCGCGCCGGCAGAAGGCCCACCTTTTGTGCAATCTTGGCCACCCAGATTATGACATGACGTGCCGACCGCCAGAGCCCGCGACTAATGCACATAACCCAAGGAAGCATGTCCTGCCTGCTGCCATTGTGCAAAGAGGGAAGGGCCCGGTGAAGCTTTTTTTTTTGGTTCTGAGACTGGGTCCAGGTGATTTCCCGAGTTGTCTATTTTAGTCTTTGCCTATAACGGTACGCCGCGTTTGAAATCGCTCACAACGTGCATGTCGTTGCTACTCAACACGTGGATCACAGAATAGGCTCGCACGTATTCATGGTTTGGTCATGTTCGTCTTCATTTCATCCATGCCAAGCCAAAACATCATCGTGTAACGCCACGCAATCCCAGATATCATGACATAAAAACCAGCCCAGCCCAGTCTCCCTCTTCAAACATGGTCAAAGCGACATAAACCCCTCCATATTTGGTTGATTCAAACATCAGGGTATCAAATTCCAGCGCTGACATGTCATCCTCGTTATTCCTTGATACCGTCGGCAGCCGACACACGTCCGTGTATGCCATTCAATCTGACCGCCGCCCATCCATCCATCCTTCCAATCCCACAACGTGAGTCGTCGTCGATATCTTTCGTCTAACAGTTGAGTGCCCGATCTCGTTACCAATCGTGTATCCAGGTCCGCCATAGCCTACGTCTGAAAATGACACTAGGGGGGTATCTCATCACGTCATGCATGACCCTTTGCGTACAATATGAAAAAGAGAGTGCGTGCAAAAAATAAAGGAAGAAAGGAAAAAAAAAAAAACTGCTTTGAAACAACAAGAAAAGAAAAAGCCCAAAAACAAAAGGAAATGTCCCGTCCAGGTAGACAATGACAGGCAGTTTGAACCAGAAATAGCGCCTGAAAGCATTGACAAGCAGACATGTCTGATCAAGCCTTTCGCCGTCCGATGACTCAACGTATCGAACGTTCAAGCAATACTGTCGCGACAGAATGTGACAATCGCTGAGAAAATCCGAGGACCGTGGAAAACTAATACGCTGTGGCAGTGGTCCCTTCGCTAGTAGCCACCGCCACAAGAGCCTCCAGGCGCCTCAATGAGTCGGGGTTGCCCTGTCTGTCCTGCTGCTGCTGTTGGGGAGGGGGTTGTTCTCTTGCTGGAAATCCGGGAAAGCCAGTAAAGTTGGGATGAACCATGCGGTCCACGTGCGCTATTCGCGGGTCCTGTGGAGGCTGACCGCCTTGAGGAGGCGGCGCCGGTCCGTGATACCATCCGTGCCGCTTGTTCTCCCGCGGTGTTGTGATGGAAGGAGCCGACATGGTGTGCTGATGCAGAGATCGACTGGCAGCCGCCGTGGGTCCATATTGCCTGGATGGGGGGACCTGGTCTTTGAACCGAACCGTTGGCTGGCTAATTTGCACCTGCTCAGCCTGGGCCATGACGGCTCGATTCGCCTCGGATGCCCAGCTGCCGGCACTGTCGCGAGGAGGTGTCTTGTGGCTAATGTCCAGTCGATTCAGCCCGCGCTGCAGGCTGGCGTCGTACATGTTCAAATTGCGACGTTCTTCCGGCTGAACCATCTCACCCGCACCAGGTTGATAGGGTCGTCGATGGGGGGAGTCGACGTCCATTGCCATGGGTGAGGGACCTCGCTGCTGTGGGGGAGGAGGAGGCGTGGGGTGCCGGCGCGGTGGGAGGGGGTCAAACGACTCGATGCCTGGCAGTCGGAAAGGAGACGGAGAGTTGATTGGGTTTGCAATGGGTGGCGGTGGGTTCGGCCGAACGCCTTGGTTAGCGACGGCGAGTTGGTTCGGCTGATTCGGCGGCTGGTTTGCGTAGTTTCTGTTGCTGTCTGGATGCCAAGTACGTCGTCGCCACGCTTCGTCAGGATTGCTAGACACCGAGTCTCGGCGACCGGACCATCCTGACGTAGACGAGGACGGCGACGCAGCCAGACTCGTGTTTGCAGGTGCAAATGCTGCCGGGTGAGAGCTGTTCATGTGACCGGGTCCAAAGACGTGATGGTGCCCGGGCGCTGACTGGAAGGGGCTTGCGCTGGATGGGACACTGAGCCGTCGGCCATGCGTTGGGCCGCCAGAGCCGTACATGCTCTGAGAGCGTGAGTGTGCCGGTGTAGCGGGTGATGCCATTCCCGAAGCCCAACGCGGACTGCTTTGAGCCGTCGAGAACGTGGCGGATGTAGGCGTGCTGAAGTCGCCAGGTGATGGCGGGCGGTGCGAATAGGCGCTGTCGGCGCCGGCGCTGCGATACGACTCCATGGAGAGTCGGGATCGGGGATCCGCAGCCATGACCAACGGCGGTGGGCGTCGCCGGGCCTCGTTCGGGAGTCCATACCCGGAGCCTGCCGAGCTTATGCTGGCGATGCTGGCGAAGCTCGCGATGCTGGACGTGGATAAGCTCTTGGAGTGGCCGCGGGCTGGCCCTCCTGCGCTTCCGCCAGTTGATGCCCTTGCTCTGTTGCCCGCCTGTCGAACCCTTTCCGTAGTGCGCATCTGCCGTTGGAATCGAGAGCCGGTAGCTGCCAGTGAATCAATGGGGATATCTTCATTCACATGCACGGTCTGAGCATGCTGCCTTAGATTGTCGAGCCGGGAGAATCGACGAGAGCAATGACACTGGAACGGTCGTTCACCAGTGTGTTTCCTGTCATAAACTACGTCAGTCCAGGCCAGCAAGCGGGTGCCCTCCGAAAACTTCAAACGCAACACAGCCCGCAACTATCCATTGAAGGGAATGCAAAGTGAGGGCTCTACCTGATGTGGCGCGCCAAATGTTCGCTTCTCGTGAAACTCAAGTTACATGGCGGGTAGTCGGTGCAGTAAAACCGTTGAGACCTCTTCTTCTTGTTGGATTTGGAGCCGTCGGCGCCAACACTTTCGTCGTCAGACGCAGCACCATCCTCGCCCGCGATGCCGGTTTCGCCGTCCGAGTCATCCATGTCCACATCCATCGAGCCCCGCCTTGATGACTTGGCGGAATGTTGTGAGTTTTGCCGACGTGGGAGGTTGTCCGTCGAGTCGGGGGCAAGAGGTTTCTGGTCAGAACCGGCGGCGAAAGTGGTCCGTGTTGGTGTCTTGGAGTCGTCATGCCGTAATGATGGCTGGTGGAGTTGCGATTGCTGCGAGGCCGTGCCAGATCGAGGAGTGATGGAGGAGGAAGAGAAGGATGTCGTCATGGGTTCCTCTTTGATGGGCTCATCTATGAGCGAGTTGACCGGTCGGAAGGCAGCCGCCATGGTGGCAGGCTGTGACGAAAGACGCCCGTTGGAGATGAGCGCAAAACGGCGATGTTGTACTGAAAATTTGCCGTCGATGGATTTGCCGTCGATGGATTTGCCGTCGATGGGGGGTTCGCGGAGTCGAGTGTAATATGATAATGGCAAGCGGTCAGGAAGATTGCACGAGGGCCCTCGGTAGCGTTGCCTACATACGGGTGGAAGGAGATTCAAAGTGAGAAGTTGAGTAGCGGAGGTTCCGCCAGGGGGGTGGAGAGTACAAGTATGTACGGATCCGTACGGAGTGTGTATTGTTAAGCCAAGCGACCAAAGCAGCACAACGGTGGGCAAATAAATGGCTTGCTGGATGCGCTACGGATTACTGGTACTCCGTGCACTGGGTGAGGCTGAAAGGAACCCGGCAGAGCAGAGCCAGGGGAGGGAGGCGGGGCATCCAAGTCCAAGGTCCAAGCAGGGGGAAGAAAGAGGCTTGGTTGGTTGAGGGGGTGGGCCAGGCAGTGGGTGGTGACGAGACGACCAGGCGGAGAGGCGAAAAAGAGAGGTGGCGCCAGTAATCCGTAGCAACTTTCTTCTTCAATTCTAATTACGGACTAGAATGTCTCGTCTCGCTTGCTCCCTGACAGCTGGGGGGTTTCAGACGAGAACGGGATGGCTGATGATGTGGCTGATGTGTGATGTGCGCGCGCGCTGTCTCGCAGAATTGCTGTCGACGGACGTCTGAATAGTAGTGTCACCTGTCACCGGACGAGCTGAGGCGTGAAATGTCGGTGCTTTCGGGTCGGAGCGAGTAATCCGTAAGAAACCTGAAAATAAGGGTTGTGCTCAGGAAGCACCAGACAGTAAGCACTGCAACAGAAGAACAGGCAAAGCAGACGGGATGCGACTGTGACTGCGATGCGATTGCGATTTGGCTGCTTGCGACGGGGAGGGGTGCTTGACTGAGTCAAGACAAAAAGCGATAATACACATGCACTGGGGGCTGTTGAGGCTGTTGAGTAACAGATGTATGTACTCCGAATCTATGCACAGTGGGTGGGTGTGTGCCTTGGCAAGGTGGCGGGCAGAGGCCCCCCCCCCACCCCCTGGACTGGACCGAGTCGCAGGTACCTGAGCACGAGGCGACAAGGTATCGTATCACCCGTATCACCACAGTGAACATGAATACCACACGGACCACACGGGCGAGGGGGGACATGGCCCTGGTAGCTTCTCGACGCTGTTCGAAGCCGAAGACGGCCGCGGAGTTGTCGTTGCTTGCGTGGTTGCCTTTGCTTTTGTGGTTGCAGACTTGCTTTGGGACAATGGGCAGCCTTATTACTCCGCACTCCCCAGGGTTTTTCGACATCGTCTGGTGACTTATTAATCCGTAAATTGCTTGGTGAAACTTGGGGTCTTTTCTTGTGCGCCTTGCCAACTTCGAAACCCTCTCTTCCGCAGACGCGCGCCGCAAGGGGCCATTGTCCTGCGCCTGCAGGTACGTACGTACGACTCTTGCGCAACAGGCCCGCGCGAGCGGCGAGAATGCAAGTTGACCGCAAAACGGGGGAGTCACCGACGAAAACGGCGGATGGGGCACTGAGACGAGGCTGGTAACGTTCCAGTGCAAACAATGTCTCCAAACATGGGCGGTCACAGAGGCCGTCTCGTCCGAACTGATCTGACATGACAAGATGGAAGTCGTCGACCCGTTGTGCTGGTTGCGGATGCATCGTTCTGCTCCGCACCCGCACCGCGCTGCGGGACTTGTTAGTGCCAAGTTCCTGGCAACGTACTAGGCAGGAACCCCAGGGGCAACGGGGCACTTGGATGCGCCAGTATTACATGCAGACGGGTCATGAGGGGGCAGGGCAGGGGGCAGGGCAGGGCAAGGTTGAATGCGGCCAGGGACAAGGGGGCGCTCGATGGATGTCTTGCCGGAGTCGTCGCTTGTCGCACCCACCACACAAGACAGATTCCACCCATTGGACCATTGACCGTTCCAACAACGTCAGCACCGCGCATCATGATTCAGTCGATATCGCCCCCCCCCCCAACCCATGAGGCCGAGTCCGGGTGCCTCCACGCTCTGTCATCCATTTGTAGCCCTTGCCGTGATGTCTCCTTCTGCTTCTCCATTCAAGTCAGCACAACACCACAGACGACGTCAACATCTTCAAGCCTCCCACCCACCCAACCCAACGGACGACGGATGTGGGAGACGTGAGAGGCGGCGGCGGCGAGTGGCTGCTGCTAGTCCAATATGTACATGTGTACATGTACATGTGTGTGTCTTGCCTTCAAAAAGTGGATGCCGGACCCGCCGTAAGCCAACCAGTCAACCACCTCATGCCCGTGGTCAATACATACACAAGTCGTCCGTCAACAAAGGAAGCAATTGTTTGCCACGGGATGGGCTGCAAAGCACATTCCTTTTCACTGTTCTACCGAGCAGTTGCGTCTATGATCCGCACGGTAATACGCCGAGGGGGGGGCTATGGGAAGACAACTGTGCCCGGTTGCTCACTGCCAGGCTGCAACGTAGAGCCTCAAATGCTGTGTAACAATGCCGCCAAATCAGCGTGCCGCCAGCCCAGCTTTGATGCATGCGACCTTGTTGGCTGCTGAAAACATTCTTGCCACGACATCTAGGAAAAAGCAACCTGATTCCTTTTTGTCTCTCTCTCTCTCTCTCTCTGTCTCTTTCTTTCTTCTTCTTTTTTTTTTTTTTGCCTCGCGCAAAGCCAGGGACAGTTAAACAACTATGCTGGGCTTACTTGCGGAGTGGCATGTGCATTGACATCACAATCACGCAAGGGAGGTTTCCACCTTCTCAGATAGCCACATAATAGCCCCCGGCATTGTTCAAGTCGTTCATGTAATCATAATTGGCGCCGGCGGGTCCAGTTTCACGGCGTAACACTCCGTACAGCCAGTCAGTCAGTCAGTCAAAAAATATTGCTGTTGGTCGGAAGCTCGCTCTTTGGACAAAAGCGGTGCGGTCATAGAGGTGGCCAGCTGCATCCGGCAAATAGCTCATATCAAGTGTGAGTAATCCGTGATCCGTAGTCCGTCCAAAGCATGTATGACTGCCGGATTTCGAGCCATGGGTCAAACCCAGAAAAGGCGGACACCGATACGCCGATGATGCTTCAACAACGCTGCCGGCCAGCCATTCACGGCGCGATTTGTGAAGTTGTGCTGGCTGACCATTCGACCAGTATCACTCCGTATGTACTCTTCTCACAGCATTCGGCTACTCATGTGAGGGGGCTGGTGACAGGGTACTTGGCGTCGCAACCAGGTGGACCGGCCAGGTGGCTTGGCCGGCCGGGGGCCTTTTGCTTTCTTGGTGTCTCGGTGCATGCCATTGCTAATGTTAGACCGCCTGGCCGAAGATCCGTGCCTCGTCTAGTGCCTTTTATTGTTTCCTTGTCCGCCTTTTGCTGTACATGTGAACCATGGTCCTTGTACGGACTACTCGTCGGGTTTTCGAGAAAACTCTTGTTCCGCCCTCGAATTACGATCGAGCAATCGGGTATGTTTGTCCGTTGTCGTGTCTGCGTGCGAGCTCTAGTTCATCTTCAGTAGAATGGCCACTCGAAATCTAGATGTGGAAGATTTTGGCTTTGGGAGACGATGCCTAGTTCAGTCGTTGCACGAATTCCATGACTTGCTTCATGGCATTGTGCTCGCCACCGGATGAAACCCCTGGAACACTCATCGTCTTCAATGTAACAACCAGACCACCAAAACCAACGTGTCATGCATATATCGGACAAGGGAGCTCGTAGTATCATCTCCAGAGAACCCTAATATAGATCTTCACTGGTAAGAAGTGCGTTGGGGGTGAGAATGTGGGGGATGAAGTCGGTGGCCGATCCAACTTGCAATTTTCGCTGGCGTCGATCCACATGCGGATCTGATCCATGACGACGTGCCTGTCCTGGCTTCAGTGGCGGCATCAGGGCCGGGGGGTCTTAGCCTCGAGGAGTCTCGCCGTCCGCAATCTTGCTTTTGCCCCAATGGAAGTACACAGGATGCGAAGAATCTGATCTGTCAACATGCATTTTTCTCCCTGTCGCCCGCAGAATTTCGCTGCGCCGGTCATCAAGATCGCACCTCGGAACAGGAGAAACATGGGCTTCCTGCTCCTTTGCTGCTTCGGGGTCTGGTATTTTCAGGGCAAAACGATGCTGAAATCGCGTCATCGTGCAAGTTAGTATCGCGCATCAGGGGCAAGGGAATTTGTTCGTCCCCATCCTAGCATTCGTAAGTCCGGCCCGTCGTGGCATAACATGACGCACATGTCAAAGGAAGAAGTCCATCGACCCTGGAACAAAGTAACTCGTGACTTGACTGTTTCGAACCGATGAGGCCCCCAAGACATCTTCGACTGCGGCCGAGCTGAGCCCGCCCGCCGTGCTAGATTTCAGGATTTGTTCGCTGCACCTTTTCGCCATCCCGCTCTTTGCTTTTTGCCTTTTTTGCTTTTTGCCTGATGCCTGATGCCTGATGCCTGCTCGCCTGTGCCTCAAAGACCCTTGCATCAACCAAGGTGTCTTGACCCCGCGCCATGGCGTTGCAGCTTAGCCTGAGGATTTCATGGAAACAAGCGCCCCCATGGCGTCGTTTTTAAAAAACGCTTGCCAGGGACGGGAACGGATTTCTGCAGGCCAACGTCTTCTTAGTAGTATGTTTGTGCGTAACGCTGTGGTAGAACGGTACGGAGTCATCCGTAACGGTGGCAATGTGATGCGACCGTGTTGGCTCACGAATGGCTGGTCTATATGTGAACCGGGGTAATGAATTGCCTAGTCAGCATGGTGAAGATGAAGGCACGCAGATTTATTTTCAAAGACTGATGTCACCTGCGCCGTTCAGAGCTCTCGCACGACATCAGCTAGCTACCTGGTGGGTTGGTAGGTTCGACACAATTCTGGAAAGCTGTTCTCAAGCACCCCGCGACACTAGGTGGACCTGCAGGTTTTGATCCAATTGGAAACCATGAAATAAAAGTAGTAATTCAAAACGGGCGTGTTCTCATTATTTATTACTACCACTCCAACGCACTGATTTGTGAACACGTGAACCAAGATATCTTTACTCTAACGCCGAGCTCCATGCAAGACAACTGCCACTCATACCCCTGGATCCGAGTCCAGTATTGATACACGCACACATACGTGTACACGTCACATGCACATGGTCTTTCGTCGCAAAGATGTACTAAATGTCCAACATGCTCCTGACCTGCTGCGGCCGAGCATTGATGCTCTGCGTCGTAGATGCACTGTTAGAACGATGGGCCGATTCAGGCCTCTCCCCCTGAGAACGATGCTGCCTCTCCAAATCTGGATATGGCGGTGGGGGCCCATCTTCCATGAGAGAAGCTGCTCTCCTGGCTCGTTCAGCAGCTGCATCGTTGGGAAAGAGGAGACCGGCGGCGTTTTGCACGATTCTCTCCGCATGGCGGCTCTCGTTCGTACCCTTGTACCGTTCACCGTGGGGATCGACTGCTGCCGTAGCAGATGTGCCCAAGTTTCTGACGCCGGCCCTGTCTTGCCGGGGGTTTGTTGGGTTGGCTGGTAGTCTGCCCAGTTCGAGGCCATCATCGTTAAGGGCTGATCTTTCCGCCTCGAGCCTGATTTGTAGTTCTGCTGGGTCCTCGGCTCGCCGACCAACACCTCTCTTTCCGCCGACTTCATTTACGTTTTGATTGATCATGTCCCGCACAGATCGGAGGTGGTCTCCTCGCACGCGCCGCCACCAAGCTGGCTTGCGTGCAATACCGAGTTCGCGGTCGTTATTCTCGCCTCGTTCCCTTCTCTGTCTGAGAAGCTCCTTATCTTCATTCGGTGCCACGAATCCATAGACAATCTGCACATACAAGATGAGGACGGTGGGACCGTAACCCCATGCAATGACAGCCGGAACATTGGCCCCCACAGCTACCACCAGAGACAAGTCCCACGTGAATGATATCAATATCTGGTAGGCAATCATGGCAGCAGATAGCGCGATGAGGAGAACAAATCGAAGCGGCACGGCTCCAAGAAAGCCAACAGCCTTGTTGAAAATGCCACGGTGACGTGGCTTGTAGTGGTGGATAGAATGGCGCAGAGAAAAGAGTATCGTGGCCCATGCGATGACCAGACAGATTGCACCAGCTTTGAAGCGAGTGCTGGTGGCATTCGGTATGGTATAATCTTTGATTTGTTCTGCATAGCTCTGAGATCTGACAAAATTCCAATCTCGAGGCACGACCAGAAAGAAATTCTAGACTCGGGAGTCAGTGAAAAGCGGGCCAGGAATTGAGCTGTCGAAGATGTGCCGAACTTACCATCCAAGCCCAGAAATAAAACCACATCGGAAGCCAAAACTCAACCTTTGCCCTCCTGTCATCCTCACGATAGACAAAGGGGTTGGGATCGATATACTGTCTCTCCAGCCAGCTGCCCCAATGGCGGACTGCCTCCCATACCACTGCCATAGTCCCCACGCACATGAGATACCAAAAGAAAACGGTGAGAACGATGGGCAAGTCTTGCAGAAAGTACCTTTCAATGTCAACATTGGAGAAGAGACTGATGAGCGCACACGCGGACACAAAGCATGCCCAATACCACTGCCACCGACGACCGATTGGAAAGAAGCGTCTTGTCACGGGCAAGTACAAGGCGCCGTGCTTTGTCAGACATACAAGCGAAAGGACGATTGCAAGGGCATAGACAACTCCTATGCCGATCCCAGCAAAACCACGACGGCCAATGGGGTAGATGGAGCTGTAACAGCTGGTGGCGTTGACAAAGCTGGCGTTGGGGTGCACAAACGCCGGCTGCAACGGTGTGAATGCTAAGTAACAGTCCGAGCCGTTAGACAAGGTATTGTTACTTGGATAGAAGGTATAATTGGCGATGTCGAGAGCCGTGGCGTTGAGATGAACCCCGGCTATGATCGTATCAGTTGCATTTTCGCCGGCTGGAAAGGATTCTTTGCCTCGAATGAACAGATCGCGCGTGTTGAAGACATCAAAGTCAATCATCTCCCAAAATGGCTGAGCCCCGCGGCCAGCCAAATGGTCTTCCTATAAGTGTACGGCTATCCGCTCGTGAGCCGTTATCGCAGGCGGGCAGGCTCGAAGACGATCGTGTTTTGATGTCAAGTATTGATCGGATGCGCGTTTAGTTACCCAAGGTTGACAAGGGGAGGCGACGGAGGGGGGTGAATTGACTCGGCAGCGAGTCGAGCAAGTTGACCTGAGAAATACGAAGAAACCCTGCGCGTTTGGGTAAATGGTGGGAGAGAAGAAGAAAAAAGGGAAGAGAAAGTGTGACGATGAGGAGATGCGGAGATGCGATTTGACATGGTATGGAAACTGCGGCGATGGTGGAGTACAGGCTGCCGAACCAGCCGCGCGACCGACACAGTGTCAAAATGTACCAGGCAGCAGGCTACGGCCTACTAGCCACCGGCGGTTTAGTCATAACAAAACCGCATCGCGATCGGCAAAGTACAGTACTAGACTGTTTTTCTCGCACATGCCAATGTTGGCGGAGAAAACATGTCATTGGCACAGATAGCTCCGATCGACCAGGTGTCACGCACAAGGGGATGAGACCAGGTTAGGAGTCTTGCTATTATTAAGACGTCCCGCTTCGATACAGCGATAAATCGCCAAGTGCCTCTCTATCTGTCAGCTGTCACCAACTCATTTCAGGCCCTGCGCAGCCGCAGCTCAACCCCGACCCTGCGACGATCCAGGCAGTCTTTGAGAGGCACCGGTCGAACGCGCTCTTCGAAATGACCAGCGCAGAGCAGCAGGCCAGCGGGATTGAGCTCGACGAGCCATCCTACATTGACTACGAAGCCTTTCTCTCCCCCGACTTTTCGCCCACTGCCTTTGCCAACACGTTGGTCGTATCTACAAACAACCCCAATGATACCCCCCTAGACCTCTCCACGCCGCTCTCCCGAGTCTTGTTTGACGCACAAGAGATCGACTCCCACATCGACGTCCTGACAACGAGATCTGCCGTGCCTCTGCTAGAGTTCACCCTGACGCAGAACCAGGCCAGCAAACGCATCGTTTCGGAGCTCGACACGCAACTGAAGAGCCTCAACGATAGCTACAAGCAATTGGAGAAGGAGGTCATTGATAAGCATGCCGAGGCGGACGAGGTCCGCCACGTGGCACTACGACTGTGGGAAACGCTACGGCTCGGACGCTCGGTTGGTCGCTGTCTTCAGTTGGGACGACAACTGGAGCTGCAACACTCAGAACTCAATGGCCTGGGTACAAAAGTTGACCACGAGGCAATTGTTCGATGCTCCTATACGATTCTGTCTCTCCGCGAAGTGCTCGACAGCAAAGCCCCGGGCGAGGAGGGCCACGGCTTGGACAAGGTCCATGTCATCCGAGCTCTTCAAGACTCCGTCATCACTCCGCTGGAGCGATCTGTTCGCGAAACCGCCGAAAAAATCGTGCGAGAATTCTCCATACCTGCCAACATGACCTTTTCTCAAGGCGAAGAAGCAAGATCCAAGCTGGAATCTGCCTTCACGACGCTCTATCTCCTATCACCTACTTCCGGCATCAATCCTGAGCGCTGGGCACCACGATTGCTGCTCACGGCCTTGGACACATTTATCCGCTCCTCTCTACAAACAAGCATCACGTCTCTGTCACGCTCTCTCGGCCAGCTACCATCTCTTGATCGGGCGCTGAGCGAAGTGACACTCAAGTGTCAGAACGTGATTGCCGTCGAGATGATACTCCAGGAAAGCAAGCCTCCCAATCATCCGCTTTTGCCGGTCTCGACAACCCACAAGCAACCCAGTTTGATTCAACCACTGCTCGCACACCTGGAGACTGGGTCACTGGCATCGTACTTTTGGCGCACCATGGCAGGCAGCCTGGCCACTCGCGTCCAGGACATCGTGCACAGGGGAGGAGTCGTCGCGCGAACCCTCAAGTCCAACAAGGCAAATGTGGGGGATGCCATCAGGCAAGCTGTTCTGAAGGGGTCTCAGCCGCCGGCCGCGTTCACAACCGGGAAGAAGAAGGAAAAGGCCGCCGAGGTGAATTGGGATCGCGAGGTTGCGGTCATGGTGGGCAGTGTCACGAATAACCTGAGATAGAATACAGGGGAGAACTGACATGGAATAAACAGACGTGAAAAAATTCCCGATCAAGGCCTCTTAGGCTCTTACTAGAAGACAAGTGCAAGCAGATGGCGGGAGAAAAGTGCACGTTTTTTTTTTTTGCAACTGTGTCGTGATATTTTGGCACTCATCTACACGTAGCCTTTATCACATCGAACCTTGCCTTGTCCCTGCCCGAGCCAGAGGAAGCAACATCGATGAGTTCTGGTTCATCTGGCTCTCGTGATGAGCACAGACACGGCCCCGAAGCAACTGGTCAGGTCCAGGCCCGCCGAAGTCGAGCGTTAATACATGTACTCGCGCCCGAACCCCGGCTGAGCCCCTCCTGCCCCATGCGCTGTGACGTAACTGCGCAGCCACTGAACCCCTGAAACAACCAGCTGAAGCATCGCGGGGCAGCAACAGACTGAAGTCACAATTGACCCAGCCAGGTAGTAGGTGTACGGTCACTATTGGTGTACGGAGTATGCCCGCATAGATGTGAGGGCTGGCCAACGAGTCGTTCCTTGCGCACAACCATATATTAATCTAGTCACCTGCTCTTCACTGTCAACGACATCGAAACCGTCCATCTGCGTCATCACACTCATCCACAAGTTACAACCTTTGTCTCCTAAACGTCCCCCCAAATACAATCGAAAACCAACGACGGACCCAGCATGCCACCCAACCAAGAACTAGTCCACCTCAAAGAGTACGACATCAAAGACAGCAATGTCGAGCTCATCGGATCCGACATGGACCACCGCGTCAAGTACAACTCGGCCGCGAGCGAGCCCGCCTGGAACGATGGCGCCGTAGGCACCAAGGCTGGCCTCCGCGTCTGGCGCATCGAGGACTTCCAGGTCGTGCCCTGGCCGGAGAACAAGTACGGCCACTTCTTCGACGGCGACAGCTTCATCGTCCTCCACTCGTACAAAGTGGGCAAAAAGGAGTCGGAGAAGCTGGGCCACGACATATTCTTCTGGCTCGGGAACCACACCACGCAGGATGAGGCCGGGACGGCGGCGTACAAGACGGTTGAGCTGGATGAGTTCTTGCGAGGGGCGGCCACCCAGCACCGCGAGATCCAGAGCGCCCCGTCCGACGAGTTTCTGGCCCTGTTTCCTCGGATATCCATTCGATCGGGCGGTGCCCGGTCTGGGTTCCGCCACGTCGAGGAAGAAGCGCCGAGGGAGATTCGGACCCTGCTGCGGGTATTTCAGAGCCCGTCTGCGTCGGCGGGCAGCGGCGTCGTCGTGCACGAGGTGGAGCCCGAGGTCGGCAGTCTGGATGACGGGGACGTCTTTATCCTTGACACGGGCGGCAAGATTTGGGTGTGGCAGGGGAGAAGCTGTAGCCCCATGGAGAAGGCCAAGGCCGCCCAGGTCGTCCACGATATGACCCTTGCCAAGCATATTGATGTCGAGGTGATTGCTCAGACTGAGTCGCGGGCGCGTCGAATCACTGATCTCCTTGGTGGAGACGACGCCACTCCTCGAGAGGGTTTCCGGCAGCAACGCCCGATTACGACGTCTGCAACGAGATCTTCTGCCAACAAGTCAAATAGCCAGCCGTCGAGGAAGCTTTTTCGTCTTAGCGATGCGAGTGGCCAGCTGACGTTTGATCTTGTCAAGGACGGCGGCCGGATCTCCAAGGGCGATCTGAACGGCAATGATGTGTTCTTGCTCGATGATGGCGGCAAAGCCATTTGGGTGTGGGAAGGGGCTGGTGCCAGCCGTCAGGAAAAGGCCAAGTGGTTGTCTGTGGCACAGGCATATCTTCGTCATCTTCAGAGCGGTGGTAACGTGGATGCTGAGCAGCACTTGACACCGCTGGCAAAGGTCAACGAAGGGAATGAGAGCAGGGCTTTCATGCGTGTTATTGAAGCAAACTAGGTTCTTTGGGGTCGTCAGCTCCAAGCGAGGCTGTAGGGCATGTAACAGACTAAACTGTTACATCTGCATTCGACAGCTTGGGTTGGGCCACATGCCCTTGGCGGGAAAAATGGCAGAGGTGCCGAATGCCGAAGACGATTGCTTGCGGCATCAAGGGCGAGGGGAACCTGCGGTCAGATCAGCCGCAAGGCACATCGCCAGTGCCACAATTGACAGAATCTTAGAGACCAATTACTGCCCTCCGTGATCGTCGCATCCGTTTGGATTTCATCTGAGCATAGCGAAGCGACTAAAGTGTATTTGGTACATCTTATGCACATGCTTTGACTTGCCTAGAGAATCATGCCTGTTCTGTAGGGTAGGTAGGTCGTTAGTCGTTAAAATTGTTGAAGGAATCTTGAAACAGCCGCCCCACACCTGACGGTGGTCATGACGTATCATTAGTGCCGAGGGACGCGCTCAGCTGTGTATTCTTTTAATTTGGCATTCCCTGCCAACCTCGAACACGCCCACGCCGAAGTACCTCAAAAGCTCAGTCGCCTCTCACAATGCCATCGCAAGGTAGCCAGTCTGGCAGCCCGGTCAACTACCTGAGGCGGGCTGGTGTCGCGGCGTCATATCCCATTCGCGGCATCTGGTATTTTCTGCGCAACAAAGAGTTCTGGCCTTTGTTCACCGGTCGGCTGTTACCGCTGTCGATAATCTCATTTCTCGTCTACCTGATCCTTTTCACTTTTGCCTTTCTGCCACAGTACGCCTTCCTCGCCATTTTCCATGGCTGGGGAGCGTGGGTCAATGCGGTTGTCCTGACGTTGGGGGAGGGGTTGGTCATCATCCAAGGTCTGTTTGAAGGGTTTTTCGTCGACGAATGTCGCGTTGACGTTTTCGACGTGAGTCGTCATTTGCACTGATTCAAGTCAGAAGTTTTGTCCATTAGCCAATCAACTCATTGCTTCGCTAGGCTACTTTCATCAAATTCGGATTGCAGAGCCTCATTGCGCCCCATCGGATTCTTTTTGACGATGCACCGACGGCCGTCAAGATGCTGGGGAAGCCCACAAGCTCTGCCATCTACACGCCATGGAGCATTGTTCAGATTGTTGAGCTGATCGTCTTCTTGCCTCTCAATCTCATCCCTTATGTTGGTACTCTGGCTTTCATCATGATCACGGGAACGAGACTGGGGAAATTGGCGCACTACAGATGGTTTCAGCTGCGCGGTCTTTCCAAAGAAGAATCGAAACGACAAATCAAGCTTCTTACGTGGGAATACATCTGGTTTGGGACCGTGGCCATGGTTCTGGAACTAATACCCATCTTGTCCTTTCTTTTCCTTCTGACAACGACTGCTGGCTCGGCCATGTGGGCAGCCAGACTTGAAGAGGCGCAAAAGTGCCGTGCTGTCGACTCGCTCATAGTGAACGAAGAAGTACCAACTCAACCTCCTCCAGAGTACTCTGATGAGATAGCTTGAAAATTCTCGTTCTCAAACGCGGGCAAGCTCTCCTGGGAAGCCTTGTTCTCCCTGGCACAGACTTGTTAGATCAGTCGTCGTTCTAAACAATGGTGGCTGGAGTTGAAGCTGGAGCTGAGGGCACACATCAATGTCCCAGGAACCAGGTTCCATTATACCTCTCGTCGCATGCTGCGAATAACGTGTCCTTGCAGCTCCAGCTTTGACTTGTCGGCTGCTGGCAGACCGGCCAGCTGTCGAACGGCGAACTCGCCCCGCTCGACACACCGGCAACTTTTCACATTGAAAAGTGCTCGTCATGAGTGGAGCACGATTTCTTCGCCCGGAATCTGCTGCCGATTTCGTCAATTGGCGATAGGTCGTTACGGCCATTGGTCGAACAAAATGGCCTGATCATGCCGGTGTGTCGGACCGCTTGGCATCAGGCGGGTGTCGACAGCTGCCGGACTGTCTAGGCAAGACTTCATGGGAGGAAAGAGCTGGAGGCACTGGTATTTTGCTCATTTGCCTTCGCCGGCCATGAAGGGCCTGCAAGACACAGTCGTCAGAGTCGATCTAATATTCGAAGGCGGAAAATCGTCAAGTTTTGGTCGAGAGTTCATAAATTCACCAACATGATATTGATCTCATTAGCTACACCGTATTGTTGAACAAAGATTTGGACATTGACACTTGTTTTACCATCCGACCAGCCTGACATGATCGCAGTGTGGCAGCCGAAGTCTGGCTGCCCACAGCTGACAACTGTCTGACTTGTGTACCTTCCTTCCTTCCCTGACTTGATGTCGCCGACCACGGCGTGATATCGCGCCCTGGCCTCACAAAGCCCCTTCCCAAAAGTGGAAGTGCTCTCTCGTAGGCATATCTTTTGATTCCTTCTGCTTCCATTAACTTCAGTTCACCCTCATTCCCTTTGAACCTGTCTCGACACTCCTAGACTGTCTGCACCATCTCCTGTCAACCGCTCATTTTGACATTTTTGATACATCCCGACCTCGATCCTCGTTTCATTTCCCGCAAAATCTAGCTACTTGATTCATCACATCTGGTGTCTTGAAATTGCGTCCGGGTGTCTTCAACTCATTACCGCATAGAAGAATGCGTGTCTCTCTTCCATTCGGGGTCATAGCGGCCAGCAGACTTTTGCATCTTACTGCAGCTCAAGCCAGTTACGGGTAAGTATCTAGACTTCGAGTCAACCTTTTTTTCGTCAACTAACTCTTTTGCAGTGAGCAAGTTGATTCTGCAACCTCTGCTGGTCAGGACGACTCTCCAAAGAGCTCTGTTACGGTGACGGCCGATGGCGGCATCTCAAATGGTCCAAATGGACAATCTTGCTCCATGCAAGACGCAACTACAGTCTTCATCACCGTGTATCCTACTGGCCCTGCCCACAATGACAACACCCCGCCGCTAGAAACAGCCAGTCCCGATGGAACTGTTTACCGCACTGTCCATCCAACACACACTGTCCAGGTGTCTCCTTTGAACTCTGCTCCTGGCGATAAACCAACGGTTGAAATCTTCACCACTCTGACTATCTCAGACCTTTGGGTTGGCGGTTCCGGCTCGGGGAGCAATCCTGCGACCCCTGTGTCTGATTCTGATTCTTCACCTATTACTACGACTGGCCCTGTTTTTAATGGCGCGTCTGCTTCCGGGCCTGGCAATTACGACAGTACTGTCTATGTATCGGGGAGCAACCCAGCGGAGACAAGCAAGCCTGTTGACGCTGCGAGCACAGCTCAAGGCAATGCACCGAATGCTTCACCCTACTCATCAGACAACATAGGCACTGCAAATAACGCTCCCCAAGGCTCTGGGATGCCAAATGGTGACGAGTCAAGCTATACCACTGTGACCGATACTGTTGTTGAGTGGGTTACCAGTTCAGATGGCCCCAGTCCCATCACTGTTCTCTCTGCTCACACCATAACTCTTACACCCGCTGAGGCAGGAGCAACGTCAGGTCTCTCGCCTGCTGTTACATGCTGGACGGTCACTGGTTCTGATGGCAAAGAGACTGTTGTCGAGTCCAATGTCAGCACAAAGCATGAAAACAGTGGCACCCCTATGTCAACCATTATCGCTACCGTCACTGATGGCAGTGTTGGCACTCAAGGCGTCACGTCGGGCCTCTCTGAGAACACACCGGTTACTACTATCACTGCTGCTGGCCCTATACCAGTCTATACTGGACCAGGCATGGTCACATCTACCGCCATCACCATCCTAGGGAATGATGGAACATCGACCATCGTCCACTCCACTTGGGTGATGCAGACTGCGTCTGTCACAGCTGCTTCAGATGCCCTGCCGACGGGGTCCTCCATCTCCCCACAAGGAGGCGATGATGTTACCAGTCGGACTACTTTCACAGTCCTTGGTTCTGATGGTCGGCCAACTGTTGTTGAGTCAACCCTGGTCATCCCCGCATCAGTCGTATTGGCTACAGACCTGCCCCAGAATCTTCCAAATGGCATCACCGTTCAAGCCACCCCATCGTTTGGCTCGCAGACTATCGTCTCGGGGATTGGATTTTCTGATGCTACTCCTACTTGCTCATCGTACACTCTCCTTGGGTCTGATGGGAAGCTGACAGTCGTTGAAACAACCTACCTCGTCTCTGGGCCTACTGCTCCACCTGGAGCCAGCGGCACCCCATCTGGACTTGTCACAGGCATACCCAGTCAAATCACTGTTGCACCCAGTCAAGTCGTGTCTAGTCAAAGCTCAACCCAGGCATTGACTACTTGCGTCAGTTACACTGTCATTGGTACGGATGGCCTTCCTACTGTCACTGAATCGACCATTGCGATGCCAAATAGCAGCCCCTTTCCAACTGGCACTGTCATTGGACTTCCATCTGCTGTGTCTCAAGATCTGACAAGCGCACTTCCCCAAGGCACTCAATTGCCACCTCAAGCCGGCCAGCCTTTTGTGACTGGCATCACTGTCGACATTGTGGGACCAAACGGCATTGTGACTCCTGTCATCGAGACAATTGTTTTGACTGCACCGCTACCTGTACATCTCAGTGTTCCATTACCAACAGCTACGCTTGGGCTTCCTTCGATGGTTTCACAGATCTTGTCTGATCTCCCCCAGGGAGTTACAACATCTTTACCAGCGCAGATTCCCCTAACAACTGCCCTTACTATTCCTGTGGTTGGGTCCAATGGTCTGATCTCTTCTCTTGTACAAACCATTGTCAACTTTCAACCGCTTCCAGCATTGACATCTGGAATTTTTAGTCCATTTACTGCCGCTGAAGCCCCTGGGTCTGGTTCATCAATCGTACCCAAATTGCAAGACTATGGATCCCAAGTCTCACCCACCCCAGCAATTCCACCACCACCCGCTGTTTTGTCATTGGTATCTGGCATGCTACCTGCTGGGACTGACGTCATTCCAAAAGCTCCCGTCTTCACCGTTGTCACTGGGCTCGATGGCATGGCCAGTTTCTCAGTCATCACTGGCGCACCTGTTACGGCATATGGCAACCCAGGCAGCTCTGATGGAAAAGGTCTACCAGCATCTCAGTCCGCAGTCTCAGCTCACCCGAGCGAGTATACTTTCCCTCTTTCGTCTTTGTTGAGCCAGCAACAGGGTCCCCCCACCGCGGTTCAAACTAGTACCTGGGTCAACATCATTCCGGAACCAACAACCACTCACACCTTGAAGTTCCCCCTGACTACCCTTGTCACTGTCGCTGTGCCCGCCAAGACCTCAGTCGCCCGGCGGGCTCTCATACGACGAGCAAGGTAAGCTTTCTCCCCATGTTCAAATTGATTGAAGATGCTAACTGACTGCTAGCGTCTCTCCACTTGCTGCGGGATGGAGCAACTCAAGTTCCACTGTGGTCCAAACCACTCCAATCACGCTCGACAGCTCGACCAAGATGACTCCTCCACCGGCCTCAACTTCGGACGCGCCAGTGATAAGTGTACCTGCGTCTTCAGCCCCTGCCGTTTGCCCAGCTGGGTCCAAGATTGGCAATAACACCTTGAACGTAAGTCAACTGCTCAAGACAAGGTTCCCATAGATTGCTAACCAATATAGTTTGACAACCTCAAACCAGGGCCCCTGTTCAATCCTTCAGGGGATCTTTGGTTCTCAGAAGGATTTCTGGTTTCGCCGCTCTCACCCCAAACTGTTCAAGGGTGCACGCCTTCCTCTGGTGGTCAACTGATCGAGTTTGTTCCTCCCTCATTGACTGCTCAGCAATCGAGCGATACTGCAGAGATTGGCGTTGGACCAAATTCCGCCAACCCTTGCTTCCGATTCAACCTCTATGGCGCAAACTTGGGCTGTGCTGCCCGTGCCGCTGAACAATGGTGCGAATTTTACATCTCAGCTTTCACATATAACCAAGCGGCCGCGAATGAGATGTCAATTGCGTGGTCTGAGGTCAAACGTGTTCCAGCCTGCCCAAGTTTCCCCAATGCTCCCTGTCCCCTGACCCCAGTGGCATTTGATGGATACCAGAACATCACGTCCGTATTGATTCAAGTTCGCGTTGGAGCTGATCTCCGAACTTGGTGGGCTGACGACTTCTCCTTCGGCTGGACTGACAACAGTTGTGCGGCGGCACAGTGTCGCGAAAACGTTGATCCTCAGCATGTGAAACGGGAGGTTGTCGAGTCAGCCGTGCGTAGAGGTGTCTGGTCATGGACTCCAGCTGGTCTTCGGAGATTGGATGACGATTTTGTTTGGGACTCGGCTGCCTGATTAACTGTGCAACAAACGGGACCTTTTGCGAGAAATACTTACACGTAATTGCTGCGGGATACAATGATTTGCTTTAATGAGAAGAAATGGGATGATAATTTCTTGGAAGGCAGCATAATGTATGGAGGCTGCAAGATCGCTGTAACTGTAAAACAGATATGCAGATATGATCGGGGATTATTGCGATAGTATTTAGTACGAGGAAATTTCACATGAGAATTGATCGGTGAACGGATTGTCTGTACAAGTACCTTGGTTGAGTGCGAGCTTTCAAGTTCGCGTCACAGCACGCATGTAATAGTATAGAGTCAAGAATGCATTATATTGCCCAGTTTTGCGACTAAACTAGAGCCACTCCACGCCCAACGGGAATTTGGGCCGATTTCCTGCGGATCGTGCATCATGACGCTTAGCCAGGCCCAATGAGCCCTGGCCCTGACAGGTTTCTTGCCACGGTCCGCACTCGGGTTGGCAGATTAATTCTTTTTCAGGAACAGAGCCAGTCTCCAGATAATTCGCCAATGCACTGGCGAAGCACTCGCTGTTGCCTTCAACACCGGCGGCAGTGTGGCCGGCGCCCTCTACGATGACCAGGCCGGAACCCGGGTACCTCTTTCGCATCTCACGAGCATTGACGAGAGGAGTAACAGGGTCCAAACGACTGGTGAGGTACAAGTTGGGCGCAGCTGGGTACCCTGGCACAGGCTTGCCACTGGCATCCACCTTCGGAGCTGGCGCAGTAAAGGGGCCTTTGAACTGCCAAGTGGACTTGAAGGGCCATCGAGAGCAGCGGAAGCGGATAGTAGCCCAATGCGCACCGTAGATGGAGGACTGAGATACCAGCTGTTTGGAATAGCGCCGCCACCAGCCTGCGTCTTTGCCCGAGACGTCGTCGCCATCGCCACATAAAACTGGGACGCCTCCATCTCCGCCATCTGGCCCCTTGATTTGATCGAAAACACAACCTTTTTTGGTGTGCTGTGGCGTAATGTCTTGGAAGTATGCTTCGAACAGAGCCGTTGCGTTACCGTTCATGGCCTTGTCCAGCCGGGATGCCATGTCCTTGAAAGTGGCGAGTGGTCTGTAAAACGCACCGCCCATGTATGAGCGCACACCGGAAGCTGGAAGGACGCGTATGTCGCCTGTGGGACCAATCGATGTGATGGGCGCCTTCTGAATGGTGTGCAACCATCTTTCGAAGCGATGTTGGACGTCAGCGCCCGAGGTATCTTCTTTGCGTGATAGTGCACATGTCGAGGGGTTCTGGTGGCAGCCCTTGAAGAAATCAGTGTAGATCTTGTCGGTATCGATGAGATTCCTCGTCCAACCCTGTGGCATGAGTTAGTGGGAGATGCGAAGTGAATAAATGAGTGTGGGATGACGAGGGGACGTACTGGACCAGTCGAATAGTCTTGAGGGTCGACGACGCCGTCTAGAACAATGCGGCCGACGCGCTCGGGGAAAAGAGAGACCAGGGAGTGTCCTAGAATAGTGCCATAGGAGAAACCCATGTACTGCACTCGGGCCACGTCCTGTCGCGTGCCGTTGGTGGCGGATGAAGATTTGTTTGTCCCCTTCCGGCGAAGCTCTTCAATTCTATCAGCAACCTCGACCATGTCTCGCGCCACGCTTGCCGTCCCAGCATATGCCATGATGGGACCGCCGTTTGCACCACTACTGTCTGCTGTGAGGCAGCGTTGCCCAAAACCATCCTGCAGGGCGAGACCGTAGGGAACCGTTCTGTCTCCTTGGTTCAGCGGGCCTAGACCCCGCGTTTCCGTGTTCAAGATTTGTCTCGAGAATAGGTCATCGGGAAAGCAGTTTGCAGGTGGCCAACTGAATCCAATGCCTCGAGGATCAATGCCAATGTACTCGTAGTGCCGACGGCCGGATCTCTCTAGGCGTCTCTGGAACTCTAGGCCCACAGTCCTGGCAAATTCTGTCGCTGAGACTCCTGGCCCTCCGGGATTCAAGAAGATGGGACCTCCGAATGTGGGATGGTTTTCTGGAACGGCAGCAGGGTGCTTGAGGATGGCGACGATGACGTTGCGCGTGTCATTGGGGTTTTTGTAGTCTAGCGGGAGGATGAGACGTGCGCATTTGGCTCCGTTCTGGTAGCAACCGTGATATTCTAGGGATTTCGAGGGCCTGATGGAGTTCCAATCGTATGTGGCGGCTTGTCGTACATCTTTGACACCACCAGCATTTGTTAGTGATGGGAAGGCGAGTAGCGAGATGAGGGCTTGTCTGGGACGCATATTCTATGGACGAATGGATTGATGCCAAGATGGAATGAAATGCTTCAGAAGTGAAGGAGTACCGAGGAAGTAGGACATGGTGATTTAGGAGACCAGAAAAGCTGGCCTTTTTAACCTCGTCGAATGTACTCGGCAGGCGCTGCACTTGTAGCTGACTCTCGACGTGTGACAACGATTCCAATATTTGCCAAGTTGGCCTCCCATACCGCCGGGCGTTATTGTCCAAAAGCAGTGAGAGTCGAGCTGAGAAGATGATTGGTGTAGGGCAAGCCTCGCTGTGCAGCTTGCCGGGCAATCAAGGCAGCCATGGACCTGGATGGGAGCAAGGAGCAAGGAGCCGTGTTACGATGTGGCGGAGCGGGCATGGAGCGGGCATGGAGCGGGCATGACGGCCGTAGAGCTGACGAGCGGGTGAGGCTGAGATCCGGGGACGTTGGGACGGGGACGTTAGGACGGGGACGTTAGGACGGGCTGCGGTTTACTCTCCGCACGTATTTCCCCGACAATTGATCAGTTCTCGACAGTGTGATGTGATGTCAAGTCCGTTCAGAGGCTGGATCTGCCTCGATAGATTCCTTTTGGCCCGTGGGCATAATTCAACGAGGGCCAAGGAGTGATAAATCACTAGCTGCGGGATTCGTACAATACTGGGGTCAATATCGCGGCCATTTAAGGGCAGAGCCGCAGAGCTGGCGAAGTCGGCCGCCGAGCCGCTGGATGAGGGAGGGTCTGCACCATGACCCATGGCTGCACGCATGAGACGTTTGAGGTTGATGATGATCGATCAATCATGTCTTACTACGGATAATTAGGCAGCAATAGCAATCACTGCAGCCTTGTCAATGACGCCTGCGATTTCAGGCAGCAAATGGTCAGAGGTGACCAACACTGCGACCAGCTGTATTAATAAAGCGTGAATTGAAAGTGGGGCCATTATTGACTGTTTGTGCTTGCCTAGCTTTGTCTAGAATTCGCGGCTTTTATTTGACCTTTCAAGTTTGCCAATTATGGCTGCCAAACAAATTCCGGTTCCATCTTAAAAAGAGTTTCGTGGGCCTGACTGCGGAAGTCGTCTCTTAGAGCTTTTGCTCGAGCTCAACTACAAACACTGTTCCAAACACTGTTCCAAACACTGGTCGCCGAGTTAAGACAAATCACCTCGATAGCAAACATGGGACAGTACTGGGAAATTGCTGCTCTCGGCAGTGAAAAAGTGTTGCCCAAGCAATGCCGAAAGCTTGGAGAGTTTCTCTTTGATCCTCGGGTGACCGAATCGCTCGAAAGAGCCCTTGCGGTTCCTGTCGTACCTACTTATCATGACTCGAGACCCGAGAACGTGAAGTCTCATCATGGTGCAGCAGGTGATTTGTTAAAGTTTCCGCTATAGACTTTTATTGTTCCAAGTTACTGACCTACACGTTTATGTAGTTGGACCTATCGACAGAAAGCCTGGGAGCTTTCCTCGGTTCCCCACTGAA
Source organism: Epichloe elymi (assembly GCA_023658475.1). Taxonomy (NCBI): domain Eukaryota; kingdom Fungi; phylum Ascomycota; class Sordariomycetes; order Hypocreales; family Clavicipitaceae; genus Epichloe; species Epichloe elymi. The sequence continues at coordinate 2,630,494 of CP098279.1, read as the reverse complement.
ATCCATCGCCTAATCTTCGAACATTGTTACGATGACGATCTGGAAAGTGTCATTTTTCTAGGTGTCACGAATCGATACTTTTGGAGCATCGCTAGAGAGTATGTCGTACGGGATTTCATGCAATTTCTCGGCGTTTGGGCTGGCCAGCAGCTCATCACGGTGGGAGATTACGTCAACGTTGACGACTATCCCCCAGGCCTTTTTGCTACGGAGGAAGAGAAGGAAAACCTTCTCAAGAGGAGACCAGAAGATGATGAAGATGATGAAGATCAACCCCCGGTAGGACAACAACCAGTTACTCTGTATGACAGGATCGTGAACAGCTTTGAAACCGAAGTTCCTGAAGCCATAACCAGATCCGGTGGGTGGGACTACTTCATTCTGGGTGCTCTCCGTGAGGATCCAGGCTATCGGGCTGTGAGGAACGAAATTCACATGCAAAGCGATGACTTTTATCCCCGAGATGAAGTTTGGATCCTCCGTAATCTGACAACACATCAGTATGTGCGACGAGAGCCCCTTGAGCTGCAGCCGGGATTGGCTCATGGTCCCTTTGTTCGAGGCATTGGATTCGGATGCGTCGTTTTGTCTCGTATTTCATGGAGTTCCGATTCGTCCGTGTCACTGCAAGACCCAACAGGACGAATCCACAGAGGCGTTTGGGCAGGACATCGATTCGACATTACCACTGTGACTAGACATGAAAAGCTGACAGCGGGTCAGAACTGGACCGACGTGACCGAGGAACTTGTGGAGGAAGTCACTGCCATATGGGCAGCGGATCTGGGACCCGACTGGAAGCAGTACGTTCTTGGGCAACAGGGTTGACACACAGTATCGTATGTACAAGACGATGGGGTTCGCGTGTCCTTGCTTGCTGGAAATAGTCGGAAATAGTCGCATGGGGGAGTACGTTTGACTTTGTTTACAGAGTATACGAGAAAAATATGGCCACCGAGAGCTACTCTCGACATGAGACTTATCCCGTTGAAGGGATGCGACCCTGATACAATCGAGACCATGATGAATGAGTTGAAATAAGCGCATGGGGAAAAAGTACAGAGAAAGATGCCAGAACGATTAAGAAATTTGCACAGCACGTATCAACTAATACCATTTGCATCAGGCAATAAAAAGCGTGTACTCGGTATGACGCCAAGTTATTGTGCGACAGCTGCAAGTTGATCGACTTGCCAGACTTGTTGTTGGAGACAGCAACCTGAAAGATGAACCCGTCATTTCCGTCATTTTCGCCCATGACACGCCATCAACCCTACTTTGAAGACACATGGCACGTGTAATACAGACGGGACCAGAGAGAAGAAAAAGCTGTAGTTCAGTTTTCCATTGCTCGGTCCAATCACGTTTCGCTCGAACAATTGTCCGAGCAAAGTTCGAGCGAAGCTCGCTGCTGGTTTCAGACTTCCCAGCAACCGCCAGACTCGAAACGACGAGGGGTCCTCTTAGTCCTCTGGATTGTCCGCCCCCCCCTGCGTGTACCATCGAGCGATCAGATGAATGTGTTTTGGGTTTTGAGTTTTGACCATGGTGATTCCCTGGATTGTTTGACGTGGCGCACAGTGAGACTTATGATACTTGGGAAAGAGGCGTCGCGGTTCTGCGTCGGGAAAATGACTCGAATGCGTCCATTGTGGCCACCATGGACGATGTTATATCATGCGGTGCTGCTGCGATCTCTGTTCTGCGCCCATCTATCTGCTTAACGTCTTCAGGCTTGTCACCAGTGATCACTGATCACCATTCCCTTTTGTTGTCTTGTCAACGAACGGCCTTGTTGTGCAAGCTGCCCCAACACTCCTTACTACGGCTTTCAAAAAATCACTCCAGAACAAACCAACCTTCTTTTCCCATGCACTACGTTCTTTTCATCGCCATGTCTGGCCTGGCAACGGCGCAACCTGCCCGCCGGGCTGTCAAAGAACTCGAACAGGCTGCGACAAATGAAGCACAGCAGCGCGACGAAACTGCCAAGCGCGCGTTTGCGAACACGCAGATCAAAACAGCCGATGGCAAATGCCTTTTCGTCGACAAACTATCCGGTGATTTCAGGGCCAACCTGACGCCCGTTCAGATCGCCACGTGTGGTACCACCGACGGCCAGGGCTGGGACGTCATCACCTCGGGCAAGCACAACGATCAGCAAGGGCGGATTGCCATCGTAAGCACCCTCACGCAGGCATGCCTGAACGTTGACCCAAGGCGCAAGGAAGGGGATCGCGTCAATCTGTTTTCGTGCGGCGGGAGGGCAGACGGCGGCGGAGAAGTCACCAACTCGCAATTGTTCCGGTTCGACGGCGGCAATGGCCCATTGAGCCTCGTGCCAGGAAATAGCGCGGGGCAGTGCCTTTCGAGCAAGGGGCATAGAGTAGATATTGCGTCTTGCGTTGATGGAGCAGAAGATCAGAGCTTCAATTTTGGCGGCGGCGGCGATCAACGAAACAGGAACGGCAACGGCAACGGCAACGGCAACGGCACTGACGACGCAGGTTCCGGAAACAGGGATGGCTGCAATAACAGGTCGACTCGGATGGTGTGAAATCAGCCAAGATGGGCTTCCTCGTGTCCGATTCATAAGTTGTACTTGATACATTGCGCATGAACGGCGCGCCCAAGAGTCCAAGACATCTGCCCCCCTGACAACCGAGACATTTCCACAATCTCGTCTGCGCCAGCCACCACGTTTTTTCCATGGCACCGCACTATAGGCTCTCGGCCAAGGTCTTGTGGCTCATAGCTAGCCACATGCTAGGTGACAGGCCACTTATCAATTCTAGCACGTGCCAATAGGGGTGGCTAATCATTACTTCCAAGTGACATTATGTTAGGAGCATGGAGGCTCGATCTGAGGTTTCACTATGTGATCACCCTGTCTCTAACCTCTCTGCCTCCATGCTCCTAGCAATAAATTGCTATCTGGCGTATTTAATCTATCTATCCATAGACTACATCAAGCGCTTAGTTTATGCGTAGAAAAAAATACAAAATAGTAGAATTTCAAGTATCTAAGCCTACTATAAGTATTTATATAGCCCTAGGTAAAATATATTATAAAACAGGGGGGAAAAGAGCCATTATGTAATATCAATATAGTCCTATAAATTTCTATATAATTCCGCCAATAAAAACAGCTAGCGTGTCCCTTATGCGTACTTTGCGACCGTAGTGCGCACGTGCAAAGTTTGCGCGGCTTCGTGCATCAGACAGACCCTTTAAGTTTGCGCGGCTCCGTGGATCAGACCCTTCGTGGCCATTTGGCTGCGCCGCTTTTTTTCGTGCAAACACCAGTGACACCAGCCGCACCCCATTTCTCCACCTTTGATTACTCCCGCCCACTTCCCGTCTCCCCCACAGACGTCTTACTACATATGTCTTGTGGAATGATGCAAGTGATGAAGAGAGAAGAAGATGATGATGATGATTGACTAGCTAGGAGATATGACGGAAGCAAGGAGAAGCTATATCTAAGCTTCAAGATCTATCAACGAAGAGGAAAGATGGGCAGAGCAAAGGACCTGATGAATGAAAGGTTTGATCAACAAACGAAGCGAAGTCTTTGAATAGATTAACAAAGGAAGCACGGCACGGATCACGATAACAAACGCGATAACGGGTGCCTGCTTCAACAAAGGAAAAGTGATGCCTGAGAGGTGAGGCTGCGATATGCAACATGTCTTATCCGAGCACACTCCCAACGAGGAAGGCGTTGTGCTCGAGCCTGCCTGGCACCTGCCCAGCATATGGAAATCTACAAGTGGCCTCTTGGCCAATCGGCCTTTTCTCGATGGCAGTCTGCAGGTGGCCGATGTCTAATTTCTGATTTCCAATTTCCCATTTCCACTGGAGCCGCCGCTCACCTCACCACCGTACACCACCCGCTGCCGTGTTGGATTGGCTTGGACCTGCAAGACTCCTGCCGTCTAGCCCAGAAGAGGAAGGAACCTTTCGGCTGTGAAATTGTGGATGGATCCATGCTCCGTTAATCTTGTTTCCGGCCACCAGGAGCCACACAGGAGCCGCGGCGCGTGTTCGGGCCCAGGAACCCGCCTCGGACCCTCTGTTGATTGTTCTTTTCTTTCAGCCAAGCTCTGACAATTCTGCATCAGTCGGCCGAGTCCTAGCTTGTTATGGCAATGCGGCTTACCTACCCTTGGGCACAATGCGGCTTACGGAGTACCAACCCTTGGTTACAATGCTGCGATTGACCGATTGACCGATTGACCGATTGACCGATTGACCAATGGCCTCCATCGACGCGACTTCATAGGAAGAGCGAGGGTTCTCAATCCATCATGGCGTCGTGTCGATTCGATGCTTGACATGATATAATGGCCTGGCCATCCCCCTTCTGCCCGGTGACGATGAAGCTCGCTCCCAATCCTTCCCCGACTCAACTCGATCGGGACCCCCTTGAGTCTTTACGACCCTGTACTTTCATCCAAACCTAGAGCTGGCGAACAAGGTGGGAGATGGTGCGTTTCGGGTCAGCTGTGCCACTGTTGGCGGCAGCTTACTTGGCTGTCGCCGCTGCACATGTGATTCGTGGGGCTTTTATCTTCGAGTTCGAGGACGACCAGGTATGTCTGACGACAATCTGTACAATGAGAGTCATCATGACTGGAGCTCCAATGTTGCTTTGCATTCGCGCTGACATCCAAATAACGCTGTCCAGGACAAAGTTGCCGCCTTGGACTCTGTCAAGAAGAATGGAGACGTCCGAATGAACCTCGACTTTGAACTATTCAGCGGCGTGTCCGTCCAATTGCATGACGTTGAAAATTCCGACATGGTTGTCAACAAGCTGGCCGCTCTCCCTGCGGTGAAGAGCGTCTGGCCCGTCAGTCTGCACAAGATCCCGGAACCCGAAATCCACTGGACGGGGAATCCATCCGGCAACCACGATCTGGTTTCTCGAGACGACCACACCACGGATACTTTCTCGCCTCATGTTATGACGCAAATCGACAAGTTGCGGGCCAAGGGCTACACTGGCAAGGGTGTTCACCTGGCAGTCATTGACACAGGAGTAAGTCTGGACTCTGGATCCGTGGCGCAAGCTCATTTCCGTCCAGCCGTGACCCATGGAAACAGTACGTACACAAGCTGACTCGATATTGCGTCCAAGATTGACTATGGGCACCCTGGACTAGGTGCATGTTACGGTACAGGATGTTTAGTCACCAATGGTTACGACTTGGTCGGTGACGCTTTTGACGGCGTCAACAACACGATGCCCGTGCCTGACGACGATCCCATGGATTGCTCAGGCCATGGCACCCATGTTGCTGGCATCGTTGCTGCGACGGATTCGAAACTTGGCTTTACTGGAGGTGCTCCTGGCGTAACTCTCGGCGCCTACCGAGTCTTTGGATGCAATGGTTCAACCACGAGTGACGTCCTCATCGCCGCCATGAACCGCGCCTACATCGACGGCGCCAACATCATTACCATGTCTATCGGAGGGCCCAACGGGTGGAAAGAGAACGCTTGGGCTGTCGCCGCCAGCCGCATCGCCGACAAGGGTGTCATCGTTGCCATCTCTGCTGGCAATGACGGCAAACAGGGCATCTTCTTCGCTAGTTCCGGCTCCTCGGGCGAAAATGTCGCCGCCGTTGCCGCCTACCAGAACGTTCTTACGCCGACTCTAGTGTACTACGGCAACGCCACTGTCCAGGGCAAAGATAAGGAAGAGTTCTCCTATGTCCTCGGAAACCCCAATGTTTTCGACACCACTCTGCCGCTTTGGGCTGCCACCTCGGACACGACTGCCGCCGCTGACTTGTGCAGCCCACTCCCTGAGCTCACCACCAACTTGAGTAGCGTAGTCGTTCTTGTTCGTCGTGGTGGTTGCACCTTCGACCAAAAGGTGAACAATGCCGCAGCAAAGGGCGCCAAGTTCTTCATGTTCTACAACAACGTCGACGCGCCTCCCACCCTCCTCAACTTAAAGTCCTCGGTCCCCAAGACGGTCAAGGGTGTTGGCTTCACTGACAGGAAGACGGGCGAGGCTTGGATCGAGCAACTCAGAGCCGGCAAGAAAATTTCTCTTACTCTTGGATCAAACTTGGACACGAAGCTCACTGTGAAGAATATCGACAACGCTGCCACCGGTGGCGGCCTCTCGAACTTCACGAGTTGGGGCCCAACCTGGACGATGGATGTTAAGCCCCAGTTTGGCGCCCCCGGTGGCCAGATCTTGTCCACTTTCCCAAGGGCCAAGGGTAGCTACGCTGTTCTCAGTGGCACGTCCATGGCGTGCCCTCTCACGGCGTCCATCTATGCCCTCTTGGTCGAGGTTCGCGGCACTCAGAACCCAACACTGCTCCGCAACCTTCTTTCTGCCAATTCCAACCCGCAAGTCTTCAATGACGGCGCACGATTTTACGATGCACTTGCCCCAGTTCCGCAACAAGGCGGCGGAATGGTTCAGGCCTATGATGCGGCGTTCGCCACTACCCTGTTGGAGCCATCTAGCCTGTCTTTCAACGAGACAACATACTTTGCCAAAAGCAGGAACTTCACCCTCACCAACGAGGGCAAGGGTGACGTGACCTACGACATCTCCCATGTGCCAGCCCTGACGGTCATGACGTTGAAAAAAGGCGCCAACTCAGTCAGCCCTTTCCCTGGCGAGTTTGTCACCGACTCTGCCACCATCAAGTTCAGTGAGAACAAGGTCACTCTCAAGAAGGGCGACAAGGTCACTGTCGAGGTGCTCGCCACACCGCCCGCCATCGATGGCGCCCGCCTGCCTGTATGGTCTGGCTATGTCCGAGTGAACGGGACCGATGGTACTTCGCTGTCCCTGCCTTACCAAGGTCTTGTTGGTTCTCTTCACGACCACGTCGTCTTGGAGAAGAATGCGACCTGGATCGCGAAGGCCGGCGACGATGAGCTGACTCCAGTAGCCCCGAACACCGTCTTCACACTGCCCCGGCCCGGCTCTCCCAAGGGAAAACTCGTCCTACCGACCGTGGCATCCTACCCCGTCCTGGGCAGCCCCCTCTGCCAATACCACGTTGTGCCGGTCTCCGCCAAGGGGGCCTACGAGAAGCCGCTCGGCCAGATGAGCTCATCGCCGTCCCAGTATGCGGCGCGGGGCAAGGGCAGCCTGGACTGGGATGGAAAGCTCGAAGACAAAACGTACGCACCTGCAGGCACGTACAAGATTGTCGTCAAGGCGCTCAGACTGTACGGCAATGAGACCGACAAGAAGGACTGGGACGAGAGCATCACCCCACCTTTTATCATCAAGTATGCTTAGATCAACACTTCTGCGAGGCGCAAACATGGATATGCTGGAATCGGAATTGGAAGGCGCAGTACATATGTCGCTACGTTGAAACGAATGTTAATGTAATTGGAAACCACGCTCAGTTCTGTGCATATCTGTCTGTGAAAATCAACCTGCATACGACGTGGTCTCCACAGTGCTGTCGGTCCAAAGTCTCGGGACTTGTCACCAACTGTGTCAGGCTGATGAGTGCTAGTCCAACGCGGGATAGCCTAGCGCGTTGTACTTTCCTTTCGGCATTATTCCATGCAAGAAGCAAGTCAATCTTGTTGGCACAGAATTGGGTGGAGTTGACCAGGTAAAAGTCGGAAGAGTTCACAACTTTTTCAAGCACAAAGCACAACACATCTATGACGAGAGCCCTCTTCTTCCAAGTGGCAGGCCTACCTCGGCACATCGTCATGAGTTGGTGGAGAGATGCTTACCGCGTGTGCTGACTTTTTGATTGAAAATGCTGCCGAGCTATTGCAAAACGCAAACACTAATCATAGCGTACATGATTCTTCCGAGGGAATAACGTCTGCGCCGCCAATATCTCCTCTTCCCCCACCCCCATCCACTTCTCCATTCGCCATCGAAACATTCTCATCGTCAAGCTCACGGTCGTGCTCGTCGTCATACACTGTGGTCTTCGGCATATGCTAGGAGTGTGCCCGAGACGCTGTGATGTTGGTTGTATGTGGAGGAACCTTCTTGCATCATACTCAGTTGTCCTCCACCTTGGCGGCAACCAGGTTACCAGAATCTAAGGGCATGGCATGGCCAACAACACTGCACATGATTGTTGGCAGGCCGCGTAGACTGCAGCTCCAACTGGTCCAGCGATGAGAGCCGCCGCACAAGCTGCTTGGCATGCGGCGTAAGCCGCAGGTCCGGCGACGACAGTGGTGGAAAGCGTAACAGCACTGAAAGCGACAAAAGCGAGCTTCATCTCCATGACTGCAAGTAGATGGATCGCAGACAGGCAAGTTGTTTGGGTTTGGGTTGTTCGAGGCCACTGGTACCCGAGATGTTCAATGTGGTGGTGAGAGGAAGAAGGGGACTTTGTGCAATGATATGATGGCACTGAATGATGAATGCTTGATAATGTTTCGGGGTATGGAATCTACAACGGGAAAGGGAAGCCGTATATATGCTTTCGGAAACAACTTTTTACAAACGACGCGGATCCACGCATCTAAGCGAAGTTGACAAGGCTGCAAACGCGGGAAAGTTGCTGACAAACGCGAGAACAAGGAGGGTGATTCATCATATTGAATATTGATGGCTGTTATTTCCAAGCTCTTGTTTCACTCCATGTCTGTACCAGTGAAGTGAGACGAACAATGAATTTCGACGAGCCGCAGACGTGTGTGTGTATACGGTATCCTCTAGCCGACCATGGCGCAGATCGGGGCGGGCGCGGCATTCCGAGGTATTCGAGCTGTAGGGTAGCAGCGCACTCCGTAGTGCAAGCACCTCGAAATCGCGGCGACAAGCTTTAGGAACCTTGAGGGCCACCCTCGCCAAACAACTCTTGCCCTCGTGAGCTCTTCAGAACGGCAGACGTACACGTGCTATTTCATTCCTGCTTGGATGCTTGAATGCACTACTATCCACTGATCTGTAGCAGTAGGCTATTTTTATCCATTTTCTCTTTCTTCCTTCTCTGAAAACCGCTCGTATTGTGTTTCGAAACGTAAAGGTATCCGCCGCCCCACCAAAAGCCAAGGCAAACATCAGGCGGCCAGGGTGCATGCAGACTGCGGAGGGCCGAATGAATGGATAAATGATGAATGATGAGAATGGGAATTGCTAACAAGAGAGAAAATGGCTATTGAATGGTAGTTTTTTTTTTTTTTGATTTGAACGCTGATTATAGTAGAATTTGCAATTCAACGCGTTTTATCATTAAAGTGGTCTATTGCACTAATAAGCAACAAGCACTACCTTGACGGATTAATTTATTAGTGATCAGGGGGACCCGATGACTAAAAAAGAGTGGGACGTGGCACGGTTGGTGGGACGGCGGATGACGGGTGGGCAAGTTGCGTTGCGCTGACAGCATGTTTACCCCGTACGGAGGAAGTACTGGTTACTTCTTCTTCAACTTGTTCACTTTTCGCGCGAGATGGCAACAGGACATTTCACGTGAAAGAAGAGCATCCCAGGGCTTATTCTTCTCCCCGCGGGGATGGTCCCGTGTGAGGGGCTGGCTCACACGAGGGGAAAAAAAAAATTAAAAAAATTGGAAGATTACGGGGCGCGAATGGACGACGGGACGCGGAATGGGGGTTTTCCAGATCGGGCAGTTTTGCGAAAGCACCGCGACAACGCAAGTTGTTATTGTGTAATTAAATGCTCTGAGAAGGCGTCTGGTTTTCTTCACGGGGCTGTCGGCCCGTCCAGCGTAGTATCGGCATCGGCAACGGCATGGGCGCGGAGCTGCAGTACGTACGCACCTTGAGATTTGTGTTGTCCTAGCTTGACGAAAACGAAAACGAAAAACATGATGGGACGAGGAGGTGCTGAGACTGCTGAGTAATGACTTCCCCGTCGGCAACGCACGCCTTTCGCGCCGGCTCTGCCGTTTGACGGGGCTCGCACGCCATTGGCTGGATTCACGTGCTGCGAGGCAAGGGGGGGAGCTGAACGATTTTGACTTGAAAAGTTTTTTTCATTCACCGGCTGGGGCAACATCGGAACTCTCCACATGGCGGGGCGCTTCAGGCTCAAAACCGACCGGAGAGAAGGAGGAGGAAGAAGAAGAAGAAGAAGAAAAGAAAAGAAAAGCCATCATGTTCTACTCGGGGAATTTTGCTTGCTTTGGCATCGCGGAGCGAGCCGTTGCCATCTGGACTGCCCACTCGACGTCACTCGCAGCAAATCCATCATCCGTCATCCGTCGTCCGTCGTCCGTCAACCCTCATATCTATCTGCTAGCAACCTATGTACATCACGCCACACCACGACTTGCGACGTGGATTAATGCAAGTGCTCTACTACGGATCCGTATAGAATCGCATATCCACTCGTCGTCATTGCCGAGCGCAACGTCAGTCTGCAATCCCACCCCGTCGGCACTTGTTACACCCAACCAACGTCACATGGTCGAAAGAGGGTGCTAGCGGCTGGTCGGAAGGTTTCCCCAATCTGATTGACGGACTATTCCGCCTTTTCAATCGAATAGAAATCGGACCGCATCGCATTGCATCGCCTCGCATCGCCGGCAAGTCTCCTTCCGACGACTATTCTCCATCGAGAAGAAAAAAAAAACATCACCCCATCCCGTCTGGCCGCGCGAGGGCCGGCCGCGAGGAGAAGAGAAAATAAGAACAAGGGTTTTTTTTGTTTTTTTTGTTTGTTTGTTGGCTCGACTTACGGACTACTCCTTATTACTTCCCTGCTTCTGTCCCCTTCTGAATGACTTGCTCTATGCTGGTCTTGCTGTCTTTGGAAGAGGGGCGGCACTTTCGCTTGGGATCAGCATCATTCAGCGAATCGCCTCTTCCGTGAGACACAGACTGTTTGTTGGATTCACCTCAATCCTCTTGTACTTCCTCGTCCGCCCGACCGACAGAGACCGACAAAAACCGACAAAACACCGACAAAAATGCCCCATCTTGTTGCCAACTTCCTTCGCTCCTCGTCGGGCAACATCAAAAAGACGGCCATCTCGCGATCCTCGCGCACCTCGCGCAACAACTCGGTCAGCGCGAGCCCCTACGCCTCCGACTCCGAGGACCATCATGCCCTCCACCCTGTCAGGATGCCCGAGCCGGGGGACGGCCTCAAGAAGCGCCGTCTCTCGCTGCCCTTTGGCCGCTCCCGGCACGACGGCCACGGCCACGGCCACGGCCACGGCCACGCAGGCAACCCATCTCACTCGCCCGCCTCGGCCTCGATGGACTGGCGCATCGAGAGCCCGCCCGTCGTCTTGTACGGCTCGCCCGAGGAGAGCACCGGGGCCCTCGTCTCCGGCCTCCTGTACGTCCGTGTCGGCGAGGAGGCGCTCGAGGTGGACGGCCTCGTGGCCACGCTGAGCGTCCACGTCACGCACAAGAAGCCCTTCCAGGGCCACTGCGCCGAGTGCCAGACCCAAGTCACGGAGCTCAAGAGCTGGCGGTTCCTGGGCCAGTCGACATGCCTGCGCCGGGGAAATCATCAGTTCCCCTTCTCGACTCTCCTGGCCGGCAACCTCCCCGCGTCGGTCAACACGCCCGTCATCTCCATCTCCTACCACTTCAAGGCCGAAGCCGTCGCCGCTGCCGCTGCCGCTGCCGCTGCCGCTGCCGCTGCCGTGCCCTCGCCGACATCGACCTCCTCGTTCTCGCTCTCGCCTCTCAAGCTCGACCGCACCCTCGACGTGAAGCGGTCTCTGCCCGAACCCCTCTACCCCCGCCACTCGGTCCGCGTCTTCCCCCCGACCAACATCAAGGCCAGCGCGCACTACACCTCGGTCATCCACCCGACCGGCAGCAACAGGATCACCCTCAAGCTCGACGGACTCATGAACCACAACGACAAGGTGCAGACGGTCGATCTCTGGAAACTCAGAAAGGTCACATGGAAGCTCGAGGAGACCATCAGGACCCTCGCCCCCGCCTGCGACAAGCACGCCCTTCCCTCCACCCGCGGCATTCCCCGTACCGAGACCCGCCTCCTCGGCGAGGAGCAGATGCACGAGGGCTGGAAGTCGGACTACACCGGCAGCGACGGCATCGTCGACCTGGAATTCGACTACGCCATGACCCCGCAGCCGAAGACGCATGCCACGGATCCCGCCTTCGCCTTCGCGTGCGATGTCCAGACGGATGACGGCACCGACGTCTCGCACGCGCTGCACGTCGAGCTCATCGTCTCCAAGGAGTTCGCGCCCGAGGGGAAACCTCATCTTGCCGCGCAGACGGGCACCGGTCGCATCCTCCGCATGCACTTCGCCGTCAGCATGACCGAGTATCCCGGCCTCGGCGTGAGCTGGGACAACGAAGCGCCGCCCGTTTACCAGGACGTCCCGCCCAGTCCGCCCGGGTATCCGTCCGAGTCACCCATCGAGTATGGCCATCTGGAGGAGCTGCATGCGCAGAGGCAGGGGTCTGCGTCGGAGTCTGGATCCCGACGACCTTCTGCCTCTGGGCGCTCCCCCTGAGGTTTTTTTTTTCCCCTTTTTTTTCCCTTTTTCCCCCCCCCTGTTCTGTTCTGGTATTTCTTTGTTCCTTCCCAATGCCGCATGATGAGCGGCTGAGGGATGTTGTACAAAAGTGACTTTTGTATCTTGTTCTTCTTTCTGTTTCCCCCCTCCCTCCCCCCCCGGCGTTGAAGCGTTGAAAAGCGTATACCCTGCATTGGTGGGCTTGCATTCGGGATTTGAGGCAACAGGACCTGACCTGGGCGCATAATATGGAAGTAGGCTACTCGGTAGTGTTGTCATGGTTCATTCCTCATTGTCTTGGTGCCTTCCCCCCCTCCCCATGTTTCAGTGTAAAATCCGGAAATCTGTCGACTGCGAGTGAAGACGATGTGCATGTCATTATGACATGTAATATAACTGTTGTGCACGTGCGCTAATATGCTGTGATACCATTCGGACTTGTTTGCTCTTGGCTTCCCCGCAATAGTTTTATGTAAACATGCCACTAGTTTCATGTAAACCTCCCACCAGGTTTATGCAAACCTCACACCGGCCGGACCCTGGTGGTCCGCAATACTTGCGTAGACAAGCATCCTGCGTTTAGATGATGCTGCTTGCCTGCCAAAGTGTCATGTACGCAGGAGTAACCTCGCAAGACTCGGTGAGACAGGAACGACCGGGTGAGCCCCCTGCCAGCGAGCAGCCGGAGGAGGCCAAGATATCGGTGTACATGTTGTCATACCCCAGCATGACAACATGTACACCATTTGGGTATTGTGCTCACAGCTTCGGCTGCCGTTTCCGGCGTCAGCTCCCACGCACTCCCGATGGGCGTTGAGATTGTTGAGCGTCATGGAATCACCATGGTCCGCGAGGTGGTGCGTTTTGACAGCCCCCGATGAGGTCCATGGAAATTCAATCTGTATGCTCATGACTTCTGTCTAGCCACACGAGCTGCTTGGCCGAGATGTCGCGCCTCGTTGCCGAGAATGCGTCGGCCAGGGCGGCAGATTTGCACCGTTGGCCACGGAAGCTGCTACAAGGAGGATCCTCCCAGTGAGTCGCAAATGGACTTGTTTTGTTTCCCCTCTTCAACCCGCGGCCAATTTTTTTTTTTACTGTCAGATACCCAGTAGGCAAATCAGCGTCTCTTCGTTCTTGGGACGTAGAATGCCTGCGGCAAAACGAGAAGATGGTGACGAGGGCTTGTAGACAAATGCCCTTCGACTGACACGAGACCCCCTTTCAGCAAGTGTTTGCGATATTCCACGACAATGGACTTGCTACATCTAGATGCTAGATGGGGGGGAATTCGAATGAAAGTGCTGACCATCGTGGCGGCCGGCCTCCTTGCTCGTCAAACCTGCTCCCCGTGCTCAGCCGCGCCGGTGTGGGAAGTTGTGGCCTGTAACACCACCCTCAAGTCAGCCCGTCGTCGCACAGCAGCCGTCGGATCATTCACCCTCCCCCGCTGTGCTGCCTCTTCGTTTGTTAATACTGACTTTCGTTTCAATCGATATTGGCGTCATCTGTCGGTATCCAGACTTATATAATGGCTGGAGAATCTGGCTCATGTCGGACTTCGGTGTAGCAGAGCACGTTCCGCCCGAGATTAATACGGTGTGGCGCCCAGAAGACGTTTGTCAGATTCCAACTCGCAATGCCAGTGAATACTCAGAAGTGCTTGGATGTGGCAGTTGATCACCGCATTCAGCGACTCCTCCGGCCTGTCCCCGTCCCCGAGAACTCGGGTCAGCCTTCCGCCCATGTCTCTCGCATCGAATCTCGTGGCGGAGAATTGAACCGACTGAAAGAAGAAATCGACGTCACCGCGCAACTAGCCGGGCCCGCGGTGACGGGGGGAATTGCAATCACCCTTCAACAGCCCCGCCCAGAGCACCCGTTTGGGAAAGGCATCAACAAGGTCATCGAGGACTGCGAGACTCTGAAAGCCGTGGCAGACGTCTTTTCCGTCACATCGTGTGGAAGCTTGAACATCAAAGACCACATTGCTGTCGTCGATCTGCTCCCTTTTGTTACAGACCCCATCGGCGGCATGAGCGATGCAAGTTTGAGAAGTTCGGTCCAGCCTTCGGTCCAGGCCATTTGCGATAAGCAGCCTGGTGTTCTGGTTTGTGCTGGCCGGATCTGGACCGGCCAGAACGGTTACGAGAAGGGAGACGAAGGGGAGCTCGAGTGCATTGGCGTGGGCAAGACGTTTGGTAGTCAAGAGGAATGGCCGGTTGTTGCGCGTATCCGCCATGGGAACAAGGGACTGATCGCCATTCCCAGAGTGAATGGCTTTCACCCAAGTCATGCCATGAATTATCGCCGCCATGTCAGCGTCCTGCGCCAGCTACTCATACTCGTGGGGGCCGAAGCTTGCGGTAGAGTCAGAGATGACTGGGAAAACGAAGATTGGATGGATCAATTGAGAAGGAAAGCCAGGAACGAGAAGATATCCGAAGAATTATCCAGTGAGTGCGGCGAGAGTCATCTATGACAAAAAAAAAGTGTGAAGAATAAATGCTAAAGGCGATACTTGCAGCTGGCTCCAAAACACCAAGTGTTCAAGAGTACTCGAAGAGTCTTGATCTCGTAAGGAAGGAACTTGTGAAATTGTTGTCGACATCCGAGGCGACAACCGGTGGATCAAATGCATGGTATGGCAAATTGCTCGGCTCTGCCTTGTCGGAGAAATGCAACAATGCCAGTCTCACTCTTAGAGCAATGATTCGTGAGCCCGAGGTAAATGACGCGGCATGGCAAAAGGCAGCTGCGGAAACTTTGAATCTCGCGAACGGGCTGCTGCCTCTGTGCAAATCTTCGAGCAACGCTAAGCTGAGAAAGGTTGTGCATCAGGTGTTCTCTACTGTCAAGGACCGTGTCACCGTTGAGGAAAGCAATGATGGTGGTCATCACACGTTTGTTGACGTATGTGCAGTCTGCGATGACTTTTTGACGCTGGCCATGGAAATCGAGTCTCTACTCTTGAATTTGCTAAAGCAGAAGGAAGAGCAGGCGAAATCAGAAGCAGATGTCCTCTCGGGGCTGCTAAAGGATATGAAGTTGAATCCCTCGACGGTGATTCGGTGAACATGGTGGTGGGTTGAGATGGCTGTTGTATGAACAGAGGCGCGAGTTTGGCCCTTTCAAGACTCGCCATGCAAATGTCTGTGTTGATTACTCCATAATTTCTACTGAATAGAAGCGTCCGGCCCGAGAGAAGCCAGCCTCGGCAGCGTTTCGATCGCTTCGCAGCTGTCGTCATCTCCGTCATCTCTGTCAACGCTTTGAACAGGCAAGGGGGGGTCGTTGCTTGATCTTGGGCAGGCTGAAAGAGCACCAGCCCCGAGTTGGCCATGCCGCTACCGGGAGTACTTCCCTGGGTGCTTGCCAGCTAGATCACTAGCGATGATGGAAACGGGGACTTGGTTTTCCACGAAACGTGAAAAGATGTCATGGGGGGGGGGGTTCGGGATGGTTGTTGGGGCCCCCCCTGTGGCTCTCCTGTGGCTCCCCTGTGGCTCTCCTGTGGCTCCCCTGTGGCTTGATTCAAGTATTAAAACCTGGTTTGTTGTCCTTGAAACAAGGAACTAGTTGCTGGCAGGAGCCAAGTTGTTCAGACGCAAGGTATGAAAGCCTCGCGTCGTGTAATGTTTTGCGGAAGGGGAAAGAAAGAGATGGGTAACCTTGCCACGCATCCCGTCCAATCAGGTTCGCTGCTAGAGGTGGGGGCGGGGCGCCACACCAGTTTGGATCAGATCTGGGCTCGGGGATGTGGCGTTGCAGCAAAGGCGAAAAGGCAACAGCAACCCGTCTTGATTGGCCAGGAAGCGTGCAGCCTCGCCTCCACAATTGCCTGGGCCGCCCCTCATTGCGCCAGGTAAAGGTAAAAGATCCGGGGGACTATGCGGTTTCCTCCATGTTGCTTCAAACCGGGGCCGTGCTCGCTCGCATAGTCGATCGGCTGTCCGCAAACTCACCAATAGTGACCGTTCGTTTGTCGTTTCTCCTTATAGGAATATATGTAAGGAAACGGGCTGTGCCGCTCGATGGGGCAGTGGGTGAATATGAATCGAGTCTGGACGAGTCGATGGCTCCACCCGAGTTGACACAGATGAACCTGAGATGGGTTCTCGGAAGGACGGAAGATGGCCTTGTTCGTACAGCAAACCAATCGCGTTGCTAAATTCCGTCAATTCCGTATTCACACGTTCGAGTCAGTTGATGACGGCAACACATTGCACACAACATCCGATTGCCCTGATTTAGACGTTTCAGCCACGTGACAAGGCCGTCATTCGTTGGTATTCGGCGTTGTGAAGCAAGCTCACAAGTAGTAAAATCGGGACTACATACAAATACGTCTGTGGAAATCTTCATCTACATGCATAAAAGCAAAGCCTCGACTTTGAAAATCATGCCCCCCCCCATTCATCTTTCTGGATAGCATCGCACCGCACCGGCATCGCGCCAAATATCCACTTCCCCAGAGCTCTCACTGCTCACCCACCACCCATCGATACGAGATACCAACACAAAACCTCGTCGCATCTTGTAGATGACTCTGTGAAAAAAAGTCGATCCAGATTCCTGGACCTCGCCCCGCCCTGCACACAAAAAGAAGAAACAAGAATGGAAACCATCCAGAAAGTCGACGGCTGCTTGGAGAACCGTCTACAGTGGTGCTCGATGAAAGGGGAGGGCAGTCGCGGCTGCGAAAGTGCGGCATCGACCTTTTCTGCCGCCAGTGATCCGAATTGTTTGCATCGGGACAGCTTCGCCCGGACTACGGCCCTGAACACATCGACAAGCCCAGGACTGTGCGGGGGATCGCACCCGCGACGTGTATCCGAGGTTGGTTCTCTTCTTCCTCCTCCTGTTATATACTTTCCCTGAATATCGTCACTTTTCCGCCGCTGACACCCCCTTGCAATAGACGGGAAGCATAGATGAGAGTGTCTCGGGTGTGGATGACAACCGGCAATTACCCAGAAGATTGTCAGGCCAGCCGTGGTTCTGGGCGAATCTTCCGGAGAAGATCAAGCGATCTTTTCTGACCAACGACGAGCGGTTCATAGCGGAACAAGACTTGAGTGCCAAGGAATGGTTTCTGCATGGTTGAGGGGAATATAATTGTACAGGGCGCGCGACACGTCGGGCGAATGATGATGCATATTGTAAAGGTGCTTGATTTTCTCATGACTAGGTATAACTACCATCTCTTACGTACAAAGAATACGTATATGAAGTCTACTGTGTTCACTACAGTAACTGTTTGTGAAATCATGATTGAACGCTTCAAAATGAACAACAGAAGGAAAGGCCATGGGTGACGGTTCTTAGCGCCCGTGGCTGGAAGGCCTCTGGTTGGTTCGTTGGCCGGATCCATCGGCACAACGCCGAACGCCAGCGTCCTAATCCGGCATCACTCGGCGACTTGAACCTCACCGCCGCCGGATTCCTACTTCTCAAAGATGTTGATCGTGATGGGCACAGTTCATGTCACCGATGCAGATTTGGAACTTGCACAATCATCAGCCAAAGAGAACCAGTATTCTTTTCATCATCACCACAACACAGACAAGAAAATCAAAAAATATCCCCTCTCACTCAACTCTTTCAAGACCGACAGACCTTCTTCAACCTCCAATCTACCGCCAATATGAACAACAACAACAACAACAACACATTAGCAGAACAACTGCGGCAACGGAGCCAACCCTCACTGCTGCAGCGCTAGCCACGGCAAGGGCCCCAACTACGTCTGCAACGACTGTGTTTTTTTTTCAAAAACACTTGCAATGCCATTACTGTCCGCTGCAGCCAGCCAGGTACGTACGTAACGGCTGCTTGCTCTGTTTTCTGAAAGATAGCCCCGCAGCACAGTTAAACCCGAGTCCGTCCCTCGAGGCCGACTTCTCTTATCCCTCCGCAAAATCCATCCCATCATCATCATACACAAACAGCCTCAGAATCGCCTTGGCGACCTCAAGCCCATCATGCTCCAAGTGCGCCGTCTCCGACGCCCGATCCGCATGTTCCACATCCCGGATGCTGCCCCGCTCGACCCTCATGGCAATCTGCCGCTTCACCATGTCCTCGTCAAACGCCAGGTGCGCCTGCGTCGTGAACAGCCTGTTGGGCATGTACAGTCCCTGGATGGGCGTGTGCTCGCTGCCGCCCCAGCAGGCGACCTCGGCATCCCGGGCGAGCAAGCCCCCCGCCGACTCGGGCGTCGGCCTCTCGGACACCTGATCCTGGTGCATCTGGTGGAGGTGGATGTGACTCGTGTCGTGGGTGCGGAAGAGCCGCTGCCCAAGGGGGGCGAGGTCGATGCGGCAGTGGCCGAGCTCCCAGTCTCCCGAGGGGCCAGGGCCGACCGTGCCGCCGAGGAGTCGCGCGAGCAGCTGGTGCCCGAAGCAGACGCCCGTGAAATGGAAATCTGGCTTGCATCTCCAGAGGTCTTGCTCCGCCGCAAATTCTTGTGTCAGCTCTTGTCAACTTGAATTTGATGCCCGCCGATGCGGCAAGTCGCCAGCCAGCCAGCCAGCCAGCCAGCCATACCTTTTAGCAGAGCGAGGAGTTCGAGGATCCAGGGATCCTCGCCATGCGCGTCGTACATGCTCCCCGTGATGAGCAGCCCGTCGTACCCGTCGAGTTCTTCCTTGTCGGGCATCCGCCCCCCCCTCTCCGTCACGACAAACACTTGGTTTGTTTCCACGGCAAGAGGCGGGTGGTGCTCTGCGCCAGCCTTGGCGAAATGGTGGTGCAGGATCTGGCCGAATGAGCCTCGTTCGCTCTGTGTGTCGGGATGAGGCTCGTCAGTCTCCAACACCATGATGCGGACTACCGACGAGTCCGCCGTTGGTCTGTGCAGTTGAGACATTGCGAAGGGTTTCCTCGGAAGAAATCCTGCTCAAGAAGGGGGGGGGGAGTTGGCAAGGTTGTAGACAGACGGCCATGGGAAGTTTCCCTGGTTTCCAATGTGCATGACGAAACGGGAACCGAAGGAGGAGAGCCGCGTGTGGGGTACTTGTAAATCAATTGCTTTCTTTTTTTTTTAAGCTCGCTAAGGCGACGTCAGTGGCTCCACTTTGTACTTGGGCATGATATCATCTATGAAACAAAATTCCTCTTCTTCGTCTTCTTCTCTGCCATACATACATACGCTCATGCCGTCTTGCCCTCCCGCTCAATCTGCATGTCCAACACCTTCTGCAACTGGCCGGGCGGGGCATCCTCCCTCTCCATGACCACCTCAATCATGGACAAACCCCGCGTATTGTTCGCCCCGTCACTCTCCAAGATTGTCCTCAGCTCAGCCCAGGTTTTGGCTGATGCGGTAAAGGTGTCCTTTGGTGCGCCGAAGAAGCTGGGAGCCTCCAGATACCGCCACCGGGCCACGTCGTTGTATCCTTGCTTTCTGCCGTGAATGAATCGCTCGATTGAATAGCCGTCGTTGTTGATCAGCACGATGATGACATCAAGGTCGTGTTTGATCATGGTGGACATCTCCTGAGCCGTCATCTGGAAACTGCCGTCGCCGATGAAGAGGATCGTCTTGGCCTTCTTGATGCCGTGCCACTTCGAGGCCGCGATAAGCTCCCTTTGGGCCAGGGCGGCACCTTGGGCTGCGGGGAGCATGTAGCCGATGGAGAGCCAGGTAACATGAGTGAACAGCCGGCAGTGCTTCTGCAAGGGCATCTCACGAACGCCAAATCCAGGTGTTCCCGTCTCGCCCATGACGATGTCACCTGGTCGGATGAGGTTGCCGAGGATTCTCCACACCTTGTCCTGCTTGATCATGTCATGTCCGGGCGGCGATGAAGCGTCCAAGAGCTCATACTTGGGGATCTGAGGGTAAGGGCTGTAGGACTTGATCTTGCTCACGTCCAGAGCTTTGACCAAGCGAGACATGATGAGCTTGGCGGGTATATCTCGATAGTGTTCAGCGCCCATCTTGACGCCGGTAGTGGTGAAAGAGATCGTCTCGCCCCCCTGCGGTATGCTGTTCCACATGTATGTGTTGGTGCCGCTGAGGTGTGGACCAAAGCAGAGCACCAGATCGGCGCCATTGACGAAGTCATGGACCTTCTCATCTCCCCATTGTCCCTGGTAGACACCGTGGTAGTTCTGCTCCGTTTCCTCCACCAGCCCTTTACCAAATGGCGAAGTAAACGTGGGCCACTTTGTGGCGGAAACAAGCTGTTGCAGGGCATCCAGAATGCGCAGCGGTCTGCTCTCACCATCGACGTAAATGATGGGCTGTTTGGCAGCCTCCATCTTGGCCATGACCTTGGAGACAAGGTCGTCCAGGGTGGGAGGAATCTCCTCTGGCTCTGGAATCCGAATCGGCGTTTGCAGCCCGTCTCGGGAAACCAAGGCGTCGACCATGTCGACTGGAAGCTCAATGTAAACGGGCCTGCAATGCAACAGACACTGGGCCAAGACATCATCCACCTGCTGCGCACTCGTGAGCGGATCCCACAGCCTAGTCTGGGCAATGGTGACCTGAGCCGCCATCTGCGAGAAGCGCTTGTACTCGCCATCATTCAGGGTATGGTGCATCAAGGTCCGCGTCTCGTGCAGTTGGCGAGCGGGGATGCCCACGATGTGCACGACAGGGGCGAACTCGGCATAGGCACCGGCAATGGCGTTGATGGCCGAGAGCTCTCCCACGCCAAAGGTTGTCACGACGGCACCGAGTCCCTTGATCCTGGCGTAGCCGTCGGCAGCGTAGGCGGCATTGAGTTCGTTGGCATTGCCGACCCAGTTCAGACCGGCGGGCTCCACGTGGTCCAGCATGGTGAGGTTGAAGTCGCCGGGAACGCCATGCACCGAGTCGATGCCGAGCTGGCGCAGCCTGGCGAACAGGTACTCTGCAAGCTTGACAGGAGCCATCGTGAGGCGCGGATGACACAGTGGGCAATGGATGTGATTGTAAATTTGTGTAATGGTAAAGAGTCAAAGATGGGCCTTGGACTCGTCAAGTTATTATTGTACATGAAAGCGCCAGGCCCCGCTGCACTTGCCCCGAGCGCCGGACGTTCGGCGGCTGGCAGCGGGCCCGACTCGGACTGCAAGGCAGCTGTCACTGCAGACCCAGACAAGAACAAGATGGGTCGGTCGACCATGTATGGATCCTGTTGCACCCACAAGGGCATAATTGATCCCGGCCGCACGATAGTCTCGCTACTCAACTAGCTGAGACAGGAATCCACCCCGCGCAAGTCATTTTCTAAGACCTCTATAGTTTTATAGTATATTTTATTATTATACTAGTACCCTACTAATAGTATAGGTACTTAGGTATTTAGACTATAGTCCACACCCTCTTATAGGGTTAGATAACTTAATAGATATAATTACATTAAACCCTAGCTTCACAGTCTAATATAGTAGTAATTACATAGTGTTTATAATAATTATACCTTTCTTCTAAATTAGTACTCTTCTCTTTAAATTAACTAATTATTTAATCTTTAAATAATTAGTATAAATATAGCAAAAGAGAGGCCTAATTTATTAATATTATAATTAGGTAACCCTAGTACACTAGGATTAATACTACTATCTATTAGTTTAATAATAATAATACTATAGGTATCCTTATAATATCTAAGGAGTCTTCTAAGAGTAATAAGCTAGCTATTAAGCTATAGGAGCCCTATTACTAGGACCTATAGTATAAGATAGTTAAGGTAAGAGTAATTAAAGATAGAATCTAGGTCTTTATTAATCCTAACTTAATTATATAGCTAGATTACCCTCCTAAGCCTCTAATCCTTATAGGAAATAGAACTTTAGTAAAGAGAAAGGTAGTAGAGGCTATATAGAGTTAATTATCTATAATAGATACTATAGGAGTTTAAACGCGCTTATAGAGTAGTAGAATAGTAGTTAGTAATATATAATAACCCTAGGAAAGCTTTTCTAAAGGTTATAATATACCTAAAGAGAGTTATTTTTAGTACCCTTAATAGCCTAATAATGCTAAAGATAGCGTATAGTTTATGGTTCTTAGTAGTTATTATTAGGTATTTAATAGCTAATTCTAGAGCCTTATAAAGGCCCTATAAGAGTATTACACTTAGTTTATAGTAACACTTAGGCCTAAGTATAAGTAGATAACCTTAAGGCATATATCCCTTTATAATAAGATTAAGGAGCTTATAAGGAATATAATACCTTTAAGTAGGACTATTAAGTATTATACTAAGGTTAATTTTAATAAGACTATTAAATAGAACCTTATAAAGGTAAATATTAATAAGTAGCTTATAAATACTTTAATTAGCTATAAGAGATATTTCTAAGTAAACTACCCTATTACTAAAGGTAACTTACCTATAAAAATAATTAATAATACTATTAGAGCATAATTCCCTACTATCTTAGCTTAAATTAGCTTATTAATTTATATAGTAGAGAGTAAGGGAAAGGTCCTAGATTTCTATAGTATTATAAGTAGAATTAGGCACCTAATTAAAGCCTAAGGGAGATCTTAGGTAAAGTTAAATAATGCCTTTAGAGCTAAGCTAACTCTTAATAAAGAAATAAAAGATAAAGTAAAGAAGTTAGTAAAAAAAGACTATATTTACTATAAGAAGTATAAGGTAAAGAAGTTAAGAGACTTATAGAAGGTCTATAGGGCACTCTACCTAATAAAGGACTAGAAAGTTAATAAGGAGCTATTAAAAAAAGTAAAGGAAGTAATAAATTATTAGCCTAATAATATAAAGAAGGCATATAATATGTAGTTAAAGGATAATAGCGTAAAGGAGCCTAAAGAAGTTAATATAGTGTTTTTAGCTATAGAGAAGTTAGAGTCTTTAGAGGCTTTCCTTGCCTAGGGTAAATCATAAGTTATACTTAATAGCGGCACTTTAATCTATATCTTTAATAATAAACGCTAGTTTATAGACCTTAATTACAGTTAATAACCTAGAATTCGAGCTAGTTATAGTGTCACTAAGGCTTATAGCATTAGCATAGCTTGGATTATCTTAATAGATAGCTAGACCCTTACCTTATTAAAGGCCTAGTACTAATTATTATTCTTTATAAACCTTATATCTCTTTAGCTACTTATAAAGAAGGGAATAAGGTAGGATAACCTTACTAGAAGGGTTATAGACCTAGTAAGAGGTAATTAGGAGATATTTTAAACTTAGATTATTAGTATATAGCTATATATAGAGGGCTTAAGCCTATTAGATATTTTCGCTATAAAGGGAGATTTAAGAGACCTAAAGGCCGTAATAATAACGCCTACAGACCTATAGTATACTAGATTAGCGTATCTAGGCAAGGATATAATAGATTAAGTCCTTAAGAAGCTTTAAATCCCTTTAAAGGAAAGGAGCGTAAGGAAATATAAGGTCTATTAGATAGCTAAGGCGTAGAGGCAGATATTATAAGCGTCACAGGCAGGGTTATTACCTTTAGGGCTACTTTAGGTGGTTTCTTTTAACCTCTTTACTTAGTTATTAGGGTATAATAAGGACTAATACATTGCTCTTTTTACCTATAGAGCTATAGGATTACGCTATATCTTCATAATCCTATTAAAAATAGATATTATGCTTTGCTTTAATTAGTTAGAAGCTATATATATTATCGTCAGAAAGTCCAGCCTAGCTTACCTATATTAAAATAGGCACGCAGGAAGAAGAGGTTATAAATAGAGGTATTATCGTCAGAAAGTCCAGCCTAGCTATATTAAAATAGGCACGCTAAATAGTCTAGGGGGGTGATAATAAGGGTTATAATAACTCTTATAATATAATTAGGCTTCCTAGAAGATCTCTAGCCTATAGCTACTAAAGCAGCTATTTATATCCTAAACTATATGCCTTAAAAGCTACTTAACTAGTAATTACCTTAATAAGCGTTAAATAGGTAGTTAAGAGAGAATAAGCTTTAATAGAGTTACTTACTAGAGAATCTAGAAGCCTCTATAACTTACCTATAAGCCTTTAGTTATAAAGCATTTATAATAACGTGAAGTAGGCTTTATAAGGCAGGTCTAAAGCTTGTATAGAGAGCTTATATTAGATACCTCACTAGATACGTATCCTCCATGTAATACCTGATTTAGGTGCTAATAATAAAGAGGAGCTACTAGTTCTTATTAAGTTATATTACCTTTAATAAGTTAATCTTCTATGCTTAAGAAAGAGGCCTATTACTAAGTATAAAAGAGGTTAAAAAACGCTTCCTTAAAGAGCTAGTTAATAATAATAAGGATAAAAGCTCTAATATAGGGCTTCTATAGATAGCGTACCCTTTATTACTATAATAACCACTTAATTAGCCTTAATAGGATAAAACTCTTAATAGTTATGATTAATTAGACTATAAGGAAAAGGAAAAAGAAAGTTAAGAAATAAATCTACTAACTCCTCTAAATTCACCTAAACAATTTCTAGGTTTAATAGATCACACGCTGTTAAGTATTAATAATTTGCTTAACCTACCTAATAACAACAATATATTAACAAATCCATAAGATTATAATAATCTTAAAGCATTTGCTATAGCCTTTAATCTAGGACCTAAAAGCAAAGAAAAGCCTTATATATTAAGGCTTCCCCCTCCTCTAGCTTATTATAATAACTTAGCTAGTTATCTAAAGGAAAAGGAATTCCATAAAGTATAAGATAAAGAATATAATAAGATTATTAATAGAAAGGTAGCTATAAAGGTATCTAGAGAAGAAGTTCCTTTATATATAAAGCCTCTAGGCCTTACTTAGGTCTTTACTTATAAATTAGATAAGTAAGGCTACCTCCTATAATATAAAGCTTATCTCTATGTTCTTAGGAATTATTAACTAAAGAATTATTTATTAACTTAAGTAGTAACTCTAGCTACTAATATATTTAGACTATTTATAGCTATTATATACTATTTTAACCTAGAAGCACACTAGTATAACTTTATTATAGCTTTCCTAAATTTAGACCTTAATAAAGAGGTCTACTATAAGATACCTCTAGGCTATAAAGATAAATAAGCCTATCTAAAGCTTCTTAGAGTAGTCTATAGGCTGCGGAGAGCGCCTCTTCTATAGATAAAAGAGCTAATTAGCTAGCTAATTAGTAAAGGCTTTATATAGATCTTTAAAGATATTTATATGTTTATTAGGGATAGGTTAATTATCTTCTTCTACGTAGATAACCTTATTACCTTATTTACTAAGGGGAAATTATATCTATATAATAAATTTAGAGCAAGGCTCTTTATAAAGTATAATATTAAGGACCTTAGAGAGCTTTAATAGTTCCTAGGTATTAAAATTATTAGAGATTATACTAATAGGAAGGTATAGCTTAATTAGAAGTCCTATTAGGATAAAGCTACTACTAAATTTAATATAAAGATCCCTTAATAAAGGCCTATAGCCCTAATAATCACTATACTACTAGAACCCTTTAAGAGAGAGGTTAGTGTATAAGATCTTAAGTAATACTAATCTCTAATTAAAACCCTACTATATCTAATAATAGTTTTAAGACCTAATATTACTTTTATAGCTTTATAACTCTTATAATACCTATAAAACCCGGGGCTATAGTATATAGAAGTAGCTAAAAGAGCCCTTAAGTATAGGTATATATAGGCAGACCTAGTAATTAAATACAGTGGTAATAACCCTAAATTAGAGGTATATAGTAACGCCTTCTTTACTAATAATCCTATAATATAAAAAAGCTTATAAGGCTATATTATAAAGCTCTTTAGAGAACCTATGCTCTTTAAGGTAGGAAGGTAAGCTACTATAATAATATTATTAACTAAAGCAAAGCTCCTAGCACTTTCTTATTATAGTAAAAAGCTTATAGCCTTTAGATAATTATATTAAGAGGTTAGGCTATACCTAGGTAATAACACACTTAAAATTAAATATAATAATATATAGATAATTTGCCTCCTTAAAGAAGAGTTTATTAAGCTTATAATAAAGCTTTAGTATATAGATATTTATTACTACTAGCTTTATTAAGAGGTTATAAAAGGAACCTTTAATATTACCTAGATTACTACTAGAGAGATAATCACTAATAGCCTTACAAAGCCTCTTATAGGAGATGCTTTTATAAGCTTCTATAAGGCATTAGGGCTTATATAACTACCCTCTAGTATGCTTAGTGAAGAACCTAAAGAGTAAGTATTATATAATAACCTTAATTTAGATAGAATTATAACTAATTAACTGCTTTTTTACACTATAGAATTAATTTTAAACGTTATAATATTAATTTAACTAATTTAATTAATTCAGAGTTATTATAGGGAACCTTAAATAAGGTCCCCTAGGGGGGTGTGTTATACCTATAAGGGCATAATTAATCCCAGCCGCATAATAGTCTCGCTACTTAACTAGCTAAGATAGGAATCCACCCCACGCAAGTTATTTTCTAAGACCTCCGTAGTTTTATAGTATGTTTTATTATTATACTAGTACCCTACTAATAGTATAGGTACTTAGGTATTTAGACCGTAGTCCGCACCCTCTTACAGGGTCGGACAACTCAATAGATGCGATCACATTGAACCCTAGCTTCGCGGTCCAACAGATCCGCATCGTCCAGGGCCCCGCACATTCGTCCAATTCTCAATCCGCTTGCCTAAACGGACAACGCACTTGGCCCCGCCCGCGCCTCGTGTCCTCGTGTCCTCGTGTTCCTTACATGTACACAAGGGCGACGACGAACGAGAATAAGCAAGCGTTTCCTGGGCGCCGTGGAGAGTTCCAACAACTCGACACTCATGCCTTGTTTCATACTTTTTCATTAAATTTAAAAATGCCGCTTAACCAACTTGGTTTCGTGTGCTGTGAACCAGTGGGTAGTAATCTGTACTACGGTACCAAATGTCGTCGTCATGAAGCTCAAACTTCCCCATTGTTTCGCGCGCGGTGGGTACTCAACAGAGTCAACAAGACGAACCTCCTTGTCGCCTCCTTGTCGTCCCCCCCTCCCCCCACCCAATCCCAATATAAGAGAGGCTGCTAAACCCTCGCGTTCACATGGCCGGAACAGTCTGAACGTCAAAAATCCCATTGCGCCAGCCATCCTGCCTGTACTCAAACACGTTCTGTTCGGCATCCCGCCCTTCCTCTTCCCAAAGCTTCACCAGACTACCTGGGGCATAACGGCCCTTGAAGACGCCCTCTCCGGGTCTCACTCCGACTCGCGTGTGCACGTCAGGGTCCTGGCCGGGCATGAGGCGCGCGGCGACGGCGCGAACAAAGGTCCAGACGTCATTGGGGTTACAGATCCGAGTGGCGCGCAACCGCTCGCGGGCAAACACCAGTTCTCGATTCAGCGTCTTGAGCCCATCTTCAATCGCGGTCGATATCTGAGACTCCAATGTTTTCCGAAGAATCGGGCGTATGAGGGGCTTCAAGATCCATGCCAGGCAGGCAAATTTGGACTTGCTCAGCGTGTAGTCGAGATGGTGGATGCGGACCTTTGCATTGTGCAGGGTCACGAGCTCCTCCAGTCGGTCCTTGCCGAACTCAATGTCCAAGGTCACGTCGATGCCGCGCTCGTCGAGGTGGAAGCTGCCCAGGCCCTCGTCCACCATCCACAGCAGGCCAGAGTGCAAGCGCATCCAGTAGCCCACGTCTTCTGCTGCAATCGACATGCCGGCAATCTTGATCGTTGCCAGCGACGTCATGCTAGATCTGGTTCCAAACTGTGCCTTTGTGATGTCAATGTCATTGCGGGTGGAGAGCTGCAGGTTGTAAGGTAAAAATGAGCTGTGGTTCATCGTTTGACCAGGCTGAAGTATCACGTTCTCCAGCAACAAATCCATCTCGGGAGTGGACACCTCCAGGCGGGGAATGGGGACGTGTTGTATTGACTGGACAAGCAGGGGTATGAAAGTATTGATGCAGTCATTCACCAGCTCTGGATTCTCCATCTTGCCAGCTGGGGACAGGATATGGATGAGCCGCAGAGTGGTCGAGACCAGCTTGTTGATGTGCTCGTCTTCGGTAGTTGACATGAGCGCGCCCTGGAGTGCTGTGAGGATATCGGTGACATCGTCCCCAATCGAGGACCCCGAGTTGAGGCCGTTGAGCTTTTCGCGCAACTCGTCAAGACGAGTTTCAATGTCATCAAAGAAGTTCGGATCGGAGAGCATCTTCTGCACCAGTGTCGCGAATTCCGTCACAAACTGATCGAGGTTCTCGTCCATTTTGTGATTGTCCATGAACTTGCTGAACCCTTTCACCACTGCATCCCACTTTTGCTCATCGCCAAACGACGAGACAAAGAGCCAGAAATTGTGGACTGCTCTACGTGCCTCTTTGTTCGGCTGAATGGTATCCTCCACTGTGTGCGCAGCTTCTGATCCAATTGCCAAATAAATCTGGAGATAGCGCTGCAGAAGGTTGGACAAGGTTGATACCGACTCGGCGTAGTCTGGCCGCTGCCGCAAATTGCTGACGGCCTTTTTCAATCGATTGGTCAGTATCTTGCGAGATTCATCATTCATGTGGTCCTTCAAGCTTTCGTAAGATTCTTGTGCTACTTGCGTCACCTCTTCGTACGCCGTCTCGGCGACTTGGGCAGTTTTGCTCTTCATGTCATCGACTGACGTTGGTGGTTGGCTCTGGGCATCGGTCTTCTTCAAGACCTCGATATCCTCGGACGAAGTGTCGAGCTGGTCACCTGCTTGCTCGGATACGTGGCCCAATGCAACGGCCGTGTCACGAAGCACCTGCTTCGCGATGGTAGCCACGTCGGCCAAAAACACTCGAAAGTCTTTGTTGAGCAGTGCGAGAGAAACCACCGTTCGGAAGCTCTCCATTGTCGCGTTCACCTTCACGTTGGCCTTGGACTTGCCTTTTGCGAAGCCGTCGGTGAGGGTTCCAGCGTCGACGCCAAGACTTGATTTGGAAAGGAACCATATGAAGTCCTGGATCTGGTCCTCGGAATTCTTGCTCTCGAGCAAGTCGATGAATTCTTTGAGCCAGAGCCTAATGGTACGGACGAGCGCTCGTCCAGAATTGCTCAGGTCACTGCATTCCGAAGGGTTCAAGATGGCCGCACCCAGCAAGGTGCGAAGGTGCACCATGGTCTGCGTGTTGGACGGCATATAACCCTTGGACATGGCCCTCAGCATCTGATACGTGTGCAGCTTCTCGTGGAGCCGTGCCTGGCGCGATGTGGCGTCATTGTACTGAGGAAGAAGAGGCTCGCGCTCGGATTCATCCGAGTCCGAGTCGCACAGTCCAAAGCATGTCAACATGGTGGATGAGCGTGTTTGGTATATCTGTGTCTGTCAGAACACGCCGTTCAAAGACGATGAGCGATGACAGGTATTAAGTGTGGGAGTGGTCGTCACGATCGATGATGCAGGTTTTGGATGAAGAATCAAGATGCGTGTAAACGATGACGTCTACGGCTCCTTTAGCCGACCATCTGCCGCATACAAGCAACCTTGACGCTTTCAGCGCGAAGAGTGCTTGCAGTCCGGGGCTCTGGCTCCATCACACCAGTTATTACGTGGGCCATCAAATCTTTCAACAAAATCCAGATAGGGTCGGACAAGAGGTCCCGTATTACGTTGCAAACAGACAACAGAAACTGTGAATATTATGTCATGTTATACACAGGGATGTGCTCCGATCACAGATTCACAAATGAGAAGAAGAGGCTGAAGTAATACCAAAATGATAGGTGGATAATGATGATTGTATTCTCAAGTGCTCCATCTACCAAATCTCCATAATAATACCACCTCAGATTACCCATCTCCTTAGAGGTCATAAGCCTTGTGGGTCTATGGGGCCCCCGCAGGCCCTCTGCCACAAGGTCAGTGACCGCGCAAGTACGCGAAAGTGTGGTGTAGCAATTGGTATAGGGAAAATTAGCAGTATATTTATTATTAGCCAATTATATGCAAGCGAATATACCTCTAGTCCACTCCTATGTAATTGGATACAGACCCTGGTTAACGTGACTCCACAAGGCTTATGACCTCTACATAAGGAAGATGTAAGCTACGGAGTATTCTCCTCCTCAACAAGGCCCCGTCGCCCCACCCCACCTGCTAGATGGCAGCCACGCGCATTGTCATTGGGCAGTCTGACTGGGCACGGACCAACATGGTCGGATCCCTTGTGCTTTTGGGTTACCTCACCCTTCCATTCGCTGCATCTGCCGTCTTTAGGCGGTTGGTCACAAGACCTTGTTCTGCCTCCACTGGATCAGGTCTATTGCTCGAAGCTCAACATTTTCGGGGGCCGTGGCATGTGAGAACCACCAATCGAAACGATGGCACGGCACAACATGTGGTTTCAAGTGTGAGAATCCTCGGGCGAGTAGCTGAGACGGGGCAGGCAGGCAGATTAGAGAATACGCACTGCTGAATTATCGGAGTACAATACACCCCCTGAATTATTTTACAGATCTACATAACAGGGGGGATTAAGCGAATCAGGTACTAGCAATTTACTAGCAAGGAAATAAGAGAGACAAGGGCTAGTATATTTTATTACTAGTAACTTGTATAGAAATAAATATACTCTTTTATAGTATAATATACCCCTATAGATTTTCCTTGTAGCTCTTCAAGATAATATAAGGGTTATAGTGCACATATAGCTAATTATAACTATTAGAGAGGAATGAATAACTGGGGCATGTAAAAATAATTCAGGGGGGGCATTTTCTCCAACAACTGTTATGTAACTTTGTACGGCCCGTAAGATACATGTACATGATTCGGGGCCCCGGGTGTAGTGTACATGCACTGTACCAGTCTCACTTTTAGCCTAAATCAGTGCAAGGCGGGTTAGCACCAAGTACCGAGCAAGGAGTGAGTGGACGGACCCCTCGTGCATCTACCAATGCCAGCGAGGCAACGAGTCAATTTCTCGCCACTGGTAAGTTAAATTAATGAAGATTGAGTTATTTGTGCCAAGTATCATATGTATTAACAGAAGAAGCATGGACAAATGTCGGAAGTTATGTAGACGAACAAACAGCCAGCCAGCCAGCCAGCCAGCTACTGTCCGGCCCGTCCGCCCTTGCAACTGCGATGGCCAAACCCACCAGTCGACCTGCCGTTCATGACGGCGTCGATCCAGGCAAGCGCCCGCGGAGCCCCGGACAGGGCCAAGAGGGCATGGCCCGACAGCGGCACCCTCTCGTACTGCACGGTGGCCCCGCCGGCGCAGTACGCGTCGACCAGGCGGTCCGTATCCCCCACGGGGCTGATCTCGTCGCCCACGGCCTTGTACACGTAGAGCGGCGTCCCGGCCCCGGGCACGCGGCGCCCGAGCGCGTTCCTGGCCAGTACGTCCACGGCGAGCGGGTGCGTGTACACGAGGCTCCTGTCGTCGAACATGCCGACGACGTCCCTGCCGGCGTAGGCCAGGATGTCGCCGGCCAGGCACATGTCCCTGGCGCGGTAGAACTCCTTCCTGTGCCGGGGGAGGAGGTGCTGGTCGAGGACGGGGCCGAGGTCGTACTGGGCGGCGAGGCCGAGGACGCCCGGCGGGATCAGCCCGGCAAAGGGCGACCCGTTGACGACGGCGACGACGGTGGTGATGTTGGGCACGGCGCCGCCGGCCGCCACGCCCGCGATCCGCAGGCCCGGCGCGTACGCGGGCTGCAGCTCGGCCGCCCACATGGACGCGATGCTGCCCCCCGAGTAGCCCCAGAGGGCGACGGTCAGGCCGTGGGCCTCGGCCTCGGGTTTGGGTTCGGGTTTGGATTCGGGTTTGGGTTCGGGTTCGGCGGCGATGCCGGTAAAGGGCCGGGAGTTGATGGCCGCGCGGACGCCGTCGAGGACCGCGTTGCCCGCCAGCTCGTTGGCCAGGAACGCGGCGCGGGGGCCGAGGAAGTCGGGCGCGATGACGACCCAGCCCCTCCCGAGGGCGGACTCGATGTTGCCGAGGTCGAGCAGCGCCACGGTCGCGGTCGCGTTGGCCGCGGCCCCGAGCTGGAGGGCGTACGAGGGCGCGCAGTTGACGGACGCGGCGTCCTCGGCCACCTGGTAGGACAGGATCCGCGACAGGTTCGCGTTGGGCGGGATGAGCACGGTGAGCACCGTGGCCGTGGCCTTGCGCAGGCTGTCGGTTGTCCGGTACAGGATCTGGTGGCTGGACCGCAGCTTCAGGAGCCGCCCAGGGGAGCCGATGCGGCTGGGCGGCGTCCGGTGGCGCAGGATGGTCCCCGGACTGACCTTTTCCAGCCCGTCGGGGACGGCGTAGAACGGATCGACGCTGGGCAGGGCTGGGGCTGCGCGCGCTGCCAGTGCGAGTGCGAGTGCGAGCCTCGCTGCGGGCAACGCCGCCAACGCCCACGCCGACAGCAGCGCACGGATTGGGTGCATGGATGATGGATGGATGGGGGGACGGACAAAGTGAGTGAGTGGGTTGGAGGAGCAGAGTACCCAAGTACAAGTCCGAGTACGATTTGCAAAAAGGCAGGCTGCCTGCCTATTCTGTGACCCATCGTTCAACAGTAGTCAACAGCAGTCAAACTATTTATAATTGACGGGAAAAAAAAACAATCCAATTGGGCGAGTTCTGTCCGCCGTCTTCACATGTAGCCTCGCTTAGAAACGTGCATCTACAACCTCTACATGTGATGTGCGGAGACGTTACGCTGGGGCTCGGCAGTCACAACTCACAATCTATCGTGCTCACCCATTGGACCCTCGATCCCGTTTCATGACGTTGCTTTCAATAATTTCATGTATTATACTTATTTCGGAGACGGGGGTATTAAATCCAACTCCGCTCCGTGTCATCGTGCTTGAATATCAACCGCTAGAAGTAGAGTGTATTAAACCTGGCCTCAACATGCGCTTCTTTTTCCCCATTCGACTCGATCCGCTCAAGCAATCTGTCACATCCATCAGCAATCGTCGCGAGACCATGATAAAGGTGCAAAGGTGCTGGGTCTCGTCATCTCATACCTCGATGATGGCCGGGCCGGCGGCAACAGTGTCGTCAGAGACGGTCTCGTTGCAGCCGGTCAAGACGACGTAGGTCTGTCCAGCGAAACCCTTGGGGATCTGGACGGAGAATCCACCGTCAACGGGAGTGGCGGCGACGAAAGTGGGACCTGTCACGGCAATGAAGGCGGCGTAGATCTGGCTAGATCCCTGGGGAGCCTTGAGGGTGTAGCCCTGGGGGAGGTCAGGAACATGTAAACTCGGCAACGGACTTATTGATGGAGGAGAACTCACAGGGGTCTGCAGGGTGATGGTGGAACCCTCGGTGGCAGCCTGGGGGCCGGCAACGGCGGCAAGCTTGGGGAAGGCCTTGACAGGCAGCTTGGCATTGGTCGAGGGGCACTCGGTGATGAACTGAGAAGCCAGCGAGTAGACCTCGTTGATGCTGAGGGGGGTATCGAAGGCCTGGGCGAAGGGAGCCTGCTTGAGGCCGGCGCGAATGTATGCCGAGTGGCGGGCCTCGACGGTGAGGATCGAGCCAGCTGCGGTGAGATAGGACTTGCTCATGATGTCGGCGGCGGCGCCGAGGTAGGCGGAGACACCGACGCCCTCGAGGATGGACGCGGTGGCGAGGAAGGTCTTGACATCCTTGTATCCGAACTCGTACTTGCACTCGGCGACGGGCTCAACTCCGGCAGCTATCATTGTGGGAAGCAAATTCTCGTCAGCGAGGAACCTGACTTGGTTGGCCCATGGGGGAAGAGAGAAAGCTAGGAGCTAGAAGCCCATGTACGAGAGAAGAAACGTACCTTTCAGGGCTGTAGACAGGAAACCGACGTGGTCGCTCTCGTCCTTGGAGACCTTCTTCACATTGTTGTAGAAGGCGGAGTCGAAGCCGGCGTCGGCAAAGTCCTTCTCGGTGTACTTGGCCAGACCTTGGCGGTAGAAGGTGTCCTCGAGGTGCTCCAGAGTCAGGGCATAGTTGAGGATGATGCCGTCGTTGATGGCCTCACGCTTCTGCACGGGGCCGGCCGAGACGGCGCCGGCGATGGCGATGATGCTGGCGATCTTGGAGACGAACATTTTTCTGGCTGTGAGGTGTTATGGACTATGGGATAAAGAATACGCGAAGACGGGATGTGATGAATGAACGACTGGTCAAGCTGCTGAGAAAGTGTGGTGCGACGAGTTGAGGGAGATATATTTCTGACGCGCACCAGAGAGCAATAAATACAAAAAAAAAAAAGAACCTGGCCAAAACAATCGGTGCCCACGTTCCTACTCGATTGTCTCGGCCATGACGAGCAGTGAGCAACTTGATTCCAAGGCCCCAGAGAAGCAGAGAACAACAATGAAAGGGGAAAAAGGAACGACTTGCAGGATATCTCGGCGCTAGCGGCCCGTAGCCCTCGGCAGCCAGACGATCCGGGGCTAGCCACGATTCCACGGCCTCCTCTTCTCAGACTTTCTCATCTCGGGTCGTGCATCGTCCGGTCTGGAACCCCAGTCGTCTTGTCTCCTCTCGAGTTTATTGAGCTTCTTGAGCTCTCGAGCTTTCCCTCGCAGCTCAATCGGGCTCGCGACACCAGATCGGACGAGCTTGGCGTCCCCCCCCTGGCCAACAGCTGAAATTACGCCGGGACTCGCTCGATCCGGGGAATGAACCATGAACCCACGTCCAGGATCTGGCCGCGCCAGAGCCGGCAAACACAAAGTTTACTCTCCGGCTCCACAAGTGGGCAGCATTTGATGCGAGAAACAAAAAGAAACAATCCGTTTGTTATTGGCGCAGCCCGTTCCCACGTTTCCCCTCGTCTCATCTCACCAAATGAATTGTCTTTAATCCATCCCTCCGCCGCTTTCCCTTCCCGCGGGATCCCTATTCCCACTACAATTAATAACCTGCCTTTTTCTCCGTCTCTCTTTTCTTCCAATTCACTGCTCAATCGCTGCCAATCCCATTCCCTCCAGCATCTACCTTTTTTTTTTCCTCCACGAATCAAATACACCCACCCGACGAGATGAAGTCCTCTGCTCTCTTCGGCATTTCCCGCAAGTATAAAATCAATCGTCCATGGCTCGACAATCTCCCGCTAATCTCTTGTTCCACCAAAAGTGCTCGCCGCCTTGACCGGCGCCCAGGCCCAGGACCAGCACCAGGCAGCTTCATCAGAGACCATCGTCGCCTGTGAGGCCTGCAAGCCCGTTTCCTCGACTCCCGACGTTGTCACGCGATCGCC
Source organism: Epichloe elymi (assembly GCA_023658475.1). Classification (NCBI taxonomy): domain Eukaryota; kingdom Fungi; phylum Ascomycota; class Sordariomycetes; order Hypocreales; family Clavicipitaceae; genus Epichloe; species Epichloe elymi. Next base: position 2,594,901 of record CP098279.1, on the reverse strand, counting down.
ATTGCCGACTACCCCCTGCACTGCGCCCGCGCTGGTCGTCGTCTCCGCCACCGGCGGTGCCATGGGCCCGGCTCCCACGAGCCCCGGCGGCAACTCGACTGCTCCCATGCCGGTGCCTGTTGCCGGCGCCGCCACCAGCGGACTGTTCATGGGTGCTTCCGGATTGATTGCCCTGGCAGTGGGAGTCGTCGTCATGGTATAGATTGGCCATTTTTCCCCTGCGGCCAGGTCCGGTCGGGTCCGTCTGTAATAAACGATCCCGGCGCCATGGGTGTCTGGCCGTGGGTGTGTACGGACTAGGTTTTGCTCCATGAACTCGGGGAGGGGAGGAAGCTCACTCAACAAGTCGTTGGCACATTAGACAATAGATTCAAGCTCTTCATTCGCATTCTCGTAATAAAATCCACTTTTATCCAATCTAGCCACAGTGAGCCCGCAAGTGGAATCTCCACGGCCATTTCCAAATGGCGGGCGCCCCCCGATCACCATGAAATCATTTCACGTACTGTGAACATGACTCAATCAAGAAAAATTGCCCAGGAATACGTATCCTTCATCTAAGCTGCAGGCAGTGCGGAGCGCCGCTCGTGGCAGGTACAAGGCTAAGAGTGTTATTAGTCTACATAAGAAACACAGAGCTTACCAGTCAGGCATTCAAACAAGCTGAAATAAACACAGAGCCGTGTTGTCTTGGAAAAGATCCGATTGGCCGATATACATTACGCTCTGCCAAATTGCACACCGACCAGGTACACCGGAATTCCCACAAAAGTTGCTGCAGGATATCCTCTTTCGCTGACAAGACACCTTCCCAGAGTCTGTCTCCGAGGGCAACTCGAACGTGCCGCACTACCATGACGTGCTTGTTAATCCGTACTGTCACGGAATCGCTCACCTTCGTCAATGGAATGCTTGAAGCCGCAACTACCCGGCTGTAGGGTAGGGTAGGCGGAAGGAATGCGAATACCTTCCATGCAAACAAACAACCCACCATCCTCCCTCGTTCAAAAAGCAAGTTATTACGGCTGACTAGGTGGACGGGCTCAGTTGTTGTCCCCGCGATAACTAATGTACACAAACGCCCCGCGTGCAGGTGGGTGATGAGGAATTTGTCTCACTCAGCAGTGAGTACTGAGCGGATGACGGTCCCGGCATTGTTCCACTGCCGAGACTAGAGGCAAAAGGAAATAACAAAGGCATCGACCACTTCAGGGGCGGATTCCAGGGACATGAAAAAAATCACGCCGAGTCCTGCCGTCTGCCATGCTCTTCGCTGGCCGTATTTGCACAGACATCGTCAATGGGCGCATGTTAGCTAAATCCCGTCCCTTGAAGGCTTGCAGGGCTTTATATTAGTATCCGCGGCCGCGTACTTCCTCGTGCTTGCGGCACAGTTCGAGCTTCGCGCGCCACAACGACTCACCGAATAATCCCTGTTTGTTTTTACAGGGGGTGCAAAGAAAGCTAGGGGTAGCAGGTCAATCACAGACCTTCCCGTGCTTAGAGTGGCACTAAGTGGGGTAGAGATTACCCGCCGCACCCGCACAAACAACCAACCAGCGGCATAAAATGCTCGCCCCCACGCGGCGGATGCATCCGATCTGCGCGAGGCAGCCCTCTCATCAACGCAATCACCGGCGCGACAAGTCATTTTGGCCGACCCTTTTTAAAAACGCCATCATTAGCGCCATTGCCTGTCTCGGAGCGATATATCAATCAATCGTTGTGCATCTGCCCCGGCGCGCTGTTCCAACGGCTGCTGTGGTTCTAGGTAGTCTCATGCTTTTGATAACCGGGCACCGGACTCTTGCATTTGTAGGCACGTGGCGCCATCTGGGCAAATGCCTTGATCCATCGGGGATGCGTGTGAGCAAGGGTCGTTCTGATGTTGCCGAGGCCGATAGATGGCTAGCCATTCTTGTTGCATGGACACTGGTGAACCGAGTTTCTGACTATGCTCTATCCTTATATGTGCGCGACTTAACCTGCCGCCTTAGACGTACAACGACACCGTTCCTCTGCCAGACCCAATAGCCTTGATTCTTGACCCGATGCTGAGAGGGCTGCCCTCGCTCACAATGAAATGGTCCTTGCTCTCTTCCTCGGGCACATCAACACCGAGGATTTTATAAATGTTGTTGCTCACCATGTCTAGGGCAGACTTCTCGGTGAAGCGGCCGTCGCCGTTCCGATAGGCCGTACCCGCTTCGAAGCCGAGATCGCGAACGACCCAATCTTCTGGCAGGCCAATGCCAACCGTGACACCAGCCGTGACCAGCCAGTCGGCTGCCGTGCCGTTTGTGAGTGGTGCGCCGGACAATGCGCGTCGCGAATCCCATGATGTTGGCATCGGCTGTAGTGGTGTGAGAATGACACCGACAGATGCAGCGGCAAGCTCATGAGCGACGAGGTGAGATTCGGCGCCGCCAATGATGGCCATTTTAATCTTGGAAGTCTTGAGGGCCTTCTCAACATCCGACTTGATGCGCAGCGCCGACGCGATACCGTCCGCGCTATCGATGGTCAATGCCAGGACAAGGCCTCCAGACACGACCTCCTTCAAGTACGCTGCTTCTGTGTATGGCTCAGGCTCCTTGTCTGCTTTGATCGCGTTGAGAAGCTTCTTACGCAAAGCACCAAAAGCCTCCGTGTAGCTCCTGGACCCCTGGCGGACACTGACGCTCAGCGTATAGTGGACAGCTGCGTCAGGCGCAAAGATGGCCCCTTCTTCAATGCTCGTCTGAGCGGTGGTGACGAAGCCAACGCTCGTGCCGTGGTGTGAACCCTGGCCGTTGAACTTTGGGGCACTAATAGCTCTCGTCACCCCATACCGGGCACCAGCATGAAGCTTTTTGCTGTCGAGCATCAAGCCATCAATAGCCCGTGTAAAATGTTCCGCATTATCACCGTTATCCGTGGTTTCCTCCGCATCTATTTCATTCAGACCGATGGTCCCAGCCACGCCCGTAAACGAGTGGGTGAGATATCCGTTCTTGACCTCTATAGTCTCAACTCCATTTGCGGTGGCGGTTTCGAACTCGGATTTGCAGGTTCCAATACAGGATACTCTGCCTTTTGAGATCACGACATTAACATTGTCGCCATCAATCTCGTTTCCGGCGTCTCCTGACAAGAGAACCTTTGTGATACCTTTGAACAAGACATCTGTAACGGGTGTGGACTCCGCAACAACCTTGTTGATAGCTGCGTCTGGGCCAATGGGCTTCTCAATCGGTTTGTCATGGTACACGGGGGCGACAAATTGAGCTGTTCCGTCAATCCATACTTGTACAGGAGTCGCTCCAACACTGAGAGGGTCGCTGTCCCAAATGACAACATCGGCATCGTAGCCGGGTTTAACTTTGCCCAGACGATTACCCATACCTAGCTCTTCGGCCGGCGCAGTGGTCACGCTCGCAAGTGCCGCATGGTAAGGCAGGCCGTAGTGGTAGCCCTTGGCGGCCTCGAATAGAACGTGTTGAGCGTTGAGGACGGGATTGTCGCTGACGTAAACTGGAGTCAATCCCTCCTCGTACAGGAGCTTCCCGGCGTATTCAGAGCCTATATAAGACTCCGTTTTGTAGTACATGCTGTCGGCGAAGATGGCGGAAGCTGGAGCACGACCGCCCCATGTCCGCTTCAGGATCTATTTCACACTACAGTAAGCGGCCACACTTTGCAGGTCGAGCCCCAACAGAATGAGCTTGCACGTACCTCAGGAACCAGAAAAGCCTGGTGCGCATGATGAAACGTGCGAACAGCAAATTTGAACTCGTTGGTATGGTCAACCATTGCCTCCAAGTCGGTTGCTGTATAGCAATGGATGTTGATATGGACTTGACCACGCATGGCAGCACCCAGAGTCTCCCACTGAAGCTCCTGGGGAAGATACCCGTCCATATAATCCACACCGACGGCCTCGGCTTTGCTGCACCAATCATCCTGTTTTTGAATCAAACTTTGTGCTTGCTCGAAGGCGTGTCGAAAAGCATAGCTCTCTCCCAGGCGGCTGGAATAGCGACCGTTGGATTTGGCACCAAAGTTCCCCTTTGGGTTCTCACCACAAGCCATCTTCATGTAGCGCCAGTGTTGCTCAGGATCAGCCAGCATGTCATTAGCACTGAATTCCCGGCGGCCGTCTTTCTTGCCAACGGCATGCTTGATGAGGTAGGCCTCTCCGGCAATATTGTTGCTTGATCCGGGCAGGATCAGTGACGTGGTCACACCTCCAGATTTTATGACCTGAATCTGAGGGTCAAAAACATTCAGTCCATCAATAGAACGAACGAATGGGGTAATGTTGTCGGATGCCTCGTTGACGTCGCTACTACCACGGAGGTTGGGAGCGACACCGGCATGACTATGCATGTCAATGATACCAGCAGTAAGCAGCCGGCCTTCAGCATTAAAAACTATGGTGTTCTTGGGCAACGTCTTTGACGATACAACTCGCTCGACCTTCTTGACGAGGCCGTGTTCCAGATACACATCACCTTGTGTCCACTCCCATCCTTTGCCAGCTCGCGCATCTGCGTGGCTTGTTCCCTTGACTGGTTCTCCGACCCAGATGGTAGCATTCTTGATGAGCGTAGGGCGAGCCCCCTCAACGTATCTCGCATTCTTGTCGCGACCGAGTCCGATTGGGTCCCGCGGTTTGTGACGGAGCCTCTTGCAGACTCCCAAATCATTATGGAGCTTCTCAATCGACAATTTGGCAGCGAGACGGTCGGATCGCCATATTTGCTTCCACTGAGCAAGAACAATGAGCAAAAGGCATGCCAGGGCGAAGAACCTGACACCTCTGCTCCGTCGAATATTTCGACGGCCCCGAAACCGGCCCAAGTTGGCGCCTGGTGGATGAGGCTCGTTCATGGAGAGGTGCGATGGCTTGTAGGGCGGGAGCCTGCTCTTTTCGTCCATGTCGTGGAGGGTTGTTTATGAGACACGACTTGAAGCGCAATATGATGGCAAGGAGGGAGGGCAAGAAGAGAAATGGAAACCGGCCGGCCTGTGCCGCCCTGACGAGCTGACGAGGAGCTCCATGGGGCCAACGTGGGGTAGACCCGATACAGCTGTACATGTATGTACATATATCGTACGTATCAGGTGCGAGCAGGTGGTGGGGGCACATGCCCAAGCACATGTATGGCCAGATAGCAGCTGATTGGTCTTTTCCAAAATACATGTACGGAGTACGGAGTACGGCGAGCTGGTTGTGGAAGTTGGTGTTTCTAGGCCCTATGGTGTCGAGAAAGGAATGCAAGAGTTGATACTGACGCTGCATGGTGTCGACAAGGTTAAACCGATTCGATCCATACAAATTCTGCGCTAGCTTCACTGTGTACTCGCTTGTTGGCATAGAGAACTCCGGGGTCCTTTGGGAAGTCTGGCGCGAACATCTCGACACGAGAACTGATACCCCGAAAAAGACAGAACGTTTGCGATGCTCCGAGCAACCTTCTGTATATGGTTCCACGAATATTTTCGGGTAGGCCCAAGAATCCAACGACAGTAGCGCTGTGATTGCTGCCCTCCGAGGAAGACATGGATGCGTATTGCAGAGCCGGCGGTTGACAAACAAGTGACGCTGGTGGATGGCGGATAATGCGCAAATTAATCGGTTGAGGGGAAATTCCAGTTCAGTTCTCGCCTCGCGAGAAAAAAGGGGGGACATAGCACGCGTAAAAATGGTGGGCGACACCGATTTTCAATTCTCAATTAAGAAACTCCCCCTTTAGCAATCAGGTACTTTTGAAGGACTACCTGTAGCGTCAAATACCTCACCGGCCACGGTGGTCAATCGAGCAATAGATAAACCTTGGGCACATTCGTATGCGCTTGGCAGCGGCTTGTCACTTCGGCTACGAGTCCACGACCCTCCACAGCCAGCTCTCTCATCCTCTCCTTATACGGCCGATCGTCAGCTAAGCAGTCCTGGAGTTTTATCCAGACCGCATAAGGCCTTTTTTTTTGTACTGCCACCTGATCTTAGAAGAGCTAACAATACTTTCAACAACCTGGGCGGATCAAATCGCTTTGTTCGCCATATTGGCCGAGTACTTCTATGAAATCTGCCGCCACTTCCTCATAGCTTGCATCGTCCAGCCCCATGTTTTTAGCATTGTTTGCCCTTGGCGATGGATTGGGATTCAGGTTGCCGACTATAAGCAAGATACGACACATTTCAATATCACCAAGCCGCAAAGCTGTGCGCAGGGCACGATGCTCACACCCGATATGCCCAGTCTGATCAACACTCAGCAATATCTTTGCCGACTCATACCGATCCTGCGAGTCTGAAGTATTGAGAACAACTCTGTCCAGCGTGTGTCCTCGATCATCAGTTTGCGTCAAGCCTTCCTTGAACTGAGGCATTAGAAGACAGAACATCTCGGGATTACAACGATTCGATACGAGGTGAAGAGCATTCTCCCGCCGTGAGTTTCGGTGCTGTAGGTGGTGTGCTTGAACGCCTGATTGTTTCATATCCTCAACAACATCCAAAGTTGCATTGACTACTAGGTACCGGAGTATTTGAGCATGTTTCAGGAAGTCCTGGACAATCTTGGGCGAATTTGTTTTTCTGCCAAAGCACTGTCATGACCATATTGGCTCCATTTTCGTAGCGATTGGTAGAACTCCAAAAGCCTCTTATATACCGATACTAATGCCTGAAGAAGAGATTTTAGAAAAGCTCTCCTAAACGCCGAAGATGAATTATCTTGTGTATACTCTTGTTCTTTGTTTTTTGACCTAGTATATCGCAGTCGTCGACGTAAGAAAGTTGCTCAAGCATCTCACCAATTTGTTTTGCAAACTCCGCATCAGCAGCGGCAAATGTGATCGCAACCTTGGCTCAGTCCATCAGTCAAAATGCAGTTTTTCTGTCATGTCACGAAATGAGAAATATCTGCCGGTCTTACTCACTACTGTTACGCCCCTGACTACCCCAAAAACCGTGCCAACAGTGGGCTGAATAGCGCTCGCCTGGTCCAATGCGAACTTGACTCTATGACAGTGCCTTGATCATTTCGCCGCACATCTTCCCAGAGTCGACTCAGTCGAGTCTTGCCCTGGCATTCAGCCCCTGCGGCTTTGGCATAGGCATGAGTAACTTGGGTAGAATGAAAAGCGAGGTCGAAATCGTACTGCGGCAGTGTAATGACGGCGGTGTGCACTGTGAAGCATGTACTGGTGCTGATGTTTTGGGCATGTTTGAAGTTGACCAGGAGGGAAAGACGCGTGGCAAAGCAAGCGGGTCAACTGATCGTAGCGATCGCATTTCGTGAGAGAAGGAACGACGGAAGATGAATGTCCTGGTAATAATCTTTGGAATCAATCAGACGAAGATGACTTCACGTAACCCCGCAAACGCAAACTCTTGTCACTTGCTTGTGCCCTGCCCCGCTGCCCCGCACCAGCGTCATCCCGGGCGTCGTGTCAAGTTGTCAGCCGCTTCCTCTGATCGTAGACATCATCTGGGATCTCGCCGTGTATCTTCACGCCTCGATTGGCACGAACTATAGTTCTTGTCTCTTTTTTTTTTCTGGCCCGATAGATACGTATAGATACGTACCACTCTCAGGATGGCAGAAGCCGAAACCAAGCGCGTCAAGACAGAAGACGCCCCCTATGAACTCATATACTGGCCCAAGATGCCCGGGCGTGGTGAATTCATTCGACTGCTGTTCGAAGAAGCTGGAGTGCCATACATGGACACCGCGAAGCAGGAATCCGAGGCTGTCCCAAGAGTCTTGGGCCTCGTGGGCGCGGATAGCAAAGGCGACAAGAACAATGCCCCAGTGTTTGCATGTCCGGCCCTTGTACATGGGGACGTGACGCTTTCTCAAACACCCAACATTCTGCTCTATCTCGCACCCAAACTTGGACTTGCGCCAGCTGAGGGGAACGGCGTGTATCAGCTCAATCAGATCGTTCTCACCATCTTGGATTTCCTTTCCAATGAGGTGCATGAGACGCACCACCCTGTTGCTGTCTCTGCGTACTACGACGACCAGAAACCAGAGGCCAAGAAACGCGCCAAGTCATTCACCCAAGAGCGCTTGCCGAAATTCCTCGCCTATCTTCAACGGGTCCTCGACGGCGAGGCCAGCGGAGATGGGCCGTGGCTCCACGGAGGGAAACTGACTTATGCGGACTTGGTGCTCTTCCAGGTAGTAAAATTCGGCGAATCTCGGTTCCAAGAGACGAATCATGGCTGACAAAATGACAGGGCATTCATGGAACCGAGTATGCTTTCCCGAAAACGATGAAGAAAATGAGAGAGTCGGGCAAGTATGACGGGGTGTTCAAGCTGTTTGAAGCCGTAAAGGAACGGCCCAACATCAGTGCTTATCTTGCCAGTGACCGGCGCGCTGCGTATTCTGAGGGCATTTGGAGGCATTATCCAGAGCTAGAGGAGGAGTGACTCGTTAGTGGCAGGAGCTCTGTAGCTTAGATTGTCAAAACGGGAGCATACTGGTTAAACGAAATCGTTGCTCACCTGTTGTGCGCCCACATGATCTCAACTACCCGAAGTTTGCGCACAAATTTGGTCTGAATCGGCTTGCCTGAGTAGTCACTGGCAATAGAGTTCCCTGATTCAGCCGTTCGAGATTTGCGGACCCAGATAGTCACGGCTGCCTGGACAATGTAGAAGTCATCTCCAAGTGAACCATACGGTCGTTCAAGACTATAAAGTTGCATCGGGTTTCAAGGAGCATGTATTCAAAGCTGAGTTTTGTGTCAAGATCCCACCTAGAGCGTAGTGTTGCCGTCCACACCGGGGCGAACCACGGAAAGAATGGTCAGTAACTGGCCCCCATGCTGTAACACCAGAGCTGGTTATGGTGTAAACAGTGAATTACTAGCATCAAGTAGCACGCAAGGTGAGATTTCATGACATATCACAGAAGGAGAAGAAAGAGCAAGCCTGGAGCACATTCCATGATTCCATTCAACCACATCTAGTTCGACATGAAACCCCACTCAAGACCTCTTCAACTTCTCCAGCTTCTCCGGCACAAAGTATCATACAACTAGGTAGAAACCTAAAATCCTATCAATCGAACTGTTCTCTTGACAGAGAATATCTATGCATTTGGAGACGTAAAGCTTCACAAAATCGGTCGCAGGAGGTACCTCAGTAGCGCGCTCTCCCTCGCTTGTTTTTTCGGAAAGATTTTCTTATGATTCACAGTATACCGACGGAGCTGTGACAAAGAGCCAAATTTCCGTACTGGAACACCAGTGCGCCCAGAGTCTATAAAATCCATAATGTTGACATGGACCTTGCTGATGGCCTTGTATGCCGATCCCAGGTCAGCGACGGAAGATCAAGGAATCGATCCCAATACGACGAAGTCGATTACAATACCTTTTTACAAGAAGTAACACTCTGTGGCACAGGGAAGACCTCCAGTTTCTCGCAGAGCAGTTGCAGAGTGGCAAGTTTGTTCTCGTCGACGCCGTAAAGCCACCCGAATTGGGCAACTACGGCTTCCCGGAACAAGGTATTGGCAGCTCGTTCTTTCTTGCAGTCCTTCTTCCAGTTGAAGAAGGCACACATGCGATGATACTCGGACCATGCCTCACTTTTCGCATCATAGTCGAATTGGTTGTATCTGGCAAAAAACTTGTCAATGGGCTCGCTCGCTCTGGGTTTGCCCATTGCGTCTTCGCTTGTTGTTGGGACGAAGGGTATCAGAGAGAAGTTTGGTTTACGACACGACCAAGCTGGGCAATAGAGGAGATGACATGAAAGTTCTCGCCTCTCGGCGAGGATGTAGTGGAACTGAGGTTTTCGGAGCGACCAGTGAAGCGGCAACAGCTCAGATTTGAAATCTGAGCCCCCAGGGCCCGAGTTGTAATTCACAGAGGATGCTTTTGGCAAGGCGCCCTCCGAGTTCCCTGGAACGGGACGCTGCAGATGGCCTGACTTGAGGTATCGACCTGTCAGAAGGTAGGGGTGGAAAAGGTTGGTAAAAAGCGTTTAATTCATTCAATCAGAAGTGCAGACAGCACCCGACTTTTGTACCTAAAAGGTACACAGTGCGCTATAGTACTATCTAACTAAATCCGGTACATCTAATACATCGTATCCACCGATGTCTTAAGGAGGGTCTGACCATTGTTAATGCGGTTAATGCTGCGCTGCGTTATCAGAGCGTTGTCCGAGCCCTCACCCTAACACACCCCCCTAGCTAATAACTATAAAAATAAAGTTATAGGTTATATGTGTTATGTAGGATCTTAATAGACTTCTGGTGTTTTTAGATGTTGAGGAATTGGTTATAGCCTAATTCTATAGTAGAATTCCAACCTTTGGTAACTGTTGGTATCACACAGGATGATGATTGCGAATCATCCGTTGCGCGGGCCCGCGAATAGTATCGTTATTGATTATCTATTCTGAGCTATGTGTGTGTAGGGAAGAAAGAGAAGCTAAAAGAGACTCTCGTGAGGGGAAAAAGGGCAGCTGCATGTGTGCGGGTCAAGTGGTGCAGGCGGGTCACGTGACTCAAGCCCTGCCCTATTATAGGGCCCGACTGTGGGCAAGAAGGTGGGGTCATGCGCGCGCACGCGCACGCGCGTCGGCCGACCTTCTTCCGGCCACAATTGCGGCTGCCAAGCGCGATTGATATCATGCTTGTTCCAACAGTAACTTTTCCGCACCGACCTAAAGGTACTAAAATACAAACCAAGCTAATATTTAGACTCCTTACTATTAATTACCCCCTTCGACAATATCGCATCGCGATAGAGCTAGAGGTAGGTATAAGGATAAGGTGCTAATAGTTATTAATAAAGGAGAAAGGGGGCTGGCATAGAGCTACTACCACCCTAAGGCATAGGATAGTTTAACGTCTAAAAGAGCGATAACGAACTAATAGAGGAACGGAACTAATTCGATTATCCTAAAGAATCCCTGACAATTAGATATACCGGATTTAGTTAGATAAGACCGTAGCGCACTGTGTACCTTTTAGGTACAAAAGTCGGGTGCCGTCTGCACCTCTGATTGATTGAATTGAACGCTTTTCACCAACCATTTTTACCCCTACATTTGACAGTAGCCTTATGGGCATCAAAGAGATATGCCTTGCAACACACCCCCTAGCTTTGTCACAAAGCATATGGGGGACGCACAAATTAGCGGCCAGTCGGCTGCGCCTCTTTTTTCGTGCAACGTGAGTGCCCCTGAGTGCACTATGGGTCTTGGTGGGGTAAATTAGTGTATTCTGATTGGCCTATAAATCCCCTACAATTCCATGCATTCCACTAAAGTCAACAGCGAATTCAACAGTGATAGTGAATACAGTGGGTTCAGGTAATTTCGAAAACGCCGCCCACGACCATGTTACCAGATAATTTTCGGAATTACCCGAGACTCACTGTTGTACATTATTGAATTTTTGGCGAATTAAACTACGCGTATTACGCCACCAAGACCCACAGTGCACTCAGGTCAGGTCAGGTCGCTCCAAAAACAAACGCTGCCATAATAGTGAGCATGTTTGCCTTGGCAACGGACCGCAAACGCATTCAAAGCACGGCTCAAGGAGTGCAAACACCACAACCAAGTTGAATTGTAATTTATTGCAATGCGAAAGAATCACAGCTTGGCTAGATGGTCGGGGTTGGATTGTGGCACTGAGCTATCGCGCTCTTATTACGTGCACGGACGGAGAGGGGCGGAGATACAACGGGAAGAAAGGGAAAAAGTGAAGTCAAGAGGGCTGAGGCAAGATCACGTCTTTTAAGAAATTAAGATCCAATTACCGAGGAAAGGCTCGAGTTCGTCGCGCATGCATGTACGTGTAACAGAAAGAGTTGGTATTTTCTTATCCGCTAGTAACTGCTTCGTTAAAACCTCGTGTGGTGAAACTGACATCAATTATTTGGTGGAAAAGTGGAACAGCTTCCTCGTTGATTTTTTCTCCGCCCCGCGCCGTGCTACTCGACGCACTTGGCATTTCTGGTTTACCCTCCGAGAGATCCCAATCCTGGCACATTTGAACGACGTCCATCAAAAGTGGATGGTGCCTTTTCTTGTTTCGGAAAACAAAGAATCCTTATGCCAGCTCCTGCTCAGGCCTGACTTGAGCAGCCTGCATTCCTTTTTGGCCCTGCTCGGCTACGAAGCTAACAGCCTGTCCCTCCTTGAGTGCCTTGAAGCCCTGGACCTCAATGGCTCTGAAGTGGACGAACAGATCAGCGCCACCGTCGGCGGGGGTGATGAAGCCGTAGCCCTTCTCGTCGTTGAACCACTTGACGGTTCCGGCTTGTCGGTCACACTGTTGGTCAGCCATTTTTGCTTCTATCGCTAATTGGTTATTGTCTGGACACTTGAATGTAGCGGAACGAGCGCAATACCTGTGTTGTTGACGAAAAAGAGGGGGAGAGGTGGTCGTGGAAATTGGTGGGATGAGGTGGAAGAGGGAGAAAAAAGTCACTATTCTTTTCGAGTTAGATGAGTAAGATAAAAGCTCGCAAATTTTTCCTTGGGAGAAGGATCCGCTGTTTTATACCCGCCTACATGTAAATTCGTGCTGGGTAAAATCACGCTAGCTTGCAAGTCGTGATGTGGCAAGTGCGGGGTCGGCAAATAAATTTCTCGTTCTTCCAAAACTAGGTGAGAACCTCTACTTACCTGGACAAACAATGCGATGAAACCGGCTTGAGCGGGTCGTTTGGAAACGATGTTGTTGTTGTTTTTTTCTCCTCGGAATGAAGACAAGGGAGCGGGGAGGAAATAAATGACAAATTCGCAAGGTTGTGTTGTGTGTTGAGGGCAAACGACGCCCATATCACTCCAAGTCATGTGACTTCGGTCTGCCTGGCAGCTGTAACCAAGAACCTTGACGGCCGTTTGAGGACGGTTGTGTGCGGCGCAACGATCATGGCAATTTAGAGCGTCTGGCTGATTCAATTCAACACGGACGCAAGGCAGCTTTCGTGACGGCGTAGCACTTTGGGATGCCATCCTGATGCCTTACCGCGACTTATTATCGAACCTCGAACCTTGGCTGCAGGCTTGAGGCCTCGCTGTCGAGGGGAACGGGGTTCGCAACTACTGGCCTCGTTGCATGAAATTCCCGACGCTCGTTTTCACGCCCCATATACCGCGACTGGTCAGCAAGCTTATATTTCAGTCATGAGGAATACGAATGTGTATGAGTCGTCTGCGGAAGAGCTCTACGAATCCATGCGAAGGCGTTGTCAGATGCTTCCGCCCAGCCCCAATGCTCAACAGATCGGTTGTGTTGGAGAAGACGAGGTATCGTCTACAGTGGCCAGCCAAGTCGAATGCATTGAATGCGTAGCCATGGGCTGACATTTCCGAAATATACCACAACCCACTTGGTTCGTTCAATACTTTATCTAATGCGCGCTATATTTTGTTCTACCAGGCTTTGTCTCTTCAAGATCGATGTCAAAGTTGAGGCGACGATGCGAAACAAGCCGCTAAGAAAAGATGGAAACGGAGCGACTGCAAGGTGGGGGCAAGGGTCGTCGCTTAGCCTGATAAGGAACGCATGAAACAATTTTCCAGCATGATGCGGCAGGGTTTGCCCGCGAAGCCTCCGCTGTGTACTCCGTGCTGCGGAATATAAAGATGTTGTTCCATTTCCCTACGGACGATCGCATCTTTGTGACATAATACGATATGTTGTTCTCGTTACTATGTCACGTTTACCTGGGATTCACTCGTCACAAAATCTCGGCATTGGAAGAGGTTCAGATAATACGCATTTCGGCTAACACCGACAATCCTGGTCTATGCCCTAACACAGCATGAAGACTTATCAAATGCTGCATCGAAAGAACAGTACTTTACATGGGGTAGCCACTTGCCATCTCCCGGATTCAATGGACACGCAATTCAGCCAGGTTCTACTGGCATCATCACACCGAGATTCCCACTATTCTGCAGCTCTGAAAAGACGCTGAGAAGTTGTGTTTCAAGTCGTGGGCCTCTTACTAAGGGTGTGATCCACGTAGGCGCAGTCGTTTAAAATTCGTCATTTTTGGACCCACTATTCCGTTTAAGCTGGCGTTTTCCCACATTTAGATAGTATTGTTGCACCCACAAGGGCATAATTGATCCCGGTCGCACGATAGTCTCGCTATTCAACTAGCTAAGACAGGAGTCTACCCCTAGCTAGTTATTTTCCAAGACCTCTATAACTTTATAGTATATTTTAGCACTATATAAGTACCCTACTAATAGTAGAGGTACTTAGGTATTTAGACTATAGTCTATACCCTCTTATAGAATTAGATAACTTAATAGAGGTAATTATATTAAACCCTAGCTTTATAGTCTAATATAGTAGTAATTATATAGTGTTTATAATAATTATACCTTCTTTTAAATTAGTACTCTTCTTGTTGGAACAAGCATGATATCAATCGCGCTTGGCAGCCGCAATTCCCTTCGGCTGAAGGTCGGCCCGACCGGAAGAAGGTCGGTTGCTGCGCGTGTGCGCGTGCCTCCCTCCCTGCCCACGGGCAGGCCTGCGATAGGGCAGGGCCCAGGTTACGTGACCCACCCACATCACGTAACCCACATAGCTATAGCTGCCTTTTTCCCTCTTACAGGAGCCCTCTCTTTTCTAGCTTCCTTTTATAGAATATATAGCTTATAATAGATTATTTAATTAATACTATCACAAGCGCGCCTAATTAATAACTAGCTATTATTACACCTAGTAATTCTAATACTAATTAGTAGTTAACTTTATAACCACTTTTATTTATAAATACCTACTATCTTTTAAAGACACTATAGATTAGCTAGGTTCTATCTAGAAGAGACCTTTATAGAAGTAGTGTAATTTAGCTAGCCTATTAAGGTAATAAGAGTAGCTTTATTATTTAAGATCCCTAATTATACTAAGGAAGAAGCTAACTCTAGCTAGCCTATTAAGGCAATAAAAGTAGCTAGAAGAAGCTAAAGCCTAAACTAAGAAGAAGAGTTTAACTCTAGTAGCTAAGCTATCCTATTATTCTTTAACTTAGTATATTCTATTATATATAAAGCTAATTACTAAAGCTTATAATTCTTTATATCTCTTTTTCCCTAATTCCTTTATTATTACTTCCCTTATTCTATCTTCTCTAATACTATAAGTTATAATAGTTAATAAGAAGGAATAACTATAAAACCTAATAAGTTATAATAGCTCTTAAGTAAATCCCTTAGAAGCCCTAGAATTTACTATCCCCTTTCTCTATATCCTATAGTAACTACACTAGTATATTATAGAAGAAACACTTACTAGGGTAGATAAATTTAATATTAAGGATAATAATATACCTAAGATATAAGTAGCCTATATCCTCTCTTAGGTTAAGGACTATATAATATAAAAGGTATATAAAAGATTACTCTTTATAGAATTTACTTAAGATTTTAACCTATAGACCTATAGTAACTTTCTTAAAACCCTAGTTATAGTCCTAAGGTACTTATAGGACTACCTTATTAACTCTAGAATCTATATAATAATTAACTAGAATATAAATATAGTAATAAACCTCTAAGAAGTCCTTAACTAATAGGAATTCTACTTCTAGTTATAAGAAGAAGTAAAGAATACCTAGAAGAAATATAATAACTTCTAAAAGAATATAATTAAGAATAGTAACTTCCTTAATAACCTCTATAAGGATAATAATCTCTAGGACTAATAGAGTATAAGGACTACTTATTCCTCCTACTAACCTTTATAACCTCTATAAAGAGTAATATTAGTAACCTTTCCCTAAGAATAGAACCCTTAGCCCTTTCCTTAAATACCTTAAGCCCTATAAGCCTTTCCTTATTACCCCTAAGAACCTATATTTACCTAGTAAAGAACCCCTACTCCCTAATAATAAGCCCTTTCTATTTACTAAAGAATAATATATAAACCTACTAATAATCCTCCCTTTAAGCCTCTATAACTAATAGTAAAGTAAATCTTAGACCTTATTAAGATATATATATCTAAGTAGTAATATAGTACTAATAACTATAATATACTTAAACTAAAGCTCTAAATCTTTAGGTAAAAATATAAGCTTCTAGATATTAAACTAAAATAAGCTAGGTATATATTTAAAGTAATATTAAAAGGAAAAGCTTATTAGTACTACTTAGACTACCTCTCTAAACCTAGTAACCCTTAGGACCTTACTACCCTTATAAGAAGAATAAAGGAGAGGTTTAAAACTAAAAATATAAGGTAGAAGTATCTCCTTAAATAGTATAATGCTTTACTCTAGAAAACTATTAATAAAAACCCTAATAAATTAAAGATAGAATACTTTAATAAGCTTATTAAGAGGCTATTAATATTATAGTAAGCTATTCCTAATATAGGCTAATTAGAAAAAGCCCTTAGGAACTAGATTATAACCGCTTATAATAGGATCCCTAAGTGTAGAGGGTGCCTTACTAACCCTCTAGATAGCCTCTAATAATTCTATAAGTATATATATATAATAATCTAGCTTATTATAGAGGAATCTAGTGGTTAATATTAATTCCCTGCTAATACCTAGACTCCTAATGCCTTCTAGACTAATAGAAGGTATAATAGTAAGGGCAAAGAGTTATAATACCCTCTATAAAGGTAGAAAGGTAGAAGAGGCCCTCCCTATATAAAGAAATATTATATATATAGTAAAGAGGGATACTAGTTAATAAAGTATCCTAAGGAAGAGTATAAGAAGGCATACTAGTAATATAAGAACTATTACCTAGTAGATACCTTATTATCCTTACTAGCTTTATATAATACCTTTCTTACCTAGTATAAAGGTACCCTAATAGAAGATCCTACTCTTTATCCCTCTAAAGTTAATAAGGTTACCTAGTATATAATAAGCCTTAGATTTAATACTAAGCTAGAGGGAGAGGAAGAAGAAAGGATACTTATAAGCTTCTTTACCTATAGTATAACCCTTAATAATTAGAAAATAGTTAAAGTCCTTATAAATTAAGCTATAATATATAGACTAAGTAAGAAGAATCTATTTAATAATAGGAATACTACTAGGCCTCCTTACCTATTCCTACTTAAAGACTATTACTTATCTAAGGCCTTCTAAGGTATTATACTAGATACTAGAGCGGTATAGTTCTCTATAGTAGGCTAATCTTAAGTTATAGCACTATAGAAGATAATACTAAAGATTTATCTTAATACTATAAGGGCAGGTAAAGTAGTTATTATATTTAGTAGAGGCTAGCTAATTATATTACTTAGAATAATTAATATACCTATACCCTTTAGTAATATTACTTTTTATATAATACTAATAAATACTCCCTTCTTACTTTACCTTAATAATATAGGCTAATTAAGGATTAACTTTATTACTACTAAGAATATCCTCTAGTAAGGGAATATTAAGGTACCCCTAGTATATAAATAGGGCTATATATAGATACTACTAATATAAGATAAGAAGGTAGTAGTGTAGAATTACTTAACTAAAATTAAATTATAGTATTTATATTACTACTTTAGTTATCCTTTAGTATACTAACTCTATAATCTCCTAAGTAATATAGGGTATAAGATTACCTTTAAAGCTATTAAGGTAATATTAAAGGTATACTACTAGTACTAGATAAATACTAATAGCCCCTATTACTTTAAATTCACCCTTAAGAATAAGTATACCTTTAACTTTAAAGTAATAGTTAATATTATATACCTTAATAGTAACTACCTAATGCTTTATGTAGTAGATATAGCTATGGTATTCTATATAGTAAGATTCCTTCCTAATATCTTAGCTAAAATAACTTAGGAAGCCCTTAGAATATACTAGATTAATATATACTAAGGACCTCCTAATTAGATTATTACTAATACTAGTATAAACTTTCGCGGCAAAGAATTTCGCTAATTTATAGTATTAATATTAATCTCTATTAAAGAGGTCCTAATTAAGGTATATTATAGTATTAGAAAAGTTAAGAGATATTATAGGCTACTCTAAAGGGCCTATAATATTATCTAAAGAGAATACCTAATAACCCTAGAACCTATTACCCTATAGATAGCTATAAAAGCCCTTAATAATACTATAGGTCTAAATAGCCTTATTCTAACCCTCCTTATCTTTAGCGCCTACCCCTATATATTAAGTAACTCTCCTTTATTACTAGAGATCTTATAATATATTATTACTATATAAAAGGTAATAAAGAAAGTTAAGCGCCTCTATATAATCTAGAAAGTTAGTAAAGCCCTTATAGTAAGGAATAGTCTAAATATAAGCAAGACCCTTAACCTCCTACTTAGATTACTAGTCTAAGTTTAGTGTAAAGGTAAAGGGTAGTAAGGCCTATATAACCTCCTCTTTATTAATAAAGAGACCTATACTCTTAACCTCCTATAAGGCCTAAAGGCCTTTTACTTAACTTCTATTAGGCCTTATTATAAGGATCCTAATATAGAAGCCCCCCTACCTTAGGAGGGTAGAGAAGAGGGAGAGGCCTAAACTAGGCTACCTAGCAAGACCCTAGAGATCCCGCTAAAGAGATACCTAGGTAGACCCTAAAAGAACCCTCTAGTAATTATTAATAAGACTAATATATTTATCTTAGCTAAGGAGGAAGCTAACCTTAACCTTATAATTTAATTACATAAGGAAGGTATTATCACAACCCCTAGTATACTATTTAAGCTCTCTATAAAGACTAAGATTAATACACTAATTAATTAGGGTATATTTAAATTTATTACCTATAATAAGAGAGAGTATAGTAGTATATAAATCTTTAATTTGTAAATTATTAATAAGGTAAAAGGCAAGATAGGCTAGCTATATAAGAAATTAAGGCTTATAGTATAAGGCTTTAGAGATAAGGCAAAGTAAGTAATCTTAATATAGGCTCTAATAATCTAATAAGCTAGTTAATGCCTTATTCTTATAATAGCACCTTCCCTCTTAATAAAGGGATTTATCCTATAGATTCGCAATATTACCTAGGCCTATATCTAATTAACTATATAATTAAATAGGGTAATCCTTGCGCGGCTTCTAACCTAAATCTATAACTAATACCCTAAGGGAATAATTATAAGGGTAATTAAACCGCTCTATAGCATTATAGAGGCTAGAACACACTAGTAGGTTATATACTATAGGCACTATAGAGAGAAGCTCTAGATAGAGACTTCTATATATAATCTATGCCTATTAGTAACTATAGAAGATAGCCTAGAATTTATATATATAGGTATATAAACTAATAATACTCTTAGGCTATTAGATAAGGAGTTCTCTAAGAAGGAAGAGAGAGAATTAACTATAGTGGCTTTTATAGTAAAGCTAAAGTAATTCCTCCTTAAGAATAATTCCCTAACCTTTAATAGGGGAATTATTAAATTAGTAGCTAGTGTAGCTATTTTACTTTAATAAAAAGGCTAAAGTAGTAAGCTTAATTTAATCCTGCTTATAGATTTAAAGTAGAAGTATATTAAATAAAGGGCTTAAGGCATCTATATTACCTTAATCTACTAACTAGAAGCCTACTATAATCTATCTATTACTACTTAATACTAAGAACTAATAATTAAGAATATTAAAGACCTTAATTACTAGATCTAATAGTAGATAGATTACCCTAATTAAGGCCTAATATTTATTCTAATTAACCTTACTAAAGTAAAGCTATATGTATTTGTTAAAATTATGCTATTTATAGCACTATTTTATAGGCCCACTAGTTGCCTAGTTGCGTTGTTGCAACGTTGGTTACAAGGCGTTGCCTGCAGCGTTGTTGGCTGTGACCTGCGTTCCTGCACACAACTAACCCACAGGCTTGTATGACTAAGCCAACTAGGCTACCCTATAGGGAAGCTAAAATCAACTATAACTAGGGAACTAGTAGTCGTATAAAAGGCTGATGTATACTGTTCGAATCCTTGATTTTTTCCGGATTTTATAGTATATTTTATTTATAGGGTTGCTTATTAGATTGCTTAGTTAGTGCACGTGGGTGGCTAGATTGTATGGTCGTGAGTCGATTTTTTACTTTTCACATACAAATGAATTTTGCGGAAAATAAAAAATAGCTCCTAAGGCCTGGCTAGCGACCCCCTTCCGTCGATATGGTCGGTAGGTCTATAAGGGGACTCAGAAAATCCTCTCATTGCTCGTCAGATCGTTTGTCTAGCTGAAATCTACTATATTTAACTATTAAAGCTCTATATCTTAAAGAATCGTTATATTATAGTGAATCTAGAAGCCGCCGCGTTAGAATCTACTAGGGAGGTCTTCCTATCCCTCTAGTACAGATTCCCTTCTATTTTCAATAGGTTATAAGCCCGGAAGGCCTATAAGATTACTACATTACTACGTTATTCTACTGCAATTAGTGCTTAATTTTGGGTACTAGTTACTCTCTACTAGACCTGTGGGCTCTTAGATTACGAAGGAAATCCGCTAGAATTTAAAGCTTTTCATCCACTAGCTCTACGCATCGCAACATCAGACCCTTAGTGTTGAATTCATCTACAGCCGCACCTGCAACCACCACATTGCAACTGTAACTATCTAGTTACAACCACAACCTCTTTTAGTGATTCTATTCACTGCCGCGACCGTTATATTTGATATTATCTACTCTGTAGATACGCTGCATTTCTTTTAAATCATCGAACATCTAGTATATCTATACTAGGCTTTTTGACCTATTGCACTACGTTGCACGCACTATACATCACGTTACGTTGCGTTGTGGCTACTGCAATAGCTATTATTCCTATCCGTTATTTTTGGTGTTAAGAAAATTTTCGCAGAGAATCTTCTCCGGTCCGTTTCTGCCCGCGCATACCGCAGACCCACTTTTAGACCTTGAGGGGCACCCTTTCAAACAGCCCCACCGCACAATTTGCGTGCGCAGCCCGGTTGCACCACAACCTAGCTTCTAGCGCGCGATATTTGCAATAGGAAGAAATTTGGAGATCTTGCACAGGAACTTTTAGAGATAGCACCACTGAGTTATAAGGGTAAGGGACCTGCTGCAGGCCCTTCTTCTAGCCCTCCTAGGGACCCTGATAGGATAGAAATAGAAGGTCCGGCTGTTCAAGCCAGTGCTTTTTAACAACAGATGCAAAGCCAAATTGAACAACAAGGCAAGACCTTAACTGATTTTATTAAGCATACTAAGTCAAATCGTCTAAAAAACGAGGCTAGCATTAAAGATCTATTAGATAAATTAACGCAAACCATGACTGCTATGCAAGGTCTTTAGGATTCTACTAAGCTAAGGAAAGAAAATACTAAAGCTCCGGTAGAAGACCTAGCCGCTAATTCTGCGAGTTTACCTTCTAGTAACTTACAAGCTGCCTTTAATACAGGGGCTATTAAGGAACTAAATAAGAAGGTTCACTCTATTCCTAAGGGAGCTAAGCTAAAAGGCCCTGAAAACTATAATTAGTGGAAGCAAGCCCTGAGCATATAATTTAGAGCCCTAGGATTACCTGAATTTATAGATAATCCTAGCTTAGCAGGCCATCTAGCTGACTGTGATCAAGCTATTCTTTTAATGATATTAAGAGATAGTTACTAACCTAGGCCATAGGCAGCTATATGTTGGCAAAAATCCCCTAAAGAAGCCTATAAAGTCCTTATTAGGTAGTATTCGCAGAGTGCTGAAATCTAGCGAGGTACGCTATACGCTAGCTACCACTCCCTAAATTTTTTAAATTATAAGGGATCTTTAGAGGCTTTTAATGCTGATTTTAATAACTTACTAGCTAGACTACAGCTTTATAGTGTAGAGATCGCTCCTATCGATCAAGTAAACCATTATATTAACATATTAAAGCAGACCTTTCCTAGTTAGGCTGAGAGACAAAGATTTACTATTAGAGCTACTAGGGCACAAGGGCTGCCTGTAAATACCCTAAATTTACAGTTCCTTATAGCGGATTTATTAGAAGAACAGAGGGATAAAACCTCTCCTATGGCTAAAGCTCTTAGCTATAAGGCTTCTAATAATAAGGGAAATTCTAAGGACGAGGAGAAGAAATCTAATCCTAATACTAAGAAGGACTCTACTAACGCCACTAAAGAGCAGGATAAGAAGGATTCAAACCCTTCTAAAGCCTCTAGGAAGAAAAAGCAGAAGAAGAAGAGTGGTAATGGGGATAAAGATAAAGAAAAAGAAGCTGCTTTTGCGTTAGGCTATAGCCTAGCCACGGGATACGTTAAAGAACTAGATTCTAGCGAATCTAGCAGCGAGGATAGTAGTGATTCTGAATCTGATTTAGATACTTCTAGTACCACCACTAGTGACACTACTAGTAAGCCTACTTTTAGCTACTCTAATAATGTGGTTAAAAACTCCCTTCTATACGATACAGGTTCTTCTTATTATATTTGTAATAATAGGGCTTTCTTTAGGGACTTTAAGCCTCTTAAGAAAGGTCAAACCGGCCCTATAATTACAGCAGGAGGACCTATCTATCCTAAAGGAAGAGGCACCGCTGTTTTTAACGTTCTGGTCAAGAAAAATCCACCAGAATATAGGCCTTTAGCTCTACTAGATGCCCTATATTTCCCCGGTATAGATACCAACCTAGTTAGCGGTTTATCCCACTATCTTAAGGGAGGTTATCTAGCTAAAGATTAGCTTTTCCTAGCCAATAAAAGCCCCTGTGGGTTACTAGAACCTGCTAAACACGGTTTCTTTTTGCAGATTAAGGGGCAAGCTACTCCTAAGATCTGCAAGCATTCAACCCACCTCTCCTTTATGGGCTCTTAATTTTGCAACCAACAACAAAATCAACAGCAAAGAGCCTATAAGACCGAATTAGGGTTTTCCTACCCTATAGAGGTTTAAATTCCGCAGCCAGCATTTAATCCCGAGGAATATTAACAAATCGAAGAATTAGACTCTAAAGAAGACGAAGATTCAGCCCTATGTCCCACCGAAGCTCCTCCTAGTTAGGCATCTTCTATAGGGGGTTTAGAAGGTCTATACCCTAATGACTTAGGTGATGATAGTGGCCGTCTATTGCCCCTAGAGGCCTGTGATTCTTAAGAGGCCTGGCAATAGAGGGAGCTAGGGGATAATAGCTCTGAAAAGCTAGATTCTAGTTATAAGAAATTACTAGATTTGGCCCTTCTTTGGCATATTCGATTAGGCCACATTAGCCTCCCTTTACTTAAGAAATCTTTGAAATTAGCTAAAGGGATCCCTGATTTTTCCGCTATTAAAGACAAGGATTTTAACTGCATAGCCTGTATGCAATCGAAGGCTGTTAGAAGACCTACTAAAAGACCTATTTAGGACCCCCCTAGGGTTTTAGATATTCTAGAGGGAGATATGGTTAAAATCAAACCTATACCACACAATAAGAAGGCCCTAGTCCTTATCCTTATTGATCGAAAATCCCGGTATAAGTGGTGCTTTTTATTAGCTAATAAAGAAGGTCAGACCCTTTATACTACTATTAAGGGCTTCTTTAAGGCCCTGAAAAACTAATATAACGCGTATCCTAGGCACCTTCACTTCGACGGAGGTACTGAAATAAACAACGAACTTCAGTCTTGGTTATCTTCTAAGGGAATTTGCTTTAGCACCTCTTGCCCCTATATTCATGAATAGAATAGGCTAGTCGAGAGGGCTATTAGGGTTATCCTAGACTGGCTTAGAGCTACACTTCAGTGGTCTAAGCTGCCTTTATATCTATGGTCTTATATCCTTCTAGCTATAGTGGACTTAGTTAACATCACCGCTAATATAACTAAGCCCCTAACCCCTAAGCAGCTATTTCTAGCTGACTTAGAGCCTAAGACTATCTATAAGCCTAACTTCTTGAAAATTAGGGCTATAGGGTCTTATTGCGAGGTTCTAATACCTCTGGAGCAGAGATTAAAGCTTCAGAAGCTAGCCCCTAGGACTATCCCTGGCCGGCTGCTTGCTACTCTAGGTTCCAGCGTTTATCTTGTTTATATACCCTCTAAAAGGTTAGTCATAAAGACTAGCTTTATTAAGATTATAGAGGATATAAGCTCTGTAGGGTCCCCTAAGCCTTTAGGGAGCTATCCTTCAGAGGGAGAAGCCGATATCTTACGAGATCTAGAGGTTCAGGATAGCTATCCAAAGCCTCTAGCGCCCCCAGCGCCCACAGCGCCTGCAGCGCCCGCCGCGCCTACAATAACGCCCAGGACGACCGCTGTAACGCCTCTAGCGCTACCCCTAGAGAGCCTAAGCTCTAGCGCCCCTAATAAGGGTGCTATCGAAAAACCATTTTCAGATTCGGATTCTTTAATCGACCCTGATTCTATAAATATCGATGATTTTAACTTATCTTCTTTTGTTAAGGAGATATGCTTTAAGGCACAACAAAAGGCTAAATCGTTATCTAATAACAACGATCCGGATACCCCTAAGACCTAGAAATAAGCTTTAAAAAGCAAGGATAGCCAAAAATGGGTTAATGCTACCTTTAGCGAATTTAAGCAGCTATTAGCTGCCGGAACTTTTAAATTTATAGGGATAGACTAGATTCCTAAGGGCCGAAAAGTTCTTAAAAATAGGCTTGTCTATAAGCTTAAAAAGGATAAAGAAAATAATCCTATAAAACACAAGGCCCGACTCGTTACAAAAGGCTTTATGCAGATAGAAGGTCAGGATTATATCGAGACCTACGCTGCTACTAGCATTCCCCCTAGTTAGCGGATATTACTAGCCCTAGCGGCTTATAATAACTAGGAAGTTAAATAGGTTAACTTTATAGGGGCCTTCCTAAATAGCTTGCTAAAAGAAGCTATCTACATGTAGATCCCTGATGGATTCGTTGAATTTGCCGAAGCTACTACGCCTAAGATAGCTAAATTACTCAAAAAATACGGCTATAATCCCTCTTAAAAGCAGGTTATTTTCCTACAAAAAGCTTTATATGGATTAAAACAGAGCTCTAGAGAGTGGCAGCAGGCTCTAAAGGAACTTCTTCGAAAATTAGGCTTCCACCCCCTTATATCTAACCCTGCTGTCTTCTTCAATCCAACTACATCTACATATATAGCGACTTATGTAGATGACTGTCTTCTAATAGGACCGGATCTAGCTTATATCAACAGGCTAAAGAAGCTATTACATAAAGCTTACCCTATAGAAGATCGTGGGCCAGCCGAATTTTTCCTAGGCGTTTAAATCACTAGAAATCAAAAGAAAGGGACCCTAACTATCCACCAGTCCCAGTATATTTCTAAAGCCCTAGAGAGATTTAACATAAAAGATGCTAGGCCTGTTAAAATTCCTCTTTAACCCGGAATTATAAAGCAGGCAGCTAACTACCTAACTAAACCTCTTTCCTCCTCCGATCACAAGCTTTATCAGAGTATTATAGGGACTATTATATACTTAATGCTCCTTACAAGGCCCGATATTGCTTTTCCGGTTCAGTAGCTTTTAACAGCGCTATCTAAGCCTTATATAGAGCACTTAAATGCTGCTAAATATCTGCTTAGATACCTTCTAGGCTCTATAAGTTATTCTATAACTTATAGAAGGTCTAAAAACGCTATTAAGGCTTCTACAACCCTTATTAGCTTCTGTGATAGCGACTTCGTGGGAGATAAGTCCTCTAAATTAACCTATGCTTATCTCTATAAGCTAGCTGAAGGACCTATTAGCTGGAAATCAAAGAAAGCAACTACAATAGCTTTATCAACATTAGAGGCTGAATTAGATGCTCTATGTGAAGCTATTAGGGAGCTAGAGTGGCTCTATAGCCTTTTTAAGGAAATTAAGCTACCTATAGCACCTCCTGTTCCGATTTTTAGCGATAACTAAGGCGCTATAATAACCGCTAATAACCCTGCTCTTTATAGTAGAACTAAGCATACCCTACTAAAATTCAACTATACTAGAGAAAAGGTATAGAAGGGTATAGCTAAGGTTATCTACATTAACACTAAAGAGATGCCTGCAGATGGCTTAACTAAGCCCCTGCCTAATGATAAATTTCAATAATTTATTTAACTATTAGGCCTTATGAATACAAAGGCCTAGCTTTAAAAACAACTAAAAAGTCGAAAAATCGAAAATCAACAAAAACACTAGAATTCCGTTAAAAAGTTATTGATTTTAGTTGAAAAGTTATTAGATTTATTATTGAATTTATTATTAACTTAGATATCTATTAAAGAGCTAAGTTTAGGTATTGAATTAGTTACCTCATACTTTTCTAGAGGGAGTGTTAAAATTATGCTATTTATAGCACTATTTTATAGGCCCACTAGTTGCCTAGTTGCGTTGTTGCAACGTTGGTTACAAGGCGTTGCCTGCAGCGTTGTTGGCTGTGACCTGCGTTCCTGCACACAACCAACCCACAGGCTTGTATGACTAAGCCGACTAGGCTACCCTATAGGGAAGCTAAAATCGACTGTAACTAGGGAACTAGTAGTCGTATAAAAGGCTGATGTATACTGTTCGAATCCTTGATTTTTTCTGGATTTTATGGTATATTTTATTTATAGGGTTGCTTATTAGATTGCTTAGTTAGTGCACGTGGGTGGCTAGATTGTATAGTCGTGAGTTGATTTTTTACTTTTTACATACAAATGAATTTTGCGGAAAATAAAAAATAGCTCCTAAGGCCTGGCTAGCGACCCCCTTCTGTCGATATGGTCGGTAGGTCTATGAGGGGACTTAGAAAATCCTCTTATTGCTCGTTAGATTGTTTGTCTAGCTGAAATCTACTATATTTAACTATCAAAGCTCTATATCTTGAAGAATCATTGTATTATAGTGAATCTAGAAGCCGCCGCGTTAGAATCTACTAGGGAGGTCTTCCTATCCCTCTAGTATAGATTCCCTTCCATTTTCAATAGTATTTATAGATAGGTTATTTATAAATAATTAGGACCTTACCTTATAGCTTAGTTATATACTAATCCTTACTAATAAAGACTATAAGGATAGTAAGTTTATAATTAAAGGTAATATTATATACTTTAGCTTAATAAAGAGCAAGAGAGTTATATAAAGTGTACTTACCTCTAAGGTCTATAGTATAGTTACTAGTGTTAATATAGTATATATAATAGCTACTACCTTTTATATACTTATAGACTAATTAAATCTTCTAGCTACACTAGTTATAGTATATATAGATTTATACTCCCTCTATAAGTGCCTTATTAAGCTTAGTATAATAAAGGAGAAACGCCTAATAATTAATATTATAGCCCTATAATAATTATATAAACACCGTAAGCTTTGCAAGATCTATTAGATTAATAGAGCAGATAACCTAGCTAATGCCTTTATAAAGGCATTACTAAATAAGGCCCTAGAGTAGTTTATCTCTAGTAACTAGATAATAATCTAGATAGAAGGGTAGGTAACCTATATAGAGAATAGCCCCTATAAATAGTAGTGGGAGGGTAACCTATAAAAAGGATAGCCCTATAGGTAGTAGTATTAGGGGACTATTAATCCCTATACTATAAGAAGAAGTAATCTTCCCTAGTATTAGAGGATTATTAACCCCTATACTATAGGAGAATATAAATCCTACTCTCTTAGGGATAGTAGAGGAAATTAGAGAAGAAGTAATACTCTAGAGGGAGTAGGAGAAGGAGGGGGAAGAGAAGCTATATAGCTTCTTCTCTAACCTCTAGGGAGGGCCTTTAATAATTCTATAACTCTATATAATCTATATAGAGTATAAAGCTATAAGGGAGGTTCTCTTTTAGATTTATAAGATATTTATACTTTACTTTAGTAGGGATAGAAGGGTAGATATAGAAGATAATAGGGTTAAGGAGAGGGGTAAAGGGGAGGAAAAGAGGTAGTAGGATAAGGGGGTTACTATATAGATATTATTAATAATATTAAGGAGGAAAAAGGGATTTAGAAAGGGGCCTACTTGCCCTTTTTAGTAGGAGGTTAAAGATAGATTATTATTTTTCCTTTATTATTACCTACTATAGGAATATATTACTTCCCCTTCCTTTCCTTTATTAGTCCCCTTTATTAGGGGATTATAACCTCTCCTATTATTATCTATTACTTTATTAGTAATTAATATTATATATTAATAATTATATTAAAAAGAGAGTTCCTAGTGTTAGAATAAGTATAATATTAATTACGCTTAGTAGCCGCAATTCCCTTTAGCTAAAGGTCAGCCTAACCAGAAGAAGGTTAGTTACTACGCGTGTGCGCGTGCCTCCCTCCCTGCCCATAGGCAGGCCTATAATAGGGCAGGGCCCGGGTTACATAACCCACCTATATTACGTAACCTATATAACTATAGCTGCCTTTTTCCCTCTTATAGGAGCCCTCTCTTTTCTAGCTTTCTTTTATAGAATATATAGCTTATAATAGATTATTTAATTAATACTATCACGAGCGCGCCTAATTGATAACTGGCCATTATCACACCTGGTGATTCCAACACTTCTTTTTAAATTAACTAATTATTTAATCTTTAAATAATTAGTATAAATATAGTAAAAGAAAGGCCTAATTTATTAATATTATAATTAGGTAACCCTAGTATACTAGGATTAATACTACTATTTATTAGTTTAATAATAATAATACTATAGGTATTCTTATAATATCTAAGGAGTCTTCTAAGAGTAATAAGCTAGCTATTAAGCTATAGGAGCCCTACTACTAGGACCTATAGTATAAGATAGTTAAGGTAAGAGCTATTAAAGATAGAATCTAGGTTTTTATTAATCCTAATTTAATTATATAGCTAGATTACCCTCCTAAGCCTCTAATTCTTATAGGAAATAAGACTCTAGTAAAAAGAAAGGTAGTAGAGGCTATATAGAGTTAATTATCTATATTAGATACTATAGGAGTTTAAATATACTTATAGAGTAGTAAAGCTATAATTAGTAGTGTATAGTAACCCTAGGAAAGCTTTTCTAAAGATTATAATATAGCTAGAGAGAGTTATTTTTAGTACCCTTAATAACCTAATAATATTAAAGATAGTGCCTAGTTTATAGTTCTTAGTGGTTATTATTAGGTATTTAATAGTTAATTTTAGAGCCTTATAAAGGCCTTATAAGAGTATTATACTTAGTTTATAATAATACTTAGTTCTAAATATAAGTAAATAACCTTAAGGTATATATCTCTTTATAATAAGATTAAAAAGCTTATAAGGAATATAATACCTTTAAATAGGACTATTAAGTATTATACTAAAGTTAATTTTAATAAGACTATTAAATAGAACCTTATAAAGGTTAATATTAATAAGTAGCTTATAGATACTTTAATTAGCTATAAGAGATACTTTTAAGTAAACTACCCTATTACTAAAGGTAACTTATTTATAAAAATAATTAATAATACTATTAGGGTATAATTCCCTACTATCTTAGCTTATTAATTTATTTAGTAGAGAGTAAGGGAAAGGTCCTAGATTTCTATAGTATTATAAGTAGGATTAGGTACCTAATTAAAGCCTAAGGAAGGTCTTAGGTAAAGGCTAATAATACCTTTAAAGCTAAGCTAACTTTTAATAGTAAAGTAAAGAATAAAGTAAAGAAGTTAGTAAAGAAAGACTATATTTATTATAAAAAATATAAGGTAAAGAAGTTAAAAGACTTATAAAAGGTCTATAGAGCGCTCTACCTAATAAAAGACTAGAAAGTTAATAAAAAGCTATTAAAGAAGGTAAAAGAAGTAATAAATTATTAACCTAATAATATAAAAAAGGCTTATAATATATAGTTAAATAATAATAATATAAAGGAACCTAAAGAAAATAATACTATATTTTTAGCTATAGAAGAGTTTTTAGAGGCTTTCCTTACCTAGGGTAAATTATAGGTTATACTTAATAGTAGCACTTTAATCTATATCTTTAATAATAAACACTAGTTTATAGACCTTAATTATAGTTAATAACCTAGAATTTAAGCTAGTTATAGTGTTACTAAGGCTTATAGCGTTAGTATAGCTTAGATTATCTTAATAGATAGCTAGACCCTTACCTTATTAAAGGCCTAGTACTAACTATTATTCTTTATAAACCTTATATCTCTTTAGCTACTTATATAAAAGGGAATAAGGTAGGATAACCTTACTAGAAGGGTAATAGACCTAGTAAGAGATAATTAGGAGATATTTTAAACTTAGATTATTAGTATATAGCTATATATAAAGGGCTTAAGCCTATTAGAGGTCTTTACTATTAAGGGAGATTTATAAGACCTAAAGGCTATAATAGTAATACCTATAGACCTATAGTATTCTAGATTAGTGTATCTAGGTAAGGATATAATAAATTAAGTACTTAAAAAGCTTTAAATTCCTTTAAAGAAAAGGAATATAGAGAAATATAAGGTCTATTAGATAGCTAAGGTATAGAGGTAGATATTATAAGTATTATAAGTAGGGTTATTACCTTTAGGACTACTTTAGGTAGTTTCTTTTAATCTCTTTACTTAATTATTAGGGTATAATAAGGACTAATATATTACTCTTTTTACCTATAGAGCTATAGGATTATACTATATCTTTATAATCCTATTAAAAATAGATATTATGCTCTACTTTAATTAGTTAGAAGCTATATATATAAGAGTATATAGTATCTATATTACGGTTATAATAACTAATAGTAAGACTACCTTCTAGACTAAAAAGCAAGAAGAAGAGGTTATAAATAGAGGTATTATTATTAGAAAATCCAGCCTAGCTTACCTATATTAAAATAGGCATGCTAAATAGTCTAGGGGGGTAATAATAAGGGTAATAATAACTCTTATAATATAATTAGGCTTCCTAGAAGACCTCTAGCCTATAGCTACTAAAGTAGCTATTTATATCTTAAACTATATGCCTTAAAAGCTACTTAACTAGTAATTACCTTAATAAGCATTAAATAGGTAGTTAAGAGAAAATAAGCTTTAATAGAGTTACTTACTAGAGAATCTAGAAGCCTCTATAACTTACCTATAAGCCTTTAGTTATAAAGTATTTATAATAATATAAAGTAGGCTTTATAAGGCAGGTCTAAAGCTTATATAGAGAGCTTATATTAGATACCTAGCTAGATATATCTTCTCTATATAATACCTAATTTAGGTGCTAATAATAAGGAGGAGCTACTAGTTCTTATTAAGTTATATTACCTTTAATAAGTCTATCTTCTATGCTTAAGAAAGAGGCCTATTACTATATATAAAAGAGGTTAAAAAATACTTCCTAGAAGAGCTAGTTAATAATAATAAGGATAAAAGCTCTAATATAGGGCTTCTATAGATAGCGCACCCTTTATTACTATAATAACTACTTAATCAGCTTTAATAGGTTAAAATTCCTAATAGTTGCGATTAATTAGACTATAAGGAAAAAGAGAAAGAGAGTTAAGAAATAAATCTACTAACTCCTCTAAATTCACCTAGATAATTTCTAGGTTTAATAGATTATATACTATTAAGTTGTTAAGAACTGGCCTTATAGCTGCTGCACATAAGCGTTTAAAGTGTAATTAATATTCTTATAGAAGAAGAAGAAGACTAAGCTTAGGGTCTTATAGCATCCCCCTTAATAAGGGGCTATGCTTAGTTAGTGCGCGACCTATGTACTAGCTAGCGTTTAGCTATATATAACCCGCCCTCTTTCTAGAGACTCTCTAGAGGCTTCCCTACTCTACTTATAACCTAAGCTTATAGCTTAAGTCTATAATATACCCCCTTACTTATCCCCTCCTTACCTTCCTAAGTTAAAAGTAAGCATAGTCCCTACCTATACTACCTATATATAGTATATAAAAATTTTTTATTATAGGTCTACCCTACCCCTAATTATCTCTATTATACTATATCCCTATATATTCTAACTTTACTCCTAAAAAATACTAGCCTACTCCTTTTCTATCCTACTACTAGCTATTTTCTATACCTTATACTACTACTTACCTTTTACCTTTTACTTATTACCTACTAAATCCTAACTTTACTCTAGCTATCCTATAATTCTAACTACCTTATCCCTATTCTTATAATATTATACCCTTATCTAGACCTAGCCCTTCTCTAGCTATACGCTTAGCCTAGCTTTAGTTAGAGCTAGATTTAATTTCTAAACTTAAGCTCTAAGGAATATAAATACTCCCTTTTTTTTTCTCTAATTTCTATTCCTACTTCTTTATAACCTTATCCTATCCCCTTATATTCTCTATATTATATTATCCCTAAGTCTTTATTTATCCTATTTAATCCTATCTTATTATTATTATATCTAATACTAAGTCCTACTTTAATCTTATCCTTATTAATTCTACCTCTACCCTATCTCTACCTCTACCCCTACCCCCTAGCTAGCTAGGTAAGGGGATATATTTAGGTAAGTATATCCTTAAGGGTAACTCTAATAATAATAAACTCTCTAATAATAAAGAATATAGTTTTCTATACTTACTATATATTAATAATCTTTATACTAAGGGTATATAAGCCTATATACTAGGCCTAAATACTACCTATAGTCCTTATTATAATACCTACTATATATATATTGTAAGGATAAAGGTAGCTAGGCAAAAGGATATAGGGTGCACTTGTATATTGACTAAAGCTTGCTAGGTCTAAGTGTAATATGTGTGCGAGTCGCTGGTTTATAGCTAGTGGCTTGCTAATGTCACGTGGACCTAGCCCTTCCTTCTAGTGTTAGGCGCCGCGGTGCTCTAGCGCTACAGTGTACGCATACACGTAGGTTATGTTATAAGGGGCCTTATAATTATCCCCCCCCTTATCGCCAGGCTCCTAAATAGCTTTCGCCCCACATTTTATAACTATTCGCTAACTAGCAGTCACATTAAAACAATAATAAATAACAATCTATAATAACAAATAATAGTTAGTGCTTTAGTATAAATTCACCTCTAACTCTCTACTATATTATTCTATTTTTATTTCTATATTATTAGCTAAATTATCACTTCTTTTATAATACCATTATCCATCTATTGTTAATCACTAATATATCACTATAAGCGCGCCTATGATTCTACTCTATAATTACTTGTGTATGCATTGTTTACGTACTGGATACGCTAAACACAAAAAAGGCCCCCTATCTACCCCTAAACTTCCCTAGATTAATTATTAATTTATTACTAACCTATATATAGGTTAGTTAAAGATAAAGTAGTTAAAGCGCTGTATTTAGTGTTGTACGCGTAGGGATAGCTATAAGGCTATAAGTATCTTGCTTTTCCTTTACTCTTTGGTTTCTATTCGCTAATAATTATATAGTCTATAGCCACTATATATAGTAACTTCCTTAACTTATTAAAGGTGCTAGATTAGGTAGATATCCTAATAGAGGCACTTAGTAATAAGGATAAGGATAATCCTAAAGACCTTATATTCTTAGAGGTAACTTAGTGGCGTTTTACTACCTATTATCTTTAGCTTATATAGGGCTTTAACTATACTAACACAACATATTACGTCACGTTTAGGTTAACAGGGGCCGCTAAGGTCTACTAGGTCTATATATTTCTTCCCTTTTTGCTAGTTCTTTGCTAATATATCTAGGCAGGATACTTTAATTATATACTAGCAGTATATAGTCTCCTATTAAACCCTTATAGTCGCTATAAACCTAGCTCTAGTCCTAGGGATAGTAGGTTATATCTTAGCCCTATTTCACTATCTATTTGCTAATATTTTAGTAGGCTAACTATCTATAACTCCTCGCTGCATAGAATACAGCGATGGTTTTGCGGCTACAGCTAAGTAATCCGGGATTTATTACCTAGGGAATAGCATTATATTATTTTTATTATAGAATAAGGGAGGTGGTCGCAGTAGATAAGAATAACGCTAAGTATATAGTCTATAGGGGCTAAGTCTTTAGCTATAAGGGGGTGACTATAGAGGGATTTCTATTAACTCTCCTAAAGCTATAGATAGTTTCCTTTATTTTATTCCTTTATATTTTTTTTTTCTTTTATTTTTATATATAGTTTAGTTATTTTCTTTTATTAGGCATATTATAGTGGCTAGTAAGGCTATGCCTTTCTTGCAGGAACTTTATACTCTTTTGCCTATAACTTACTTATATATTACTATCCTTTTCCCTTAACTTATTCTAGTAGAATACCTAAATTATATACTAAGCTCCTTCTATATCTTTAATAGGAACCTACTAGTTATATTTACTTAGCTAACCCTTTTACTTTACTAGGTATTTATTGCCTTTATAGGTCTTTCTATATTCCTTAACCTCCTTAACTTTATATTTATTATCTTTATCCTTAAGGTTAGGCATTAGTATTTTTTCTTTATCTATATTCTTATAATAGGTCTAAGGCTCTAGTAGGCTAATATAGAATACGTTATATAACCTACTATATTTTTCTAGTAGTGTAAGCTAATATACTTACTTACTAATAGTATTAAGTACCTAAAATAGTCTAATAAACCTAGGGATTAGCTTCTATTTTACTTCCTTAAGCTATATATTCTTTGCTAATAGTAGTACTAGGTTATCTCTTTTAAGAGTAAGTGGTTAGTAATATTTATTATAGTACTTTACCTAGGATTTAGTGGCTTTTACCTAGTTTTACTTTAGTTACTCCCTAGCTTTATATAACTTTATAATATAAGTATAAGCCTCTAGTACCTTCCCTTCTATAACCTTATCCCTAAGGGCTAGCTAAAACTCTAGTAAGTACCCTATAAGCGTATAGTTTAGTAAATAGCCTATAGTTCTATTTACTATATTATTATAGGTAAATTATATAACTAGGAGTAGCTTAGGCTATATTTACTGGTTTTTAGAAGCAAAGTATTATAGGTAGTGCTCTAGTACCTAGTTAGTCCTCTTAGTCTGCCTATTAGTTTAGGGGTAAAACGCTATAGAAAGCCTGTGTTTTACGCATAATAGGTAATATAGGTCTAACTAGAATTAGCTTATAAAAACAGATCCTCTATTAGATATAATGCCCTTTAGTAGCCTAAATTATAGCTTAATTTCCTTATAGAAAAGTTCTGCTAACTTAGCTATATTAATTATAGTTATTATAGGTAGGAAGACAGAGTACTTAGTGTATTAGTCTATAATTACTAGGATTATATTAGTTTCTTATTTACCTGCTTATATAATAGGTAATCCTATAATAAAGTCTATTAAGATTTCTGCCTATAGTTACTCTAGTATTAGTAGTGATTTAAGGCTCCTATATAGGCAATGCCTTCTTATAACTATTTGCTAATATATCCCATAGCTTATAATATAGTCTAATATAGACTTATTTATAGCTAGCTACTAAAAGTAGCGCTTTAATAGCTTAAGCATTTGCTTAGTCCTAAAGTAACCTACTAGCGGATTATTATAGTATAGCTATAGAAGCTCCTATTATAAGGTAGGCTCTTAGGGAATAACTACCTGGTCTTTATATATTAGGAGACCCCTTATACTATATAACTATAGACTAGCTTTCCCTCTCTCTAGGGAATTAATCTCTTTACTCTACTTTTATAGGTCTAGATCTTAGCTTTAGGCTTTCTATAGTAGCTACGCTAATAGTTTATTTAGGCTAGATTAGTAGGGATCTAGTAATATAATAGCCCCCTAGATCTCTTATGCTATGCTGGCATCCTAGACATACACTACCTTCTCCTAGAAATTACCTTTATTTAGCTAACCTTTTACTGGATCTATAGTAGCTAACTAGCCTCTTAATATAGCTACTCTAGCCTTTACTATAGGGGCTAGGGTATTTTCCTCCCCTAAAGGTATCTTACTATACCTCTCTATAAAGACTAGGGTATTTTCCTCCCCTAAAGGTATCTTACTATATCTTCTTTAATATATTAGTATCTCTTCTTCTACTACTTCTTTAGTAGCTACTAACTTTTTCTTAAGTTCTAGCAGAAGTACCCTATTTATTAGGGGTTTACTCTTATAATTAGACCTTCTTAATAGCGTATCTATAGGGTTACTTTTCCCTAGTCTATACTTAATTACGAAATTCAGTAGGCATAGGAATATACACTATCTAGCCTATCTTCTATTTAGCTTCTATTACTTTATAAAGGTCTATAGGTTATAGTAGTCTAATAGGACTTCTACTAGGGTCTCTATGCCTTTAATATAATATTACTAGTGTTTAAATAACTTAACTATAGTAAGTAGCTCTTAGTTAGGTATGCTATAGTTTTATTTAGCGTTAGTAAACTTCCTTAACTAAAAGGCTATAGGGTACTAGCGGCCCTTATTATCTTATTATAATAAGATTCCTACTATTATAAAGATTAAGGTATCTATCTTAATATACACTGGTTAACTTAGGTTATAATAATAGAGCAGAGGAGCCTACTAAAAGGCGTCTTTTAGCTAGTAAAACGCTACCTATTCTCTTACCCTAAATATAAACCTCCTAGTCTAGATACTATTCTAACTGCCCTTTATTAATATATATAGCGGTGCCGCAATCCCTAAGTATCTATAGATAAACTATTAGTAAAAGTTATAGAACCCTAGGAAGGATTATATATCCTTAAAGCTTATAGGTTCCTTCTAATCCTAGATAGTAGTAACTTAGTAGGTATCTATTAAGATCCTATTAATAAAGAGAATAAACCCTAGGAACTCTACTAACTCCTAGTAGAATTTATATTTAGAGGGTTTTATATATAATTCTACCTCTCTTATATGCCCTAGGACTTCTTTAATATATATAGTATACTTCTCTTGTGTTTTTAAAAAGATTAGGATATTATCTAGATATACTATATAAATAGTGTTAACTAGCCTATAAAGCGCTTTGTGGATATAGTTCTAGAACATAGCTAGGGCATTTATTAACCTAAAAGGCATTATAAGATATTTATAGTGCCTATAACATATGTGGAACGCGGTCTTCTATTTATTGCCCCCTTTAATCCAGATTCTATAATAAGTATCCTTAATATTAATTTTTAAGAAGAAGCAAGCTCCTTAGCACTAGTCTAGAATCTCTGAAATTAGGGGGAGAGCATAGTGATTCTTCTGCGTTACCCTATTAAGACCCTGGTAATCTATATATAATTAGAGCGTACTATCTTTCTTTAGTATAAATAGGATAGGCATGCCTATAGGGCTCTTTAATAGTCTTATCTGGCCCTTCTGTAGGTTCTTATTAATATACTTATAAAGTTCCTTTAATTTGCCTTAGGAAAGGGGGTAAATTAGTCTATATAGGGGTGTAGCCCCTAGTATTAGATTAATTGCGTGATTAGTGGTCTTTCTTAAAGGTAAGCTTCCTGCCTTATCTAATATAAATATATCTTTAAACTTATATAGTTCCTAGGGGATATCTTTAATAGTTCTATATGCCTTTGCCTCTTCTTTATCTCTAAGGGCAATAAACTTGTCTTCTATAACCCTATTAATAGCGTATATAATAGTCTTATTATATATAATCTTTGTAAATTTATAGGGAGTTATAAGTAAAAAGGCCTTTCTTCTTTTCTTAAACCACTACTCTTATAAGTATAAGTAAAGGTAGACACGTTCCTTAGTAAGTATATATATCCTAATTAATATAAGGCTTCCCTTAGTTCTTAGGTCCTTATTAATAGCTATATATAGTAGCTTAAGGTCCTTTTCTTCTCCTCTTAAGTCTTTAATTATAATAGGGACCTTATAGATACTATATTAGGGAACTATAAGGGCCCCCACTGCCTTAATAATAGGTGTTATGGCCTTAGCTTAGTTAAGTTTATAGGCTTATGTAAATTTAGCGCTAATAATATTAATCTTAGCGTAACTATTAAGATCCGCTACTATTTCGATGTCTATATACCTATAAATAGTAACTAGTGTGTGAAATTAATACCCTATTAGTACCTTAGTGTTTAAGGCAGAGGTAAGGGCATCTACTTCTGCCTTAGGGAGTTTTCTAGGTCTTATTACTCCTTCTTTAGCTTATTATATCTATTTATAAGGTGCTCTATGCTATTATAGTTAAAACACTGCCTTTTATACCTAGGTTTGTGGTTATTTAGGTAGGTAGTGGGAGACTTCTCTTAGTCCTTATCCTTCTAATCTTTATTAGACCTTCTACCTTATAGGAAGTTATATCTATAATATTAGGGAGCCTTATTTAGGCCCTTATCTTCTGAATGCTTAGACTTTTGCTTACTCTTTAGTATAGCCTCCTAGAGTTACTAAGTAAGTTATATAACCTCCTCTTATGCCTTTCCTATAATAGAGGTATATAGGTTAATCTAGTCTTATAGGTTAGGGAGTAGTTTTATAAAGAATATAAGAGCTTATAACTTTTTAGTAGCTCTTTCTAGGTGTTTCTTTAGTAAATCTAGGTAGATACTAAATTTAATAAGACTCTAGCCCTTATGTTACTTTATGTTCTCTAGCTACATAGCTATTTAGGTATTGTGGTTAGTAGTATCTTAGAGTAGTGTAAGAGTCTAGGTCTTAAATACATCCTAGTTATCTTTAAGATTGCTTTAGTTATTAGCTATCTATTTATTAAGGTATTAGTCCTATCTTACCCTATAATTACTATATATATAGTTAAGTGTAAAGAGGATTTTTTAGTAATTACGCTAATACTTTTACTTTGCCCTATTAAAGGTATAGTTTAGATTATTTATCTATATTTTATACTTCTATAGGTTTATAGGGTGTTAGAGGTTAGTAATATTCCTAACTTTAACCTCCTAGTGGCTATTACTAGAGGAGGAACTAGATCTTCGCTACCTTTTTATCTTCTCTTTCCCTCTACCTAGCTATAGAAGATTAATAAGCTCTTACTCTTATTTCTATAGTTCTTTAAGTTTCTTAAGCTAAGTAATTTACTTATTTATTACTATAGTATTAGCCCTAATATTAGAGGGTCTAGGTTTAGTCCTAGTTCCTATAGAATATAGTGTGTCTTTAGTAGTAATACTACCCTTATTTAATTAACTTTAGTTATTATCTAATATTACTTAGGTTAATTAGGTGGTTCTTAGCCCTATATTACTCTTAGGTAGCTAGTAGTAGAAGCTTTAGAATTATAAGGATAAAGGTAGCTAGGTAAAAGGATATAGGGTGCACTTATATATTAACTAAAGCTTGCTAGGTCTAAGTGTAATATATATGCAAGTCGCTGGTTTATAGCTAGCGGCTCGCTAATATCACGTGGACCTAGCCCTTCCTTCTAGTGTCAGGCGCCGCGGTGCTCTGGCGCTGCGGTGCACGCATGCGCGTGGGTCATGTTGTGAGGGGCCTCACATATATTTAGGAGATATACCTATACTATATAGACCTAAAACTTTAATATAGCCTAAAATACCTTATTACCCTCTTAGATATAAATTAAGCTATCTAGACTCCTACCTTAAAGAAGACTAAGACTAAGAAAGGGTATTATACTATTTTTACTAAAACCTTTATTTACTACTATAAGTGGTTTAATAGTATACTTATAGCTACCTATATTAATCCTACTAAGGCTAAGCCTCTAGCCTCCTTCCCTATAGGTATAGCCTATACCTAGGGTATAACTAATACCTAAGCCCTTATCCTTACTTAAATAATACCTAGCTACTATAGCTATAACCCCCTTACTACTAAATTCCTCTAAGGGATAACTAATATAGGTAAGACCCTTATGTAGTTTATCTAAGCCTAGGAGTAAACCACTACTACTATATAATAGGCTATAGCTAATACCTATAGCCTAGCTATATCTATTACTAAGCTAGCTTACGCTATTACGGAGGACTATTACTATAATTAGCCCCCCCCCCCCTAACTAATTACTATTTAATATAGTAGAAAAATCACACTATGCTACTTATATACCAGAGGATAGTTATAGTATTAGTTTTCTATAGCTAAATTAAATTACACTCTTTTAGGGCTATTATTTATCTATATATCCCCCTATTATAATTTAAACCTATCTAATACTTCTATTTTAAGCACGCTTTCTAATAGCTCCTATATTAGCTATATATATCCTTTCTATTTTACTAAAATATTATAATTTAATCCTTAACCTTATATGTTTTTAGCTATAAGAATCTCCTTAATATAGTACTTAGTAAGATTAGTATTAGTGTTAGTTATAACTAACTCTAGAGGTAGCTGTTTATTAGCTAATATCTAGCTTAGTAATAGATTATCCGCTACCTGTTGGAATCACCAGGTGTGATAATGGCCAGTTATCAATTAGGCGCGCTCGTGATAGTATTAATTGAATAATCTATTATAAGCTATATATTCTATAAAAGGAAGCTAGAAAAGAGAGGGCTCCTATAAGAGGGAAAAAGGCAGCTGCAGCTATATAGGTCATATAATATGGGTAGGTTACGTAACCTAGGCCCTACCCTATTATAGGCCTGCCTATAGGCAGGGAGGGAGGCACGCGCACACGCGTAGTAACTAACCTTCTTCTGGTTAGGCTAACCTTTAGCTAAAGGGAATTATAGCTACTAAGCGCGATTAATATTATGCTTATTCTAACACTAGGAACTCTCTTTTTAATATAATTATTAATATATAATATTAATTGCTAATAAAGTAATAGATAATAATAAGAAAGGTTATAATCCCCTAATAAAGGGGACTAATAAAGGAAAGGAAGGGGAAGTAGTGTATTCCTATAGTAGGTAATAATAAAGGAAAAATAATAATCTATCTTTAACCTCCTACTAAAAAGGTTAAGTAGGCCCTTTCCTAAATCCCTTTTTCCTCCTTAATATTATTAATAATATCTATATAGTAACCCCCTTATCCCACTACCTCTTTTCCTCCTCTTTACCCCTCTTCTTAACCCTATTATCTCCTATATCTACCTTTCTATCCCTACTAAAGTAAAGTATAGATATCTTATAAATCTAAAGGAGAACCTCCCTTATAGCTCTATACTCTATATAGATTATATAGAGTTATAGAATTATTAAAGGCCCTCCCTAGAGATTAGAGAAGAAGTTATATAGCTTCTTTTCCCCCTCTTTCTCCTACTCCCCCTAGAGTATTACTTCTTCTCTAATTTCCTTTACTATCCCTAAGAGGGTAGGATCTATATTCTCCTATAGTATAGGGATTAATAATCCCCTAATACTAGGGAAGATTACTTCTCCCTATAGTATAGGGGTTAATAGTCCCCTAATACTACTACCTATAGGGCTATTCTCCTTATAGGTTACCCTCCTACTACTATTTATAGGGGCTATCCTCTATATAGGTTACCTACCCTTCTATCTAGATTATTATCTAGTTACTAGAGATAAACTACTCTAGGGCCTTATTTAGTAATACCTTTATAAAGGCATTAGCTAGGTTATCTACTCTATTAATCTAATAGATCTTATAGAGCTTATAGTGTTTATATAATTATTATAGGGCTATAATATTAATTATTAGGTATTTCTCCTTTATTATACTAAGCTTAATAAGGCACTTATAGAGAGAGTATAAATCTATATATACTATAACTAGTATAGCTAGAAGATTTAATTAGTCTATAAGTATATAAAGGGTAGTGGCTATTATATATACTATATTAACGCTAGT
Organism: Epichloe elymi; assembly: GCA_023658475.1. NCBI lineage: Eukaryota > Fungi > Ascomycota > Sordariomycetes > Hypocreales > Clavicipitaceae > Epichloe > Epichloe elymi. The sequence goes on along the minus strand of CP098279.1, from coordinate 2,553,374 downwards.
AACTATACTATAGACCTTAGAGGTAAGCACACTTTATATAACTCTCTTACTCTTTATTAAGCTAAAGTATATAATATTACCTTTAATTATAAACTTACTATCCTTATAGTCTTTATTAGTAAGGATTAGTATATAACTAAGCTATAAGGTAAGGTCCTAATTATTTATAAATAACCTATCTATAAACATATATAGCTTTACTTTAGTAAGGTTAATTAGAATAAATATTAGGCCTTAATTAGGGTAATCTATCTACTATTAGATCTAGTAATTAAGGTCTTTAATATTCTTAATTATTAGTTCTTAGTGTTAAGTAGCGATAGATAGATTATAGTAGGCTTCTAGTTAGTAGATTAAGGCAATGTAGGCGCCTTAAGCCCTTTATTTAATATACTTCTACTTTAAATCTATAAGCAGGATTAAATTAAGCTTATTACTTTAGCCTTTTTATTAAAGTAAAATAGCTACGCTAGCTGCTAATTTAATAATTCCCCTATTAAAGGTTAGGGAATTATTCTTAAGGAGGAATTGCTTTAGCTTTACTATAAAAGCTACTATAGTTAATTCTCTCTCTTCCTTCTTAGAGAACTCCTTATCTAATAGCCTAAGAGTATTATTAGTCTATATACCTATATATATAAATTCTAGGCTATCTTCTATAGTTACTAATAGGTATAGATTATATATAGAAGTCTCTATCTAGAGCTTCTCTCTATAATACCTATAGTATATAACCTACTAGTGTATTCTAGCCTCTATAATACTATAGAGCGGTTTAATTACCCTTATAATTATTCCCTTAGGGTATTAGTTATAGATTTAGGTTAGAAGCTGCGTAAGGATTACCCTATTTAATCGTATAGTTAATTAGATATAGGCCTAGGTAATATTATAAATCCATAGGATAAATCCCTTTATTAAGAGGGAAGGTACTATTATAAGAATAAGGCATTAACTAGCTTATTAGATTATTAGAGCCTATGTTAAGATTACTTGCTTTACCTTATCTCTAAAGCCTTATACTATAAGCCTTAATTTCTTATATAGCTAGCCTATCTTACCTTTTACCTTATTAATAATTTGCAAATTAAAGATTTATATACTACTATACTCTCTCTTATTATAGGTAATAAATTTAAACACACCCTAATTAATTAGTATATTAATCTTAGTCTTTATAGAGAGCTTAAATAGTGTGCTAGGGGTTATAATAATACCTTCCTTATATAATTAAATTATAAGGTTAAGGTTAGCTTCCTCCTTAGCTAAGATAAACATATTAGTCTTATTAATAATTACTAGAGGGTTCTTTTAGGGTCTACCTAGGTATCTCTTTAGTAGGATCTCTAGGGTCTTGCTAGGTAGCCTAGTTTAGGCCTCTCCCTCTTCTCCGCCCTCCTAAGGTAGGGGGGCTTCTATATTAGGATCCTTATAATAAGGCCTAATAAAAGTTAAGTAGAAGGCCTTTAGGCCTTATAGAAGGTTAAGGGTGTAGGTCTCTTTATTAATAGAGAGGAGGTTATATAGGCCTTACTACCCTTTACCTTTACGCTAAACTTAGACTAGTAATCTAAGTAGGAGGTTAAGGGTCTTACTTATATCTAGACTATTCCTTACTATAAGGGCTTTACTAACTTTCTAGATTATATAGAGGCACTTAACTTTCTTTATTGCCTTTTTATTGAAAATGGAAGGGGAATCTAGCTAGAGGGATAGGAAGACCTCCCTAGTAGATTCCAACGCGGCGGCTTCTAGATTCACTATAATACGACGATTCTTCAAGATATAGAGCTTTGATAGTTAAATATAGTAGATTTCAGCTAGACGAACGATCTAACGAGCAATGAGAGGATTTTCTGAGTCCCCTTATAGACCTACCGACCGTATTAATGGAAGGGGGTCGCTAGCCAGGTCTTAGGAGCTATTTTTTATTTTCCGCAAAATTCATTTGTATAGGAAAAGTAAAAAATCAACTTACAGCCATATAATCTAGCCACCCACGTGCACTAACTAAGCAATCTAATAAGCAACCCTATAAATAAAATACATCATTAAATCCAGAAAAAATCAAGGATTCGAACAGTATAAGTCAGCCTTTTATACAACTACTAGTTCCCTAGTTACAGTCGATTTTAGCTTCCATATAGGGTAGCCTAGTCGGCTTAGTTATACAAGCCTGTGGGTTAGTTATGCGCGGAGCGCAGGTCACAGCCAAAGCTGGCTATAGCCAACAACGCTGCAGGCAACGCCTTGTAACCAACGTTGCAACAACGCAACTAGGTAACTAGTGGGCCTATAAAATAGTGCTATAAATAGCATAATTTTAACACTCCCTCTAGAAAAGTATGAGTTAACTAATTTAATACCTAAACTTAGCTCTTTAATAGATATCTAAGTTAACAATAAATTCAATAATAAATCTAATAATAATCTAATAACTTTTCAACTAATATTAATAACTTTTCAATAGAATTCTAGTGTTTTTGTTGATTTTCGATTTTTTGACTTTTTTAGTTGTTTTTAAAGCTAGGCCTTTGTATTTGTAAGGCCTAATAGTTGAATAAATTGTTGAAATTTATCGTTAGGTAGGGGCTTAGTTAAGCTATCTGCAGGCATCTCTTTAGTATTAATGTAGATAACCTTAGCTATACCCTTCTATACCTTTTCTCTGGTATAGTTAAATTTTAGCAGGGTATGCTTAGTTCTGCTGTGAAGAGCAGGGTTATTAGCGGTTGTTATAGCGCCCTGGTTATCGCTAAAAATCAGAACAGGAGGTGCTATAGGCAGCTTAATTTCCTTAAAAAGGCTATAGAGCTACTCTAGCTCCCTAATAGCTTCACATAGAGCATCTAATTCGGCCTCTAATGTTAATAAAGCTATTATAGTTGCTTTCTTTGATTTCTAGCTAATAGGTCCTTTAGCTAGCTTATAAAGATAAGCATAGGTTGATTTAGAGGACTTATCTCCCGTGAAGTCGCTATTATAGAAGCTAATAAGGGTTGCAGAAGCCTTAATAGCGTTTTTAGACCTTCTATAAGTTATAGAATAACTTATAGAGCCTAGAAGGTATCTAAGCAGATATTTAGCAGTATTTAAGTGCTCTATATAAGGCTTAGCTAACGCTATTAAAAGCCACTAAACCGGAAAGGTAATATTAGGCCTTGTAAGGAGTATTAAGTATATAATAGTCCCTATAATACTCTAATAAAGCTTGTGATCGGAGGAGGAAAGAGGTTTAGTTAGGTGGGCTGCCTGTTTTATAATTCCGGGTTGTAGGGGAATTTTAGCAGGCCTAGCATCTTTTATGTTGAATCTCTCTAGGGCTTTAGAAATGTACTAGGACTAGTAGATAGTTAGGGTCCCTTTCTTTTGATTTCTAGTGATTTGAACGCCTAGGAAAAATTCGGCTGGCCCACGATCTTCTATAGGGTAAGCTTTATGTAATAGCTTCTTTAGCTTGTTGATATAAGCTAGATCCGGTCCTATTAGAAGACAGTTATCCACATAAGTTACTATATATGTAGATGTAGTTGGGTTAAAGAAGACAGCCGGGTTAGATATAAGGGGGTGGAAGCCTAATTTTCAAAGAAGTTCCTTTAGGGCCTACTACCACTCTCTAGAGCTCTGTTTTAATCTATATAAAGCTTTCTGTAGGAAAATAACCTGCTTTTAAGAGGGATTATAGCTGTATTTCTTAAGTAATTTAGCTATTTTAGGCGAAGCAGCTTCGGCAAATTCAACGAATCTATTAGGGATCTGCATATAAATAGCTTCTTTTAATAAGCTGTTTAAGAATGCCCCTATAAAATCAACCTGTTTAACTTCCCAGTTATTACAAGCCGCTAGGGCTAGTAATATCCGCTAACTAGGGGGAATGCTAGTAGTAGCGTAGGTCTTGATATAATCCTGACCTTCTATCTGCATAAAGCCTTTTGCAACGAGTCGGGCCTTGTGTTTTATAGGATTATTTTCTTTATCCTTTTTAAGCTTATAGACAAGCCTATTTTTAAGAACTTTTCGGCCCTTAGGAATCTGGTCTATCCCTATAAATTTAAAAGTTCCGGCAGCTAATAGCTGCTTAAATTCGCTAAAGGTAGCATTAACCTATTTTTGGCTATCCTTGCTTTTTAATGCTTATTTCTAGGTCTTAGGGGTATCCGGATTATTGTTATTAGATAACGATTTAGCCTTTTGTTGCGCCTTGAAGCATATCTCCTTAACGAAAGAAGATAGGTTGAAATCATCGATATCTATAGAATTAGGGTTAATTAAAGAATCCGAATCTAAAAACGGTTTTTCAATAGCACCCTTATTAGGGGCGCTAGAGCTTAGGCTCTCTAGGGGTAGCGCTGGAGGCGTTACAGGCGTTGCAGTGGTTGTCCCGGGCGGTGTTATTATAGGCGTGGCGGGCGCTGCGGGCGCTGTGGGCGCTAGAGGCTTTAGATAGCTATCCTGAACCTCTAGATTATCTCGTGAGATATGGGCTTCTCCCTCTAAAGGATAGCTCCCTAAAGGCTTAGGGGACCCTACAGAGCCTATATCCTCTATAATCTTAATAAAGCTAGTCTTAATGACTAACCTTTTAGAGGGTATATAAACAAGATAGACGCTGGAACCTAGAGTAGCAAGTAGCTGGCTAGGGATAGTCCTAGGGGCTAGCTTCTAAAGCTTTGATCTCTGCTCCGGAGGTATTAGAACCTCATAATAAGACCCTATAGCCCTAATTTTCAAGAAATCAGGCTTATAGATAGTCTTAGGCTCTAAGTCAGCTAGAAATAGCTGCTTAGGGGTTAGGGGCTTAGTTGTATTAGTGGTAATGTTAACTAAGTCCACTATGGCTAGAAGGATATAAGACCATAGATATAAAGGCAGCTTAGACCACTGAAGTGTAGCTCTAAGCCGGTCTAGGATAACCCTAATAGCCCTCTTAACTAGCCTATTCTATTCGTGAATATAGGGGTAAGAGGTGCTAAAGCAAATTCCCTTAGAAGATAACCAAGACTAAAGTTCGTTATTAATTTTAGTACCTTCATCGAAGTAAAGGTGCCTAGGATACGCATTATATTGGTTTTTTAGGGCCTTAAAGAAGCCCTTAATAGTAGTATAAAGGGTCTAACCTTCTTTATTAGCTAATAAAAAGCACCACTTATACCGGGATTTTCGATTAATAAGTATAAGGACTAGGGCCTTCTTATTATGTGGTATAGGTTCGATTTTAACCGTATCTCCCTCTAGGATATCTAAAACCCTAGGGGGGTCCTAAATAGGTCTTTTAGTAGGTCTTCTAACAGCCTTCGATTGCATACAGGCTATGCAGTTAAAATCCTTGTCTTTGATGGCGGAAAAATCAGGGATCCCTTTAGCTAATTTCAAAGATTTCTTAAGTAAAGGGAGGCCGATGTGGCCTAATCAAATGTGCCAAAGAAGTGCTAAATCTAGTAATTTCTTGTAACTAGAATCTAGCTTTTTAGAGCTATTATCCCCTAGCTCCCTCTATTGCCAGGCCTCTTAAGAATCACAGGCCTCTGGGGGCAATAGACGGCCACTATTATCACCTAAGTCATTAGGGTATAGACCTTCTAAACCCCCTATAGAAGATGCCTGACTAGGAGGAGCTTCGGTGGGACATAGGGCTGAATCTTCATCTTCTTCGTCAGAATCTAATTCTTCAATTCGTTAATATTCCTCGGGATTAAATGCTGGCTGCGGAATTTGAACCTCTATAGGGTAGGAAAACCCTAATTCGGTCTTATAGGCTCGTTGTTGGTTGTAATATTGAGAGCCCATAAAGGAGAGGTGGGTTAAATGCTTGCAGATCTTAGGAGTAGCTTGCCCCTTAATCTGCAAAAAGAAGCCATGTTTAGTAGGTTCTAGTAACCCACAGGGGCTTTTATTAGCTAGGAAAAGCTGATCTTTAGCTAGATAACCTCCCTTAAGATAGTAGGATAAACCACTAACTAGGTTAGTATCTATACCGGGGAAATATAGGGCATCTAGCAGAGCTAAAGGCCTATATTCTAGTGGATTTTTCTTGACCAGAACGTTAAAAACAGCGGTGTCTCTTCCTTTAGGATAGATAGGTCCTCCTGCTGTAATTATAGGGCTGGTTTAACCTTTCTTAAGAGGCTTAAAGTCCCTAAAGAAAGCCCTATTATTACAAATATAACAAGAGGAGCCTATATCGTACAGAAGGGAGTTTTTAACCATATTATTAGAGTAGCTAAAAGTAGGCTTGCTAGTAGTGTCACTAGTGGTGGTGGTACTAGAGGTATCCAAATCAGATTCAGAATCACTACTATCCTCGCTACTAGACTCGCTAGAATCTAGGTCTTTAACGTATCCCATGGCTAGGCTATAGCCTAACGCAAAAGCAGCTTCTTTTCCTTTATCTTTATCCCCGTTACCACTCTTCTTCTTCTGCTTTTTCTTCCTAGAGGCTTTAGAAGGGTTTGAATCCTTCTTATCCTGCTCTTTAGTGGCGTTAGTAGAGTCCTTCTTAGTATTAGGATTAGATTTCTTCTCCTCGTCCTTAGAATTTCCCTTATTATTAGAAGTCTTATAGCTAAGAGCTTTAGCCACAGGAGAGGTTTTATCCCTCTGTTCTTCTAATAAATCCGCTATAAGGAACTGTAAATTTAGGGTATTTACAGGCAGCCCTTATGCCCTAGTAGCTCTAATAGTAAATCTTTATCTCTCAGCCTAGCTAGGAAAGGTCTGCTTTAATGCGTTGATATAATGGTTTACTTGATCTATAGGAGCGATCTCTACACTACAAAGCTATAGTCTAGCTAGTAAGTTATTAAAATTAGCATTAAAAGCCTCTAAAGATCCCTTATAATTTGAAAAATTTAGGGAGTGGTAGCTAGCGTATAGCGTACCTCGCTGGATTTTAGCACTCTGCGAATACTGCCTAATAAGGACTTTATAGGCTTCTTCGGGGGATTTTTGCCAACATATAGCTGCCTATGGCCCAGGTTGGCAACTATCTCTTAATATCATTAAAAGAATAGCTTAATCACAGTTAGCTAGATAGCCTGCTAAGCTAGGATTATCTATAAATTCAGGTAATCCTAGGGCTCTAAATTGGATGCTTAGGGCTTGCTTCTACTGATTATAATTTTCAGGGCCTTTTAGCTTAGCTCCCTTAGGAATAGAGTGAACCTTCTTATTTAGTTCCTTAATAGCCCCTATGTTAAAGGTAGCTTGTAAGTTACTAGAAGGTAAACTCGTAGAATTAGCGGCAGGCAGGTCTTCTACTAGAGCTTTAGTATTTTCTTCCCTTAGCTTAGTAGAATCCTAAAGACCTTACATAGTAGTCATGGTTTGCGTTAATTTATCTAATAGATCTTTAATACTAGCCTTGTTTTTTAGATAATTTGACTTAGTATGCTTAATAAAATCAGTTAAGGTCTTGCCTTGTTGTTCAATTTAGCTTTGCATCTGCTGTTGCAGTTACAATACACTGGCTTGAATAGCTAGACCTTCTATATCTATCCTATTAGGGTCCCTAGGAGGGCTAGAAGGGCCTGCAGTAGGTCCCTTACCCTTATTATAACTTAGTGGTGCCATCTCTAAAAGTTCCCTAGGATCTTAAAAGATATCCTATGTAAGATCTCTAAATTTGTTCCTATTGTAAATAACGCGCGCTAGAAGCTGGTTATGGTGCAACCTGGCTGCGCACGCAAATTGTGTGGCGGGGCTGTTTGAAAGGGTGCCCCTTGAGGTCTAAAAGTGGGTCTGCGGTATGCGCGGGCAGAAACGGACCGGAGAAGATTCTCTGCGAAAATTTTCTTAACACTAAAAATAGCGGATAGGAATCGTAGGATATAGGTATTGCAGCAGCCACAACGTAACGTAACGTAATGTATAGTGCGTGCAACGTATTATAATAGGTTAAAAAGCCTAGTATGAAGATACTAGATGTTTAATGATTTATAAAGGATGCAGCGTATCTACAGAGTAGATAATATCAAATATAACGGTCGCGGCAGTGAATAGAATCACTAAAAAGAGGTTATGGTTGTAACTAGATAGTTATAGTTATAATGTGGTGGTTGCAGGTGCGGCTGTAAATGAACTTCAACACCAAGGGTCTGGCGTTGCGATGCGTAGAGCTAGTAGATGAAAGCTTTAACTAGCGGTTTCCTTCGTAATCTAAGAGCCCACAGGTCTAGTAGAGAGTAACTAGTACCCAAAATCAAGCACTAATCGCAGTAGAATAACGCAGTAATGTAGTAATCTTATAGGCCTTCCGGGCTTATAACCTATTAAAAATGGAAGGGGAATCTAGCTAGAGGGATAGGAAGACCTCCCTAGTAGATTCCAATGCGGCGGCTTCTAGATTTACTATAATACGACGATTCTTCAAGATATAGAGCTTTGATAGTTGAATATAGTAGATTTTAGCTAGACAAACGATCTAACGAGCAATGAGAGGATTTTCTGAGTCCCCTTATAGACCTACTAACTGTATTAACGGAAGGGGGTTGCTAGCCGGGTCTTAGGAGCTATTTTTTATTTTCCGCAAAATTCATTTGTATGGGAAAAGTAAAAAATCGACTCACGGCCATATAATCTAGCCACCCACGTGCACTAACTAAGCAATCTAATAAGCAACCCTATAAATAAAATACATCATTAAATCCAGAAAAAATCAAGGATTCGAACAGTATAAGTCAGCCTTTTATACGACTACTAGTTCCCTAGTTACAGTTGATTTTAGCTTCCCTATAGGGTAGCCTAGTCGGCTTAGTCATACAAGCCTGTGGGTTGGTTGTGCGCGGAACGCAGGTCACAGCCAAAGCTGGCCACAGCCAACAACGCTGCAGGCAACGCCTTGTAACCAACGTTGCAACAACGCAACTAGGCAACTAGTGGGCCTATAAAATAGTGCTATAAATAGCATAATTTTAACACTTTTATATAGTAATAATATATTATAAAATCTCTAGCAATAGAGGAGAGTTACTTAATATACAGGGGTAGGCGCTAAAGATAAGGAGGGTTAGAATAAGGCTATTTAGACCTATAGTATTATTAAGGGCTTTTATAGCTATCTATAGGGCGATAGGTTCTGGGGTTATTAGGTATTCTCTTCGGATAATATCATAGGCCCTTTAGAGCGGCCTATAATATCTCTTAACTTTTCTAATGCTATAATATGCCTTAATTAGGACCTCTTTAATAGAGATTAATATTAATACCGTAAATTAGCGAAACTCTTCGCTATAAAAGTTTATACTAGTATTAGTAATAATCTAATTAGGAGGTCCTTAGTATATATTAATCTAGCATATTCTAAGGGCTTTCTAAGTTATTTTAGCTAAGATATTAGGAAGGAATCTTACTACATAGAATGCTATAGCCATATCTACTACATAAAGCGTTAGGCAGTTGCTATTAAGGTATATAATATTAACTATTACTTTAAAGTTAAAGGTATACTTATCCTTAAGGGTAAATTTAAAGTAATAGGGGCTATTAGTATTTATCTAGCACTAGTGGCATACCTTTAATATTACCTTAATAGCTTTAAAGGTAATCTTATACCCTATATTACTTAGGAGATTATAGAGTTAGCGTACTAAAGGATAACTAAAGTAGTAATATAAATACTATAATTTAATTTTAGTTAAGTAATTCTATACTACTACCTTCTTATCTTATATTAGTAGTATCTATATATAGCCCTATTTATATACTAGGGGCACCTTAATATTCCCTTACTAGAGGATATTCTTAGTAGTAATAAAGTTAATCCTTAATTAGCCTATATTATTAAGGTAAAGTAGGAAGGGAGTATTTATTAGTATTATATAAAAAGTAATATTACTAAAGGGTATAGGTATATTAATTATTCTAAGTAATATAATTAGCTAGCCTCTACTAAATATAATAACTACTTTACCTACCCTTATAGTATTAAGATAAATCTTTAGTATTATCTTCTATAGTGCTATAACTTAAGATTAGCCTACTATAGAGAACTATGCCGCTCTAGTATCTAGTATAATACCTTAGAAGGCCTTAGATAAGTAATAGTCTTTAAGTAGGAATAGGTAAGGAGGCCTAGTAGTATTCCTATTATTAAATAGATTCTTCTTGCTTAGTCTATATATTATAGCTTAATTTATAAGGACTTTAACTATTTTCTAACTATTAAGGGTTATACTATAGGTAAAGAAGCTTATAGGCACCCTTTCTTCTTCCTCTCCCTCTAGCTTAGTGTTAAATCTAAGGCTTATTATATACTAGGTAACCTTATTAACTTTAGAGGGATAAGGAGTGGGATCTTCTATTAGGATACCTTTATACTAGGTAAGAAAGGTATTATATAAAGCTAGTGAGAATAATAAGGTATCTACTAGGTAATAGTTCTTATATTACTAGTATGCCTTCTTATACTCTTCCTTAGGATACTTTATTAACTAGTATCCCTTTTTACTATATATATAATATTTCTTTATATAGGGAGGGCCTCTTCTACCTTTCTACCTTTATAGAGAGTATTATAACTCTTTACCCTTACTATTATACCTTCTATTAGTCTAGAAGGCATTAGGAGTCTAGGTATTAGTAGGGAATTAATATTAACCGCTAGATTCCTCTATAATAAGCTAGATTATTATATATACACACTTATAGAATTATTAGAGGCTATCTAGAGGGTTAGTAAGGTACCCTCTACACTTAGGGATCCTATTATAAGTGGTTATAATCTGGTTCCTAAGGGCTCTTTCTAATTAGCCTATATTAGGAATAGCTTGCTATAATATTAATAGCCTCTTAATAAGCTTATTAAAGTATTCTATCTTTAATTTATTAGGGTTTTTATTAATAGTCTTCTAGAGTAAAGTGTTATGCTATTTAAGGAGATACTTCTGCCTTATATCTTTAGTCTTAAACCTCTCCTTTATTCTCCTTATAAGGGTAGTAAGGTCCTAAGGGTTACTAGGTTTAGAGAGGTAGTCTAAGTAGTACTAATAAGCTTTTCCTTTTAATATTACTTTAAATATATACCTAGCTTATTCTAGTTTAATATCTAGAAGCTTATATTTTTACCTAAAGATTTAGAGCTTTAGTTTAAGTATATTATAGTTATTAGCGCTATATTCCTACTTAGATATATATATCTTAATAAGGTCTAAGATCTGCTTTACTATTAGTTATAGAGGCTTAAAGGGAGGATTATTAGTAGGTTTATATATTATTCTTTAGTAAATAGGAAGGGCTTATTATTAGGGAGTAGGGGTTCTTTACTAGGTAAATATAGGTTCTTAGGGGTAATAAGGAAGGGCTTATAGGGCTTAAGGTATTTAAGGAAGGGGCTAAGGGTTCTATTCTTAGGGGAAGGTTACTAATATTACTCTTTATAGAGGTTATAAAGGTTAGTAGGAGGAATAAGTAGTCCTTATGCTTTATTAGTCCTAGAGGTTATTATCCTTATAGAGGTTATTAAGGAAGTTACTATTCTTAATTATATTCTTTTAGAAGTTATTATACTTCTTCTAGGTATTCTTTACTTCTTCTTATAACTAGAAGCGGAATTCCTATTAGTTAAGGACTTCTTAGAGGTTTATTACTATATTTATATTCTAGTTAATTATTATATAGATTCTAGAGTTAATAAGGTAGTCCTATAAGTGCCTTAGGACTATAACTAGGGTTTTAAGAAAGTTACTATAGATTTATAGGTTAAAATCTTAAGTAAATTCTATAAAGAGTAATCTTCTATATACCTTTTATATTATATAGTCCTTAACCTAAGAGAGAATATAGGCTACTTATATCTTAGGTATATTATTATCCTTAATATTAAATTTATCCACCCTAGTAAGTATTTCTTCTATAATATACTAGTGTAGTTACTATAGGATATAGAGGAAGGGGATAGTAAATTCTAGGGCTTCTAAGGGATTTGCTTAAGAGCTATTATAACTTATTAGGTTTTATAGTTATTCCTTCTTATTAACTATTATAACTTATAGTATTAGAGGAGATAGAATAAGGGAAGTAATAATAAAGGGATTAGGGAAAAAGAGATATAAAGGATTATAAGCTCTAGTAATTAGCTTTATATATAATAGAATACACTAAGTTAAAGAATAATAGAATAGCTTAGCTACTAGAGTTAAACTCTTCTTCTTAGTTTAGGCTTTAGCTTCTTCTAGCTACTCTTATTACCTTAATAGGCTAGCTAGAGTTAGCTTCTTCCTTAGTATAATTAGGGATCTTAAATAATAAAGCTACTCTTATTACCTTAATAGGCTAGCTAAATTACACTACTTCTATAAAGGTCTCTTCTAGATAGAACCTAGCTAATCTATAGTGTCTTTAAAAGATAGTAGGTATTTATAAATAAAAGTGGTTATAAAGTTAACCACTAATTAGTATTAGAATTACTAGGTGTGATAATGGCTAGTTATTAATTAGGCGCGCTTATAATAGTATTAATTAAATAATCTATTATAAGCTATATATTCTATAAAAGGAAGCTAGAAAAGAGAGGGCTCCTATAAGAGGGAAAAAGGCAGCTATAGCTATGTAGGTCACGTGATGTGGGTGGGTCACGTGACCCGGGCCCTGCCCTATCGCAGGCCTGCCCGTGGGTAGGGAGGGAGGCACGCGCACACGCGCAGCAACCGACCTTCTTCCGGTCGGGCCGACCTTTAGCCGAAGGGAATTGCGGCTGCCAAGCGCGATTGATATCATGCTTGTTCCAACACTACCCTCTATACTAAATTAATATAGAATATAGGGTATAGGCCCCTTAGTATATCTAACCTAACTATTAATAGCATTAGGACTTCTAGTACTTTATATTTCACTATTACCTAGTTTAGCTTCTTATATAGCTAATTTATCTTAATGTTTTAAAGATTTAGCTAAATATAGTTACCTACTTAGACACATTCCGCTAGTCTATAGCCGCTATTTACATTCTCCTATTATTATTACTAGATAAAAGCTATAGTAGCTTATATTAAGTCTATGCTATTTTTTAAATACTTTAAGAATACCTAAGCCCTCCCCTTTACTAATATTATTAAAGTCTATATAGAGGGTGCTTCTTAAATTATAGGTATATTAAATCTATATAGCGCTATATTTACACTTACCCCTATTATAGATAAGTCCCTATTATTTAAGGCTAATTAGTAAGCTAGTAAATAGTCTAGCTAGTTAAACTAGGAGAAGGATAATAATACCTATAAGACTACTAGTATCTCCTAATTAGTATGTTCTATACTACTGTTAGTCTATAGGTAATATAATATTAATAGAAGTTATTACGTGCTAACCTTCTTATAAAGCTCTATCTAAAAGTTACTTAGCTAATCTAAGCCTTAATTAGTAATAATTTAGGCTAGAAAGCTATAAAAACGCTACTAATAGTATTTAAATTATTCTGCGCACACTTTAGCCCCTATTAATATTATAGCCTTAAGCTATATATATGTTATGGACTGGCCCCTAGGCGACTGCGATAGGGCGTCGGTATAGTATTAAGAAACTTAGGGAAAGAGAAGAGGAAGGTAGGAAACCTATCCTCACTAGGGCTCTTATAACCCCCTAACTACCTTACACTTATCCTCTTCCCTATGCCTTTATATATATAGTATGTATGTATTCTGGACTTAGGGCCCTCAGGATTTGCCCCTATATATATACGACACGTGTGCACTTCGGCAGATGCTTGGGACTATCCATCCCTACGCATACGCGACACGTGTGCACTCTAGAGAATGCTTGGGCAAAGCCCAAGCCCTTACAATATATTTAGAAAGCCTATCTATAATAACTATTAGGAAATATAGAGTATCCTATATTTTAGCTAGAAGGTTAGTTATAAAGTTAATTAAAATTTATAACTAGTATCTATTAGGTAGTAATATTAGCTTTAATAAGCCTTGCCTTAACTATTAACTCTTCTGCCCTCTATAATAGTAGTAGTTATATATAATATAAGCTATGTCCTATAATATACTATCCTAATAGAAGTCTCTCTAGAGTGCCTTAAAGGTAGTATTCCACCCTAGATATCCTAATAAGGGGGAATTATATATATACTAGATTAAAGTTATAGTTAAAGGCCCCTACTTTAGAACCTATATCTAGCCCTAAAACTAAAGCGCTCTACCTATGCTAAGCTAGTAATTCGCTATCTATTCTCTTATACTAGCTATATCTAGAAACTTCTAAGCTCCTACCTTCACTACCTATAACTATAATCTATAGGTCTTATTATAGGTAATAGCCTAATCCTATAATAATTAAAGGTAATTATCTATAAATATTACCATACCCTTTAGAACATATATATTAGACCCTAAATTATCCCTAGTCTCCGCGCTTTCTATTACCACTATAGGCTATATATTTATATATAACTTCCCCTTAGCAAAAATATAGTATATTAGGGTTAATACTAAGTATACTATAGGTATCTTTAGTCTCCCTACTTATAGGTCTTCCTAATAATATCTTAATAATATATCTAGCTATCCTGCCTATATACCTAGTCTATATTATAAGTAGAAATTAAAAAGTGCTAGAGTTTTAGCCTATCTTACCTACTATTCTAATATCTCCCTTAGTGCTATAAAGTATTCTAGGTTCTTATAATCTATTAGTATTATTGAAAATGGAAGGGGAATCTAGCTAGAGGGATAGGAAGACCTCCCTAGTAGATTCCAACGCGGCGGCTTCTAGATTCACTATAATACAACGATTCTTCAAGATATAGAGCTTTGATAGTTGAATATAGTAGATTTCAGCTAGATGAACGATCTGACGAGTAATGAGAGGATTTTCTAAGTTCCCCTCATAGACCTACTGACCGTATTGACGGAAGGGGGTCGCTAGCCAGGCCTTAGGAGCTATTTTTTATTTTCCGCAAAATTCATTTGTATATGAAAAGTAAAAAATCAACTCACGACCATACAATCTAGCCACCTACGTGCACTAACTAAGCAATCTAATAAGCAACCCTATAAATAAAATACATCATTAAATCCAGAAAAAATCAAGGATTCGAATAGTATAAGTCAGCCTTTTATACGACTACTAGTTCCCTAGTTACAGTCGATTTTAGCTTCCCTATAGGGTAGCCTAGTCAGCTTAGTCATACAAGCCTGTGGGTTGGTTGTGAACGCAGGTCACAGCTAAAGCTGGCCGCAGCCAACAACGCTGCAGGCAACGCCTTGTAACCAACGTTGCAACAACGCAACTAGGCAACTAGTGGGCCTATAAAATAGTGCTATAAATAGCATAATTTTAACACTCCCTCTAGAAAAGTATGAGGTAACTAATTCGATACCTGAACTTAGCTCTTTAATAGATATCTAAGTTAACCATAAATTTAATAATAAATCCAATAACTTTTTAACGAAAATCAATACTAATAACTTTTTAGCGGAATTCCAGTGTTTTTATTGATTTTAAGGTTTTTCGACTTTTTAGTTGTTTTTTAAAGCTAGGCCTTTGTATTCGTAAGGCCTAATAGTTGAATAAATTGTTGAAATTTATCGTTAGGCAGGGGCTTAGTTAAGCCATCTACAGGCATCTC
The DNA here is from genome assembly GCA_023658475.1 of Epichloe elymi. Lineage (NCBI taxonomy): Eukaryota > Fungi > Ascomycota > Sordariomycetes > Hypocreales > Clavicipitaceae > Epichloe > Epichloe elymi. Next base: position 2,537,806 of record CP098279.1, on the reverse strand, counting down.
TTTAGTGTTAATATAGATAACCTTAGCTATACCCTTCTATACCTTTTCTCTAGTATAGTTAAATTTTAGTAGGGTATGCTTTATTCTGCTATGAAGAGTAGGGTTATTAGCGGTCATAATAGCGCCTTAGTTATCACTAAAAATCGGAACAGGAGGTGCTATAGGTAGCTTTATCTCTCTAAAGAGACCATAAAGCCACTCTAGCTCCCTAATAGCTTCACATAAGGCATCTAATTTAGCCTCTAATATAGATAAAGCTATTATAGTTGCTTTCTTTGATTTCTAGCTAATAGGTCCTTTAGCTAGCTTATAGAGATAAGCATAGGTTGATTTAGAGGACTTATCTCCCGCGAAGTCGCTATCACAGAAGCCAATAAGGGTTACAGAAGCCTTAATAGCGTTTTTAGACCTTCTATAAGTTATAGAATAACTTATAGATCCTAGAAGGTATCTAAGCAGATGTTTAGTAGCATTTAAGTGCTCTATATAAGGCTTAGATAGCGCTGTCGAAAGCCACTGAACCGGAAAGGCAATATCAGGCCTTGTAAGGAGCATTAAGTACATAATAGTCCCTATAATACTCTGATAAAGCTTGTGATCAGAGGAGGAAAGAGGTTTAGTTAGGTAGGCTGCCTGTTTTATAATTCCGGGTTATAGGGGAATTTTAGCAGGCCTAGCATCTTTTATATTAAATCTCTCTAGGGCTTCAGAAATGTACTGGGACTAGTGGATAGTTAGGGTCCCTTTCTTTCTATTTCTAGTGATTTAAACGCCTAGGAAGAATTCGGCTGGCCCATGATCTTCTATAGGATAAGCTTTATGTAATAGCTTCTTTAGCCTGTTAATATAAGCTAGATCCGGTCCTATTAGAAGACAGTTATCTACATAAGTCGCTATATATATAGATGTAGTTAGGTTAAAGAAGACAGTAGGGTCAGATATAAGGGGGTGGAAGCCTAATTTTCGAAGAAGTTCCTTTAGGGCCTGCTGCCACTCTCTAGAGCTCTGTTTTAATCTATATAAAGCTTTCTATAGGAAAATAACCTGCTTTTAAGAGGGATTATAGCCGTATTTTTTAAGTAATTTAGCTATCTCAGGCGTAGCAGCTTCGGCAAATTCAACGAATCCATTAGGGATCTGCATGTAGATAGCTTCTTTTAGCAAGCTATTTAGGAAAGCCCCTATAAAGTCAACCTGTTCAACTTCCCAGTCATTACAAGCCGCTAGGGCTAGTAATATCCACTAACTAGGGGGAATGCTAGTAGCAGCGTAGGTCTTGATATAATCCTAACCTTCTATCTGCATAAAGCCTTTTACAACGAGTCGGGCCTTGTGTTTTATAGGATTATTTTCTTTATCCTTTTTAAGCTTATAGACAAGCCTATTTTTAAGAACTTTTCGGCCCTTAGGAATCTAGTCTATCCCTATAAATTTAAAAGTTCCGGCAGCTAGTAGCTGCTTAAATTCGCTAAAGGTAGCATTAACCTATTTTTAGCTATCCTTGCTTTTTAAAGCTTGCTTCCATGTCTTAGGTGTATCCAAATCGTTATTATTGTTAGCTGACGATTTAGCCTTTTGTTATGCCTTAAAGCATATCTCCTTAACAAAGGAAGATAGGTTGAAATCATTAATATCCATAGAATCAGGGTCGATTAGAGAATCCGAATCTAAAAACAGTTTTTTAATAGCACCCTTATTAGGGGCGCTAGAGCTTAGGCTCTCTAGGGGTAGCGCTAGAGGCGTTACAGCGGTCGTCCCGGGCGTTGTAGGCGCGGCGGGCGCTGTAGGCGCTGTGGGCGCTGGGGGCGCTAGAGGCTTTGGATAGCTATCCTGAACCTCTAGATCTCGTGAGATATCGGCTTCTCCCTCTAAAGGATAGCTCCCTAAAGGCTTAGGGGACCCTATAGAGCCTATATCCTCTATAATCTTAATAAAGCTAGTCTTAACGACTGACCTTTTAGAGGGTATATAAACAAGATAAACACTGGAACCTAGAGTAGCAAGCAGCCGGCCAGGGATAGTCCTAGGGGCTAGCTTCTAAAGCTTTGATCTCTGCTCCGGAGGTATTAGAACCTCGTAATAAGACCCTATAGCCCTAATTTTCGAGAAATTAGGCTTATAGATAGTCTTAGGCTCTAAATTAGCTAGAAATAGCTGCTTAGGGGTTAGGGGCTTAGTTATATTGGCGGTAATGTTAACTAAGTCCACTATGGCTAGAAGGATATAAGACCATAGATATAAAGGCAGCTTAGACCACTGAAGTGTAGCTCTAAGCCAGTCTAGGATAACCCTTATAGCCCTCTCAACTAGCCCATTCTGTTCGTAAATATAGGGGCAAGAGGTGCTAAAGCAAATTCCCTTAGAAGATAACCAGGACTGAAGTTTGTTATTAATTTCAGTGCCTCCGTCGAAGTGGAGGTGCCTAGGATACGTATTATATCGGTTTTTCAGGGCCTTAAAGAAGCCCTTAATAGCAGTATAAAGGGTCTAACCTTCTTTATTAGCTAATAAAAAGCACCATTTATACCGGGATTTTCGATCAATAAGTATAAGGACTAGGGCCTTCTTATTATGTGGTATAGGTTCGATTTTAACCGTATCTCCCTCTAGGATATCTAAAACCCTAGGGGGGTCCTGAATAGGTCTTTTGGTTGGTCTTCTAATAGCCTTCAATTACATACAGGCTATGCAGTTAAAATCCTTGTCTTTAATGGCGGAAAAATCAGGAATCCCTTTAGCTAATTTCGAAGATTTCTTAAGTAAAGGGAGGCTAATATGGCCTAATCGAATGTGCCAAAGAAGGGCTAAATCTAGTAACTCTTATAACTAGGATCTAGCTTAGAAAATCTATTAGGGCTATTATCCCCTAGCTCCCTCTGTTGCCAGGCCTCTTGAGAATCACAGGCCTCTGGGGGCAATAGACGGCCACTATCGTCACCCAAGTCATTAGGGTATGGACCTTCTAAACCCCCTATAGAAGATGCCTAACTAGGAGGAGCTTCGGTGGGATATAGGGCTGAATCTTCGTCTTCTTCAGAGTCTAATTCTTCGATTCGTTGATATTCCTCGGGATTAAATGCTGGCTGCGGAATTTGAACCTCTATAGGGTAGGAAAACCCTAATTCGGTCTTATAGGCTCTTTGTTGGCTTTGTTGTTGGTTGCAAAATTGAGAGCCCATAAAGGAGAGGTGGGTTGAATGCTTGCAGATCTTAGGAGTAGCTTGCCCCTTAATCTACAAAAAGAAGCCGTGTTTAGCAGGTTCTAGTAACCCACAGGGGCTTTTATCGGCTAGGAAAAGCTGATCTTTAGCTAGATAACCTCCCTTAAGATAGTGGGATAAACCGCTAACTAGGTTGGTATCTATACCGGGGAAATATAGGGCATCTAGCAGAGCTAAAGGCCTATATTCTAGTGGATTTTTCTTGACCAGAACGTTAAAAACAGCGGTGCCTCTTCCTTTAGGATAGATAGGTCCTCCTGCTGTAATTATAGGGCCGGTTTGACCTTTCTTAAGAGGCTTAAAATCCCTAAAGAAAGCCCTATTATTACAAATGTGATAAGAAGAACCTGTATCGTATAGAAGGGAGTTTTTAACCACATCGTTAGAGTAGCTAAAAGTAGGCTTGGTAGTAGTGTCACTAGTAGCACTAGAAGTATCTAAATCAGATTCAGAATCACTACTATCCTCGCTGCTAGACTCGCTAGAATCTAGTTCTTCAACGTATCCCGTGGCTAGGCTATAGCCTAACGCAAAAGCAGCTTCTTTTCCTTTATTATCCCCGTTGCCACTCTTCTTCTTCTGCTTTTTCTTCCTAGAGGCTTTAGAAGGGTTTAAATCCTTCTTATCCTGCTCTTTAGTGGCGTTAGTAGAGTCCTTCTTAGTATTAGGATTAGAAGGTGACTTCTTTTCCTCGTCCTTAGAATTTCCCTTATTATTAGAAGCCTTATAGCTAAGAGCTTTAGCTACAGGGGAGGTTTTATCCCTCTGCTCTTCTAATAAATCCGCCATAAGGAACTGTAAATTTAGGGTATTTACAGGCAGCCCTTGTGCCCTAGTAGCTCTAATAGTAAATCTTTGTCTCTCAGCCTAACTAGGAAAGGTCTGCTTTAATGCATTAATATAATGGTTTACTTGATCAATAGGAGCGATCTCTACACTATAAAGTTATAGTCTAGCTAGTAGGTTATTAAAATTAGCATTAAAAGCCTCTAAAGATCCCTTATAATTTAAAAAATTTAGGGAGTGGTAGCTAGCGTATAGCGTACCTCGCTGGATTTCAGCACTCTATGAATACTGCCTAATAAGGACTTTATAGGCTTCTTCGGGGGATTTTTGCCAATATATAGCTACCTGCGGTCCTGGTTGACAGCTATCTCTCAATATTATTAAAAGAATAGCTTGATCACAGTTAGCTAGATGGCCTGCTAAGCTAGGATTATCTATAAATTCAGGTAATCCTAGGGCTCTAAATTAGATGCTTAGGGCTTGCTTCCACTGATCATAATTTTCAGGGCCTTTTAGCTTAGCTCCCTTAGGAATAGAGTGAACCTTCTTATTTAGTTCCTTAATAGCCCCTGTATTAAAGGTAGCTTGTAAGTTACTAGAAGGTAAACTCGCAGAATTAGCGGCTAGGTCTTCTACCGGAGCTTTAGTATTTTCTTCCCTTAGCTTAGTAGAATCCTGAAGACCTTGCATAATAGTCATGGTTTACGTCAATTTATCTAATAGATCTTTAATGCTAGCCTCGTTTTTTAGACAATTTGACTCAGTATGCTTAATAAAATCAGTTAAGGTCTTGCCTTGTTGTTCAATTTGGCTTTGCATCTGTTGTTAAAAAGCACTGGCTTGAACAGCCGGACCTTCTATTTCCATCCTATCAGGGTCCCTAGGAGGGCTAGAAGAAGGGCCTGCAGCAGGACCCTTACCCTTATAATTCGGTGGTGCCATCTCTTAAAATTCCCTAGGATCTCAAAAGATATCCTGTGTAAGATCTCCAAATTTCTTCCTGTTGCAAATATCGCGCGCTAGAAGCTGGTTGTGGTGCAACCGGGCTGCGCACGCAAATTATGTGGCGGGGCTGTTTGAAAGGGTGCCCCTCGAGGTCTAAAAGTGGGTCTGCGGTATGCGCGGGCAGAAACGGACCGGAGAAGATTCTCTGCGAAAATTTTCTCAACACCAAAAATAGGATCGTAGGTAATAGGTATTGCAGAAGCTACAACGCAACGTAACGTAGTGTATAGTGCGTGCAACGTAGTGCAATAGGTCAAAAAGCCTAGTATAAAGATACTAGATGTTCAATGATTC